>JARJIL010000004.1:93239146-94439146 GCA_038502395.1 Dittrichia graveolens
CGAGGATCCACTTACATTCAACCCCAGACGTTGGAAAGTAAGATACAAAACCCGAGTCCTTATAAACAATTAGTTTATCAAATATGATTGTTTTTAAATAGATTATTTCAATAATATTCTAATTCTATAATAAAGCGTCATCAGAAGTATATTTTAGTTGACTTTCAACATGTTTGACCCTTTCCATTGAAGCTTCTTTTTTATCTATTGAAAATTAAAGATAACCCGAATCAATCCATGGATAAGTATTTGATCGAACTTGTTCCCTCTACACCTACTATATTGTATATTAACCCAAGAAAAGATCATAATCAGCTGAATCTAAATAAGGACCAAAAAGATTGAATCTTGGATTCTTGATGATTTCTTTCGGGTTTCTTGAAAATGTAGAATTTGGATTTGAGTGTGGTAGCAAAGAGTTTCATGCCATTTGGTTCAGGCATGAAGCAATGCGCTGGTGCCGATTATAGCAGAGTCTTCTTAGCCACATTCCTACATGTTTTGGTCACAAAGTACAGGTATTGTTTATCACCAAAGGTGCCAAGATGAGCAGGTTAGAGGGGGTGAATAATGGGTCAAAGGGGTTCGTTTGAAATTGAGTCATTCTTGCTATGGGTCAAAACATGTCAAATTGGGTTGTGTTGAATAGCAAACAAGTTTTTAAACAATTTATAATTAGTTACTGTGTTAATTATAAAACTATGATAACATAATTAATTAATCTTTAAATAAAACGATTTAGGAGGTTGTATTCGCTAAAAAAGAAGGCTGTTGGCCTTTTTCTTTTTGTGTGTTTTCTCGATCACGCGAGGCGAAACTCATGATACTAACAACTGGCTTCCTGTTCGTGTATCGATCTACTGCAGATGGGAACTAGTGAAAGGAGGCAAAATTGTTAGAGCTCCAATTATAAGGTTTCCAGATGGGTTTCATTACAAGATCACACCAAAAGCATAACTTAAAGACTTTTGGCTCTTATGATTTTGTTGCATGATATCCATAGAAATTATATTAAGCTTTATATCCAGACCTAGGAAATTTTTAATGATATTAAATACATGATTTCTTTACATTTATGATGTGTAGATTAATCAATTTAAGGTGTTTCCCTGATGCTTCAGTTAGCAACTAATCATTAAACTAAACAATGCCCACCATTACATAGTTGCATAGAGTGATAGAACCTTAATGGTATAAATGAATAAAAAGAGTGCAAAACAAATGAATAATAACTGAGAAATCTACCTGCAACGACCAAAATGCCCATAGAAGAAAACAAGATGAAACAAAAGCGTAAGCCCGTAGAAGAATAAGATGGATAGAGACTCCATCAAAAAGAGATTATGAAGCTTATAGGCCAAACACATGCATTATTAGCTTTATCAAACATGAGTTAGGATCAAACAAGATGAGTTTTTCTGTGAGCATGTGAGATTGTAAGAAGCAATTTTGGTCATACAAAACGATGGGCATCATTGGTATTTTACACTTTTGAATGGTGAAATACCAATCATACCCATTGTTTTTTGTGGCGAGAATGCTTCTCATAGGTTTCTAATCCTGTTAATCAAACCATATATATGTGTGTGTATGCATCATCTATGAGACATATAAAACAAGGAACAATGAGTTCATGTATGTAAATAATTATTTTCATATATAAACTATGGGGATAAGATATATGTTTCTAGCGGTATCTATTTTAGGTGTTTCCACACTCACAAACAACTAAATTGAGGGGTACGTTAGTCATTTCATCATTTCCTCTTTTAAATGTTTGCGAGTATGGAAGCACGTAAGATAGGTACTTCTAGCTCTACACGTCTTTTTCCCATAATCTATATACATCAGCTAAGACATGCATGATTGCATCCATGTTTTAAATAAAATCAAGAATGACATACCACGCTAACGTTAAAGATAAATACAACGTTAATGGTCAACCTCAGCTCTAATTTCCCTTTGGAGCTCTTCCTTATATTCCTCAAAACTACCGGGGAATGCTTTCACACTTCCATTATTAACGACCCAAATTTCACTTTTTTCCTCATTATCACAAACACGCGATATAAGTCTAGAGTCATGACTCACAAGTACAACACCACCACTAAACTCATCAAGTGCATCAGCAAGTGCATCAATGCTCTGCATGTCCAAATGATTTGTGGGCTCATCCAAAAGCAAAATGTGTGGTTTAGACATTGAGATAGAGGTGAAAACAACCCGTGCTTTTTGCCCGCCAGATAACTTAGCAATCGGGGTCAAGTGATTATGGCTCACGAGCCCAAATTTACCAAGTTTTGCACGAACTGCCTCTTGCTTACTCAAACCATACTGATGTCAAATACACAGCCTATCAAATTTTATTCAGCAAAACATTTTCGCCAAGATTTTATACACCAAGTCCAATCAGGAATGTCGGAAAGATACTAGTTGATCAATTTTTATGCAAAAACAAGATATTATGCACCAAAAGAAATAAGCAAGTTACAAGTGTCATAAAATAGCTGACTACATTTTGAAATGTTCCACCTGGGTCACTTTGTACGCACCCAGTCACTAAGTTTGCAAATCTTATAAAGTAATTGATTAGTTTTAGAAGGTAAATTAATAATGATTATTAAAAACAAATTTTAATCAAGTTACAAAATTCGCAAAAGGAAGTCATTCTTTTTAAGTGAACATTTTAGAAAGGTTGCTGCTATTCTATGACATTTGCCTAAATCATATCAGCAATATATATATATATATATATATATATGTCATCAAGTAAGTATTTTTATTTCTTTCCCCTAGATTATGCTAAATATCTGTATTTATCATATTTTTCAGGTTCCTAATTAGGTTTGTCACCTGTTGCGGGGGAAGTCGAAGAAGGTATTGAACAGGTGTTTCACCCATTGTCAAAAGATCAACAAAATGTTGCGAGTATCTCCCGATTCTCAGCTTTTGACTCATTCTTACTTCACCTTCTGTTGGATTCAAATCACCAGCAAGAATATTTAATAATGTCGATTTTCCCGCTCCATTGGGCCCCACTATCGCAACACGCGTACCCATATCAATCCCAACATCCACATCAGACAGCTTGAAGTCATCCCTTTGTGGATAACTAAAGCTCACTTCTCTAAGTTGCAACAATGGTGGTGTCAATTCAGTAGGTTCAGGAAAATGAAACCGAACGTTATAGTCTAGCCATTTATGTGGGGCTTCGAGAATCTCTTCATCTTCGTTGGCTTTCCCTTTTCCTTTCTTCTTACTTGCTTCTTTTGCAGCTAACTTTACTCGATCTTTAAATTTCTCTTGTTGTTTTTGGTTCCCGGCTCTCTTTGCAGCTTTCACTTGTTTTTCATAAGTTTCAAATTTCTTATTCATTTCTTTTCTCCTCTGCTCATATCCGCTTTCAAAATCCTCAAAATTTCCTCGATATAAATGAAGTTTAAAATCATGAAGATGAATTATTTCATTACAAACTATGTTTAAAAAATCTCGATCATGTGAAACAACAATTAATGTTTTCTTCCATCTGCATAAATACTCCTCTAACCAAAGAACCGCTCTAAGATCAAGATGATTTGTGGGTTCATCTAATAACAATAGAGTTGGTTGCACAAAAAGTGCTCGGGCCAATGAAATTCTCATCCTCCATCCACCACTAAATGATCGGGTTGTTCGGGATTGCATAATCGTTGTAAAGCCTAAACCGGCAAGAATCTTTGAGGCTATTGCTTCGGCGGAATCTGAACCCATGATTTGCAATTTATTGTACAATTCAGAAAGCTTATTTATAGCGTCTGCATCAGTTTCATCTTCCTCTTCGTTCATTAATGATGCAACCTCTTTTCTAAGCCCAATAAGCTCTTCATTTGCAGAAACTACAGCTTCAATGGCAGTCATATCATCACCAACTATTTCCTGTTCTACTAATAAAATATCTATGTTCTTAGGCACAGGTATCTTCCTCCATGCCAAAAGCTTCAAAAGTGTGGACTTTCCTTTGCCATTAGGTCCCACCAAACCGTATCTGTAAGCATGAACTTAAGGGGTTCAGGTTAAACAAATCCTTTAATCTGTTTAAGATCTTTAACTATTGCATTATTTTAGGGAAGGTTGGTTCGTGTCAAATGAGTTGAAAATTGACTAGATAACACATTGACCTATTACCATTTGATCAAACAATTTTTCGGGTTATGCTAGGGTTAAACATGGTTGCGATCGGGGTTGTGGGCATTTTCAGGTTTTGGTAGACCTCTGCTTGAATGCTTAGCCCTGCTTATAAGACTTAAGATGTGAGTTACCTGCATATTCCATCATAGCTTTAAGTTGATCTAGAGTTAAGAACTTATTGGGCCAACCTACTACTTTGGTCTAGGGAGTTACAAATGTCATAAGCCTTAAAGATGTAGGCCACCTACAACTATATTATAAAGCAATTGGTTCAATTTCTTAATCCTTAACTTTAAGGATAAAAAAGCACTATTTTGTCCCTTCTATTAAAATGAATGGAGACCATAGACCAAATTAAGAGGAATAATTGGATGCTACTATTCTGGTTTGACCAAATTAAATGGAATGAAAGAAATTATGACATGAACATTCAAATTAGCATTAAGTTGGAATGGATATGTCAAATTGGCATTAATGGGATAAATAATATATTGACAACATTTTTAAATAATTGCAATCCTTGATAATCACCTTTAAATTTCATATTTTGCTGCATTGCACGAGTAGAATTTTAGTGCTTTAAGTTGATCAAGACAATACCTCTTTCCATAAGAGATTTTCACAGATGCATTCTTCAACAACTCTTTTCCACTGGCTGAAACTGAGAAATTATCCACTGTTATGTCCTTTACATTTGCATCAGCTTCATCTTGACCATCAAGAACCAAAGCCCGAGCACCAATCACCACTGTAAATGCATCATGGTCAACTTTTAAAGCTTCTTGTTTTGCCTGCTCTAACGAGTAGGCCACAATCATCTCTTTCTTTTTGCGTTTTCGTAACTCCTTTAGCAGTAATCGATGTCTCAAGAATAGTATTGCTAGTTCTCTGCCTCCTGTTTGACATTTTGCTTCCTTCACTTTGACTTTCTTCATCTGTAAAGAAATTTGTTACATCAACATCGTCATCATCATCATCATCGTCTAAAGGAGGGAGATCAATGTCTGCATATGATTGTAACATTGGAGCCGATTTGTGCTTGGGTTTACGAGTATTATAGCTCGAGGACATTTCTTTCTTGGGCTTATGAGGTTTTAGGTCCAAGCTTGCTAGCAAAGCTGAGACCGGCATCTTCTCTTTCTTTCCTTGTTTACCTTTCTCTGCACCCTCATTCGTCTTCTTCTTTCCCATTTCCTTGTTTATCTTTCTCTGCACCCTTATTCACAAAAACTCAATAAATAAGAGACTTGAATGGTGTTTGAACGTCTGCTTTACAATGCAATCATTGTTAAATTAGTTCATTGACCCCAAAATAAGCATTAGAACTGATGATTACAGCCTCAAGTAGCAATTTTCTATACCAACATATTGTGTCAATCATTAACCCGCACGGTTTCAGTCATTTTTCTACACAATCTAAGCATCAATGAATTCATGTAAACAGAATGACAACATAACTAACAAAACATTATAATCAACCAGCAAAAAACCATATATAAAAAGTAAACATTATCATAAAACTATAAAAATACCATAGCATTATATATGGCAACAAGCTTGAAACTTTAATCACCCACAATTCAACACATGTAAATAAAAATTCTTCTCACTTGGACATCCAACAGCAGGCTTTAGAAATCTAGAATTTGATAAAAATTTTGAATTAAAAGTTACAAATTAATCGTTCATGAACAAATGTTGAAATCAAAACAGTGGTTTAATTAATGTGGTAACTATTAGTTTAGACTACAAAATTTGAGAACTAGGATGACATCATTTTGGAGAGATAGAATTGAATGAATTAGAATTACCAGTAAATTGAATGATTCTGGGGAGGCAATGCAAGATTGATGATAAATTTAGGGTTTTCATGTATAGTGTATTTTCTTATAAGAATCGATTCAACCAATGCATGTCGTACACTACTTTATCATCAAAAAAAGAAAAAAATGAATACTTCATTCAAAAAGAATGTATAAATCATTTAAAGAGTTAATTGTCACATTCGTCCTTTAACTTTGTCATTTTTTCCGATTTGGTCCTTTAACTTCAAAAGTGACGATGATGGACCTTTAACATCCATTTTGTTACCTGGATGGTCCAATATAATGTTGGACGTTTGTATTAGCTGTAAATTTGCCCCACGTGAGACGCACATAAGGGCTTTTATGTCTTTTCACCGTATCATATCTCCATTAAATTAAAATAGTCCAACTCGTTGTCTTCTTGTCATCCTCCCCAAACTCAAACAATTACCTAAAGTCTCCCAATTAATCGACAATTTCGTTGAAGAACATGACTCGTATTCGAAGGCATTATGAATACGATGTTGACTTGGAGAAATCATACATTATGTTTTTTGGTTTGTTTGCTTTGACCTAATTTGACTTACGACGAACCAGGTTTGAAATTGAAGTGTAATTTTACAGGTTGTCTTCCTGATATGTTCTCTATTGAACTTCACCAAGGTGGGTACTTCAAGAATTTCCTGAGGAGAAGGTATTTGAAAGGTAAAATTAACTAGACTGATGATGTGGATATAGATAGGTTTTCTGTGCATTAGTTAGATGGTAATTTAGAGGAGTTAGGATACGATGACAATGTAAAAAAGGTATTACCATTTCCTAACTCCCGAAGATGATTTAGACTTTTTGCTACAAGCTTTAGGTAATGACAGTGATGTTATGAACATGGCCAAGTATGTATGTGATCATAAATTGATGATAGTGTACACTGAAATTAGAAAAACTAAGTTGCACACATATTTCACTTCACCATTTAAGGTAATCATCAAAGAAATTGAATCCACTGAGACTCAAGTCTCACCTGGTAGGAGACTAATGTTAGAATGGATAACGAATGAAGAAGAGTCATATGAAAATAGGCAAGGCATTGATGAAACAAGTGTCCAACTCATACATGATACCAATTTCACATATTTCCCACCTGTTGAAACCTTTCATGATCCTATCATCTTAAGTTTTGAAACCTATCATGAGACCGCAATTCCAACTGTTAAAACTGTTCATGAAACCACAATTCCAACTGTTGAAACCCATCATGAGACCACCATCCCAATTGTTGAACCCATAGTTGATACCACTTTCCCTACTCAACAAAGTATGCCTTAAATTATGATGACGGATGGTACATTAACCCCAAATGCAAGAAAGTTATTAGAAGCAAACAAAACAGAAGCAACAAAGTACATAATCCTGTGGAATAAGGGTGACAAATACCAAGTCAGTGGGCCATGGGTGATCAATGTATGGTAGATGTGAAGGAAATGGTGTGCGCATGCAAGAGATGGGAACTTAATGGGATACCTTGCAAACATGTAGTGGCAACAAACTGGAACATGGCCTTAAATGGGATACAAGTACCAACACCTGAAAGATAAGTTGATGCCATTTATTGGATAAAACGTGGAAGAAGGTTTACAGCTACAAGGTAAACCTCATCAATGGTATGTCAATGTGGGTTAAGACTAATGTTCCAACCACACTTCTGCCACCAAAACATCTTACACCAGTAGAGAGACCAAAGAAAAAAGGGTCAAGGCAGCAACTGAGGGGATGCTACAGAAACCAAGCTATCAAAGAAAGATGTGACAATGACATACATTTCTTTAAAAATGTTTAATATAAGTTGTGTAACTTTAAGTACAGGGGAATACTTCAATTTTAGCAACTTAGTTATGTTTAATTGTGTAACTTTAATAATGACAATTAACAACTTATATTAAACATGATAGTCCTTTGGTTGTATAACAGTTGATTGTATTCAATGGTTGCATGACAATTCTGTTTTTATTATGTGGTTGTAATTCACAATTCTGTTTTTATTGTGTAGATGTGTTCAATATTATGAATAAGAAATAGATTCAACATTGTTTGATTGTGTTCAATATTATGAATGACAAATAGATTCAACATTGTGTTCAATATTATAGATACCAAGGCACTTCAAATTTGGACAACAAAGTACATTTCTTCATTCATTGATAATAAATTAATTACAGATACCAAAACTTAGACCATGGATAATATCCATCACATCATATCCATCATGAACAAAACACTAACACTTCAACTAACATAACCAAAACACATCAAAAGACACCAAAACACACATGCCAAACTTCAACCATCACCCCACTTGCTTACTACAAATACCATTCGATCATGACGACGCATAGGTTGAAACTTCAACCATTTCCTGTATGCAAGTCTACGTGAGTGTTTGAAATATTCAAAGTCACCATTGATAGTCATATGATCAAGGAAATTTTTGGGTCTTCTTACATCATCATACAGATGTATTTTCATCACATGCTCTATGTTATCCATCCTAAATAAAACAACACAATTGTCTTGTAGGTCATGCATCCTTACAAACTCAGCAGGTATAGTCTTTTAAAAAAAACAAAATGATTTTTAAATTCACAAACAAAACAACAATGGTAAGACAAATTACTAAACATTAACACTTACCAATCTGCTAAGCTTACCAACGTGCTTCTAAAACTAGATGTAGAAACACGAGGGTTGTTCTTATCTAACATTGTGTCTGTGTGTGTGTTTTTTGACAGATACAATATAACATGATCTACCTCATGATATATAAATAGATTAACATTTATGATAGTATCAATTACACCACTAAACCCACTGCCAAAACTGAAAGCTTTCATTAATGCATAGAACTTAAACTACAACCTAAAAGTCAAAAAACAGTTAATTAAAGTCTTTTGCTACTTTAATACTAACTTCAAGTACCAAAAATCCAATAAAAGTCCAAATTTTGACCATCGTATACATTAAACATAGGAAGTTGCAATAACAAAAAACACTAATCAACTAAGTAACAAATAAAACTTTTACTTCCAACACAGTGCTTCCTTTTCCTTTAATTTCACTTCAAGATCATTCTTTGATCGTAGCAAACCAGGAATGATCATAGTTGATCTTTCACACATTACAAGGTCCAATCAACCAAGAAACCTACACCTTGAACCCTGAAATAGAAAAAAACACTAACTTTTCCTAATTTTAGTCTACCAACTTCGAATTAGGTTAATAATAAGAAGAGTTTTTTACCTGATCTGGACATGAATAAAAGCTTCTACCAGTATTAGGAGGTCCGTGATGTGGGAATCACTGCTAACTTACCACAAGAACAAAACATCATATCAGTTTCTTCTTCGCCTATGTAAATGAGAGTGACAAAGAGAGAAATGGAGAGAGAGAGAGAGAGAGAAAGGATGTTTATTTAAGCGCTAAATGAGATATGGTAGGGTGAAAAGACATAAAAGCCCTCATGTGGGGTAACTTAACGGCTAAAACAAACGTCCAACACTAGATTGGACCATTCATGTAACAAAATGGATGTTAAAGGTCCATCATGGTCACTTTTGAAGTTAAAGAACCAAATCGAAGAAATAAAAAAGTTAAAAGACGAATTTGACAATTAACTCTCATTTAAATAACTCTTCATTAAAGTGGTCATAGTATTAAAACTTGTCACCTAAGTATGCATATCAAAAAAGGTTTTAATTTTACTTTTAAAAAAAGTATTCGTTACCATCACATAGCACGTACTATTCTACCCTTAAATTATCTTTTCTTTGTAAGAAGGAAAAGGCTACATTAATATATGTAAAATTAACAAAATATAATAGAAATAGAAAATGTTAATAAACGATATATATAAAAAAGAGTATGTGTAAATAGTAAGGTTTAGTAATTAGTACATAAGTGGAAAGGTACATTATATAATTTTTTAAACTAATATTTATCTTTGAATGAACAAGAGAAGATAAAGAGCCTCTCAAAATATTTTCTAGTCTATTAAAACTTATACTTATAGTTCTTTTTGTTCTTTTTCATCAAAATTGGTATAAATAACACATAATATATATATATATATATATATATATATATATATATATATATATATATATATACTTAACTGGCCTAAATTACAATATTATAATAATAATACAAAATAGCGTAATTCTTAAGTTTTTGATCTATAAACGTTTTAGTATTTATATTTATCTTTATTAATTAAAGAGATGACATCAAAGTCAACCGATTTTCAATTAACGGTCAATTTATGTCTAATTGATTTGTGATATATTTAATTATTCAAATCGTATCATCTTCCTTATTCAAATACATTAAGTTTTATTAATTGAGGATTAAATATATTCTTCTAGCAGAATCTATCTTAGGTATTTTTATACCGACAAACACTTTAAATGAGAAGTATGTTAGTTATTTTATCATTTACTTATTTAAGAATTTATGAATATAAAATAACTTATTAGGCTAAGAGTATCCATCGGGTAATGAGCTGGTTGGAGCGTGGGAGGTTTGAACACCATCGCTCCTACCTAGGGATGACAATTGTCACCCGATCCGATCCATCTGTGATGGATAAAGACAAAGTTAAATGGATGAATATCGAATATGGAGTGGATATGGATGTTTATTGGATCGGATATGGATAACTATTTTCCATCCATGGATGAATACATTAACCCGAATTAAATATGATATAATTATAATTTTATATAATTAAGTATAATTTCGTATCTGTATTTTAAATTTAAAACTTATATATAAGTATATTAATAAAGACTAGCATGATACCCGTGCAATACAGCGACAACGAATAATTCTTACTCGTTAACATGTTCGTTTTAAAGACGTAGGGAATATAGTATTTATGTAATACGGTGACAACGAATAATTTTCGTTTGATAACATGTCTATTTTCTTTGTCTTTTATTTCATTTACTTTACTTTTTTGTTCTCCATAGAAAAAAAAGGTTATGAAAATACTTTTTAATAATTAAATTAATTTGTATTTGCTTTGGCTTTTGAAAAAATTGTATTGACTTTGATTTTATTAAATGTGTAAAGTTTAGTTATTAAAATGGAATATAAAAATCTTATTAACTATATATAATAGTTACTCAATTTAGTTTATATGAGGAGTAATTTAGTAATTTTATAACACTTAAAATTTAAGAGTTTAAGCAAAATGCTTAAATGCTTTATAATGTAGTATAGATATAGATAGTATAGATATATATAATTATGTAGGTTAAATTCACACTCTCCTCTATAATATTTTTATACAGTTGTATCAATTATATACATGTAAGTGTCATAGTAAAAGAAACTATGATTCCTATCTTTTTTGGAAGAAAATATGTATTTATATCAATAAAGATCATAAATTATATATAAAAATATGGTATTTTCTTAGGGGTAAAAGTTCTTTTGACATCCAATGGATATTCATTTACCCGTTTAATCCGATGGATATGGATACGAACGAACGAAATTATTTTAAATGGATATGGATATTAATGATGAAAAATTAAATGGATATGTATGTGGATATGGTATCACCCAGTCCATATCCGATCCATTGTCATCCCTACTCCAACCCCTCATGCTTCTTTCTGTAGGTTCTCACTCACGCCGAGTTTTTTTTATAATTTGACCGTGTATGTGTGTGTATGTGAAATATGGGATGAATGTGAGGATTAGAGTGATAGGAGTAGAATGAAAGAAAAAATGATATTGCGCCAATGTAACAAGGGGATGAATACTCATGAGTCATGATCTTATAAGTGTTTCTAGCTGTACACACTTAAAATTGAGACCAACATTACATATTGGGGGCAAATGTGCGATTTTAAAACCATACGGGACGTAATATGTATTTTATCAAATAACTAGGGACGCAACATGTAAGTTTCAGAAACTTTTCGGAAAACCGAAACTGGCAGTGGAGAGTTAGCAGGTCACAGCAAGTTGCCATTGTTTCTTCAGATCAGAAATCTTTAACACCGCTAGAGCTCTCGGTTAGTATTTTCTCCCCTTCTTCATGTGTCATCTGATGCTTGATTTGTCAAAATGCAAGGTTTATGTTCATATTGTGTACAATTGAGCGTTTGCAATACGTGCTTACCAACTGTTTGATGAAATGACTGTCAAGCCAAATTGCACATTGCTCCCAAAAAAAAGCCCATATTTGTAACACCCACATGATAGATTTGCATTAACATGTGTATCGTAACTTGATCTGAAGAACGTGGGTCGTTCAACCTAATTAAAGCTAGGGTATTTTGTGTTTAGATTAAACATAACCTCTAATGGTAACTGGCTTTAAACAAAAGTAAATCCGGTGTTAAGTTTGACATGACAGAGAACCTGCTAATTATCTGGTTTTGCTGCAGATAAGAAGCGATGGCATCCCGCTTACAACTTCCAGGGGATGATTCGGTTCTGTTACGTGTAACTCACTCTAATCTCAAGACATTCTCTTCTGAAGCTAGATTCTCACTTGAGGTATCCTATTTGTTCCTTTTTTTATTCCTTGTATTAATTTAGTATTCGTGGTGTCCAATCTTGTATTAACATTCTTAAGTGAAACCTATATTGTTAATGTTTATGGTTTCATAAATTTGTGTAAGTTATTTGTATCGAATCACTGTAACTTGTGTAGAACTCTGTATCGTTGTTTAAACTTTGGGTATGATTTATTCTTTATCTAATTATAGCTGTATTGCTTCTCTAAAATGAGTTTCTTGCTGTTGAAGCCTTCTGCAGTTCGATGTAGTGTCCTCTTCTTAGATCGAAATAAAAACTTATACAAGTAAAATTTTGATAGGTGGGGTTATCAAGGAACTAAATACTGGGAAAAAAAGTAGCAAATGAAGTTGCATTAATATTCCCTTTACTTCCTGGACGTTTCTAGTTAGTTATTTAATCTTAATTAGTTTATTTTATAGGGACATTGTAGTTTATGATTTACCTCAAGTTCCAGTAAATATTCATTCTTGTTTATATAAATTCTTTATTTTTCTGTCACTGATTCAGTATATGGTGCTTTAGAAATAATTATTTTCATCGTTTTCTTTTCAAAGTGAATGTGAAGTTAACATTTGGTGTGCTGTTTTCAGAGCACAATAGAAGCTGTTAAAGACAAATTATGGAAAAAATGTGGCACTGCTGTTAGTTCAATGTGTCTTGAACTATATGATGATATGGGTGCTAAAGTAGCAGACCTAAGTGATAATACGAGGCCTTTTGGCTTCTATTCTCCCCTAGACGGGTTAGTCTTTCAGGTGTTCTTTTCAGTGTTTCTTTTCATATTTGATGAGACTATGTTAATGTTAAGATTTGCTGATAATTTTGTCTTTCTGCTTATATTAATACATTAGTGCTGTTTAAAGATTTAAATCGAGTCTGTGATCTTTAAGATAAAGAGCAAAAAATGTTGTTGAGATATAAAAGAGTAAAAATAAGATTTGAGGTTCTTTGTAAGTTTCTATGATAGGCGACATGCAAGTTAAGTGACATACCTACCTCCATATCCCTATAAGCAGTGAGATGTTGGGTAAAAAATTTCTAGTAACCATTAAATTGATCATTCCAATGTTCTTACTTGCCAGAAGGCCTAGTTATCTAGTAAATGAAGAAAATGATAGCACTTTATTGAACTTTTTGTTTTTCGTTTGTTTATTGTAGTAATTGTACTTATTTTGGAACTTAAGTAATAAGTTTATAGGCTCTTAATGTCTGATCTGACAAGCTTTCTTTGTACTCATTTTTCTGCTTCTCCCTTATTTAATATCTTTTCTCTTTTTTCCGTATTCATGATTAAATTATTTTAAATCATTTATATATTGTAGATATCGCGTGCATATTATAGATCTAGATCCATCATCTGTAACATCTGGTGGTTGGCTGGAAGATACTTCACTGGTGGAGAAATACAAGATATCTGATGAAGCATATGATAAACTTGATGGTAATTGTTTTTAATAAAACAAAATAAACCTGCAGGCTGCAACATGAGCATGCTAGTTTGTTTCTGTATTTATGATAAACTTATGTCATATACTCATACAACTCACAGTCTAGTTACAAATTTTTGCAGGTACATACAGAAAGTTTAAGGAGAAGCTTGGACCTCGAAGTAGCTCCACTCATGGATCTAAAGTGAGACAACAAATGTCCAAAAGGAAATCACTCTGAAATTAGTGAAATACTAGTGTGTGATGTACTATTGTGGTGACTATTCTTTCTTTTTTGCATGTTTGGGCAGATAGGTGATGATTATATGGAAGATATTTGTGCAAATATTAAGGTATGTTGGCCTTCAGTTATTTGTAATTGTTTTCCATTGCCATTAAGTTGCATTTTTGCAATTGACTAATAATTTATGTGTAACCAAGTCGATTGAATTTGTGACCATTTGATGACAAATATGACCTCTTACTAGAGAATTGCAAAACTTTGCTTGCTTGATGTGTAACTAAAATTGCAATCTTTTGTTGTTGTTTTTTTTTTTTTGGCAATATAGGTTGGAGATAGATGTCAAGTTGAAGCAGGAGAAAAAAGGGGTGTTGTGAAATATGTGGGTAGGGCAGAAGCTCTGGGACCTGGCTTCTGGGTTGGAATTCAATATGACGAACCATTGGGCAAACATGATGGCTTGTAAGTGAACTTTAGACCACGTATCTTTCTTTTTATTTGTTTAGGAGTCAACAGTCTAAATAATTTCTCTTAGAAATTTACATGCATAATAAATTATGATTATTAGTTAGAGGTGGAAATAAGCCAGGCTTTGTCATAGTCAAACTAGGTTCAGTCATCAATTACTTTTTTGGTACAGGTTAAACAGGCCAGGTCTGGTTGGTTTGGGCTGCCTTGAGCCTTTGACGCGCCAACACTTTCATGTCCTTTTGTTTTAGTTTATAGATAATTAATGTATTAATTATGGAAATTGGAAAGGTATAATGTATGCGGAGGCCACCCAAGTATTCAACTTTCCATTAAGGTCGGCATGTGTTGAAATTACTTCATATCCCACCCAAGCACATATCCAGTTTCACCTATGCAAATTCAGTCAAAAACATGCCAAATGACGAAAATACCTTCGAAGTTTTGAAATGACAAATTGAATTGACCTAGTTTCATATGAACAGGTTAAAATGATCACCTCTAGTTACAATGCTCTCCTATCTTCAACCCTTTGATCTTAAGGTTTTACAAGATACTTCTACATATAATGCGCCATTGCCTTGATTTCATCAAGTGCCACTCCCCCTTTTGCATGATCTATTTAATTTTGTTCAAAAAGATTTTTAAAAACAAAAATGCTTTATGTAGGTTGTGACCTCAATTTCACTACTTTCTTTAACTAGGATTTCTCTTTTTAAATGGTTAGTGATGTGAATATCGTCTCTTAAAAATTGCTATATGTTGCTGGAGTTTTAATTTTCTTTTGTAATAAACCCATGGGTATTTAATTCTCTCTTTTTTTACAGCAAACGCACACGCACACCTAATCTACACCTATGTCCACGAAGGACTTGAACTCTCAACCTCATAGAGGGAGAACACCTTAATCACCCCTTGATACCGCTAGGCCTTTTGTGGGTATTTATTTCTCTTTCGTCTATTAATTCAAAATATTTCTGCTAATGTTGATAGGGTGAAAGGGACACGATTCTTCGAGTGCCCTCCTCTCCATGGAGCCATGGTTAGACCAGACAAAGTAAAGGTTAGCATCATTTCTTTTAATATAAAATTGTTGCATTTATTTTGGGAAGCGAGAGCGCTTTTATGGAATATATCACATTAGTTAGCTTCCCTCAATTTTGGACTAGTCGATAGTTTTTTACTTTAAAGTTTGCTTTAGAGAAAAAAAAAGTAGCCACTTTGTTTTTTTTTCAACAATTTGAACATTATCTTCATGATCCAACACTTCTTTTACCTGATTTGGGATAAGAGTTTCAATAGTTTGGTGACGAGTGGTTTCTTTACCAACGACACAAAATAATAACACAAATATGAAAAAAATTGTATTTTACAAAAAAATAAAAACTCAATATGGGCGGGTTAGATAACAAATCAAAACAGATTATAGTCAAAGTGGTTCATGTCAAAACGAATTGGTCAGAGTGCATTAGACTATTTAAATAAATAGTTAACGTAAAACAGTTAACAATAAACCTAGCAAAATAAGAGAACCTTGTATGCAAATATAAGAATATCATAAATATTTATATGCGGCAATGCTATGCATGTCTTCCAACAAAAGTCTTCCTTAGGTACTACCAAGTACCATAATCCTTTCATGGAAAATACTAGACCACACAACTGACAAAGAGACACACCATAACAATTACACGTATTCTGGTCCATCTTCTTCCTTGATTCCACTGGGAAAAACCCTAAAATTTATGCAATAATAATGAACTATTATCAATAAGAAGATCAACTCCTCCTGCAAGAATCCACCCACAATGAGACGTTATTACACCCAAATTACCTCTTGATTTCTTGTATTTCTATTTGTTTCTTCTAAAAATCACTGGTAGCACCATGTAAACCGATTGGTAACACAGGTAACAAACCTATATTTTTTACCCTTCATGACCTTGACCCACAGTTGACGTGTTCTACCCTCAAATCCAACGTAGATCCACCTCTGGCATGACCTTATAGAAAATGGTTGAGTGGTTTTTTTAATTATTATTCCTAAAAACAATAAATTATATTTCTTGATGTTGCATCCCCATGAAAGCTATGAGTTTTAATGGAATCCCATGGAATTTCATTCCTGCGTTTGATTGAAAGTTTGGAACCCTTGGAGTGGAATCTTGTTCCTGCTATGTGGAACCCTTATATGTAGTGACCCTTTTTTGTTTTGCCTTTTTTTTAAAAAAAATATTATGTTTAGATGCTTTCTTACTTTACCTTTCTTTTTATAAACTGTGTAATGTTTTGGATCTTATGCAGGTTGGAGATTATCCAGAACGAGATCCCTTCGAAGATGAAGAAGAAGAAATATAAGAGCAATCTTAGTAAATGCCTTTGGAATATCGAAAACTTATAGTCATTGTTCTTGTGGATTGGTATATCGTATTTGTCTCGATGCTGTCTTTGAATTATGATCATCAAAGACTCGTTTATGTTCCTTTGTTTCAAAAACATCAATCATAGAGCCTTTTGAATTTCTAGATTGTTAAGAATTTTTTTCTAATGCCAAAGAGTGTTTGAGATTGCTTATGGAAAGAGTTTGTTTGATTATATCAATGCTGCACCTTTTAAGAGCAAATAAACACTTTGTGATCAATTTACTCTTTTATTAATTATAAAATAAAATACTCAAATAGATAATTGACCTGTGTTCACTCTTATTAATTATCAAATAACTTTTAAAATTGAGTAACTGATGTGTTATATTATATTCGAAAGCTAGTAATATAATTGTATATTCCTTGCTGACTCAAAATTTCTCTAAGTAAAAGTAAGAGTAAGAGTAATAGTAATAGTAATTATTTTGTTTTAAAGATAATTTTTAACTAAAAAATGGAGATTTTCACCCAAAAATATTATTGTTACTTTTCATTTATAATTTGAAATTATTCGGATATAAATATGTATGTTATTCAAATCCAACTGAAATCTAATTATTATATAGTCCTTATCTAAAACAAAAAAGATATATTTATATTTAAGTAAAACAAAAAATATAAACTTTAAATTACAAAAATATAAAGTTTGAAAGAAAAAACAACGAAATAATATGATTTTTATATATAATAATTTAAATAAAAACTATTTAAAAGTAAAGAGAAATAAAAATGAATTAAAAAATAAAATACAAAATTATTAAATAATAATAAAATATTTACATCAAAAACCATTATATTAAAATTAATAGAGTAAAACTTATGATTAAAATAAGATGTAAACTTTCATCTAGAAACTATAACTATAAAATGTAATTACGAACTTCAAGATGGATGTAGGATATTTAAAAGAGTAAATGAATATGTAAAATAATTTGAAAGTATTTGATTTTTTTTGGATGGGATGCAGAAATTTTATTAATAAATAAGAGCTAGCAAAAAGTTAGAAATACACAAAAAAAAGAAACTAAACAATTACATAGATAATTGCTGAAGAGAATTATAACATCAATTTATCCAGTCTAACCGCCGTTTGAGTTTTCCTCTCAAGTTTATCTAAGAGAAAAGTAAACCTTGAATTGAGATAAACATTCTATTTATAGAAAAACTCTTCTTCTCATGCACCAACTCATTCCTTGATTTCCAAACTTGCCAAATATAAGTAAAATCGTCGAGTTAAACACTTGTAATCTATCACCCAATATGTTTGCCGTCTCTCTCCATGAGAGGATTCCTTTCAACAAGGAAAGGGGAGGACACATATCCCACCGATTGCCTATCTCTTTCACAAGGAATCTAGCCAAAAAACAATCAACAAAGAGGTGATCTTCACTTACAGGGAACATAGAGCAAAAAAGACATGGTTTTGTTTCCGAAATGATTCCCCTTTTTGAAAGATTATCAAAAGTTGCAAGCCTTTTTATGTTGTACTCCCCAAACATAAATATTAACTTTACTAAGAAGATGTTTGATCCAATGAGTTTTAAATCCATGATAATTACGAAGAAAGATTTTATCTAGATGAGTACGTAGAGAAGCCACCCGGCTTATCGAGAGGCCGTTTCCAAATTTCCATTATCGGATATGGAAAACAAATCAAAAGATTAACATTATAGGGCTACATCAGTTTATTTATTGAAGTAATCGAACCCCAAGTACCTTCTTTTTTATATAAAATTGGGTCTTTCGATGAGTGACGAAAAAAACCATGTATACGCTTTATAACTCCGACCCAAAGGGCTAAGCCCTCATGTTTAATCTTCTACCACCATTTGGCTAACAAGGCAATATTTAAAGCCTTAAAGCCACCAATCCCTAATCCACCTTGTTCTTTAGACACCTAAGTGTCATTACAACCCATGAAATCTTTTTGGAATCAAGGCCACCACCTTGAAAGAAATTTCTCTTTAAACTTTCTAGTTTGTTTAAAACTTGTGTAGGAGCTTTGTAAATTGAAAAATAATATGTACCCAAGGAGCCAAGGACGGACTTACATAAGGTAAGGAGACCAGCAGCCGAAAGAGAAGATGTCCCCCAACTCGAGAGTTTAACACAACATTTATCTATCAAAGGCTGCCAAGCAGTAACCCTTTTCATCGAGGATCCGACAGGGATGCCGAGATGAAAGAATCCGAATCGGAATGGTCAGGTTTTTGTTGCATGATAAGATGTGAAGAAGTTGATTGAAAACCGGGTGTTCTTAGGGTTATCATGTGGAAAGATAGATTCAAAATCCGCCTGCATGCTCGCTTGGGTCACTGAGGTGTTCGTTCAAGAGACTAATGCCAATATTCTCAGACAACTCATGTACCACATGACATCAAAAAGATTAGTCAATTAAAGATATCAAAAAACTTGAAATCCAGTAAACATATTTTATAAACATATTTTTTAAGTTACCTAGAAGCATCGGTCCCAAGTAAGTACTGGTTAACCATAGTTATTGTAGTGTTAATGTTTGTGCATGGAAGCGTAGTGCCCAACACCTCATCCACCATTGTTTGGTATTTTGGATCTACAAGTCCATATTCCCATTGTATATTGGCCGATGCTTATTTTATACAAGTGTTAGTATTATTGAGCTCGGATTATTCGTACTCTATTGATTCCCTAATTATAGTTTGTTTTCATATTTCTTTGTTACTTATTGCCGGACTTAGTATCCGATATGTCTTGTTCGTGTCATTTTGCTTTTGTTTTGTATACGCGTACCGAGTGTTTGGCTCAGCTGTATTTTCTTTTCATATCGCAGGTAAACAGGGGATTGAAGTGCAACATTAGAGAGCGAAACATGAGTTGTTAAGATATTAGTTCTTAGATTCTACTCTGTTTTGTATCGTATGAGTAGCCTCCATAAACGGGATGTTACAGATTTAGATCTCAAATGTGTGATTAAAAGATTAAACATAAATCAAACATAATTTCATGGACATTCCGTTTAAAAGTACTTTGATAGTGTAAACCGAAAAGTAATTATTACGTTGATAATTAAACCATATTTGACTCTAAAAAACAACGATAATTAAACCCAAAATCAAGTAAAGAAAATTGTTCCAGACTTCCTCTCAACTTATTTTCTTTGGAGATTGACCTCAAATTGGTCACTATCATGCTCATGCAAATCTGGAAGTCAAGATTATTCACAAAATGTTGGAATCAGGTGGTTAAGAATCATCTACTAAGGTTAGAAGACAGTAATTCTGACAATTAAGGTTTTGTGAGGTTTACATATAGATTAAACAATGGGTAATTGTGTATGGAATAGGCAAGATTATTCATAAAATGTTTGGTTCACTGAGCCCAATTCGAAATAGGGCCCAACTAGTTCAAGATTCACCAATAGAGGTGCACAAAAAATCCGAATATTCGATTTCGCGTAAAAACTATCCGTAACCGGTTTTTGAAAAACCGGTTTTTTTTAAAACCGGATAGTGTAACCGGTTTCTCGGATTTGGCCTAGACCGGATTTTTAGTTGGATAAAAAACCGGTTTGGAAAAAACCGGATAAAAATCCGGTTAAAAAACCGGTCCTCGAGATTCAAAAACTAGCCGTTACGTTACCGTTTTTTTGGCTTTTTTTCACATTTTTTTTTCTATAAATAGTTTGGGAATGGTATAGGATGATTCACACAAACTTATATCTCTAAAAAACTCTCTCAAATCTCCATCTTTTTTATTTTTTCATGGCTAGTGCTAGTAACACGGTTGAATCTTCCGTTGGGTGGAATGTCGACGTGGTGAGGGTAATCGAACACAATCGAAACAAAGAAATTTGGGAACATTTTGAATTGTGTGAGATGTCAAATGGCTCGAAAAGGGCGCGTTGTAAACTTTGCCGAAAGTATTTTTAGTATTTTAATTTGAACCTTGTAATGTTTAAGAATTTTAAGTAACTTTGTAATGTTTTAAGTATTTTAATTTATAAAAATCTGAAATTTTTTTAAAAAATCGGATAAAATAAAAACCGGATATTAAAAAATCCGGTTACGATCCGATCCGAATCCGGTTACACCGGTTAACACTTTATCCTCAAAAAACCGGTTATGATCCGATCCGGTTTGAAAAAAATCCGATCTCAAAAAAACCGAAAAAAACCGGACCGGTTTTTATCCGATCCGGTTCGGTTAAAAAACCGGTCTTGTGCACCTCTATTCACCAATGAACATTGACCAAAGCCCACAAAGTTGCATAAATTAGGAGACTTTCTTTAGTATTGATGTTTCTCTACAAAACAACTAAACAAGGACTCACTTGAGAATCCAAGTTTATCTGTATTAACCATCTAAAAACCTACATGAAGAACACGTCAGTTAACTACTTAACTGTACTACTCAGCCGCAGCTAATCAAGATTAAAACATTTACACGATTATTTTTGTATAAAAAAGAAAAAAAAGATTAGATCAAAACAATCATGAACATGTTTCATTCTTCTAAGCATCTCGATATTGATTTTGTTACGGTTGTGATTCCCAGTACTCTCTGCACAAACGATGCCTGTCCATCGATTGCATGCCCTGTCGAACAACTTGTTAAGACGCGTACACATTTTATATGAAAGAATGCAAGTGAAAAAGATAAATGACAAAATAATGGAAGATGCAGTGTTTGACTTTTGCAGTCAAACACAACTATGTTTCGAACTCAGTTGGGCTTTCCCAAAATCCTGTTATTATTAAAGGGTATTCTCGACCGACAGTTTTTAATGGATTTGTATATAGTAGAAACCGAACCAATAAAATCGGTTATTACAAAATTAAAAAAAGAAGATAACCTTAAGTAGTTGTAGTTTATATAGAAAATATTGTAATGTTGATGAATTATTTTTTATCCGGCACTTTTTATTAAAAATAATATACAAACCTAAATGACTAGCTTTTCAGTTTAATAAATAATATATAAATAAATGAAAATTATACGGTAAATAGTAAAACAACGAACCAAACATAGAAGGATTACCTGCAAGATGAAAGGCGAGGAAAATCCAAACATTTCCAGGCCATCAAGACTTCCTGGAGGCTGCAAAGGCGGAACCTTTAAATTTCCCAACTTATGCTGCTTTAAGATTTCATTATTAACTCTCTCCCGCACCATTTCCCAGCATTTCACAGGCGATAACTGGATAAATAATTCAGTAGGAAAATTCTCCACTGAAACCTGAAGATAGACACACAATGGTATTTTAAGTTTAGAGTACATGTGGTAATTTCGACCCATTTACTTATGAATAGGGTTAATTCAGGCTATGATTGTTTCTCTACAATTCAATAAAGAAAAGGTTCAAGTGGGTCGAATCACCCAAATGTATTTTTAGTGCATAAAGCCTGTTGCAGTATAAAATCAGAAAACACAGAATTGCAGATATGATTTTTACATATGGGTTCTCAAATAATCAAAACAGAAATATTTTATTAAAACCACGAGAACCGCATTTCATCTGTTTACATATATTTATACTAAATCAAACGACACACTTTTTCACAAATAACTGTTTCATCCACAAATAACTACCTGTGGGTTTTGGTTTGACCCATGACCTACATAACTATTTTATAATTAATTCTAAGTCCAGCTTATTATTTCAACAAAGCCTACTAGGTCATCTTGTTAAAATAACAGAAAAGAATTGAAATTAACAATTCTTTAGTAATCATAACCGACACTAATTAATTAAAATAATTTGAACAAAAATTGTTCAGGGTCAACCCAACATGATTTGACCCATACCAAAGACTTACCCATGTTGACCGTAACTAAACCTGCTTGAACAACCCATATTTCCACCTCTAGTTTAGGGTTTAGTGTTGAGCAAAAGAGCAAGATACAACGATATCATAATTTGCAAAAAGAAAATATTGCAACAAACTTAGAGGGAAAAAGAAACAATACTCATACCATAAATAAAGGTCTACCCAATCCAGCATCCAGGATTTTTGAAACGTAGTAGCACATATTGCTGGGATCGAAAATATCTATGTACTTGACCCTACTCCGAAATCCTGCACAAGAGACAACATTCAATATGGCTTTTTCCAAGTGGGAAGCGATAATATCCAAGTGTAGGTGTGAGTTTTTGACACAACTTGCTTATAAATGGGTTGATTTAGCCTATTTCTATTTCTACCAGGTTGAACAGGGAATTGAAGAAAACAAATAGCTACAAAGAAACAAGTCAAATAGGTTGAAACAAGGGGTTGAGTGTGTATTTTTTTTAACACAAAAACCTCCTAAATCAACTTATTCATATAATTAGTTTGTTTTAAATAAGAAGTTGAAATTTATGACCAAAAAGTATTTGGGGCCAATCCAACCATACCCATTTTCACATAAAAGATTACCCATTTTGACCCGTTATTGAACTTGACAGCACGTCCATTTAGCCACTTTTATTTCCAATAGAAGAAATACTGTGGTGCAATGACACTTACCTTTAGGGTAAATGGCATGACTATCACACCATAACTTTCCAGATTGCACAACTCCAAATTCCAGAAGCTCAATAGTACACTTCTTTTTTACACTTGAATGATCTTGAGTTTCTTGGTGGGACCCACAAGCACGAACCACGGGACATGATCCAGAATTGACATGAGCCACAACTGGTGTATCAGTTTTGCAAGAAACATCTGTTTTGTCCTCATCCTCGTCATCACTAAGGATAATAACATCTTTGTTTGGCAAAAGTTCCTTTTTGCACTGAGAACCAGATTTCACTAAATCTTTCTGCTCTTTGGGTTGTGACCCTATGGAGGGTGACCTATCTTTGTTTGTATGGTCGGTTAGTGCAAGCCCAAGATCACTTTTAGCCCATCTATAAATTGCACTTAGTTTGCCTTCTAAAGCTTCAACCAAAATTCCTAAATCACCCATGTCGTAACGAAATAGAAAATATTTTGAGCTTGATGAACACGAGCAAAACTGATTTGCATGATTCAAGCAAGAATACTTCTCAGGTGAACAATTGTGACACCCAGCAGCTGAGAAATGGAGGTCAAAGTAACAGACACTGCATTCTCTCTCCTTTGTGGAATCAAAATTGGCTTCCATCTTTAATGCTTTAGAAGTCTTGCAAAGAAAATCCCGCCTCACACGCTCAATCTCCACACGTTCCTACAACACATACAAAAGGCGGGAAGAATGTTATGACCATCTGTAATGGATTGAAGAAACTTCAAACTCATTTTGACCTCAAAAGTTCCACTAGATATATCTCGAATTATCCTATGGACTAGTTAAGAGGTGGAAATGACCACCCATTTACTTATGAATGGGCCAATTTGGCTTGTGTTTAGGGTCAAATAATAAAGTGTAACTAAAAGGGAAACCATTGGTAGGGTTGAAAGAAGTCAAACAGGTTGAAACTGGCCCAAAGTCAATATTTCAATGCATAAAACCTCCAAATCAGATTTTATTATAACAAAATGTTAAAGCATTACCTTTATACTCATAATTAAAGAACAAATAATCTAATAAAAAATGGCCATAAAAATGGTTGCAGGTAGATTAAGTGCGACCTGGGCCATTTTGACCCATACTAGATTGAAACTTTTCAACCCATTACCAAACCCACTCATTTTCCCACCTCTACTCTATAGCTCAGAGAAATGAGAAAGATTTGACTTTTGATGTCAAACCATTGACATACTTCTACATTAGGTAATACTTATATAGATGTTTGAACCGGACAGTTTGAACTCAAAAGTAAACCAAGTAACTAACTAATATGAAAAGAAATTACCTTAAGTGCTTTTGATAGGATTCCGTCTTTCCCACAAACATCTTTCCATTTCAAGTTATCGGGCGTGTCCTTTCTAAATAAATTAATTTCCCACTGAGCTTTTACAGCATCTCTTGCAGCCCCAAGTAAAAGTTTATCATGAGAAATGGATGTTTTTCGGGCCTGCTCATGATAGAGATCGATTGCAGTAAGCCCGTGAGGCAACCAATCAACTGGAGCCACATTCACAGCCTCTGCACAGTTGAACCCGCAGTTGAACCCCGAATGATAAGATCGAGGAAAAGTCAACACAAATTCTCCAGGATTTTGAATGCAACGGTATACAGGAACCCCCTCGGATTTTAGTATCGACGGAGAAAGCTGCGTCACCTGAAATTTCACGAGACATTATAGGGTTTTTATTGTTCATGGTGTTGAGGTGTCTGGAATCTGGATGTGACTTTTCAGAGAGACTGTTAAATAATAAATGTCAATATCAGATAACCATCTTTAATAAAAATAACACATGGTTGGAAAGATGGTGTTTGGATGTGATTCAGCTTCTTGAAGTTGTATTAATCGCTATTGATAATGTTTACTGTTGAGAGAAAATTCTGCTAATTTAGAGAAGTAAACTGTAGAAACGAAGATCCTAATACCCCCTAGATATCCATTTCTATTTCTTGGCAAAACTTGGTGCTAAAATTACTTATTTGGCCATTGTCATTGTTACGATTTATGATGCATATCAGTCATGGTCACAATACGGTTATCATACAACATGTAAAGTCAAGCATTGCAGAAGTAATGGGACGAAATTATGATTTCTTGAATTTTCAAAACAGCAAAAAACTTTCAAAAGTTTATAATATACATATAGAGATTTAAATCCACAACTTACCAGCTTATGAAGCAAATCAGGTTGCTCTGCAAAAAGATCCGGTAAATGCTTTCTCATAGCAGTCTCTAATTTAGTGGCGTCTTTTCCCGCTACACCATACCACATTTTTGGAGCGCCCCAATGCAAGTAATTAATCGAATATAAGTGATGATCCTCAACATGCTGCAATGGGTGTAAAACTTTTGTAATGATCCAAGGGTGTTTCAGATATTTGATTAATGACGTAAAAACAGACCATTTAACTATGTGAAAGTTAAACTACAAGCAGTGAGTAAATTTAAGTTTTTAACTCACCCAACAAAACGATGAAAAGCACATTCCAATATACAACCAAGGAACCAAAACACCCGATATATCACTACTTTCATACGAAAGTAATGACCCTGGTAGCTTTGGGAAGTTATTTAAATTCCAGCCAGATTTAATGTACATCTCATCACAACCCGAAACTTCAGAAGACACAGTGGGAAACCCACTACCAATTGCACCAATTTCCAAGTCAGCACCATAAAGCACCTAAAATATTGTTGAAAGTAGTTAAAAATCTAAGAAAAAGATTAACAAGTAACATAAAGCATAGAGGTGGCAAAAGAAGCAGGTCAAGCGGGTTTAGTAACAGGTCAAATGGTCAGCTCGGGCCGGACAGATCCATAAACACCTTTTTTGCTTTTCTTTTCTTGGGATTTTTTAATAATTATAATTCTGTAAAAATCTTGAGAGACTTTCTACCACTCATTTAACGTGTTTCCATTTTAGCTAATTTTTAAAAATTTACTCGCTTGAAAGTATAGCCCGAGTCAACCAGTTTACTCACAAACGGGGTCAAAATCGCCACCTTCACTAGAATGAAAAGAGCAAAATACCTCAATTTCTTCAGTAGGTTTCTCTACCATACGCCAATATTCACCTTCTATATTTTCTATAGAGGGTTCCCACTGATCTTTGAGATCTAGGTTCCCTTCCTTTATTCTAAAATATTGTGTTTTGAAGTCATCTGCATATTTCTTGAATTCGTCAAGAGTGAACCTTGGACCGGCCTCGAAACCAAAATCAGCTTCGCCAAGCACCTGTTCAGCTGGACTTGACGTATGAGCCTCATGATCAACCCCTGCTTTCATGCATCTTCGCCTTTTTTTCTTTTGATGGTAATTTGGTTTAAATATTTTTCTCATGCAATCCCGATTCTGAAGTTTATCAATTCTTTGAATTCGAGTACCAAAAGTAGAACTTCCCCATATGGTTTTTTCTTTAAGAGGGCATGGAGGTTTCCATGATGAAGGTGGAACAATACGACATATACCATATGCTTCTGCTTTATCACGTATGCTTGCAATGTACTTTAAAGTATCCTCAAACTCCTGAAACCAAATGAGATACATTTTGTAAGCTAACTTAAAAAGTGTAAATACTTATTAGCAGGTCGATTTGAGTTGTGACTTATATAAAAACGTGTCATATAAAAAAATTAGCTAAAAGGGGAATATGTAAAAAGGTTATAAGTTGCCCAGATTCTTTTTTTAATGTGTTCAACCTCATAAATCATTTTTATCCAGTGATTCAGATTATTATTGTAATCATATTGTTGTTGTTATCTATTATTTATAGAGATTTCATGTTTAAACAAAAGGTGCATACAGGACAACCCGTTACCCAACATGCTGGATGGCCCATTTTGGCACCTCTAAACGTAATGAACTAGCGAGAATGGAACATCTGGATTGTCTTATCTCTAATGGGCAATTTAAAAAAAATTAGCAAAAAAGGAAAGAGGTCAAAAGGTCATTCAAAATGTATTTTAAATGCATACAAAATCCCTCAGTTCATTCAAAGCATTAAAGTGTTAACGATAATATGCAGTTTCTGAAAATGTTTTGGGATCAAGCCAACCATTTTGACCCAACAAAAATGCCTGTCTTGACTCTTGACACACTAAGCAACCACCCCATTTTTCCACTTCTAATTTCTAAATGTATTGAACTAGAGAGAAAGATATGGACCTCTTCTGTAGGGTAAAATACCGGAGCCTCAGAAAGAGTTGGCACCCGGGCTTCTTCATGGTGCCATTTTGCAATGACCTAAACACAAAAAGTTTTGAACTTTAGAATGTGTATAAACGAAAAGATTTACGTGCTGCAATAAGTGTCCAACCTTTTGGCAATTGCTACAATCTTCACACCCACGGATAACCCCAGTAGGGAGCCGAGCTTTCGAAGTTTGATTCTGCATCAGTAATATGAATCAAAACATTTTAATAAATGACATAAAACCGAAAAAAGAAACACGTGAATTAAGTTTTCAGGAATTACAATATGATCAAACGGCTTTGAACCAGACACGTCTCCAGAACTGCAATCCAAACAATTGTAGTTTATTCCTGATCCACGTCTAGTAGACCTTCTTGTCTTTTGATCCTCAACAAACATGTGTTCCGGTTCCTTTTTGGCTGTTTGTGATGCAGGAGCACTTGTGGAGACAGAAGAAGTAGATGCGAGTTTACTATTGTTTATTCTAAAAGCTGTAAAAGACTCGAAACCGGGTGGAATTGATGGAATTTCCATGCTCTCTTCTTTAACAGGATGCCTGATGAGTTGTGTACCCATTGTGAATACTTTGCACACGACAGGCTTCTTAGTTTTAAATATTCTGATAATCAAACAAAAAAAAAAGAAATAAAATTTCAAACATACGAATCATTGAGGAACTTTCTTGATTTTCTTGATGTGGAAATTTAGACCCGTTTGCTTTTGAATGGGTTGTGTTTTGTCTCCAAGGAGGCAAATCTAAAGCTAGAAGGGAGATGGGTCGAAGGGCCCGAAGTCCATTTTCAATGCTGACACCAAAATCATTTCATACAATGACTCAGATTATTATCATTGATAATATTAATTTTCCACACCTAATTGACACATTAATTATTTAGAATCTTCTTTTGAATAAAAGACAGCAAAAGGTTTGTCAGTCAACCTGCCCCGTTTCGACCCACCATACACTTTTCATACTTGGTTACTAATTTGTGAAATTTTCCCTTAGAAATAATATAAAAGTTTAGGGAAGAAACTAAAAGGTTATAAGAAGTATGTTACCTAATGTATAAGGTAAAAAAAGTATAGTACTTGCTTTGGAAAACAATATAAAAGTTTCTAATAAAGTTAACAATCAAGTCAAATTGATATCTTGGATTTATTTATCAAATTTGTATCTGTCGAGACAAATGCAGCTGATGACTAAATAGAGAAATAAGTCTTGGATCTTGCAAGAACAATAACGAACGAATGGAATTATTTTCTTTTTTATAAAGCCAAAATTAAGTTTCTTTTCGAGGTTTGATAATAGAATTGTACATTGTTGGTGAATAATATGGATATAAATCTTGATCATATTACATAAAAGCATCTTCAGTTCTAATAAAGTTACAAAGCAATCAACATGGATCATATCGACTTCGAATAAAAAAATAAAAGAACTGAAAGTTTAAAGAACTTACATATCCTTTGCCCCCCAAAATGCAGTTGAAGCCCAGATGTTAAAGGCTCAATATCCACTTAACCCTAAAAATCCAAGAAATAATAAACCAATAAATCTGATATTCAGAAACAACTAATCAATGAGAAAGCACAATGAAATTGAGATCAAAATCAAAACAAACAGATCCAACCTAACATAACCCGACCCAACCCGACCCGATTTACACAATTGTACCCATCAAGCATCAAACAATCATTCTAGGGTTACAAAGTCATAATTGATCAAATCAAGCAAATTACAGACTTATAAACTTGCTGTCAGATCCCTAAAATTGCATGAAATAAATGGATCAGAAATTAACCTAAAATATACAAAACCACATAAGAACATGCAGGAATTACACTTTGGAAGAGCACCCCCAAAAATAAGCCCTAAATTGAGAACAAAATTCAAGAACATCTATATCTATGCATGAACAAGATATTAAAATTTCTATACCTTGGGCAATTTGCTATAATTATGTGACTAATATTTATATCTATACCTGTGTGTGAATTTATTGGAAAAAAAAAACCCAACAAATTATCTTGGATTGACATGAAGACAATCAAAGTGAGAAAGGGGAAATTGAGGTGGGTTTGGTCAAGAATTTTAATTTATGGGGGAAAAAAGTTAATTTTTTTACAGGCAGACTGTTCCAACTTCCAATTATAAAACATATATCATAAAGTGCAAGATGAAAAATGAATTAGATAAGATGATAATGATTCTTGAAATTACCGATTTTTGTGATTATGTATCAAAGATAAATGTGGGATTTGATCTGATCTTCTATTGGTTAAAGATAGAATTGAGTTTGACGAGAAATTGAGGAGAAATTGAAAGAGGGGAGCCGAGAAGAAGCGTGATTGTGAAAGGATATTTGCTTGCGTGAAGGGAATTGGATCTTTATTCTGACTGTTTCTTCTAATATTATTATATCGTGGTTGAATGGACGGCCAAGATGGAGTTTTTATTTCGCGTTGCATGCAATACGGTGGGCTCGCATCTGCCTGTTTTATTGCTTGTGTAATCCATGAAAGGAAAAAAAGTTTGGAGGTTGGGAAAAAATTGGATAGTCAAATTAAAACTCTATTTTAAATTAAAATTAAATCTTAATTATTTATTTAGCTTAAAATTAAAAACTTAATTTTAAGTTTGAATAGTTAATGTTGAAATTTTATTTTAAATTTATATAAGATAAACGTTATATATAAGTTTATATAAATTTAATATATCTAAATAATGTTCTAAATTGAAGTTTGAAATATATATTTAAACTTGATTACGTGAACATCTTAGGTAAATAAAAATTACTTATTATTTTATATTAATTTAAAATTAAGATCTAACCGTTTAATAATTTTTTGATATTAATAACTAAATATTAAATATTAATAAAAATATACTAAATGATTATATAGCGTCAAAATAATGACTTAATGAGAATATATAAATCGAATCTAATTTTAACAAAGAAAACTTAAAAATTGGATTCTGGTTTTTTTAAAAATGGTTGGTTCAAATTCAATAATTGAAAACTTTATTTATGTCGTGTCGGGTTTGATTTTATTTGTTTACAAATCTTACTGTAAATAATTTTTTTTCTAAAGTTGTCATCATTTACTTTTATATGTTGACTGAAATGTGCACGAGATCTCTTTGGGCCTTCCGCTTTTTCGGAGTCGAAGGAGGTCATCCGATCATCCTGAACAGGAAAGAGCTACTCTCGATGTTAGATCAGCAACGAAAGAAAGAAGGAAGAGGCCATGATCCTATGTTTGTTTTCGTGCCATTCATAGCTATATCTAGGAAGATGGAATCCAAGTATTGCAATTCAATCATAGGAATTTGTGCAATTGCTTATAAGGTCCAATTGATGTTTTTGTTTTTGAACCTTACTACTTCTTCCTTCCGCGTGCCCGGGGGAGGGTATAAAACAATCATATCTTTAATTAAGCGATCTTTACATAAATAATTATGTATGACCCGTGTGTTTACACGGACATTTAAACTAGTTATCTTATAAAGTATTTAGATTATTTCTAATTTTAAATAATTTAAAATTACTAATTTACCCTTAATATTAAATTAAATATAAACTATTAAATAAATTAATTATTTGGTGAAGTTAACGATGATTTTATATACCATTTTAACAAATAAACCTTACAAAATAAAGAATATTTAAAAAATCAAATTAATGTCAAAACTATATCCCATTGCATTATTAATCGGTGTAGGATTAAAGATCAGGTTGTTGAGATTTTACCATTTATGTGAAATTTTAATGACCTATTATAATTTAAACAATAAACACACCACCCCTATTTTAAGAACGGACAAGTTATCAAGAAAAAATATTCGTCGACGCTGTATTGCACATGTACAAGGCTAGTTATTATTAAAACATAAAACAAGGAATTCTTTGACAAATGGTATACAATTTATTTTCTTAAAAAATGGAAAACATGTATAGATGGAGTGAAGTTTTCATTTTTTATAGAAATGAAAAACATGTTTTTTTGAGATATTTTCTTGAATAAAATTTTGAAAATGTATAGAAGTTTGAAAAAATGGAGAAGTATTTGTAAGTGAACATTTTTTAGTTTTCAGTTTACTTGAAAAGAATTTTTTAGTTTTCTATTTTCTTAGAAGGTTTTTTTTTCCTAACATAGCCTAGTTTTTTTAAATTGAATTATTTGTTGGGGTTTGTTCGGTTTTTCAAAATATATTTTAGCAACGGAAGCATGAACAACAATTTTAAACCTTTTAAAACTCCCCACCAATGATCCATATGCAAGCCTTAAGAAACAAAACAACCATAGGGTGTTTAGAACTACAACCTTTGTAGCGTGAGTAAACCGTTGATGAAGCGGTTGATCTATGAGAAGCCAAGAGAAGACTTCCTCCAAGGTATCCACAAATCAATGAGTCCAACACCTCCAAGATGCTAGTCTCTCCAACCCTTGAAATTCAAGCAAGCAAGCAACAACCTCTTGTTCTTCTTCTTGAACTTACTATGTATGTATTTGAGTATGTATTCTAGTACCACACTTTGCTCACTTGAAGAACACCAATACTACAAAGTAAGGATGTTTTCAAGTATCAAACACTTAGAACTTTTCTAAGAACTCAAGGAAAGGTGGTAGCATAAACTTGTTAGAACAAAGAACCATGCATGTACTAAATAAGATCAAGAAGTGAAGCAACAAGAGGGAGGCCCCCTTTGGCTCCCATTTTCGGCCGAAAATGGGTGAGGGGGGAGGGTCCCCTCTTGTCTTCCTTCCATGCTTGTACATCTAGTCCATGCCTTGGTCCATTCCAATCAAGAAGCAATACATGGCCCCTTTGAAGGATTAATGTGTGAATTTCTAGTTTTCTTTCAATTTATATAAAAGAGTATACTAGATATGTCATACTAAGTATAAAATACATCTACATGTATTTTATATACATACTTGATTGTTACTAGTAACTCTTTACTTGTAACAAAGATATACATACATTTATATAATTGTTACTAGTAACAATTTACTTGTAACAAATATATATTTATACATATATATATATATACATATATAAAATCATATGTTTATATTTATGTATTTCACATGCATTATCTTGTATCAATATACAAGAGTGATATTATTATTTCACATAAATAACAATATGCAACAATGCATATATACTTATATATATAACGAGTTGGAAACATATTTAAATCATATTCAAATATGTAATTGGTGTCCATTGATTGTAAATGTGTGACCCTATGGGTTTATTTATTATCAGTAATATCGTATTAATTTGTGTCTTGTGCACATAGAACCAACATTATTGATTTGGTTATGTATGTTTTTGTTGATTCAGTACTTTAAGATGAAAAATTACGCTAATATTCCCTACTGTAACGTACACTTGTTACTGGTTTAGGAGTTGTTAGATAACATTTAATTATTTAACACTGAATGGTTCAACAACCTAAATAGTTCAAAAACTCTGAATCATCACAGTTTTGAAGGAAAAAATTATTTGATAATACTTCTGAATACATAATCTGAATGGAATGAAATTAGTATATTACCTTCTCCATAATCAACCATTTTTCTTTGAGACATTTAATCAAATACCTAGACCACATAGAAAAATTTTCACATAACATCTTCAAACTACATCCACGGTAGCACCAAGCAAATAGAACAACAAACAATGTTTCAAAAAGCAAGAGAAGCCAACAAAAGAAAAAACAGATGTGCAACAATTTCATATAACATCTTTAAATACACAGTAGCAGTCAAGACTTGTCGGAAGTAGACCTAACCTAATTGATACTAGGCGGGACTAATTAATCTATAGGAAGAAAATATAATCCAATTGATATTGAGGTAGCAACTCGAAGGTAAATAATCAAAATCAAACTAACATCGGAAGTTGGACCGGCTAGTTGAGCACGGTGGAGGAGAGGTGTGATGATACTAAAAAAATCGACTATGGTGAGATAAATACTTAATAGATGCGCTTATGAAAAAATCAAAGAACCTTGGAAATTTCCAATGGAATCGGTAATTAAAAAAATTAGAGACTAAAAAACCTTATCATGGAAGACAAGAACCAATGAACCATTGAGGGAGAGGGCCGAGGAGTATTCCAGGGGTAATGCGAATCATTCTGAATCATATGGAGAGCTTATCTTCAATGAATCAGTCAGCACAAAAAAAATCAGTCAGCACCTTTTACTTTTATGCATAAACACGCTAAATCTTTACCAATTCAGCGTTAAAGCGCCGAACTGATTAATTCAGAGGTAAACAAACACAGCCTTAGAGCATTCTTTTTTTCCTTGCCAAACACATCTAATGCTGACTGAATCAACAATGGGTGTTAGAATGCTCCAATTAAGATGCAAAGAAACACACCATTAGTCTTTCATACCAACTTTCATCCAATTGAAATGTTACTTGTCTTTTAGTGTAAGGTGGCGTTTGGTTCGCGGATTCTTTTTCATTGGAATTGGGATATTGGAAGGAATGAAGCCATCATCGAAGCCACCGTCAGGACAAATGAAGCCCTAATCGCTGGTCGTTTAGACGAAGAAAATGAAGCCACCGTCGAAGGTTGAAAGCCCTAATCAAAGCCACCAATCGCCACTCACCACTTGTCGTCAAAGTCACCAGTCGAAGAAGATGAAGCCACCATCAAAGCCACCGGTCACCACTCGTCGTTGAAGTCATTAGTCGAAGAAGATGAAGCCACCGTCGAAGCCACCGGTCGCCACTCGTCACCTGTCAGTCGCCATCGCCAAGGGGGAGAGTGACGGGGATGAGAGACGAAAAAATGGTGAAATCTGTGGTCACAGGTGATGGTGATGGAAGGAATTTGAATTCCATCCAATCGTGGAAGGAATATGAAATCCCTCAGATTCCGGAATCTTAACTCTAGTTAGAAATCCAATTCCCTTGACTAAGTTGAATCAAACATGGGATTTCCTAGGAATTGGATTCCAATTCTCACAAAATTTCATGAATTCCCTCTAACAGTTCTCGTAAGAAAAACAGTTCTCGATTGAACTTTTCCATATATATATATATATATATAGGGGAAGGTTCAAATGAGAACTTTTTTTCGTACGAGAATTGTAAGAACTAATCTTAACCTTTGATTAAAGTTACCTAATGGCTAATAATTTTGGCGACTAATGATTGACTCATTAATGACTATTGATTGCCTCATTAATGAGGGGTATTTTAGGCAAATCAAGTCTCGCACATTAATGATGGCCCACCCAGATGCAATTTACAGTTGGGAAAAATGTATAAATGACCAAAATAATGACGCATTAATGAGGGGTATTTTAGGCAAATCAAGTCTCGCACATTAATGATGACCCACCCAGACGCAATTTATAAAAGTTCTCGTTTGAACTTTTACCTATATATATAGGGAGAGAGAGAGAGAAAGATATATATATATATAGATAGAGAGAGAGAAAGATATATATATAGAGAGAGAGAGAGAGAGAGCGAGAATGAATACATGTCCACATAAGAGATAGGAGAAAGGATGAAGAGAGGAAGAGGAGAAATTATGTTTGGGAAGATTTTTTTGAAGGCATTCTTGAGAAAGATCCAATGGAGACGGAGTGTGGGCTATGAACCACAGTGTCAGGGTTCGAATCCCACCTCATACCTCACCCACAACTAGCCCAAAAGGGAAGGAAAATCATGATCGGGATAACGGATCAAAATCTATGGAACTTGGGTGTGGGTCTTTTGTCGAAATGGAATGCCCTTTTATTTATTACTAGTGTAAATGTCCGTGTAACACATATGTAACCTAATTAAAAAAATAAAGTTAATTTTAACTAAATAAAAATTACAAAATTCTATAAAAAAATAATTAATGTTAGCTTTTATTAATATTGAAATATATTTTATGTATTTGACGGATTAAATTAGTGAGGTGAAGGTGTTCTAGAATGTGACTAAAATACCATTACATTAAAAGACAACTAACATTTCAAAGGATAAAAGTATATAAAAAACTAAACCAGTAACAAGTTTGCTTCGGTAGAGATTATCAGCGTAATTTTTCATCTTAAAGAATTAAATCAACAAAAATATGCGAACTACAATGACCAATTTATTAATTCATTCCTTTTTTTTTTTTGTATTTTGACCACACGGATTAAACAACTTTCGAAATATAAGTTTTGAGGAGTGTTTAAGTTGACTTATTATTAAAGTTTATGAATTTAGTCAAATATTGAAAGCTAATAAATTTATTTTTAATAGATTACTTTTATATCACAATAAATTTATAGGCTTAAATTACGATTATGGGTAGAGATGACAACTGTTATCCATTCAGATGATCATTTACGTGATGTAGAGTGGATATCGATGATGATTTTACATCAATGAATGAATCCATTAAACCGAATGTAGATATGATATCATCCGATTCATATTTTATCCATTGTCATCCTTAATTATGGACATGAGCTTAAGGCGTAAATTTATAAGCTTATTAATATTCTTACTTTTTAGTGTAAAACTTGTTCCAACTTTTAATTTTCTCTATTTAAGAGTAAGATTATGATAACTCTTGGTTTTTCATCTTTTCAAGTCATAATTCTATTTAAGAGAGTTACACAAGACCTTATCTAAGAGTGTTACATGTGTAGAAGCCAATATTAGTCATTCAAATAAATATTCCCTTCAATTCCCTTTCATCATAGTGAATCTGGATTGAATGTAGCCAGATTGATAGTTCATATAGTTAAACATGTATGTAAATATGTAAGGAGGAAGAATATAGTCAAGTAGACATTACAAGATTTGTAGTAGTTCATAATATGGTTGTTAATGAATCTCCTTACTTTCACTCATTGGTTTCACAAACTCTCCACTTATCTTCCCTCTTGAAATGTAAGTTATCCTTATAAATAAAGTAGTGATTGTCTCTTTTTCTCGCTAATAAGATGGTGATCACCCTTTCTTCATTGGAAAGAGATCACCCGTCATTTCTTATCATGTAACGATCGTCTTTACAATCTTCTCTCTTTTACAAGCGGATAAGAGATGAACAACGCTCACTTTATCCCTTGTTCAAATGGCTAATCAAGGATGAATCACTTGTGTATGGGTCGGTTTTGATTTCAAACCGAACCATAACCAATAATATCGGTTAAGTGTTTTTTCAAACCAATGGGTATCGGTTTCTAATGGGTCGGTTATCGGTTTATGATAGCGGTTCGGTTTTTGTTATCGTTTTATTGGTTAACCATTATATTAAGTTGAGTCAAACTTAATGGTCTTTATTATTTCATATATGAGCTTGAGTTATATTTTTTATTGTTTTACGGTAGTCACAAAATTGGGCCTAATAATTAATTATTTTCTACGACTTGTTAAGCTAATTATATTTTATAACAAAAGTACAAAATAATATCTTAGAGCGATATTTAATCCATAAATTTGAGCCTAATGCTACACACCTTTTGGCCTTCACAAATTCACAACTTGTAAATTCATCTTTAATATATTTAATAGTCTCACATGAAAGAAACAATCAAGTGCTCATGATGGATAAACTCCAAATTTTAACTTTTCCATTTCCTTTTGTTTTGACTTTTTAATAGTTAAATATATAAAAAAAATTAAATAATAAATCCTTATCGGTTCGGTTACATGTACAAAACCGAAACCGACCCACTATGTATCGGTTAATGAAATTTTATAAACCGAATCGTCGGTTTATTTGGTTCGGTTTTAATGGTTTTATCGGTTGCGGTTCAGTTTTTCGGTTAAGATGCTCACCCCTAACCTGAATACTCTCTTTGCTAAGGCACAGAGATAACTTATCACACTCTTTTAGTGAATATACAAGTTTGTAGATCTCAAATAAGTAATGCTATTAAAATACTGAATGAATAAGCAAAGACACTTCTTTCTTACTTTAAGTGATCTTTACATCTAATTCTTTTAGAATGATTTGGATATATCATCAAGTATTATTGTTTTGATATATGGGAGTTTTGTTTCTACAAGGGGAAAAATGAGTGAGTGAGTGAGATTATGCTACACTTTTACTGGATATGAGGTTGGTAACTGTTATTTCCAATCATTGAACATGAGTTCATTGATTTTGTCAATGCCAATATCAGAGTAAGGTTCAATGGGCCGATCATCTTCCGACAATGTAGGATCAAAGCACGCAGGATCTTTGCTGTTTTCGTCTGCAAAAATATCCATTAGAAACTCGATTCCTGATACACTCCAGTAGGTTTATGAAAACTTTTTTGTACCATATATAGAGTTCAAGGATGTTGGAGGTGCAGTTGCCATGAAGCTGAGGCCGATGTAGAATAGAAAGATCGTTGCAATTGTCACAATGGCATAGGCAGGAAGTGCCACTGCCCAGTACCTGAAAGCCAAAACAGTAAGACACAATAATTAAATTGCAAAACACTGCTATAAATTTATGTCATCTAACTGGATCAGGACAAATAAGGCGGTAACAGGTCAAAACAGAAAATGTTTGCATGGGCCTGGTTAGGTTGACACATGTTATTGTCCAACCCTTTTTTTTGTAAAGTATTTGTGTACAGATTATGATTGTTTCATTATCTATATTGTTTGAATAATATCATTCAAAGATAAAACATAGCCCGAGCTGACTCATTCATTAAGTAAATGGGTGGAAATCGGCACTTCTTACATCTTTCTTCTAGATATACAGTTGATATCATCTCAGTTTTGAAGATGCATTCATTAAACAGCTGAAAGAGAACTTAGGGATTGAGATGGCTAAAGCAAAGGACTAGGACTTCAAGGGAATCGTGAAACGTACTTGCTAGGATAGTAGAAGATCCCAATAGAATGTAACCAAGGATCGGGCATGTATGCCCATACCATGAAAATAACTGTCAGTAAAACAAAGGAAAAATAATATTCGGGTCCGCTAAACACAATATCAACAAATATAACTTTAAAAGTTATATTGCAGAGTAAGGTAAGCTAAACATGTAACTCAAAAGATAATTTTGAGAAAGACAGCAAACTTTCATGAATCTACACAAGAAAAATACTCTTTTAGGTCCCCATGATTGCAATATTTCCTTCTTGACGAAACTTTGACGTATCATATTTGGCACATTACTTTTATATGAAAGTTTAGATAGTTATTGTAGTTATATAGTTTTTGTAATCGTATTTTCACTATTTTGTAAATGTTGTAAGCATACGAATTACCGATAATGCAAGGGGAGGGAGGGAGGGGTAATCCTACAACAACTATAATCTTACAATAATAATCTAAGACTTTTAAATAAACCAAATAGGAGCATGTATACATTTTGGGTGACTTGTGACGATGTGACCTATTTGATTGTTCTCATTTTAGCTAATTTTTTAATTTGGTAAAAACAAAAACATTACTAGAATCAACCTATTCATAAGTAAAAGAATAGAAAATTGCCACCTCTACTAACAAGTGCAAAGGATGAAGAATACCTTACCTGTAGCAACAACAGTTGAAATAGCTCCTACAAATCCGTAAACTTCTGAAGGATTAGGGCCATGCTCTCCGGAAACACCAACACCAGAAGACTTGTTATCTGCTTCAAAAACAGAAAATGTTGCTCCCCTGTTTCTAGAATAACTAAGAATCCTTCTAGGGCTGTTGAAAGAACGTTGATCCTCCATTACCTTTCGTACTCCCAATATTTGCAATTCTGTAAAGCATATGACAGAAATTACAGGAGAAACTATACCCACTTTTTTAGTTCATTACAGTAATTCCGAAGTTTTGTTGAGGATAGTGAAAACGGAAGGGATATAATCAGCTATAAGAAATTTCAGCTACATTTCATCTTTGCTTAACAAATCATAAATTACCCACATAACATATGCACTCCTAATTCATTGGGCAGTATAGTAATCTAAAACATGAAGTTGATCACATGAACTTGAGCTAGGGGTGTAACTGAGTCCAGTGGCTGATCCAGAAAACTACCACACAAAGGGCACGGTCACTGACTCACCACCATGCAGGAGGCATGGTCACTGACTCACTGTACGTAGTAGTATAATAAGTTGAACATGTAGTCACATAATAAGCTGAACAATGTGAATATGGGTCAGGTCGGGTCAAAGCATACATGTTTTCACCCTTCCTTTTACCTCTTTATGAACAATTGATGTGGTAAAGGGGGAAAGGCCACAGTGTTTCTTGTTATCGTTGAATTAAACTAGATAACGGAGATAACCTAGCTTCACTTGATTAAGTTTCTAACAATTCAACAATAGTTAGCTAATTCCATAAACCTAACTGGTTAACCTAAAATTAATAAACTGGAACAAGCTAATGAACATTGAAACAAACCTAAATCAAATATGCTGAAAGTAAAGAAACAAATGAATACTTCCAATAAACAATTAAACCTAAATCAAACAATTCAAAGACCTGAACTGCGAAGACATAAAAAACAAGTGAAGTGAAACAGTAGGTTGAAATTAAACCTAAATTTGAACAACTCAAACCAAAAACTACTAAATGAACATTAAACAAACCTGAATCAAATGGGCTGAAATTACAATAACTAATGATTATTGCCAACTTGCCAAGCCTAAACAAATACAGAAGAAATCAGTCGAAGAAGAAACAAGAAAACAACAAACCTATAATTGGAGGAACTTTGCGAGGCTGTTGATTTTGTCTTCGAGGAATCAAGGAGAAACGTGAAAACGTGTTTGTTCAGAACAATTTGACCGACGTGACGACATCCCGGGCGAGAAGACGAAGGCTGAGGCCGGTTTTCGAGGAATCAAGGGTATTTCGACCCCAAAATTAGTTCATTTATAGGAACTATAACATGATATGCATTTCGGTAAATAGAGGTGTTGCGTTAAAAAAGGTGTTACGGCTTATAATTCGGGTTTGGATATAATTCAGGTTTGGACACTTGAATAAACTAAGTTAGTATCGGGATATGGTATAGGGTTTCAAGGGGCAGCGCTCCTAGCGGAGGTCTCGCTGCCTGGTCAGCGGGCGGGGTGCAGGGTAGCGCCCCGTAGCAAAAATTATTTATATATAAAAACGCAATAACCGCCGCCTAGCCGCCACCTCTCAACCGCCGCGTAACCACCGGTGGTAACAGTTTTTCGTGGCCTATAAGTAGGCCATTTCGGCCATTGAGTTTCGGTACGGAACAACGAAATACGGAAGCCGTGTATTATACGATACGATATACGTACAAAAGAATACGATTACAAATCAATATTCTGACGAAATAGTCTCAAATAAACGAGAGATAAAGCAGAGACATTCTGTGTTTGGATTTGAATAACGTCTGTAATTCAAATCGAGTTTCTTGGATTATCCTATATCCGAATTCGTGATACCTCAGGCTAAAGGTTCGAATTACGAATTACGGAAAGTGTATTTAACAAGATCCACGAAATTATCCAAGTTATATTGTTATTTTTACCTTCTACAAACTCTTTCCTCCAACATGACATACAAACACATAGTGACAGATGGTAACCTTTTAAAAATCAAACATGTAAAACTTTTAAAACATCAAACAGGTGATACCTATCTATATGCATATATGTTAGCGACAGTTTCTAAAACATAACATAATTGATACCTCAGTCCTCAGATACAGTTGAAAAGGATTGAAACAATTATATGACGACGATGATGGCATACGTGATGTTTTATGTTCATAAGGGTAAAGGTTATTATGGTCTTTATATGAGATTTAGAATCATAAGATAATACTTTCTCTCCAAATCACTCTAATGTTGGAAGGAAAGTTAGGAAAGAAAATATCACCAAATGTCTCATTCTTTTCTATTATTTTCTTTCCATAAAATAGTCGGGGAACACAAAGAAAATTTAGAATCCTTCCAAATCATTCACTTTCTCTCCTATAATACAGTTCGGGAACACAACATTATTGTTCTACGTTACTATATATCATTTCAATAGCTCATCTTCTAATATAAATAAAAAATAACCTTAATCAAGTTAATTAGAAAATTCTAGCCCTTTATTTAATCAAATTTAAATCCCGACCAATCAAATTGTTCAAGGTCGAATTATAAAAGCATGACATATTCCATGATAGCCAAAAACATATCTTTAGTTGACGGATTTAAGGATAAACCATAGTTTCATCCTCAAATGGTAAATAGTGAGTTGAAATAAATGGGTGAATTAAATTTCGATATTATATTAAAAAAATTCTTTTATACAAGTATCAAGACAATTATCTAATGTTTTTTTAAGTTTTCATTTTTTCACATGTTATAATTATTTAATATCTTTTTATTAATGTCTCATATTTATTGTTTGTAAACTAACTCGTGTATCACACAAACATATTATCCGATAGTAACTAGAATATGGTTCAAACCCATACATATTTTGATGCAGAAAAACATTAGAAGTCAAAAGGATTTGAGGAGGAAGGAGGATGAGGATCTGTGCCTGGGGCACATCAAAAACTCACTCTCTAACCGCTTGTTCGATCTGTACGCGTAGGTTACAGATCCGAGGGACTTGTGGAAAGCGTTAGAGTTGAAGTATAAGGCACATGAAGAAGGTACTAACAAGTATCTTGTGTCCAAATACCTAGACTTTCATATGGTTGACGACAAACCGATCTTGGAGCAAGTGCATGAGCTCCAAGTTCTAGTCAACAAGATGAATGCGCTTTCAATTGCCCTCCCAGAGCTCTTCTAAGTTGGAGAAATTATTGCGAAATTGCCACCTTCCTGGAAAGACTTTTCCAAACGCATGATGCACAAGTCTGAGGATTACAGCTTGGATGACCTGTTGAAACACCGCTGAGGTTCTCGTCACCATCCTCCTTGCAAAAACTTCAAAAAACCGCCGTCCTTTTGCGATTCAGTTGAGCAGGCCGACAGGTGTTTTACAAGGATCTGTTAACATTGATGTTAATCTAATTAATCGTTCGATCGATAATGTTAATGTTTCTCATAATCCAATTGAGAAGAACAGAGTAACAGATCAGCGTGAGAAAACGAACGAAAAGGTAAAATTAGAGAGGTCAAGAAGCGAAAGAACCGTAAAAAACGAGGATTTCTGGTTAGCGGTGGAAGGTAGTGACGATAATGGCGTCCGGTCGGCGGGTTTGAGCCGGTCGAAGAGTGGGTGTTCTACGTCGGTTAATTCGATGATGCGGCCATTGCCGACGGAGGTGGCGGCGGAGTTGAAGGACGGATTGTATTCTACCTGCGGGGATGACATCGGGGGTTATGTTTTTAGTGTTCGGCCGGAAGAGTATGGTGGGAAGAGGGATTTGAAAGCGATGGTGGCGAAGTGGCAGCACAAGGTGGGGGATGATCAGAGATCGAGATATTCCGACCACCATCAGCGGAGGAGAAACGGAAGACGGGGAGTCGGAGGATTGTTTTCGTGTCTTGGTAATGTTCAAGGAAGAGAGTTTTCTTTCATATGTGGCGGGAACAATGAAGGTGGTAGAAGGAGGAAGAACATTAGAATACCAAAGGCTTGATATATATAAATTTATTAATCATCCTAGTTACGGTATCTCTCTCTCTCTATATATATATATTTTAACGATGTTAAGTTAGTGAGCTGAGTTCGTAGACATTATAGTATGCCAGTCCCAAATTACGCGCAATAATTTGATTGAGCCTTGTGATATATACAATAAGTACCTGTATATATATTATATGGTTGTGATATAAGTTTAACGAGGTTTTTCGTACCCGCGCTTTGTAGCGAGATAAAATCATTTGCTCGTAATTTATATTATTTACTTTAGTTACAAAAATTTAAAATAAAGTGAAAAAATTCAGTCAATTAGTATTGAAAATGTAAGGAAAATTTTTCAGTATTCACTTGTACATTCCACCATCTAGTTCGAATTGAAACTATTTTAGGTTTTGTAGCGTATTTTAATAACATCGTACACATACACATGCTTAATAATATAAAAACTAAAGTCCAAACAACAACGTTGAATTAAAGTAGATAAAACTAAAAAAGAATTTGTAATGTGTTCATGTCATTTGGTTTAAAATCAAATGAATTGTAGGTTAAGTTTTTCGTACTACGGTGAACAAAACATTTACCGAAAAATTATACGTTTTAGATAGATATTGTATCACGATAAAATTTGTATTGTATGTAAATAAAAATGAGATCATCATGAATATATGTTTATATTTATACTTAGCATTATATATTTATATATTAAAAGTATAAAAGAAACAATAAATAATATATGAAATTAATTTTTTAATATAATAATAATATATAAAATCAAAATCATGCTCACCGGTGGCTTCTTAAAATGTAAAAGGCAACAAATTAATGGAAAGAAAAAATTTAGAAGATGAAGGTCTCGAACACTAAACCTTGTGGCTAAATACACATGCTATTTACTACGAACCTATACCTCTTTAGTATTACATTATGGAAAATATATTTTTTTAGATAAATACCATTTTATAATAAAATTTATATGAAAATATACATAAAAATAAAACGGTCGCAAATATATATTTATATTTATACGGTGCTTTGCATTTTAAAAGTAATAATATAAAACCCAAAAAAACATAAAACTAATTCTTTGAATAAAATAACAATAAAATCATAATGAAAATAAAAACAAATAACAATAGAATCGTAATAGTGCAGCTGAAAAATAAGAACAAAAGGTAATATAAGCCTAAGGAAAAATAGAATAAGAACATGCGTAGGTTGTGACTCGAACCCATTTCCATTCCTCCTTTCATTTTCGTTTGCCAATCCGCAAGAGAAATTTGTTAATTGATTGCTACTTAAATTATATAAAATTCTAGAGAAGAGTTACTGTTCACTCTTCCTGCGAAATGTTATATATATAATGAGTTAATGACCAATATTATGGTTACTCAACTACTCTACGATTAATACTCATACTCGATAGATTAAGACAAGTGACAAATCAAAAGGAAAGTGAAGAAATAAAATAACTCTAAATAGTAATTAAGTACAAGATCATTAATTAATTAAGAGATCAAAATAAACAATTAGCTTCCGTATATCATGTGGTTTTACCCGTGACAACACCTTTTTGCATGCTCGCACAATAGTCGAACAAGCTTCCATCGTAACATCGCCTAACCGATTCTTTTGATAAAAAGCCTTCTGAGTCCTTTGCAAGCACATAAAGAACTCCCCATTCCAACTTGCTTGCACTCCTATACATGCATAAGTACACATAACACATGATTAACATTAATAAAAAACTACAATTAACTGTCACGTTAACATTACTACGGAGCAATAATTGATCGCTAGTCATGACTGACCCATTTTTCAAAAAAAATAAAAAATAAATAAACATAAAACTATTCCTTTAATATTTACATTACAACTAAAACTTAATAAAACACTAATTAAAAGCTACATAAAGTATAATAAGACAATAAATCAATTCGTTATGCAGAAACCGAATTAATTTTCACGCCAATGTGAAGGTTGATTTGTCAGACCACTTAGTGACAAGCACTGCACATACGTATATAAATCAATTAGTTTTTCACTGTCAAGATATTTTAGATATTTTCAAACATGTTAAATTCTCCGCCTCTTTTACGTAGACGGTCAATATTTTAGCGTTCTTTATAAAATTTACGAAGAACATGTCCCCGTTTCCTCTTTCTGGCAATATCTTGCTTCTTCTACTTCATGGGAGATGAAAATTTTATATCCTCAACGATAATTGATTATTGAAAAGAAGATGAAGTATTATTCGAATGCATTTCGTGTTTGATTAAGTAATACGTACAATTTGATTAAGTACTAATGAGTACGTTGTAGGGAAACTAGAAATGTATACCAGCCGAAGAAATCAAATGCATTGCGGCTCGAATCAGTCATATGCCAAAGTTCCTTAAACGTGAGTTTATCCGGCTTCGTTTGAGCATATTTGCTGAAAATGTTCTCGAGGTTTGCTGGAACAAACCTGCCATACAAAAAAATCATTCAACTTCCTTAGCGACGAATTTGTATGAATTTAAATATATAAAAAAAAAGTTTTCTTTCTTACCTCCCTTCAGTGTCATAAGTCGCAGAATCACTTCCATGCTTGGCCTTGTGTATGTTTTCTATGTAAATCGGAAAGAATGGTGACGGTAACCACGTCTACGACAAGAGAATTTTGATCTTAATTAAATTCCATCGATCTAAAAAGCCAATATAAATGTAACAACTTACTGGTAAAGTGGCGTAACTCATAGCTCCATGTGCAAGCATGGTGAGAAACACACAAGCAAACACATTGAATCCGAGGTCACGGAATCCTGATCATAAACAATCGCATCAATCAAATCATATATAATCGTTTTTGGTTTATCATTCATTTTATGTTATTTTCATCTGTTTACATCTTACCTTCTCATATATACCTGATCGACTTAGGTGACTGCATTCTAGTCGTATAAAAAGAATCCCATGTTTTAACAAAAAGAAATAAGATAATGTAAATGTGAGAACTAGCTTGCCTTTGAAAGTTTCCCAAGGGTAGATGATGCCATTCTTGTCTTGATCGAAGAAGGCTACATGTTGCTGCAGAACTGACATGTTATGGTGTTTGTGTCCCCATGTTCCATTTACATTATCCGTATCTGGTGCAGACACAGCTCGAGCCAAATCTATAACAACAGACGACAAAATTAAAGCACAAACTCGATCCCAATTCATCGAATCGGACCAAAAAAAAACTAAAAATTTGATCCTAAAATACAACTTCAATCAATAAAACCGTGCAATGATTTAAAGTGATCATAATTAACATATATACAAGGTTTAGGGAGCTTGGAATCGAGATCAGATCGAAGTTTTCTCTGGTAAGTAACGGGAGCCTTGTCGGCGACAGTTAACATTGCATCGGCCGAGGCCTTTAACGACTGGTTTCCTCCTGAGCTATCTCCCATTGCGTAATTACTCGATCGCCTTTAATTAGAGTGAGATTTGGGAGTGTATTAATTAAGTAGTTGAATTGAATTACTAATTAATATTTTTTAATTTACAGTTTTATGGTGGTTTATACGTTGGATTCGGAGTGTTTGTTCTTGTGATTTTGAAGTTTTCACTTGGAGATCAAATGCTCTATATATAGCCCTATTTTCATGCATGGTGTCCCTACTTTTATTTGTATTGTATCAAATATCAGTAGTAATTAAAACAAATCACAATGATAATAATCTTAGTAATATATATATATATATATATATATATATATATATATATATATATATATACATGTGAGCAAAACTAAGAAAACACACACAATATTGATAAAATTGAAACGCTTATTCCATCAATTAGGTCATAATAATAAAGTATTTATACCTTTTGAGTATTTACAAAAACTACTCTAAACTATGACTATTGTCATATGTAATCACAAACTTCATTAAAATATATTAAACACAACTTAGAAACCTAACATGTATGTTTTTAATTAAGGCCATAGTATTACTTGATAACAAAATTTCTAAATGAGGTTATATAAAAATACGAACCAAATTTTTTTTAGAAATTGACAGAACCTTTATTAACCAACAAATTGGTGGTATAAAATAGGAAAAAATTCTTTCAAATTTTGCAGATATAGGTAGATGTATGTCTAACCTAATTAAGAGGGCAATATATGGTTTACAAAAGAGGCATATCTATCCACCCAACACTTTTTCCTCTTTGATCGATCTTGTCCTAGTAAAAGAGTAGAGAAGATTAATCGAAAAGGTTCATCACCTCCACCATATATATATATATATATATATATATATATATATATATATATATATATATATATATATATATATATATATGGGAAGGTTCATTTGAGAACCGTTTTTATTGCGAGAACCGCGAGAACTAATCTTAGCCATTCATTTTGGATAATGGAATTGATGGATGAAGAGCGTCGGGGGATTGGGTGTGGCAGAGTGCATGTAAGGAATTCATGGGTAGGCAATCCAATAAAAGGAGGGGGAATTAGACGGCTAAGATTGGTTCTCACGGTTCTCGCAATAAAAACAGTTCTTAAATGAACCTTTCAATATATATATATATATATAGTCCCTAGCTAGCTCTATATATTCCGACGCTCAGCAACGTCACACCTAATGTAACGGGGGAGATGGTTAAGTTTTTACCGCACACAACAAATTGTGGTACGTTGTTTTGAACATGATACCCTTAAATATGTGGATGGAAACAGATAGCGAGATTATAAGGGGATAAACGTCATTATACAGTTAATAAGCATATACGTACAGTTAAGTACTTCCTTGTACATATATATGTACTTATAGTAGTAATAAGATAAGAAGCACGTACCTAAAGCACTCATAGGGCGTTAATCCATGAGCAAACGTATATAATTCCCTCCAATATCGATTGTATTCTAATCTACCGATTCGATCAAGAGCATAAAATAGATTTTAAATTCCTGTGCAACAAATGGTCCGGTTTGTGGTTCGTGTGGCCTTGTTCGAGGTTCGCGGTTCAGGGTTGTGCGGTTCGAGTGTCGTTTGGTGGTCGTGTTTCTGGTTAGTAGCTCGTGGTTCGAGTGTGACTTGATGGTTGTGGTCTGGTCGAAAGGTTTGTGGTCCGGATAATTATAGTTCAAGGTTGTGGATCAAACGTCATAATTCAATTGGGTCGGTCTAAAAATTAAAGTAACACAGATTGAATTTAATATGAAATTAACTTGAATCAAAAATGATAAATCTAACACAAAAACGACACGAAGTATCGAAACCAAACATGTAATAAAAAAATAACACGAAAATATAAATTACCAGAAAAAAGACACGACGTAGGGAAACGAAACACGTGAATTATCAATCTTAGTAAAAACGAACATGTGCCATTGGGCTTGCGGCCATTACGACGATTCGGAAATCAATTACACCCACTTCAGAGAAACGCATTAAAGCAGCTGGAATCCCCTGTTCCCCACCACTTCTTACCCCCTACACAAGCACTAATCTTCACCGTCCAATCCCGTTCCACAATAAGTAATCCACATCAACGGTACACATCTCGTTTCAATCAACTTGAGTGCACATATACATACGCCATAAACAACCCCAAAGTCGTCTAACATTGTTATACTCCATTCATTCGGGATTGGGGACTTCAATTTGCTTTCGTTTGCTCAGCACGTCCCCCGTTGCCTTACGACAAAAATTTCTGTTTCTCTTCGTGGAAACCGAGGTTTGTATTCTCTCTTTGCTTATTGAAATCTCATACCTTCAAAATCCAAGAATATTGAATCGGTTTTTGAGGCGAGTAAGTAATTGAAACCCCAATCTCGCACCACTTACGATGATCGGATTATGATTATGTTCCGTAATTGGAGCTGGGCTTCCTTTGAATTGAATTGAAATTAGTGTTTGTTTATGTTAGTGTCTGGTTCTGGGGACAAAAGTGGGAGAGTCTACTTGGTTTAAGTTTAATCGGTAGAGCTTGATGTCGATCTAATTGATGCAAATTATCTAATTTTCTTGCTTTTAGTGATTTTATCCTAAAATTGTTAGGGTTTTATGGTGTTATTGTGTATTTTGGATTTGAGTGCAGAACCCTGCCATCAAGAAACTTGACTTTAGCATCATGATGCTCTTTTGGATTGTGTTTTCTAAAGTGCTTATTAGCTTATTGCGTTTAAAAACACAAGAAGCACTTTTGAGTGTTTGGATGGAAAAACAAGTTTACTTTATTTGCTCATTTTGTGCCTCAATAAGCACTTTTCATAAGCACCTCTGTAGGTGCTTATTGTGTAAGAGCTTAAAAATGAGCTTATGAGCATAAGAAAATATATACAGCATTACCCGATCCCATAAGGAACAAGGTACAAGGGAGGTAAGATATAGATAGACAATCAGTCATACCTCTATCCTTCGGTAGAGATACCGCCTCCCGAAAAGCAAATATATGCAAGCCTGAAAACCCCTGACTTGTAAACTTTTGTCTTTGTTTGAAGCTAATTTACCTTTTCTATGTCAATTGAACTTAAGCCTTCAACCATTGTCGCATTAAGCCTTCAACCATGCAAGATAAATAATTTTATGTGGGTCCAGTGATGACAGTTATTATTGCGGGGTGTTAGTGATAGATTAGTGATGCTGACGTGATTGTTAGTGATGATAGATATTATTGTGTGTATTTTAAGTAACCTTTTATAGCAGGTAAATTAGTGACAGGTAAAATAGTGATGTGGTACTCTGACAGGTCGTAAAAAATGGTGCAACATCACTGGTTTACTTGCTATACAAGGTTACTTGCATACAATGGTAAGAAATTTAATAATGTCCCGTACAAAGGAAACAAAAACATTTTTGCTTACATAAAGTGGCAATTAGTTATGTTTTGGTGTAATTAACCCTTTTCTTTAGTAAATGTAAGTGATATATGTTGCTTCAGTTCTTTTAGGATCAATTTGCAACATCCCTGGGTGGTCTCAGTATGTTATGATGTCTTATTTCATATTTATTTGATTAAAGATGCTTCACAAATACATGATGCTTGTATTGCATGTAATTTCAGATGCATTATGATTGAAATGCTGCTGTAGAAAGATACTAGTACTCGGGGTTAAAAATTTGACCCGTGTGTGCGTTGATTTCGCTCTAAGGGTCTCCCGATCAATAATTTTGGAAACATTGCAGCTGATTTTATGAACGAGCAAAGATGGAAATACACCTCTTTATGTCTTCAACCATCTGGTGAAAAGCAGCTGAATAACATGGGTGCTTCAGGAGCCATGTCATCACAAAATTCTTCATTAGTTTCTAGGTCTTCTAGTGACACGGTTCCATTCCCAGTGAACCAAACGTCTACTTTTGTAAATTCACAATCAGGGGGGTTAGTTGGTTTGACTGGTCAAAGCAATTCTATGTCATGGGGTACAGAATCACTTGAAGATCTTCTTGAATTTCCTGAAAACGTCAACATTGCGAGTTCACAGATTGAGCCTCAAAATGCTTTGATTCCATATGGCGATCATGGAAGGGGAACTGACTGGCAGAAATGGGCGGAACAGTTGATGAGTGTTGATGATAATATTGACTCAAACTGGAGTGAAATCTTGGCTGATGTCGATGCTCCAACCCTAGAATCAAAGGTATGCTTCTTTTAAGCTCTTCGGAAAAAGAAAAAGAAAAAGAAAAAAAAGATCATCTTTCAACATAAAAGCTTATTATAAGTAAGGCTCAATCAATAAGTTGAGTTGATTATGATTGTTTCTTTTGAATTGAATCATTATTATTGTCTTTTCTGTTTGTTCAATCTTGGTAGATAATTGAATAATATTATGTAGTCTTTCGCTTCTATAATTTGCTGATTCTTTTTCTCATTACAAGAAAGGCATAGATGAAGCAGAAGTCTATACATTGCAGCTTTTATTTGTTCCATGTTATGTTTACATTATGATCACTTAGTACTGTTTCCCGTTACAGTTTTGATATTGTTTTATAGTTTAAAAATTCTTAATAAAAAAGCATGTCCTCTGCAGCAAGTACAAATCAATTCTCGCCCCCCTGTCCCAAGTATAGAAACATGTCCAGTCAGCAGCCCATCATCTACCGGGACCTCAATTAAACCTCGCATGCGTTGGACACCGGAACTCCATGAATCCTTTGTTGAAGCAGTCAACCAGCTGGGTGGTAGTGAACGTGCGTATCTTAGTTTTTACAAATTTGAAAATATTGCTATTATATAGAGGTGGCTAATTTGCTAGTCGGGCAAGATGGGTAACTAGTCAAAATAGGTACTGTAATTGGGTTGGGTTGGTTGACCCAAAATATTTTGTCCTGTTTTCTGATATTTTTAGATAAATAATTTGTGGGTCAGGTATGATAAAAAATTTAAAAACCATATGATTCCACCAATAATTTAAATTTCTCTACTACAATGGGTCTACACATTAGAATTACATATTGTGCGACTATCAACTTATTTTCATCTAATCTAAGATTTCTCATTTCACTCATTTGAGATGAAACATAACTTGAATCGGCGCATTTATAACTAAACGGGTTGAAATTGCCACCTCTAGTACTCAATAAGTGGTGATATGTATTTTGAGCTGACTTTTGTCTTAAACTTAAAGGAGCTACACCGAAAGGTGTTTTGAAGCTAATGAACGTTGAGGGTTTGACTATTTATCATGTGAAAAGCCATCTGCAGGTATTTAAGAAAGTTATGTTTGTGACAATCACCTTACTTAGTTATTACTGTCTCACAATGAGATCAAAGGAGTTGATTTTTCTGGATTGAATCTTGAAATACTTTGTAAAGCCTGAAAAAAGAAATACGATAATTTGGTTGAAAGATTGCTATCTTGTTATTTTTGGATTGATAATACAGGCTTATAACTACTTATTAACTCCTTTCCACATTTAATCTGAAAATTGGCTGGTTTGATCACCAAAGCTAAAGTGGGACTTCTATTTTATTGCCCAGATAGTGACCTATTTTAGGTTGATGGTTTTCTGTTATTTTGATTCCAGAAATATAGAACAGCCAGATACAAACCAGAGTTATCTGAAGGTAATATTATTTGCTGAAACTGGAGCCAAAGAAACATTGTTAACATTAAAAAGAAAAATGAAAAAAAATCATCTTACAAACCAGAGTTATCTGAAGGCAATATTATTGAGAAAAGGCGTGTTCAATATGCTTAATGCAGGAACGTCAGAGAAGAAGACGACCTCTATTGATGAGATGGTATCTATGGATGTTAAAGCCAAGTTAGTCTCTCTCTCTCTCTCTCTCTCTCTCTCTCTCTTTCTCCCCCCTCTCTCCTCTCTCTCTACACACACACATAAATGTATATGTGAACATATGAATTTGGTTCCAAGGTTTATCTTGATTTGATCATCAGAGCTATGATTGGCATCTTATATAGTATTCGTCAAAGTGGCTATTCTTGTGGGACAAAGGTGTACTCTTTATGCCACAGGCTAATGGTTCATAACCTCGAATTGACATTTCAAAGTTGTGATGTAAATGCATGCTTTTAACATGAAAATTGCTGAATTCGAAACTTAGGCGTATGGTTTGGATGACAGGGGTTTGGGGTTCACTGATGCATTAAAGCTACAGATGGAAGTACAAAAGCAACTTCATGAACAGCTCGAGGTATGCGAAAGTGTTCTATTGACTATTTTCAAGATTGTTTTTTTTTTTCCTTTTGGTTTGTTTTTCCAAGATTTGTGTTTTGGTAATGGGCAAATACAAGTTTGGGTTGAAACCAGTTGTTTTAGTACCGGCTGAAATGGCTCAGGTTGACCCACATACATTTTCTTTGGTCCATATTTGTAGGTAATGCACCAAATATGATTACTAGTACTATGTTATTACGTTAATAATCGAATTTTTAAAAAATAAAACAACTTAGATGCATGAGAAAAACACTTTCAGTCACTTTCAACCGTTTGACTTTTCTTTTCAGCTAAATATTATGATCTGACCCCCTTTGACCTGTCAAAAGTAATTAGAACCCAAATCCACCCATTCAAAAGTTAACAGGTCAAAATTGCGACCTCTAATATTGGTCATTGGATTCAAATATTTACATATTTCTTTCAGATCCAAAGAAACTTACAGTTAAGAATAGAAGAACAGGGGAAGTACCTTCAAATGATGTTTGAGCAACAAAGAAAGATGGAAAATGAAAGGTCAAAGCCCTCGTCATCTAATCTAGATGACAATCCCATCCCAACGACAAACAGAATTGAAAAATCAAAAGCTTTAGAGCATGATGATCAATGCAAATCAGATAGAGATGATACCAAGAAGTCAACAGAAGAGAACAGCCACAAGTCAAAGTCAACCTCTCAAACAGAAGTACCACATGTTAACCAATCTAATATCAACAGTGGGTGTAGCCCACGCCCTTCAAAGCGAGGCAGACCTGATCAGGCATCAGCATCTTGATCTGCGAATCGATTGATTTTGGAACTTGTTTGTCCTGTTTCTCTTCATACTCCTGAAATTTGTTACAAGTTTTTAGGGATTGTGCACTTGGAGATTGATTCTGGAACTTGCAAGTGATGTTAGTTTTTTCTTTTAGTAGAAATAGTTTTTAAGTCTAATAAATAAGTTTATACTGAAGAAAGTTGTTTTCAGTGTCTGGATTTTCATTTGGAAATAATCATGTTATTCTTGTGACTTGGTAAGAATTTATTGTATATATAGATAGAAAGATGCTAAACAGATTTACTTACACAAGCCAATCTGATCTGGTGTAAATGCTTTTATCATCTAAAATTACTTTTTTGTCAAACTTATATTGTCTTATGTAAAATATATGCAGTTTTTATTGCAAAGCTGGCATAAGAAATACATGCAAAAAGGGCAAATATAAACCTTCATTGACAAACTATGTCTAACAGGTCAAGGTTACCTAGAGATATGAACAAGTAATATTAGGTGGAACATAAACACTATGGCCTTGTTTGTTTTTTAGATAAGACCTTATTTTGAAAAAGGTCTGCGGATGGGCAGATGTTTTTTATTAAGATAGTTTGTTTTTTTATAGACATAAGATCTTATATCATCTTATAATTGCTTATCTTGAGAAGCTAATAAAATAAGCTTCAAACCGTGCAGACGTTTCGTTCTCTCCCTCTCCGCTTCGACTCCTTTGCCTTCGTGGACTCCTTCCCCTTCGTCGTCTCCTCCACATGACTCCTTCCCCTTCGTCGTCTTCTTCTTAGATCAAACCCCGACATCGATGGCGTTTGGGTTCGATTTCTCGTTGCCCTAAAATCGAAAGCTCTCTACAACGGCGGCACCAAACGGCAAAACCTACGGCCAGACGTCGATGGCGATTCTTCCGGCTATAATTCCATCTTGACGACACCAGTGCCTTTGCCCTCTTGCACCGTTTGTCTTCGCTCTCTCGCACCAGTCTCTTCTCCCTCTTGCAGCCGACGGCAACCCTTTTATAAATCGATTTCTATCCAAGTTAGAGATCTATGAAATAAGACACATATTGTTGTTTATTTCTATTGACTATTGGTGTGTATAAGGTGTTGTTCAATGTTGTTGTTTATTGCTAAGATGCTTTGCTTATTGCTACTAATTAGCTATTGGATGCTAATAAAATGCTCATGAAAGGGGTTTGGAATGTGTTATAACCAACAGATTATTGGTGTTTATAAGATGATTGGGAATGTGTTTATCACTTTATTTCTACATTATTGGGTTTGAAAGTATCAGAACCCAAAACTCACATATTAAAGAAGATAGCATTACAAATCCTTCTAATAGATTTGGGAATGTGTTTTATGATGAGCTTTGTTCATAATCCTAATATTAAAGAAGATAGCATTACAAATTAAGTGGTATTTGCAGAATTGCAGTAGATTAGAATTTGAGGCATATAAAGAAGCACATAAGCACTTGTATTAATGGGTATAATACATGAATTTGTAGTAGATTCTTATAATACAACTTATAATATAATGCCACTATATTTGCATTGTAAACAAGATCAAGAAAAGTGTGTTATGAATGTTTGGGAGTAATTGACTATAAACATAAAAGATATGGGGAACTTCTTGAGTTTGTGGGGATGTATTTGTCCTCAAGGGCACTCCTATTAATTGCTTTTCTTTACTTTAAGGTTGTTTGGTTTATGGTTTGACATTAGTTGTAAAACAACAATAATCTTATTGTTTGGTTTAAGGTTGAATACTTGAGAATCTTTTTACTGTTTGTATCTTTTGTTTTTGGTCAAAGAGAAAGACAACTGAAACATACAAATTAAACACTTATATTTCAAAAGATTCAAGATTTATGAACGAATTTTCTTGAATAATTGAAACACTTTTTTTTTGTTATTGTTAATAATCTACTGTTATTGTTGAAACTTGATATATGGTTATGATAATCTAATTGATTACAATATGTTGAAACTTGATGACTTTTAATATGATGGAATCATGATCAGATTAGTTTATGATTGTGAGAGTTTTGTATAGGTTCCGTTTGATATTTGAATGCCTCTGTGTTGGAATGCAATTCATGAACCCCATTTTACTACATAATCTGTGTTGAAATTGCCTATGTGTTGGAAGATTCCCTTTGTGTTTGAGTAACAATATATTGAAGATAGTCTTCTTATTGTGTGTTTATTGAACTGTTGACAAAAATAGAAGTTAAACAAGATTGAGACATGAAATTGCATAGGCTCTATCCATGGTGACTTTTGCTGCAAAATTGAGAACCATGGTATAATTATGTGGCATTAGTGACATGGGTTTGGGAAATCTTTAGATTTTGATATTTGAATGCCTCATTTTTTTGAAAAAAGAACAATGTGTAAATTTTGCTATTCATTTTATAGTTTATTGTAGATAAATTTTCCTACTTAGTCGTTATATACTTCTATATAATGAAAATTTCTTTTAAGGAAACAATCTCTCTACTTATGAATAAATGTATGCTTGTGTGGTCAATATTTGATATTGGGTTTTTTTTCTTGCTGCATCTATCGTGGGTTTCTTGCTTTGTTTTTTTGGTGTTAAATTAAAATGGGTTGTTGTGATCATGATTTTGCTTTATATAAGAATATTTGTTATGTGCTTTTCTTTTGTCAAAGCTTGTAATCATCTTGTTTTAAAGGCATTAAAGAGCATTGGATCCTTCTTCAATCTATTACAGGTATCTGAATTGAAGCTTTGAAATTGCATCTGTGATTTGGGTTTTGCTACCATTCGATTATTTTCTTGTCTGATTCTTTTTTTTTTGTTTGAAATTGCATATGTGATTTGAAGATAGTGATCTCCTCTGTGTTTAATATATTCATGTTTCATAAGTTCTGATTAATATATATATATATATATATATATATGTTTCATCTGTTTAGCTACTTTGGTCAATGGTCATTAGTTCATGAAGTTAAGATTTGGGTCAAGTGTTTTATGGGTAAACTAGTAGAGTGCATCTCATATTTTGGTTTTTTAGATATTTGTTATATTTTAGTTTATTATCAAATGACTATTGGGAATTATTTCAAGTTTTTCAGGTTTTTAAGATATGATCAAGTATGTTGTTGCTACTTTGGAGCTTGGAAGTCTCTTGCAAAAGAACCAGTATTTGTTTAAGTTTGTATACATAAAAGTATCTTGGCGGTGATGCTTGTCATTTGTAAACACATTGAAAGTTAGAAGTATATTTAAAAAAACTAGTTCATTTATCCTTTTTTGCAATCGTTTTAACGAAGACTTGTATGGTTGGCTTTTTGCTTCTTTTGACTTGTTCGATCTTGTATTGTAATATTAGATTAGTAATTGTTGCTCGAAAAGTACAAATTTGTTGAAATTTGATTCCCAAATCGATATTATATTTATGTATGTATGTGGTTGTATTCTATTTATTGTATTTAAGTCAAGTTGAGCCGAGCTCGAGCTCGAGTTTCAAGCTTCGAGCTTGTTTACCAAGTCGAGCTCAAGTTGAGTTTTCGAGATTTGTTATTTTAAATAAGTATAAATTGTGTAACAAATTTTTTTTGAATTTTATGTTTTGATTCTGGATATTAATGTTTTGGATATTGTAAATTAATGTTTTAAACCTAGATATTTAATAATTTCATTCAAAATGGTGAATTTGGTTTAAAATTACAATATTATAATAAATAAGATAATTCTTAAAATTAAAAAAACAAACAATCTTTTTTTCGCAGACCTTCGCATCATAAGATCTTCTAAATTTTAGCTTATTCAATAAGATCTTCGCATATGTGGAATAAGACCTTTTCAGCTTATGTCTTAAAAAACAAACAACACCTATGTCTTCTTAAATTTAGGCGCATATGAATTAATAAATTTGTGAATATATAAAACTTTCACAATTTTTTAAAGACAATTTGTACCGTTTTTTTAATTTTGCTTTTGTTTATAGTTTTTTAATTAAAACTAGTTACGAAAACATTTGAAATAATAGTTTCATTTATTTTGGTTGTGTACAAACGAATATGTGCGAATTCATGGGAAATTAAGCAATCAAATCAGAGTACATGTTATCATGTGGATCCGAAGTGGGGAAGATAAGTAGGTATGCAGATTTTAGTGAGACAATTAGAGATAGGAAGGGACAAAATCTTTTTAAAAAGAAATGATAAAAATGATAATTTAGGTAAATTTGATATTTTAAAGTTTTACAAAGGGTATGTGTGATATTTGAACATTTAGAGAATCTTTATGTATGAACTAAGATTACTGTATTTGAAATAACCAAAATACCTATGATATTATGAATAAATAAAAAAATGTACGGGCTAAAAACAACCCTTTCAAAGGATGGCTTATGATAAGAACATAAATTTATGGCTCTAGTTTGACATAGCTTGTAACTAATTATAGTAAACCGAAAAGACTTCACGATGTGCCCCTGTTTCTGGCCTCAACTTGCGCTCAAATATATGGCCATGTCTATCTTGTACAGTCTTCGTACTTTAGTGTATATCACACACACACAAACACTTTATGTCTCTTCAAGCTTTATGTTTAAGTATCAAATGCAATATCTCTCTTGTTGACAAATCTCTCAACAAGATCTATGCTTTGAAAAGAGAGTCATTAGGTTGTAGCTTAGACCATTGGAGATAATGTAAATTTAAATCTATACATATCTTGAACACTACCCATTGGGTTTATGTTAGGAGAAGGTTTTCAAAAGTTTTCAAAATTCAAAAGTGTGGAAAAACACACTTTATAAAAGAAAATCAATATTTATAAAAGGAAAGATGATATGCAACAAATTTTGATGTGTTGGGATGTTCTAGGCAAATTCTTCCATAAGTGGAAATGATACACTCTAGTCAAAAATCTCCCAACCCTATTATTTTGATATTTCATCTACTTTTAAAATTTAAATCGCCTCTCATACTATCTAGACATAAAATACTTATAGAGACATAATTTTAATAGGTTGCATTTGGAAAGCTGATAAAAGGAAAGACAAGATAATACAAAATGTCCAAATTTCAAAAAGCTAATCTAAGCACCCACGGTCGATGCAAATGGTCGACCGTGGACTGAAACTGTCAACCCAACAACTTAGTTTTTGTGTTCTCTTGTGTCTTATCCTATAAAACCACACTTAGGGTGATTGTACACACCCTTTGCTATTCCAAATTATCTCTTTATTCTTTGTGAGCTTTCATCTTATAAATTCTAAGTGTGATTTTTTTGAGTTGCTAACAAAGATTCTATTTAAAAGGAGAACAACCCAAGATCAAGAGCAAGGGTCCAAGAGCCTTCAAGTGTTCATCCTATATTATTATACACACTTGTGTTTTGTGAGAGAGAAATTTGTAACAGTTTTACTTGTTGTGAAAAGTGTAGAAAGAACATCATTTGTTGTGATTGTTGAGAGTTCGTGTTGTGTAAGTTCTTGGTAAAGAACTTAGTTGTAAGGTTTGCTTAAAGTAGTCGCTATCTTATGAAACTAGTGACAAGTGCTTAAGGATTACCATGGGAAATTAGTGATGAGGTGCTTAAGGTGATCACTACCTTGAAAAATTAGTAATAAGTTGCTTAAGATGATCACTACCTCGTGAAATTAGTGAGACGTTGTGATAGTGATCATTTCTGCCTAAGAGAAACGTTGATAGTGAAGACAACTCTTTGACCGAAGGCCAGAGAGTAGACGTAGGTTGGATTCGTTAACACCCAACTGAAATAATAGTAGACATAGAAACTATTTAACCGAAATAATATTTGAATTGTAAATAAACTTGTTACTTACACACACACACACATATATATAGTAGCTAAAATATATGTATATGCATTCTATACCAATTAGCCGGTGTACGATTTCTCTTGAATATGATCTAATACAAAAGCCTAATTCATTAAGAACCAAGGGGAGGGCCATGTTAGTCTTGGTTTTGCACCATGTCATCACATGCACTTGCGTATGAATCAAGCAACAAGGATGAAGTCCCTCGTGAGGATTCCTGATTGAAAAAAAAGGCCAAAAGGGAGGCCCTTCTTGGTGCATGTTTTATGCTTCGCTTCTTTTCGTGTTAATAGATGTGTTTTGGTTTAGAGATACATAACACTCACACACTTACTCCTTCGAGTTTTCTCTCAGGAATGAACAATAAGAAAAAGTTCCTTTGTGTCCTTCTTGTGTTATTGGAAACCTACAACATACACATATGATATTAAGTCTAGTTCTCGTGGAATAAAAAAGTTGTTATTGTTTTGCCACATAGTTCAAGAATTGCAAAAGGTTAGAAGATCTAGCCCTGTTGGTATTTGATATGTTTAAAGAGGGAGACTATGTTGGTTCGTTTTGTTCTTCTCATTCACTCTTCAAGTTTTCACACTACAAAGGTTCAATTCTTGAAACACCCTATGTATGTGTTTAGTTTTTTTTAATACATGAACATGGATCTTGATAGAGAATTTTAAAGGGTTTAGTTTCTAAAATGTATCGAAGTTGTCACATTTTTCTATTGTATATACCCAACTTTGAAAAATAAATGTATCCAACTTTCTAAAGTTGCTAATTAGTGCATCCAACTTGGTATAACAAGTCATCGGCTGACATGGAGTCGGTTTTGATGTATCCAACTTTCTTAGTTGGATGTTGACATGTAATTTCTTTGTTCAAAAATAATTTGAAAATATAATAATAATAATAATAATAATAATAATAATAATAATAATAATAATAAGAAAAGGCTTTGATTTGGTTCTTTGTTTGATCGGACCTGTAGTTTCTATCCGAAAATGTAATTTCTTTGTTCATCTGGACAATTTGGTTTGATTCTGAAGGCTTCGATTCATATAGGCGATTATTTTAGATCTGCTATCATCAATTTTTTAAATCATCGAATCTTCCATGGATGAATTTGCTGCTTAGGTTATGAAGGCTTCGATAATGTGCAAGGTAAGTTTAGGGTTTTCATCTAATTTGGTTCCCGATTCTAATTCTGATTCGGTTTCATCGAACACCATCAATTTGGTTTCTGATTCAGATCCAGTTCATGGTTTTGATTTTAGTTTTTCATCGAGTTTAGGTTTTCGTCATTTTCTGATTCAGTTTTAGGGTTTCATCTCACACCATTTAACTCTATTTTCATCAAGTTTAGGGTTTCAATTCATGAGCATATTTTTAACTTTAGCAAATCTACAACTTAAATTTCTGCTTTAAGTTAGTGATAGGGTTCATTGGTTTTGAGTTTAGGTTACCGATTGGTTTCGATTGTTCTTTTTTTTTTCCAGATCTAGGGTTATTGAATATTCTTGTAAGTTCTGAAATCGATTTGAAGATCCGTCTTTTGGGTTCATATTTCGAATCGAAGGTTGTGAATGACACTTTAACGTCAACGAATTACTAATTTGATTATTTTTTGAAAAAAAGTTACAAATTTCATACTTTAACTATCATTTTGTTGTAAAACAATCCTTTATAACATTTCTATTAAGTAGGTCAATCGACTTTTATAAATCGACCATTTTACCCTTTAGCTTTAGTGAGTTTAGTCCTTATTGCTTACATTGATTGAATATATAGTCCTTCAGAGAAAAAAAAGTAAATATAATATATATAGATATGTATTCAAATTCTTTTATATTTTATTTTTCTTTTTTATTAAATATATAGCCCAAAACTAATTTGACCAAATGACCCATACCGAGTATAAAGATACCCATCTCAATACATACCAAATCTTTTATAACACAACTAGTTTAGATAGTTGTATAAACGCACGGGTAACCATAGTTATTTCTATAAAATTATTATTTTATATTCGTTTAACTAAATATATGATTGCTTTATATGAACGAAATAAGAGTTCGATCTGATGCCAATTTTAAGAAGGATGTAAAATTTAATTACAATCCAGTTTGTAATATATATATAATAAATATAGATAAGAACATTTAATTACGATTCAGTTTGTAGTATATATATATATATAATAAATATAGATAAGAACAACGATTGAATGTATAAAATATTAGATTATTGATATAACTTATGATACTTAATTTCAATAGGTTTTGAATTAATAATTTTAATAAGTTATAAAGTATGTTAAGTAAAATCAACATATATACGATTATATATTTAAATTAATTAGGTATAATTATTTAAAAAGTAAAGATAAGTAAAATCTATAGATATACCTTTAAATTGCCATATAGATTAATTTAGTAGAAAAAATTTAAAATATCTTAACTCTAAAAAGTCAAAATTGATTTTTAATTTGAAGTAAATGAATGATGAAGATTAAATCTTTTGTTAAATAAACGGTTTAGATTACCTAATAATTTTTTTCTAATTAGTCCTTTATTTATATTAAAAGATTTCCAAAACATATTTTGATACTTAAAAACATTGATTATATTTTAAAATCTCAACAAACATGACCCAAATCATGTTGCGGGTTAGAAATAGTCAAAACCAAATAATATTTGACATCGTAGCGTGAGATGAACAACCAAAATATAGTTATATTTTGTGAATTTTTTTCCAAATACATATATAATGATACTTAAAGTACGAAATTTGTAACTTAAAAAAAACTAAATATACCATTCATAAATAATTAAAAGACCATTTATGAAATTAACTCGGAATAAAACTTAAACGACCACTTTATTTATTTAGGTAGAAGACTATTAATCGATCACATACATAAAGTTTGTTAGACCAACTTTAGTTTGACCTCTTCACAAGCTTCCTTATACAAAATAGTGAGCGCTCTCTGCTCATTATCAATTGAAGCACGCAAACCTTCCAAGACCTCTTGATTCTTGATCTCCTTAAGCGCACTCTCATCAAACAAACATTTCACCATGAAATGTTTAAGGTTTCTCTCCTTTTCTTTCTCCAGTTGCTTCTTCACTGTAGCTATGTTTTTCTCAAGAAATGTATCGTGATCTTGAATAGCCTTCATACCCATCAAATTCGACTCATAGAACCTCTTAATCACATGGCGTGCTTCAAAAAGAGAAGGCCAAACATCTGCTGGAGCACCTTCTTTCTCATACATCACAAGACATGTGTCAACATCACATAGGGTTTTCAGTTCATTCATCAGCTTAAATAGACTATCTTTCCTCTTCCTCATGATAGCACTCCTTTCTTGTTCATCAGTTATAAATTGGTGCTTAACCATGGAGCGAGGCATGGTGTTTGATGAATACAAGAAACAAATACACTATTAGAATATATAGTACTCTGAAAAAAATATAACAAACATCAAGATATCAACGAATTAATGCTGCATTAAAGGAAAGAAATTAATATACAATTTGTAAAAAACGCGTCTTTTTTAAGTCTTGAAATAATATAAGAGAATGTCGTTACTATTTTTGACGTGTTGTATATCAATTCACGCGGAAGTCAAGGTTTGGTGTTTGGTGAAGCGGTATGTTTTACATCGTTTTAAGAGTAATTAGTGCTTTGGTGGTTTGGCCGATGGTGGGCCAAGAAAAATTGAATGGTGATGTGGGCGGGGGTTACTTATTTAGGTTTAACTCAAATGACTAGTTTGATCATGTTTGGATATGATTTGAAATGGCTTGGAAGATATTTGAAACTGAAAAACAAGGTGCTCAGCGTGCAGCACATGTGCTTGGCGTAGAGCCTCCGATGTTGCTCGGCGTGGAGCAGGTGGCTTCAGCCCCAAGTTGGGTTTTTGATGTGCGGCGGCTGTAATATTCTATTTTTGGTTAATTAGGTTTTCCTAATTAAAAATAGGGTTACTTGTTTAGTTATAAATATTAAGTCTAGGGTTTAGTCATATGTACATCTAACACTCTGAGTTAATAAAGAAATCTTTGTTCCTGCCCGTGAACGAAGGTCGTGACTCTGATCGAACCACGTTATATCTTGTGTTTTCTTGTCTTGTTAGTTATCCGCTTCTTTTAACACTTGAAGGGTGTCTCAATCCCTAACAAGTGGTGTCAGAGCTTAGGTTTTTCCTTGGCTCATGCATTTGTTAATTGAAGATGTCATTTTTCAAGTCTGATTGGAGAAATTCAATGGCTCAAACAATTTCACACTGTGGAAGGTAAAGATGAGGGCTCTTCTGGTTCAGCAGAGTTACGCGGTGGCGTTAGAAGGTGAAGACAAGTTACCGAAGAATATGACGGAAGATGTGAAAAGAGACATTGTAGCAAAAGCACACTCTGCGATTTTGTTGTATTTAACTAATGAGGTGTTGAGGGAGGTAGTGGATCAAACAACAGGTGGTGGTTTGTGGAAGAAGCATTATTAGAAGCAAAAGTTGTATACCCTCCGGATGTCAGAAAGCACTCCGGTAAAAGATCATCTTGATAATTTTAATCGTATCATCCTTGATTTGAAGGCGGTAGATGTTAAAATCGAAGATGAAGATCTTGCCCTGATTCTGGTGTGTTCATTGCCAAGTTCATACAAGAACTTTGTTGATACCATGTTGTATGGTAGGTCAACAATTTAAGTTGCAGGGGTGAAGGATGCTCTATTGTTAAAAGAACTCAAGTGCAGGGTTTCAGGTAATGAGGGGGAGTCCGGTTCTACCTTGTATGTGGGTAGGGGAAGGACACATGATAAAGAGGGTGGTGTCGGTGGATCGCGTTTCAAATCAAAATCCACGGGAAAATTTTTGTGTTATCACTGTAAAAAGACTGGTCACATCAGGAGAAATTGTCCTAAACAGAAGGGAGATGCGAATGTGGTTCATGAAGATGGTAACATAGACGATGTTTTGACGTGAAATTTTTTGTGTTATCACTATATATATATATATAGAGAGAGAGAGAGAGGAAGATTCATGCGAAAATAGATTTATTTGCGAAAAGTGTGAGAAGCATTTTGGGCCATTTGATCATTTAATCAATGGTTATAATCTCTTATGGTATTTTAGTAATTAAAAACAAATTCAATGGTTCTAATTTAATTAAATAATGGGTAAAATAGTAAATATCTTCCTCTTTCTCCAATCTCCCCCTCTCTCTTCCCTTTCTCTCTTAAATACACCAGCTACCTCACCATTCATATTCAAAAAAAAAAAAAAAACATGGCTCTCTCTCTCTCTACGGCGACACAGGTTCCTACCGGGCCTCTCGCATACCTACGAGACGCAATGCTCCCGCCGACCACTCACATCTCTGTGGCGACATCAATGCCCCACCTTATCGCCTCCCGCCACCGGCCACATGCATCCCTACGGCGACACTAGTGCTCCGGCGGTCGCTTTCTATGCTTCTTGGTCAGATCTACATGTTTCTATCCGACGCTGCTACCATGTCGTCCATGGTCGACGATTTCTTTTCCTCTTCACAACCAATATTCCATTTCTCTATTCTCATCGAGCTCTATCACCGTCGACTGTCGTCGTTCAGATCTGGGCTTGGTAAGTATGGTGGCGGCTAGAGTTTTAGCCATGACGGAAAGATGGTGGCCGCTAGGGTTTAGATCTGGGTTCAGTTTCTTTTTTAATGTAAATTTGTTTTTTGTTCCAGGTTGTTTGTGTTAGCAGCATCATCATCATCAGTTTTATTTTTTTATTTTTTTTCTTTGTTTCTTTGGTCTTTTTTCTTCTGGATATAGAAAATTAAAAAAGAAAAAGATTAAATATATATGTTCATTGTTGATAGAATTGTTTAAAATTTTAAAATCATATATATTTTACTAGTGAATATGATATCAATGTTAATCACGTTAATTCTTGAATATATGTTTATTATATGTGTTCAATATTGAATTATAGATTTTATTAGTTTTGTTCAAAAGTTTTTTGGGTGTTCTATTATTTATTATTGAACATTTATTAGTTGTTGAAGGTTTTGTTATTAAAGAGACTTTTAGAAAAATCAAAACAGAAAAAAATTATTTTGAAAAAAAGATAACAGCATTTTCGGGGAAAATGATATAGTAAAATAGAAAAAGAACGTAAAGTTAAAAAAAAGAGGAATAAAAAGGTTTTAAATGATGAAATAATATAAAACAAGAGTTTATTAGTGAACAAACTGTAATGAACATAACATTTAATAACTAAAAAACCGTATACTTTGGATGTATTTATCGTTGAATACCGTAAATTTATTAATCTACTATTGAATTATTTTTAATTTATTTTGTTTAAAAAATGTAGGAGAGAGAAAAACAAGAGAGAGAAATAGATTGGAGAGAGAATATTTGTTGTTTACTTTGTACCCTTTTGAATAAAAAAAATAAGATTAATCCAAGCCATTAGATCAAATACAAATAAGAGGCTAAAATTGCTTCTCGCACTATTCTCAAATAAAACATTTTTCGCATGAACCCTCCCCTATATATATATATAGGGTAGAGATCAAGTAAAAAGAAAATTAAAGTAAAAATGGTAAAAGAGATGATTATTTGATCATTTTTCAATATATATATCAACTGATAATTTTTAGTTCATTATTTTTCGGTATATATATATATGCCTCTCTTTCTCTCTTATTTTTCAAGAACTTTTTATATAGCTATGTGTGTGTGTTTGTGTGGGCACATTTTATATTTTATTTTTGTGAAGTATATGTGTGTGTGTCTTTGTATGAGATGTTTGTTTGGCTATAACTAAATGTGTGTATGTGTGTTCGTTTGAAATGTATTTGTTGAACACAAATCGATCCATGGTTCAAGATTTTAGTGTTTATAATATGGAATTTGTTTGCGATATAAAGGTGGTTGGATTTAGCGTTAAGTTTGGGCGGAGTGACGAAGTTGCTGTTTGAACGACACTAAAATCATTAAAGACGTTCATCGAGATTATTAACTAATAAAAACTAATTTTCTTAAACTTAATTTTGTTAAATATTCTTAATATTATTTTAAACTTAAATTTTGTTAATATTTTTAATGATATTCTTAATATTCTTAGTGAAAGTGACGACGGTATTTGATGCAACATTTTTAGGTGCGACAGAAATAATAGTTGCGACATTATTAGCAATGACAAAATGGAATGGCAGCGACAAGTAATAGCGGCGATATCAATAGTAACGATATTTGAGTATTAGCAACTCAATAACAACATGTCACCGCTAAAGCTTTTAAACAACGACAATTGAGGGCTTTAGCAACGACTTCTGCCTTGGCTAATACTCATATTTATGTAGTATAAAATAAAATAAAGACTGTGAGTGTTACATAATAAATAAAATTTCCAATTTGCCATTTAGCAGTTAGATTAAAGGATTTCATTTGAAGGAACATGGAAGTTGAACTTTTTAAAAATGGTTATCAACATAATTTGGAAAAATGGACTTGAATTAGGGTAAATGTAACACTCCGTCTTATCACGACTGTTATCCGTTTTATTTCGTTGGTTTATGGTTTTGTTTCTGGCGACCAGACAAGAACTTCTCTGAGTCACCCATCCTTAGATTGCCTCCGTTCAAGCACGTTTAACTGTAGAATTCTCATGGGATCTGCCGTGCTTGTGACCCTAAAACGTGTTGTGTCATGTAAGGCTAATGTTTTCATATAAGCCCATCACCTCTCCTATCTACGCCTGATGTGGGATTCGCTTAAAGTGTTACAAACATCCTCTTTGGACTCATCGTCCTCGATGAGGTTTGCCCCACCATCCCGAATGGCACAGGATTGTCTTTGATACCATATGTAACACCTTGCTTTACCACGACACAATATTGTTTGTTTTGCCCCACTAGTTCACAACTTTGTTTCTGCAACCAGATGTGAACTTTCCAGGGGTCATCCATCATTGGATTGCTCATGTCTAAACATGCTTAACTGCAGAGCTTTCATGAGATCTACCATGCTTGTGACCCCAAAACGCGCAATGTCATGTAAGACCAAAATTTACTTATAAGCCTAACACCTTTTCTATCTACGACCGATGTAAGATTCGCCAAATATGCCGATGAACAAAGAAACTAACTTTTATTAATTAAACTAACAAGGAATCATGACTAAAATAAATCATGTGTTACATTTTATTAGTTAATTAACTTTTAGTTTGAGATTAATTGATAATTTCATCTCTTTTAATTAATAGATATAAATACCTCTATTTTTTTCTTTCCAATTAGAATTTTAAGCTAAATTTTCGTATGTATTAGATTTTAAAAGTTTCTATTATATGTATCAAAATTTAATTTTTTTTGTTAGTAACATGTTATTTTTTCTTATATTTTTTAATTTTTAATTAATATCTTATTCATGTTTTCTTTAGGCCATCTCCTTGGAGTTATGTGGAACCTAGCCAACTAAAGAAAAATCAATGAATTAAAAAGAAATCTTCAAGCCTTCAAGGAGCATTTATATAACTTTAAGAACCCACTCAATTTTTTAACCATTGCTATATTTACGTAAACTAGCATGATACCCGCGTAAAACGGTGACAACGAATAATTTTTACTCGTTAACATATCCGTTTTTAGGACCTATGAAGTATGGTATTCATATAATACGGTGACAGTGAATAATTTTCGTTTGGTGACATGTCTATTTTCCTTTATCCTTTTTACATTTTCTTTACTTTTTTGTTCTCCATAATTAAAAAAAGGGTTATGAAAATATTTTTTAATAATTAAGTTAATTAAAAAAATTGTATTGACTTTGATTTTCTTAAATATGTAAAGTTTAGTTATTAAAATGAAATATAAGAATCTTATTAAGTATATTTAATAGTTAGGGCAAATTATATGAAAATACATTGAATTTTGTCTTAGTTACCATTGTATACAACCAACTTTAAAATTTTAAAAATAATACAATTAACGTTCATAATCGTCCCATTGTATGCAAACAACTTTTTCATGTGTATGTTGTTTAGTTACCATTGTTACAATGAACTTGTCATAACTTCCATAGTATACACCAAATTGCATACAATGTGAGGATTATGAAAGTTGATTGTATTATTTTTAAGAAAATAAAGTCGATTGTATATAATGGTAACTAAGACAAAGTTCATTGTATTTTAATGTAATTTTCCCTAATAGTTATTCAATTTAGTTTATATGAAGGGTAATTTAGTAATTTCAAAACACTTAAAATTTAAGAATTTAAACAAAAGGTTTAAATGCTTTATAATATAGTATAGATGTACACACATTCAATGGCATTTTAACTCAAGAACAAACAAAATTGAAGAACGAGTTACCAACCCTTAAGAATCGTTTGAGACAATTTTTTAAGTTTTTGTTTTACACCCTCAACAATAAATGATAACCCCTTAAGAACCGTTTGATTCTTATTTTTGATACCTTCTCCACATGAATCTGCTTCATTTTTCATGTAAATTTAGTAAAAAAAAATAATAAGAAAATTGGGTTTTACACTTTTACCGGTTAGTAACCTGTTATTAAAAGTAGATCGCATACAATGAACCAAATTTGAAAGTTACTTAATTTTTTGATACAAAATAAAGTTAATTGAATACAATAACAACTTATGAAAATTTAATTGTATTTTCGCACGCTTGTAAGATCATGACGTATACTTTCTTTTGTCATCTTTAATGAGTTATACTTTCTTTTAAATGTATCCAATGACAACTTATGCAAAGTTAATTGCATTTATGCAAAGTTAAATGCTAAATTTAACGCATTATACTTTCTTTTTTGTCATCTTTACTTACTTGAATTATTTTACCAAAATAAAGAAACTTTTGTGAGATCATGACGTATGAAATGAATTTTACACAACACACATCAAAATTTCTTAAAACCTTACACTTTTGTTAGTGCGTATTGAATTTTAAAATTTTTTATCGTACATATTGAATATTAATTTTCTATTGTATGTATTTAATTTTTTATTGTATGTATTAAATTTATACATTTTTTTAATTTTTTATGTAACTAAAGTAAATGCAATAGCAAAAAAATTAAAATTTTGATATACAAAACTTTTTAACATGTTACTAATTAGTTTCTAAATTATTTGATGTTAGTACATTAATTAATCTTTTGCTTGAAACTATACATGCATCATCGACATTTGCATTTCTTAGAGGGTTAAAGTACCTCAAAATATATTGAACTATACCTCAAATGCTATTGTATGTATCTATCTTTAAAAATTATTTTTTAATATATCAAATTTTTCAAAAAGCGTTATTGTATGTATTTAGTAACTTGGTAATGAGGTTGCTGGTAAATCTCATCATCATCATCTGATGCTAATAACAGTTATCCTATAATAACAAGTTGCATACAATATACACACAAGAACACTTTTAAAAATTTTTATACATTAAATAACAACTTAAAAGGTGAATACACACAATAATTGAGTAAAGGTTGATACATTTTGTGAAAGTAAACCCTTTATTAAATAGAGGTAATAATCTATTTCACACTATATATAGTTTCAGTATACACCTGTTTTTTATTTGAAAAAAAGGTTTGTAGACTAGCAGTATCAAAGTGTTTGATAAGTATTTCTCATGGTTATGAGTTCTAATCCTGTTGTAAATATAAGGTGTAGATTTAGGAGTATGTTAGTGCGTGCGTGTATTCTGTTGTTTAAAAAAATATGTGTATATAATCTAAAATTAACCAAAGTTATTTTATTTAAGGAAAATTTTATATAGATCATCTTATTAAATCCTCTTAATTAATTCATCCCTTATCTATTAAACGATGACACGTGAAAACGTACCGAATTTACATAAATACTTTTCTAAAAAATTGATTCTTACATTATTTAACAAACTAGTTTTTAATAATAATTTATTATATAATCTACCAATAATTATTACTAACTATATATATATATATATATATATATATCTTTATAAATTATAAAATAGATACAATTAATATTGATTTATCCAAGAAAAATTGTGTGCTAAGTAGTTGTATTAATAAATCCAATATTATTAATCACATTGAATAACAACTTTATTGAATTGATCTATCTCCCTTAATGATTTATTCAATAACTTATTTTTAGATTAAAATCATTATCGCATGTTTTGCACGATACTCTTTCAAGGCTTATGCACGTGACTTTTTAGTATCTCGTGACATTAATATGTTTATTTTAAAGGGTTATGCGCATCGAAATGTAATGAACTATACCCAATTTAATATTGTATATAACAAACTAAACTTTCTTCGCTAAAATACATCAAACAATCCGAAATTTACGTTTAATGCAATATGACCTTCTATAGAAGGTTTCCAGGTCACCCTCTTTTTTTCTATTTTTTTATTGTTTTATTATTATTATTATTATTAATCTTCATCTTCTTTCTCCTAATGAACTCATCTTCATCATTATCTTCCAAGAACAACAATGAATTTATCATCTTCAAACAACAAGATTTCATTTACCCCTACCCTTAGATTCAACCATAAATAAAATTTAAAATCAAAACACTTATAATAAAATCTATTTCTAGGTTTCTCAATATCTCTCCCCCTCAAATTCTCTTTTGTTTGATCCTCTGTTCAACCACCAACACCATCTCCTTTGTATGAGCCACCACCACCGTCGTTGCCGCTGCCGCCTTCATCTTCAACCAACACCACCGTCTGCTTCATCCTCAACCAACGCCACGGTAACCTGCTTCATCCTCAACCAACACCACCGCTTGCTTCATCTTCAACTTGTTTCAAAGGTCTCAAGATTTGAGTTATAAAGTTGGGTTCAAGATGAGTTTCAAAGGTTTGAGTTCTATTATGTATGTTTGAGTTCAATTTATGATCTTGATTTCGATTTGTGTTCCAAATTTTCAGATTTGAGTTTTGTTCAAGATATGAGTTTCAAATTTTTAAAGGTTTTTGAGTTAGATTATGGGTTCAAGATCTGAGTTTCAAAGGTTTCGATTTATGATCTTTATTTCGATTTGTGTTCCAAATTTTCAGATCTGAGTTTGTTCAAGATACGAGTTTCAAATTTTTGACGGTTTTTTCATTATGGGTTCAAGATCAAAGTTTCGGTTTGATTTGTATTTTTTATTTTTTTTCATCTGTTCTTTATCATTTGAAGAACATTTGGGTGTTGATTTGGGTGTTTGATTATATTATTTTCATCTTGATTTTTGATGTGTTCATGGATTTATCTAATACACACTGATTTGGGTTTTAGGGTTTTCATCTGATTTTTGGTATGTTCTTTTGTATTTTGATCTTGTTCTCGGAGGAGGTGGTGGTGGTGGTGGTGGCGACGGTGGTTCAAGGTGAAGGAGTTAATGGCAGTGGTTGAAGGTGGTAAATCATGTATTCATGTGTGTAATAATAATAATAATAATAATAATAATAATAATAATAATAATAATAATAATAATAATAATAATAATAATAAATGATAATAAAACAATAAAAAAATAGAAAAAAAAGAGGGTGACCTGGAAACCTTCTATAGCAGGTCACATTACATTAATTGCAAATTTCGGATAGTTTGATGCATTTTAGCGAAGAAAGTTTAGTTTGTTACACACAATATTAAATTGGGTATTGTTCATTACATTTGGGTGCACTATTCCCTATTTTAAATAATAAAACAATTGTTTTAGACACTGATACAAGAAAAATTGACTCTCTCCGTCTAATACAAGAAAATTTTTAATGTCAAATAATGAACTTTTCTCTCTTCTATTCGCGTATTTAGATCTTCCCAAAACTCCATACAAGAAAAATCAACTCTCTCCCGTTGACTACAAAACCTTGATATGTCTAAATCTTGAACGATACATTCCGGATTGGGTAAAGAAACAGATTGATCAATTCGTCTCTAAAGGAAGCTCTGATGATGATACGTTCATGCCTGCCTTGGAACGAACGAACATCTCTACTTGATGGATATGTATTTGATTTTATATCTTATTTGCATATATAATGTGTACTCTTTGACAGAGATATTTTGGTCTAATCATGGGTCAAATTTTGCTAGTATATGTAAGCCCCTTAAAGGGCCTTTGTTTGATGATTGATTCACTAGGAGCTACATTTAAACTATCATGCATGCTCATTTCGATATATGTAATATTGCATGCTTATCATGATCTCTATATATGATGAATATATGTGTTCTTGAAAATGATGATGTGCTTGTATACAAGCTTGAATGATATATATATATATATATATATATATATATATATATATATATATATATATATATATATGAGCACGATAATGTAATTAATATATGTGCTTAATGATGGCTTGAAAATGCCCATTTAATGTTTAGAACATGCTTGGATGAATTGCAGAAGTAATAGGGTTTGGATGGATGATCTATAATTGAAATGATGAATAATTTGCATTGTTATAATTGATTGAAGAAAATTATTATGGTGCTACTAACCCCTAATCTCTTAAGATTGAAAAATATTGTTTCTTGCCTCTAAAAATTATTTAGAAATATTCTAATCACTACGCATAAACAACTTAATTTTAGGGGAAGCTAAAGTTAAGGGGGAGTTATTAATTTGAAGAGGAGCAAGATTTAGGGGGAACTAACAAATAATGAGAGAATAATCCATCTTTTTAATGATGCAAACGAATAAAAGAATCCCAAAGTAGCTAAGTCTACAAGTGGTACAAGGTGGAGGAGAAATGTCAACAAAGTCAAGTGAGAAATCAAATAAGGCGATCTAGACAAGAAGGGGGAAGTCAACAAAAGTCAAAGAGTCAAGAGTGTTGACTAAGACAAGTAGATTTAAGAAGTAGTCTTCTAAAGTCAAAAAAAGAAAGTAGAGACTACATTGATCAAAGAAAAGTGAAAAGTTAAAAAGGTCAACTTTTGAATTGCTTGCTTATTTTACTAAACATATTAATGAATTATTAACTTAGATTAATTGTCATCATTAAAAAAGAGGAGATGATTAATGCAATCCAAATTAAATATGATTATTATTGATAATGTTTTGATGATACAATCTTAATATTTAAAATAAATCTTATAATCTTATAAAAATCTAAGTTAAAATAATAATAATAATAATAATAATAATAATAAGTTTGGTAAATATTTATGAGACGTTCAAATACCCAAGTATGTAAAAAGCCAAAAATATAAATACCCATATAAAAATCGATTTTTGCAATAAAGTTCAAATGAATTTTCAAATTCTAATTCAAATTCAAATGCAAGTAGGCAAATCTTATGTAAGAAATAACTTGCTTTGTAAAAAAAAATTGATTATGGGTTTTATAATATATGGAATTCAATTTTTATGAATAAAGAAATATGGTTGTAGAAGAGTACCAACTAAGGTGGAAAGATATAGTAGAGTAGACTCTATGAGAGGAGGAATGATATGGTAACTTGGAGAAGAGGAAGTCTGAGCAGAGGGACAATTAACAAAAGATGTGTGTGTAGGCTAAGATAGATGGACAATTAACAACCTAAAGAATAGAAGAAATACAAAAAGGACTCTACACTATAAACATATCTAAAGTTAACTAAAGGAATGTTAACACAAAGGTAAAGAATGTTAATAACACTATAAACATATCTTCCTTGGTGGTGAAGGAAGAGAACAGAGAATGTTTTATATTCCATAGCATTATCAGCACCGACAACTTTTATTGTTTTAGAAAATAGTGTGCGAATCATTTAAGCAAATGTAATGTAAATAAGTGGTAATTAGGATCAATGATTCATTAAATAAATCCAAGTGAATTGTGTTTGATCGTCAATAATGACATAATATGGCACCAGCCATTGACGGTTGAGGTGCCGGTCCACAAATATCAGAGTGAACAAGATCAAAGGAAAAAATAGACCGAGAATCATTGATATCAAAAGGTAAGGCGTGATGTTTTCTATGTTGACATGATACACGAGAAAGAGAATATGTTTAAACAGTACCTGAAGAAGCTAAAGATTAAGCCCAGAAACAGATAAATGAACTAAACGAGAATGCCATATGTCAAAAGATGAAAGAATATAAGTAGCAACAACCGTAAGAGGAGAAGACTTAGGCAAACGAAGGTAAGTTATGTATGAGGAAAAGACTTAGGAAAACAAAGGTAAGTTACTTCATACATCCGACACACTTTACGGCCTATTCAAAGAGACTATTTGAGTATTTGGTCATTGGATCCTACACAACACAACAAAAGAAGAGAAATAAGACTTAAGGACAAATGAGGAACATGAACAGTATTTGGAAGATATAAAATGATGTGTAGATACAGTCACTAAAATTCACATGTAAGCGAGTTCCATCTGCTGTACAAACCGAAGGAAAAGATTGAGATGATTGTTTGGTGACAAATGAGTCTGCACAAGGAGTCATATGGTTACAACATCCAAAGTCGAATAAACCACATGTTACGTGAGGATGAGGACAACTCATTGGTGCTCATGGAACCAGACATGAGTTGTTGCATCATTTCTTGATTCATTTTCATTAACAACATGATATCACAATTAAATGTAGATGGATTTGCTATATCAGATAGCAGATTCAGATTTATGAATATCATGTGTGATAGACCCTGCAAGTCTGCAACAAACTTTGATCTAAACTGAGATTTTTTAGTGCTAGAGTTTCATGGGTGCTTTGGACAATGGAAACCATAATGTCATTTAACATTGCACAATTTGCAGTAACGAACTAGGCGATTCAATAGTAGATGTAACGTGGAGTGATGGAACGAGCACTCATTGTTATTCCATTTTCCTATAGGTTTTGAGTCATTTAATCGGTCTTTGTAATTGGATGGGGAGACATGGAGAATAGTGTCTATGATGATTGTAGACGACTAAACGGGGTTGGATCCTGGTTTCTTCACTAAGAACTCAGCTATAGCACCATCCAGAGTACGAAGAGGATGCCTATGAAGCAATGAAGCACACACTCTTTCAAACCTATCGGTAAACACCAACATAGTTATGAGATGTAGTGGACCGAAGTACTCATGAAATTTTTGAGTTGTCTCGGCGCCTATATTCAATTGATCCATGATAGCTTGTAACCTGCATCTAGACACATAGGAGCTAATAGATTGATTAGGTTGTTGTCTCTTACTTTGAAAAGCTTACCACATATAGTAATGGTGAGATAGACGTGCAGTAGTGTATCGCTTTGCAAGAAAACCCCATACTTGCTTTGTTGTGGTGTAACCCAAGAATTGTTGATGAATGTCAGTGGTGGTTGAAGCATTGATAAAGCCTAGAATCTTAGCATTCTCTGTATCCTAGTCATCTGATCTTTTAGCAAAAGTAATATAACTTCATCAGTTACCGAAAGTGAAGTCAAACCCGTACATAGCTATGTAAGCCTAAGGATTTAAGATGAACTATCATGTGATGGTTACACAAAATGTAGTTGTGACCAACAAGAATAACCAAGATTGACCGCTACTAACAAATGAGTTAGCCATTTGAGAATACATGGGTAAACCAAGAAGCAAGATACAAAGCACGCAGGTAACTTTAATTACCTAAAGTTTGTGAAGCAAAAATCAAGACCAAGGGTAACAGAACCTGAAAAAGGTCAATTGCAGATTAAGGTAGTCGCAGGAGAAGAAAAATTGAAATATTACTGCTGGTGAGAATGATGAGAGCTTCTAGCCTTCGATATGCAGGAGAAGAAACAACTCTAAAGTTTGAGTCGCGGGTTGATTCTGATTCAGAGTTGCAGAATGATGAAAGGAGCTGAAACATGGACAATGGTAGCTCTGATACCATATTAACTTAATAATTAGAAGGCGTTAGCTTGAAACCATCGATTTCATTAACTCAAAGAGATTTTACAGGTACCAAATGTAGGGCTTGATTAACAAGACCTGATAACAAAAGCATATGTATAGGCTAAGATAAAAGGACAATTAACAATCTAGAGAATGGAAGAACTATAAAAGGGACCCTAAACAATCAACATATCTAAAAATAACTAAAGAATGTTAACACAAAGGTAAAGAATGTTAACAACATACAAAAATTTCAATAGGAACGCACATCCGATTGTGTTGAAACAGGCTGCCATCCTCATGAGAAAATGTCGATGCACATATATTAAATTAAAAAGAAAAAAACATCTGAGTTTAAGTAAAAGCAACTAATTAAAACAAAAAAAAAATTCTTAACATAGGTTGCAAAATTACTTGAGAGTTTGACTTGATATAATGATGAGAATCCCCTTTACTTGCCCAGAGATTACTCATTTCAGTTTGATCATACCTGACAACAGTGTCTAAAAACTTTACAGCCTTTTGTTATAACTTAAAAATCTTGTCCTATTTCACCTGCACAACATATAAATTTGGGAACCAATATTCAATAGTGGTGACAATTTCGACCCACTTACTTATGGGTTGATTTGGATTTTGTTTTATCTAAAACAGGTCAAATAGAAAGGCGTGATGCTCAAATGGATTTTGTTTTATTTAAAACAGTCATACAGTATTTCAATAGTAAAGCGGCATTAATGAAGAAAAAAAAGATGAATAACTTGTTGGTCTCCTTATATATTATGTCTTTCGTAATCATAGTTATGACAAGTTAGTTACTGAAAAATGATTAAAAAAAAGTGTGCAGAGTTGGGCAGGATTACCCATTTCAACATGTCACCCGACCCGCGAGCTCTAAAGCCAATATTTGACATACCTGAATGAGTGGTTTTCCAAAATGAAGTCAGAAGGGGGCCTCAAGAGACTCATCCCATACATCTGCACTACCATTAGAAGCATCATCCGCATCTTCCTCCATTGAAAGCCGTATATATTCCCGATGTGCAAATCGGTCCCACTCAGTTAATGTTGGATTCTCGCGCTCCTGTTTAAAACAGACTGTTAATTTGGGGTTCTTACCCACAATTATCTTTAGCAAATATTAATGAAAAGGATCGCATGCCTGACGAATAAGAAAGGGGTCACGAGATTCAAACGCCATGAACTTATTTAGGTTAAAGAGGATGTTGAAAACACTGCCAGAAAGTTTGCTTCCTTTCAAATCATGTAAAGTAAAATAGGCCTCGTCCTGCATGTATAAAATTTTTATCTTAATTTTTTTGATTTAAGCAAAAAACTGTAGGTATAAAACCATAAGTAATAATATGAGAAGAATGAAACCGACACCTGTGGTTTAATCATGTCAACTATCTGACATAATATATCCTCGAAAAGAACAGGCTCTTGGGCCATACATTCCATCCTATGCAACTGCTCTTCATAGAAAAACTGCAATTCGTTCCTTGTCAGCACCCCATTTCCATCCAAATCTATGCACTTAAACCTGAAAACAAAATTAAAAATATCATCGCATGTTATGACTGAAGAGAATATTAGAGATAATGTATACTTGGGCTACCCAAGTACCCAACTACTGAAAATTCTTCATTTAGGCTACCCAAGAATCAATTTAGTTTTGTATATACCGGTTCCTAAAAAATACTTTGCCAGGAATATGTAAAATGACTAAATTCCTCTAAATTTAAAGCTTTTGTCACATCTAGAATTGTAAAGATGACAAGAAAATACTCATAAATTTAGTCAAAAGAATCAACTTTAGATGGATGGCCAAAAAGTTTTTGACTACACGGGAATATAATTGCAATTTTACAACTCTAGATGTCATGAATGTTTTATTTAGGATCATTTTACAATTCTTCAGAAAATAATTGAAACCAATTTAATACTCGGGTCGCCTGTGAAGTTGTTCTGTTACTTGGGTGCCCTTAGACTAAACTTTTTAATACCTGGGTGGCCTATGCATATATTATCTCAAAAGATTATGCGTGAAACATCTAAGTCATTTAAGTGAAATCAATTGTCTATATAATTGACTGTATTCTATAAATCTCAAGTTCATAAAGAAGAAAAAGATTCCATGTGCACATTTTTAACGTCTAGGGATCAATGGCAAATAAGTTAATAATATATATTTTTGATTCCATGACTTAAGGATATATAAAGCAGTAAAATTAAGGTCGTACCAGTACTCAAGACTGGGCTCAGATGATTTATCTTCTTCAGACAAAATAAAGTAAACAAAATCTTCATATCCCATTTTCCCCTCAACTTCACTGGTGAACTTTCTAGGAACCTGAGGTGTTACAGAAGCATCAAAAAGAAATAGAGGTGGAAAAATGGGCGGCTAATGGGTCAGGTTGGCCTGAAACACTTTCTGGGGCAAAGTTTCTGAAACACTTTCTGGGGCAAAGTTTTACATCTTTGTTAATAAATGGCATGTCAAATATGATCACAAAACAATCCCATCTAGGAGGGGTGTGAGGATTTAGCAGGTTCTATGCATTGAAAATAACGCTCTGCTGCAAAAATTTGATTCATTTGACCATATCCTGTTAAGCTCTTTTAAATCATACCCAAATATTGACCACGATCATAAGTAAATGGGTTGAATTTACCACCTTTAGAAAGAAGTCATGGAAAACAATATAATATAAATAAATTAGGCATTAACATTACAAACCTGGGAGAATATTCTGTCAACAATCCTGTAAGTCAGTGCGTGATTACCGTATCTAATAAGGTTCTCTTTATCAATCAAGAAATCATGATCTGTATCCAGTTCCCAAAACTTGCAATATATTACATAAAAATGTTCATAAGAGAAGAACCTGCAGGAAAAAATGTGTATAGCGTTTAAACAATTTTTTTATTAATTTGAACAATAAATATTTAAAATTTGAAAGGTAACTCATCTTGGAAGAACAATGAAATATAAGACATTTTATAATCACAAATTATTACCTCAAAACTTTATTTATGTCCTCTTCTTCATCAGCATGCAGCATTGCAGAAATTAGATTTCCACGCTTCAGTTCCCTGAGGGTAAGACGACCATTACCCACTCTATTCACATAGTAAAATATTCTGTATATTACCGTTTCAGCTGGCCATAACAACAGGAAAAAGAATATATTAAAACGAAGTATATGCAAATATCCTTCTCATTAAAAAGAACTTATTGATGAAAAAAATGTTTGTTGTACCAATTAAAAAGAGCATACCATATCTCTCTTGAAATTCAGGTGTGCTTTGCAAGAATTCCAACCCTGGATGAGTTGTCAAAAGTTCACGAAGTATGGGTTTGAAGTCCTCCTATTGCAAAGTTGAAAACCAATTACATTAAAGAACCAACAATGATTAATAAAAAATCCGGTTAATCTTCTAGTATAAATAAAAGACTAGTTGAGATAAAATTTATTGTAGGGTCCTAGCCTTTAACTTAACAAATTAATTTTAATTATACAATCTTGACCATCCATTTATTTAAAATTGAAGAATCAATTTTGACTTTTAGAGGTTAAACTAATGCAAAGATACTTCGAATTTTAATATAATAAGTCAATTATTTTAATATTTTGACTTACTATATTAAAACGTCGTACGATATATTTAATAAGTTATAAAACGTTAAACAAAATTTTTAGATACGGGTTCTTATATTTTGAGAATTATTAATATTAGATTTATTTTATATATTTTTTAGTTTTAAATCTATAATACGGATTTCGATAAAATATGTACTAAAGATGGTATTATAAAATTAATATTAAAAATTCATTATATAAGTAATCAAATTTTAAAAAATACATTTTATTATATATAATATATTTTATATATTAATGATTATTACATAATTTTTGGTGATATTATCTTCTCAAACCTTAAAATATCATTTTTGCCCACCCTAATTTACAAATATCATATTTACGCTTTATAACATTTAAAAATATCATATTTAACCAAATGCTTAGTTATATCATTTAAGAATATTTTATAATCATTTTAAATTATTTTTAATTATAACCAATAAAAACTTGACCTAATTGCCCCTAATTGTAACAATAATGATCGATAGCTTCTACAAGAAATAAATCATGTCTCTTTCGTATCATGATACCATGTTTCTACCGTCACGTCTGTCCTTCCCTTCGTGTCGACTCTTCCACCGCTGGTTTGAGTGTTGATGCCTGTCGCCATTTTTTTTAATTCTCATTTCTTTCGTGTTTTACAATTATTCGATGTCTTTTTTATATTAATATTTAATATTTATCATTTTTTTAAACCCACCCGTGTAGCACACGGGCATCTAATCTAGTAACTTAATATAAGAACTTAAATTCAAGTCTATTACCAATTACGTAAAATAAACCCCCATCATTGCTATTGTTATTTGCTTCTCATTCTATGAAGGTTCTCCAAAGTATATTCAAGGGTAAAATACAAATATACAACACATAAAAAGTATTATGAATAACAAGGTTTTTTAATCTTCAAATAAAAACAGATACAAGTTCGCTAATTTCTTATTCAAAAGTCGATATCTCTAATATTCTAACAATATTTATATTTTGTTTCGAAAACTCGATGTAAGTCATTGTTGTTTTAAGTAGGAATTATCATACAAAAATGATTAATCTAAATAAGAAAAATCACCTGACTTAGATATCTCAAATCAGGCTGCTTTAATAATGTAAATATCTGGGTTGCTATGTCTTTTGTCAGCATGTTACCATTGACCCAAAAATCCACAAATGCATCCCTGCAAGCATGTTAAAGACAAATTCAGAAAAATTGGATATAATTATAATGTTCCAAGAGTAACCCAACAACAAAATTCTTTAGTTTGTCTAAAACACTCATCAAAGATCAAACACATTTAGCATCACTTATTCGCTATCATAAAAGATAATACTCAAAATATGTTAGCATTGTTTAATCAACACTAGTAAGAAATGATGAAATTAAATCTGATCACCAAATTTTTCTTATGGAAATCTATGGAAAGTAATAAATAGAATAAAGCATGATCACAATTGTCCATGATATCGGTTATGCATAGCATTAGGATAGATTTAAAAAGACGCCATATTAAAATTCATAACAGCTTAAATAAGAATTTTCACCTGGTCACAACACCAGTGCTACCAACGTCTATCTTTTTAAAAAGAATGGTAGAGAAGAATGATGGCAGCATGCATATTTCCTTCGTAACAGGTTTGAACTCTACTTATGCAGAAGAAAAATTAGCAGAAATCATATATCTGAATAATTTCAGTTATAAATTTTCTGGTGTACAAAAAAAGTAAAAATACAAATAAATTAACATCTCACCATCCAATGTTAGTCCATTGGCATGACCATAGAAGAATTGGTTACTTCTAAACAAACAGCGTTCCTTTAGTTCGTTAGGGGGTGGACGGCCATTCTGAAAATAGAACTGCAAAAATTGCAAGAATTACAGTTTAATTTTACAAATTAAAGAAACCATGCTACAACGGAAATTCCAATCCTTTCACTTAGGAATGATTTGATTTGGTTGCTCCATGGCAAACGGGTTAATTTACCCAAAAAGGGAACAGATCAAACAGGTTACACTTGAAAGTCACCAAAAGTCTATCTTTGGTGCAAACAACCTACTAAATCATTTTCATTCAATGATATAGATTATATTATTATTGTCAAAATATTATTTTTCTGAACATAGTAACGCATTAATTGTTCAAAAAAAGTTCTAAGAAACGAAGAAAAAAGTGTGTGGAGTCAGTCAACCCACCCTGGGATGGCTCCCATACTAAAAGATGACCCAATTTAAGCAGAACTGTTTTGGCCCATACTGACCTTTTTAACTAGAAACAAAATTCATTGTCTGGAATTAGGTTGGTTTCTAGTAACAATCAAACCTGAGGTATTAACTCTTTGACTGGCTCGCTAACTAGTTTTAATGGAGAACTAAGAACAGAAGGGCCCGTTCTCTGCTTTGTAATACGAGGTGAACCAGAAGAACTTCGTGGTGAAAGTGGTGGCACAGAGTTGTTACAAGCAGACTTTGGGCTGGAAGTTGCTCCAGCTATACTCAATGATACACCTGCCTTAGCCTTGTTTAGCAAAGACTTCACCTATATTCAGAGAAAAGGGAAAAATGAATACAAAGCCCAACCTGAGATATCAACACAATTACAACCAGAGCACAAAAAGGACTTATACTAGAAGAGAGGAAAAAGAAAAAAAAAAGCAGGAGAACAATAATCATTAACAACTCATCCATGCCATCTTCCACTAAAATTTTCTAAATTATACATGTGATAGATCTCGATGCAACACCATCAAGTTGTGACACAACTCAACACCTCAAGGCTTTGTTGTTTGTAGTACAATCTAATCCACATTCAAGAAACACTACCGCGCAAAGGGTGATTGACATATATATATCCAAAAAGGAGAGTGTGCATATTGTTATTATCTTTACAAACTAGAAATGGAAAAAAAAAACATCATAAAGGATTTCAAGACTTTCATTGAAATCATACTTTCTTGCAAAAGCGAAAAAGGAGAAGTACATGTAATGAGTTCAAGAATGAGTTTGGTCTAGGAAGAATGGAAGACTATTTGACAAGAGTAGTGCAATAAGATGTGAAGAGCATTGTAACAGTATTAATTGCCCGGCATAAGAACTTAAACAAAAGAATAGAACTGTTTGCATGATTTAGACAGAGCTCCCATTAATGTGAAAATCAGTTTTCCTGATAACTTATTGCATTGAATAAATGTTCAAAACACATTCCACCCAAATCAAAACGGTAGACCAAAGAAACTACAAGGATAATGGCATAACTTTCACCATTAATACTATCATAATGTCATCTTATCTTATAATTGGTAATAATAAAGATAACATAAATAATCAAATTGAAAGATCATAAGAAACACCCGAAAACATTAAATTATAATATATACCAAGGCAGTGGTTTCTGGAAGCGAAAGCCATTGATCAAACAGCTTCTCTGCAGCATAAGGATTGGACTTGATAACCAAAGAAGACACTTCATTCAGCTGCAACAATTCAGGGTCAAGTCGACCCAAATCCCCATTATAATCCATATCCATCTGGTATCAATCAATTTCTTAATCCAATCTTGAATTCAAAATCTACGATCCAAATCACTTATTTAACCCTAATAACCCATTATTGAAGCGGAAAGAAACGATTAAATGAACCCCTTTTCATATAAATGAATCTCGTACACCTCGATTACGAAAACAAATCAATCGCAGTATGCCATGTTTCCGGATTGGGAAACATTAGAATCTGGGAGAGGTGAGAGATCCTGGAAATCTTGAATTGGGGTCTGTTAATGAATTATGTGAGCGAATGGACGTGAAGTGGGAGAATGAGATTGGAGAATTTCGATCGGAAGAAAAGAAAAGAGAGAAAGAGAGTGGCGGTGGGTAAAAAAATGTGAAGAAATGGAGAATGAGGAGAGAGCACAGGAAGGAAGTGGGGATCAGGGATGGGGGGAAGACAAAGTACTCTCGCAGATACAAATCTTTCTTCTGTTTTCTTTTTTTTCTTTTTTATTATTATTTTCTTTATATATTTCTGTAGTTTTATTTGAATATTATTTTTAAGAAAAAGTTTATATATTACTAACTTAACACGTCATGTATAAATACGTGAATCATTAAATTAAGTAAATTTTAAATATTTATGATGTTAAAGAGTACTAATATATGTCGTTAATTAAGTAATGTTTAAATATTTAAGATGTTAAAACGTATTAATATATACTAGCATTTGTACCTGCGCAATGCGGCGACAATGACAATAATTTGTGTTCGACAACATGTTCGATTTTAATAATGTAAGTTATAACATTTGTGGAAGCAGTGTCAGGAAATATAATCTGTTTCACAACATATCCATTCTCTTTCTTCATTTTTCTGTTTTCTTTATTTTTCTTTTTTTCAATACTCTATTTTATTTAGTTTTTTTTAAAACAATACAATAAGAGAAATATATATTATTAATAAATAATTACAGAGAAAGATGATCTAGCTTTAAATTTTGTATTGATGTAAGTGATTTAACCAAAATTAGATAAATTAAATAGTTGTCATGTTTAATAAGTTATTAAAGTAACAATTGTCATAAATTGGTTGAGTTAATTAAGGAGATGATTGATTAGGTTATTGTTATGAGTGTTTGTGTTTTTTGTATAAAGTCTTATACTACTTAAAATTAAGTAGTTTTAAAATTTTAAAAAAAAGAGTGTTAAATGTTTTATAATATAGTATAGATGTAGATATATAATTAAACAATTGTAAAACATAGATAGGGATATGAAAATCTCTTAAAAGATAGGTAAATCTATTAGAAATCAAAAATTTACATATAAGGTCGTTATCAGATTTTTTAAAGAAACTCTTTATAATCAAATTTGAAAATTTTAATTTAATCCAATTGCTCTACATATTTATATAAGAAATCATGAAAATAGATAGATCTATATATATAATGCACTTATATATAATTGTTCTACGTATTTAATCAAATTGTTATATAAGAAATCTAGAAATATAATTCACTTATATATAACATTGTTCACATATATATCTAAAGTAGGTTAGATTTATTATACTATATTAAATTATTATAGCACGTATATATCTAAAACATACACTTAATTAAATGGATAAAACTTAATAACCTTAATTAATTAGATAGATAAACTTATCTTAATATTTAATGTTTTGATATAAAAACAACTCACATCATTAGTATATACTTTTAATATATATTAAAGATTAAAGATAAGTGACAAATTATATACAATATACTAAATAATTGTACTCAAACTTAGTCGAATAAAAACCTTCGATATAACTCGAAGCTCAAATTTTGATCTAAGATCTATCATTAAGTAAGTCTTTATTATTAATCGACAACGTTCATATAAAGTGCACTTTGTAAAAGTTTGTAGATAGTAAAGTTATGATCAATATAGGGCTATTTGTTATACAATACCCTTTTATTTGCTTATCCTCTCTTCATGTCTTGGGGTGTTATTCGGTTCTCAGGTTATTCGGCTATTTTAGTTTTGTAAAATAACTGATAACCAAACCGAAAAAGAAATCTAGTTATTCGGGTTCAGTTAAGAGATGATCTTAATCGGGTATAAAATCAAATAAGAGCTAGTTGGGTTTTTTTGGGCTACGCTGTTTTTTAGTTTTTGGGCTACATGTTTTTTTCATAATAAGATGTTGTCGATAGAATAGCTTTAATTGATAACTTGTATGTATCACTTATCTAATTTTCAGGTATTACAATTACAAACTTTACTCAAGACACAATGATTAGAATGATTATTTTTTTGTTTTTAATTACAAATATATTTGTTCAAGTGCAGGACACACTCTTTTTAGAAAAGACAACCCAAAATGTGAATGCACTAATATAAAAAAGCATAGATAGAATGGTAGGACCACAAAAACAATTAAAGTTGTACCTTGTATCATATTATTATATTAATGGGTAAATTGTATCAAAATTTAATAAACTTTGTTTTAATTATCATTTTATATAACAAACTTTATTTTTTTAAAAAATAATACAATCAGTTTTTATAATTCTTCCGTTGTGTGCAAGTTGTTGTATAGAATGAAAATTATATAAAAGTTCATTATATACAATTGTAGCTAAATATTATGAAAATCGGTTGTATTGTTTTTAAGAATTTAAAGTTGGTTGTATACAATGATAATTAAGACGAAATTAATTGTATTTTCATGCACTTTGCATCATATTAAAGGAACTCAAGTAAGATAGTTTTAATGTTTATAGATACAAATAAAGTTGTGGCTTTTTCATGTGTACGGATTTTATGTTATATACCAACTAATATGCACACTTACTATAAATGACTAGTTTAAAAGCACTATTTATATAATCGTATATAATTTTAAATTATATGAAAAACTAAAAAATCTTATTCAGATTATTCGGGTATACCCGAAACCCGAATATCTAACATGCTACCGACCCGGATTGAATACGGTTTGTCCAATCAATCCGAATTATATACCCGATAACCGAATAACCCGAATTTGTTTTTCTCTGTTCAGTTTGTTCAACACCTTTATTCATGTCAACCTCTTATTCTCTCTTCCCTTTCTTGCCACCTATGTTATAATTTTCTCTACTTTTTTTATTTTATTATTTATAAAGAAAATAGAGATAGAGAGAAACAGGGGAATGAGAGCGAGGGGAGGAAGGAAGAGAGAGAAAAAAAAGGTAAGATGGTTCTCAGGTTATCTATGATGATTTATGCTAGCCCCTAAATCAACTAAGACCATGCGCATCCAACCAACGGCTGATGAGCTGGTTGGAGCGTGACACATATGAACACCATCGCCACCCCTTCTCACGCAGGTTCGGCTGGTTCCCACCCACGTTGTGTTTTTTTTCTTCCTTTAAAACCGTTAGCCGGCGGCTATTTTTTTTCCTTCCTTCTCATTTTTTTGACACCATCACACATTCTCTCTACAAAATTTTATATTTTCTTAAAGGGCTTAGTTCACCAAAATGTATCCAACTTGTCATATTTTGCTATTGTGTGTATCGAACTTTAGAAGTTTCTATTATGAGTATCGAACATTTAATTTATCACTATTGTATGTATTAATCTTTTTATTGTATATAATAAACTTATATATTTTTTCCCTTTTTGTGTATCTAAAATATATACAATAGCAACAAATTAAAAGTTTAGTACAGACAATAGAAACTTTTAAAATTTGATACACACAATAGTAAAACGTGACAAGTTAGATACATTTTGGTGAACTAAACCATTTCTTAAACTAAACTTTCTCTTATATTCAAAAACAAATGTCGTGTAACACCACTTTTTTAAATTTAACTTATAAACATACTTTCACTGGTTGACACTAAAAGATTATCAAAGTTTGCAAAATACTGGTTCCAAACACATGTGCTAACAAATTCCAAAAGGTGGTTAAACGTTCTCTTTCCAAACACCAAGAGCTATCCATCAGAACACGGAGCCGGGGCCTTACCCTTGCTGGAACCCGAGCCACTGCAACATACAACACTGAAACATAAGCTAAACGCTTAGTGAACATACTATTTGAACTCAATAATCATAAAACAGGAGTAAAGCCTCCCATGATGTCTCGCATCAAAGCTGTAACAACTGCAAAACTATTCAAACTGTCACTTTATAGGAGTATAGCTACACCACCTACATAACCATACCCCCTAACATTGTTCTGGTATTCAGCTACACCACCTTTGTAGCCACACCCTATCGCTACTCTGGTATAATGCTACACCACCTGTGTAGCCATACCCTATCACTGCTCTAGTATACAACTACACCACCTGTGTAGCCATATCCTATCACTTATCTGGTGCATAACTATACACCATTGTTGTACAATGTATATGCATCATAGCTATCTCACACAACAAAGATATCATAAAATATAAATCATGGATACTTATATGCTGTTTATATAAGAAAAATAGTAAACTCATATTGTATCTGATTACTGTGCTAAACAAGTAAAGTGTTATGTCGAGCATCCAGGCACCACCCTATACCAAAGAATTTCTTATGTATTAGGTTGTCTTGTTCATCAATTTCATATGTATCGATTATGTATATATAAACACACACACACATATATATCAATTTAGTTCATCATCTTCATATGGAGATCTTATTTATCAGTTTTGCTCATAATTTTCATATATACAGTTTTGTTCATCAATTTCCTTTAGGATTGTGCTTCAAATTTGTAAATCATAACCTCAAACTTATATAACAAAGCTTTAACCAACTAATCTACTATGCATAGCGCTTTTATTTATTTATTATACACTTATTTTTCCTGAAAATTGTATGTACTAAAATTTGCATAGATATATATGACCAAGAAACCTCTAGATATATGTGTGTTTTATAAATAAAAGCCTTATTAATATTATTTAAGGGCTGAAACGTGGAAACAAGTAAATGGGCCAAAGCCCAATTAGGAATTCTGCTCTCTAACACTCGACATTTATTTAGGATGAGTACTCTTGATGGAGCTGTATAATAATAACTAACTAAAAAACCACCCATTCAAACTTATTTATAAAATTTAACTTGTCAATTAATACACCTAGCTAAGGGTAATTTAGTAATTCATAAATAATTAAACTTGATGATAAAGATTGTTGGTATTTAAATGATTTAATAAACATTAAAATATGTAATTGGAGTACATACATGAGAGTTTTACAAGTTTGAGGATATATAAGTAATTTAAAAGTTTAGAAGGATATATAAGTAATTTAAAAGTTTTAAAAGGACATAAGATATATTTGGCGAAAATAGCTGGAAGCTGTTAGCTGATAGATGGAAGCTGTATATTTTAGTTATATAATATATGTGTTTGACAAATTAGCTGGTAGCTAGAGCTTAATAATGTAAAATGACAAAAAAAATGACAAATTATAAAAAATAGGAGGAATAAAGAGGTTATTTAGGTAATTTGGTGTATAAAAAGCTTCCAACTAGTTTTAAAAGCTACTTTAAAAAGTTTTTTGTTTTAGAGCTTTTTTGTTTAAAAAAACTTCCAACTTTTTCATCCAAACATGACTTGTAGCTTTTTCTTTTAAAACAAAAGACTACCCCCTCCAAAAATCTTCATACCAAATATACCCATAGAAGAAATCTTCCCTAAAGCATATGTTTAAGATAATTAACCACATATGTGTACGTCATGTAGGCATCTAAGCTTAGTTAAATTGTTAGATAATGGCATAATGCTAATTGCCAAGTAAGTTGATCATCTCTAGCTTCTACCTAGGTATATATTAGTGGGGTACGTACTCGCGCAATATGGTGGTGACGATTAAAGATCGATAGTGTTAAAAACTTGTGATGGTGAGTTTTTACGGCAGCTACCGATACAAAAGACGGAAGAGGCAATGATAGTTATGAATGGTTTTCAATGTTACTATACATTTGAAGTAATTTAGATAATTTTATTCATTACATTTGTGTTAAATTGAAATTCAAGATACTATTATTTATACACTTTAACTTAAAAGCAAAAACAAGACATGCAAACAATACTAACACTATATGTAGAATTTGAAGATAATAAGTGCTTATTACTAACGACTTTATTGTCAGTCAAGAATAGGATGTTAATATAGAATTATAGATTAATACTAAAAAAAGTTGAAATGTATGTTTGTAAAAAAATAATAATTACAATCTTTTATAATCATGACATTTGTTTGTTGCAATAAGATAAATATAGCATGAAACGTCCACTTGTGCACATTTCTTACAAGTAAAATATAATAATTATGATAAATAGATATTAAAAAGTATATATACATAATAAGTAGTTAAGAGTAACTTATTGTCACAATCATTCCAAATTTATCAAAACTCAAAATATCAATTTATTCCAAATAATTAAAAACATTTGCAAAAAAATAAACTAATATAAACTACTATACTTAAATACTGCAATCGTTTGGTTAAAAACCCATCATTAATCCTAGATAGAACAATAATGTGTAATTGAAACCTGTTTAAATGATAAAATTAGGGGTGAGCATGGTACCGGAGCGGTACTGGTACCGATTTTACCGAATACCGAATTTGATTTAAAGATGGTACCGAATACCGTACCGAATATTCATATACGGTAGCGGTACCGACTACCTATTTTACCTGGTTGGTTCAATACTAGTCCTTAATACCAATTTAGCAATATTTCAAGTACCGAATATCAGACCGAAAACCCTAGTTAGGTAACAGTTTCGGTATGATTCGGTATTTCCGGTACCCATACTGACTCCTATAAAAGATTGAGTGTAAAAGATTAATCTAAATAAAATAGAGGCCGGGTGAAGATCCAAAGGTGATTAAAATTTAATAGGAGAGAGAGTGATGTATGATTTATAATGTAGTAGAGAAGAGATGAATATCCATGTTAAATACTTAAATTCTAATTATTAAGTTATTTATAAATAAAAAAAGGGATTAATTAAAAATTGTGTAATTATGCATTTGTTGATTTGTAACCATTCATTTTCGGATTAAGTTTAACCCTCAAGATTTGAATTTTGTGTAAAGAACATATATGTTCCGTTGAGTTTGAATGGACACAAATACAACCTCATAACCACCTCACCTTCTATGTTACAAACACTCCGTCGTCACCATTGCAGTTTTGATGGCCGGAGAAAATGGCAGCCACCATACCCACCCCACCGGCACCCTCCACCGTCACCGCCGCTTCTTCCCCTTCCATCAATCTTACCCCTTACCTCCACCTTGAAATCAATCTCATCTCCGCCCAAGATCTCTCCGTCTCCACCAAGTCCATGAAAACGTACGCCATGGCCTGGCTTCACCCTAATCGAAAACTCACAACTCTTATTGACACGAAAGGGAACACTAACCCGACATGGAACGAAAAACTAATGTTTCGAATTGATGATAAGTTTTTATTCTCCGAATCATCCTCCCTCACGATCGAAATCTACACCGTTTCTTGGTTGCGCGATGTTATGATTGGGAATGCAAATGTTCTGATTGACGATCTCATCACGCCGGTACATAAGCACCGGCGTGTGGGAAGCCGTTTCGTTACCCTCCAGATTCGGCGTCCTTCAGGGACCCCACAAGGGATTTTAAACGTGGGGTATACCCTAGGGAACGCTGAGGAAAACAAAGTTCCCTTGTATAGCGAGATTCAAGGCGAGAAACACCTAAAATCCGAACAAGAATTAGATGAAGGAAAGCTTCGTGTAAATGAGAAGATTAATTTATGGCGGTCTAGAAGTGTAGATGAGCTGAATGACGAGGAGGATTATCCGGGATCTGTTTACAATGGATCTATGGTGAATGGATCTGAGATATGCTCAGACGTGGGACCATCAGCGTCGGTTGTGGCTGCCGAGTTAGCTCATAAGTCACAACCAGCGCCGTCACCACGTCCAGCGCCAAGGCCAGTGGTACGTGCAAATGCAGAAGATGCTGGAAGCTCAATATTAGGGGAACTGACACTAGAAGAAGCGTTGGCAAAGGGTTGGTTGGTGGATTATCCATCGGAGAAAGATGCATACCGGCGGAACCCGCGACGGCACTCGGACGGTGGTGGGTTGTTTTCTTGTATTGCATTAGGGGTTGAGTTTCATATCAAATGTGGGAATAAATAAGCAAAGTAGTAGTAATGCGAAGAAGCATAGGACCAGAAATAGGAAAGGATCCGGGTGAAGACGACGTCGTAAGACTTGATAAATACGTACCTGATTAATTACCTTATTTATTTATTAATGTCCTATGTATGTAATACATTATTTGATTAATCACATCATAATTGTTAATTTGTAACGATACTTACATTTATAAGTTAATGATGAAATCTCATGTTTATTTGATTTTGTATGTATTAATTCTTTTCTATTATTTAATTTTGATGTAAACAAGTTTTTATTTGCCCTGCGTTGAATTGGGTTAAAAACAAATTAATACATTAGCTTAATTTAATTATTATGTGTATCTATCGTGTTTTAATATCACATAATAACACATTGCATGTAGTTTCTTTAATCCGTGCTTATAGTTTGCTAACATGATTTTTGTCCTTTTAATTAGGGGTGTGCATAAAAATCAAAAAGTCGAAACCAATTTATTAAAACCGACAAAACTGAACTGATCAAATTGAAACCATTTCAAAACCGACGGTTCGGTTTTCAATTTTGAAAAAACCGATGGGTTCAGTTCAGTTTCGGTTTTAACTATAAACTGCCCTATTAAGAAACCGACCTATTAATATTTTATATATCATATATGTTTTATAATTTTATAGTTATTAAATAGAAATAATTGAAATCTATTAGATATTTTAAGGTCCAGTTATTATGGTGAATAATTTTCTTTCCTTTGTCATTTACATTTTTTCAGATCAATATTTATATTATGATTATATAATATAAAATATGTCTATATTTTGAATATTTGAGTTAAAAATGGTATTTATTATTGAAATATGTTATTAGACATTGAATTTAATGCTAGAAATTAAATATTATGACTAAAATTTGTATATGATGTTAGAAACATGAAGGTTAGTACAAAAAATTATATACTAATGTTGAAAACCAGGTGGGTTCGGTTTTAAAACCGAAACCAAACTGTTAATGACCAGAACCTGCCAAAATCGAAATCGATAGAAACCGAAACCATTGTGTTTGAAAATCCTAAAACCGAAATTAGTGGATTAGGTTTGGTTTTAGCTTAAAACCGCCCCATGCATACCCCGACCTTTTAATTATTATTAAACGAAAACTTCAATAACGTATTGAAAGATGAAAATTGGTATTTGAAAATTTTGAACCGGTTATCTTTCTCACATCATTAGTTAGGATTAAGGTTGATAATTTTTGTTGGATACGAAACTCAACACGAACCCGAAATTGATCGACATGAAAATAAATATGTCGGGTTAGGGTCAAGCTGGATGAATGAGAAGACTGTGAATTCAAATAAGAGAATGATATTTTAATGCAATAAAACCCGATCAACAAAAGTACATACTCTTTAAACATTAAAAACTTAAAATAAACAATAAAGATTTATAGGTAAAACAATAATATAGCATTTTGGTATTTGTTATTTTGACTATGATTTTTGGTACTTTAACATCTGATTGCTTAATAGGTAGTACTTTAGTATTTTGAGTTCGATTCATGATTCTATTTATTGGTGAATTATTTTAAATTATTTGGTTGTTTAATAACATTATTTATTGGTATTTGGTAGAGTCGTAGTACATTATATTTTTTATTATATTTATTTATATAAGTTGAATGAAAATGCAAAATCAAAATTTCAATCAAACCGAAACATATATTGAATTAGAAGTTCGAATACAATCGAAATAAAAATTAATTAAATATTGAAGTTAGAATATAAACAAAAATTATTTTCAAATTTCTTACCGAAAGTTGGAGAACAAACATGAAATATGATAAAGAAAATCGTAGTCGAAACGAAAAATCGTATTCTAAAATTGTACTAAAAACTGAAAAAAATATTCGGTGATCACTATTTGCTAAAATGGGTCGACACAAAGGTCAACATGAACCTGACACGAAAAAATGGCATGACCCGAATCTGATACAAAAATAATTGGGTTGACACGAAACTATCTCCAACCTGAACGACACAAACCCGACCCAATTTGACAACCTTAGTTAGGATGATAATCAATTACTATTAGAAAAATTATAACATAATAGAAAATTGTAACTAATATTGAATGTTTAACAAACGTAAACGAAGAAACACTCAAATAGATACACACTGTAATGCAAATCAATATTATTAAACACAAATAAATGTAAACTATATATATACATATGAGTTAATTACATTTTTGGTCCCTGTGGTTTATATGAAATTTCAGATTTAATCCTTGTGCTTCAAAAATTACGACATTGATCCTTATGATTTGAATTTCGTTTCAATGTTAGTCCATCTTTACTTGAAAAGACTATAATGCCCCTTTGTTCTTAATTTATTTTTTATTTCTTTAAATATGATTGATAAATAATTAAATAATACTTAATTATTATTAGAAAATTAAAAAACTAATAATATATACCCTCCCTTGTCTCTCTCTCGATCCCCTCTCTCTTCTCTCTCTCTCCAATATCTCCCACTGCCACCACCATTTCCAGCTTCCCACCACCATTTACCATCTCCATCTCCGACCACCCTCCATCTTCATATATAAAACATTTGTGCGGCTGTTTTTATCAAAATCTAATGTACCATCTTATGAACCGGAAATTCTATTGAATGCAACCAACGACCCCAACGTTTTCATCATTCGTGTTTCTGGCTTCGGAAAATTTGAAATGAAGGGCAAAAGACCACTCTTACCCGACCGGAGATCCTTCGTCGTTTTTTTCGCCGTCGTTATTATTGCTGGTACCCTTCTCCACTACAGTTTCATCAGCACCGGTGACACCCCTCTTTTCTGTTCCGAATCCATCTCTGATGAGTTCACTCCGACAACCACCACACCAATGAAACTCGATGCCATCCTCCACTACGCCACCGCTCAAGTAGTCCCACAACAATCGATCGCAGAAATAACCGAATCCTTCAACGTCCTCCGATCAATCTCCCCCTGTAACTTCCTCGTTTTCGGGCTAGGTCACGATTCCCTCATGTGGGCCTCATTTAACCCAAATGGCAAAACATTATTCCTCGAAGAAGACGCCGTTGATGACGGAGAATGTCGTAACCGTCACCAGGTAATTGCATTTGAAGACGATTTCGGTGTTCATAAGATTCGATTTTAGGGTTTCGTATATTCATCTTCATGGTTCGATTTGTGGATTTCGTCGATTCCTGGGTGTAATCGATTTTGAGTCCTTTGTTGCTATTCCTCAATTAGTTTGGTTCCTAGGTTTATCGGATTCATTATCATGAAGGTGGCGATGGTTTCAGCGGAGGGAGGCATGAAGGTGGTAGTGGTTTCAACAGAGGGAGGCAGTGAAGGAAGCGGTGATTTCAACGGAGGGGGTGGTGAGGTTATTTGGACATGTGAGGGTAATTCTTGGTGGTAGTAGATGGTGGTTGGTGGTCTACGGTGGGGATAGATGATGATTGTGGTGGTGGTAGGCGGCATGTGGTGGTGGTAGGTGACTTGTACAGTTGGTAGGCGATGGTTGAAGGAGATGATGATGATTTAACTTATTTAAATGTTTTAAAGAATAATTAAGACATTAAGTAATAAATAAAATTTTTAACATTTATTTAGTTATTTATTAACAGATTTAAATTATAATTAGATTTTAAAATGGGAATAAAAGTAAAAATAAAAAAGTAAATTAAAAGGCAAAGGGCATTTTAGTCTTTTTAAGTGTACTAGGGACCAACATCGAAACAAAATCTTAACCATAAGGATCAATGTCGTAATTTTTGAAGCCCAAGGACTAAATCTGTAATTTCGTGTATACCACAGGGACCAAAAATGTAATTAACTCTATACATATATATAGGGGAGAGTTCAAACGAGAACTGTTTTTCGTACGAGAACTGCGAAAACCAATCAAAGCCCTTGATTAAACTTAATGAATGGCTAAGATTCATTAATGACTCATTAATGGATCATTAATGACTTGTTAATGGATCATTAATGACGCATTAATGAGGGTTATTTCGAAAAAATCAAGCCTCACAAATTAATGATGACTCATCCGGAAGCAATTCACGGTTGGGTAAATGTATAGATTTTAAAAATACCTCTATTAATGAGTCATTAATTGTGTTAAAAACAATTCTCGTAGTTCTCATACGAAAAACAATTCTCACAATTGAACTTTTGCCATATATATATATATATATATATATATATATATATATATAGGCATAGGCAAAATTTCAAACGAGAATTGTTTTTCGTATGAGAACTGCGAGAACTGTTTAATGTAATTTATTACGTTTAATCAAGGGGTAAGATTGGTTTACCTGTGATTGAATATTAAAATTTTAGGACTATATTTTTTACATGGACTTTATTGAAAACAACTCATATATATACATATATACGAACGTTCACATATTATTCGTATTCGTTAATTAGTTTAACTAAATAAACTTTCTGCCGAACAATTTCACAAGTGGTTCATGAATGTTCAACTCCTATACATTTTTTATTTTTCTAGTAGTGTATTAAACCTTACAGATAAATTCTTTAAATTTTTATTGAGGTATTATTATATTGTTATGTAAATGTATTAGTTATTGTATGTATTCTTCTGATATTTATGAGAGATCAAGAAACTAAAAATAATAATATGAAGCAAAACCTGCTAAATTTAAAATAAAACCGTGAGTAAAAATGCAAAATTATTTGTAAAATTAACTTACTCTTTTTGTTAAAACGAATTCACATAGTTAATTCGCTTTTGTTTCTTCAAGTATAAGTTTAATTTATTTATTTGCTTGAGTTTCTTAGTAAAAAATTTGCATAACTATTTAACATTTGTTTTAACATAGAGTTTTTAATTTTTAATCTATATCTATATCCTTTTTAAAATAAAATGATATTAATCCTATATGGCATTGTTTTGCTATTGTGATATTTCAAATTGAAGATAATTAGAGACAAGACTTTGATGATGTAACACTCTTATAGTAATTGGGTTTTTTATTTTTTGTAAATGAGCTAAATGGTTGAATGTATTATATGATTATATAATGTTGTTTTAATGTAATTGAATTTAATGGTAATTTAAATTAAAGTATTTAATTTCATTTAATGATGATGTTAAGTAATTTTTACTAATTTATGTTTTAATGTGAGTTTAAAGACAATTATTGAAACTCAAATGTAACTACTCAAAACTTAACATTTAGTATTTAATCAATTGATAAATACAATAAATATTCAATAAGATACAAAAAAATTAGACAATTGCTTACTACCTTAACAATATATAAAAACATATATTTAACTTCATTTAATGACGATGGTAAGTAATTTTCACTAATTTATGTTTTAGTGTAAGTTTAAAGGCAATTATTCAAACCTAAATGTAACTACCCAAAACTTAACGTTTAATACTTAATCAATTGATCAATACAATAAATATTTAATAAGTTACAAAAAAATTAGACAATTGGTTATAACCCTAACAATATATAAAAGTTAAAAACATATCTATCTATATCTTTACTACTCTATAAAGCATTTAGCTCTTTTTTTTAAGATAATTTTTTAAGTTAAGTAGTACAAATAATATAGCATGCTTTACAATAACTTTCAGCAACAATTTTAACACATTTAAAATAGTACAACTCAAATAGTGCATTATTTACAATTAATACTTTACAATAACTTCCAGAATTTAAGACAATTTAAATACATAATTAATATTTTACAATAACTTCAACATTTAAAACCGTCAGAATTTAATTACATTTAGATCTTTTTCAAATTAAGTAGTACAAGTAATATAGCATGTTTTACAATAACTTCCAGCAACAATCTTAACACTTTTAAAATAGTACAACTCAAATAGCATTATTTACAATATATTCCAGCAATGATCTTAAACACTTTAGAATACAGACCAAAATACTTTGCCTATATATATACCTTATAACTATGTACAAAGAAGTGTTGCGTGATGAGTGAAGTACATATGTATTTAGCATGATCTAAATAATTGTCACATTTACTTACTGTTTTCAAAAAGTTTTATATTCTACCATATAATATGATCGTAAAAGATGGTATGAATTCATTCATACAAGAATAGAATGTTGTTATTTAAACGTAAGTGTGGTGTTAACTTGATATTTGTACGAAGATCACAACCACCATATTCTCCGGCAACATCACAAATAACATGTTGAATTGACAAGTCGACTAATGAAACTATTTTACCCCACCGCATCGCGCAGGTAAAATACTAGTCATCTTTAAAATAAAATGGAACTAATCTTATGTTGCATTGTTTTGACATTTTGATTTTTCAAATTAAAGTAGTTGGGATTGTTATTTTTTGTAAGTGTGCCTAAATGGTTTGATGTTTTTCAGTTTATTTTATATGTTTGTTTGTATATGTAACGTATTATTGTCCATTGAATAAACTGCGTCCATTTTACCCTCTTCTTAATGGCGATAGCCATTAAATTATATGTTTCTCGTTTCATTACGTGGCCACAATTTGGGAGCATACATTTCCTCTCCTTATTCAAAAGTATAGCTTATTAAATTAGAGCGTACTTTTCAGTTACCCGGCCTCAATTTCAATGGCCTTGCAAATTGTTTCTTTCGCTTACTACAATCGATAAGGAACCCTAATTCAACATATTCCAGGTAGATTGACTTCGGAGAAGAGTTAATTTCAAGCCCTAAATGTGGCTCAAACAACCACGAACTGAAGCCCTAAATCAAATGACTGTCAGAACTGAAGTTTCAATCAATTAAGAGTTTGGAATCAAATGAAGGTGCATTTCTATCTCTAATTTCCTCGAATTTGAACTGTTAAAGTTGCTATGTTCAGGTGACGATGTTGCAGGGTGAAAGGTAGGTCTTTTGTTCTGGTGGCGATGTTACAACATCTGTTAATGGAAGATTAATGTGTTTTTTTTCCGATTTTCTGTATTTTGAACACAACATTTTTAATATTTACAATTTGTTGTAGTGGTTTTATGATGTTTTGTTGCTTATCGGCTGATATATTTTTTTCTTAGATTTTTTTGCATCAGGTAACTGGAAATTGGGTCTAAATCTTTTTTCAATAGAATTTACATTAAATCAATCAACGCAATGCCATTTTAGAAGGTTCATATATAGATATGCAGATAACATATATGTGCTTGCTTTTAGAAAATGATTGCAGTAAGTGTTTAGGGCTTACGTTCATGATGAAATTTGTGTTCTATGTTTATTTGTTTAGTACGTGTTCACCAGGTGCAAAGTGTGTAAAATTGGTGTCCATCTCGTAAAATTAGCGGTGCCTTTTTACTTCCTCTTTTGGTTTTCTGTTCTCAAAACTAATTGATTTACAAATCATGCCTGTAAGTTTGTATTTTGTACTTTCTTTTGATGAACATTGAGCCTTCATCTTGCTCTTCTTGTGGTCTGATCGACATATATGCTATTTTGTTATTAAATTCAAGATATTCATCTGTTGAATAAAAAAAATCATAATTTGGTCAAAAAAACTAGTAATATAATAGGTCTATTTCTAATGAGTTTTTATGGTTTGATGATCAAAGACATGGATAATCCACATGAATATGTTGAAGAAAAATGTATGTTATATACCTATGCATATTATGTGTTTGATGAAATGCATCAATGAAAGAAAATTATACAACCAGAGTTATTGGTCAAATGCTGCAAGTGTTAATGACCCTGAAAGCGGTAACGTTTATGATTTTGGTAGAAGATTTTGTTTTTAATTAATATATTATGCTGATCAAATCATTACGGATTCTTGAAGGGTCGTACTTGCTGAAAAATTTATATTTCAATGTTCGTATTTTTTAAGTCTAATTATATGAAATGATAAACAACTTTACTATTAATTGCACTTATCATATAAAATTTAAATATAAACTCATATTTATGCAGAACTAAAACCTAGTTATAATATATAACAAACGGCACCAACTAAACATGCACGTGTTACTATTTATAATTGGGTTTTTCTAAAATGCACCTTATACTAAATATATACGATAATTACAGAAAGATAATGTGAAACATGATAATATGAATATATGATGATCAACAGTTCAATAAGATAGTCAACTGTTCGATTCCCCTCTTCCTCTACTTTCTTTTTCGGGCCTTTTTCTTTCTCTCCCTTTTTTTGTTCCTTCTGTTTTTTTTTCTTATATTCTTGGCTAACGCATATTACCTTATTTGTTTTTTTTCATTTACCATTTTTTAATTCTTTTTTAATTTAATTTTTATATTCAAACAAGTTAGTTTTATATAATTTTTTATTATTACTTTTAATAAATAATGTCCGGTTTATTTATGAACACGTATTTATAGTCATCTCATTTGTATTTACACTTCGATATAAATTTTATTATAATAACATATTTTTTGAAAATGAATTTTTAGAAATCGTAATACTAAAAAACTCATCATGTATGGTCTAAATATCATATATGCTTGTGACCATTGTCATAGATTTGTCTTGAATATTACGCTATTGTTGTGACTATTAATTTTTTCATTATCACTTTGTTTAATTATTGTTACTTTATTGCATTATATCATTTTTGTGATTATTTGAATTGTATACATTTTGCACCTATTGAATGTAACTAAAAATAAAGTAACTCATACTTTTCTAGATAAAAAATATTAAAAAGACCAAATTTGATAAATAAAAAAAATTCAATCTACTTAACAAAATGTATACGTTTCAAAATCCAACAGCGAAGCGCGGGTATCAAAAACTCGTTAATATACGTTAGTGATTATAAATTTTGTTCTCATGGCTTTAAAAGTTTTAACAAGTCATGTTCATAATAAGCATATTTACCGGAATGCCCCTTATTTTATCGCGAGAAATAAGAGAGAAAGTTTGTAAATTGATATTATGAAGAATTTAATTATGATTTATAACATCAAGTTTCCTAATTTCACTTTAATAATAAATTATAAAAATTAATATCTACAAATCTAATTTAAACACTAAGGTGTCATCTATCATTCCACCAATCGGGTTTAATTCTTAAAATTATTACAAATACTATTATTATTGTTTTTTTATAAATGACTCAAGTGACATTCGACTGTTATTATTACATGCTTTAATAAAGATACAATACTTTTTAATAATTAGGTTTTAGGAACCTAATTGTAACCTAATCACTCTGTTACGATCATACATTGATCAAAAGTAAATTAAGTTGGCGGCTTATAAGTCTAGGTGTCCCCTACTCTTACAAGCTAGCTTTTGGGGTGAGTTATACACTTGGGTTTATAGCATGATACGAGCTTAGTTTGGGATGAGTCTGTATCAATTGGTAGTCATCCCCATCTTGCAAGGTTCCAATACTCATAGTGGTGGCCTACAGAGTGGTGGCTTGGACACGTAAAAGAAGGGTGTCAACCGTAACCAACATATCCGTGACCAACGAGGACTCAGAGTGGTGGCTTGGACCCGAAAGAGGGGTTCCAACCATGACCAACATAGCCGTGACCAACGAGGACGTTGGTTCTTCAAGCATGGGATATTGTTATGATCCGACATCGGCTAAAAGTAAATTAAGTCTGTAGCTTATAAGTCTAGGTGTCCCCTCCCCATACAAGCTAGCTTTTGGGTGTGAATTCTAAACTTGGGTTTATAGCATGATACGAGCCTAGTATGAAATAGGTTTGTATCACACTCACATATATGGAGGCTTGTTTTGATTAAATGTACTTGCACTTGTTGTAGTTTGGTAAAGCTTTGTTTTTACAAGCTTGTAGAGATATCATACATTGATCTTCGATCTCTTACAAGAAGTCCAAACTCGAAGATAAACCTTTTATCTTAACTTTCAGGCATATTGATTAACCAATTCTAATCGATCTAGATTCATGGTTCTTTGTGGTAACCTATTTATCAGTAAATCTTTCATTGTTTCTGTAGCTATACTAATATAACATGTCAGATCCAAGAATTATTTTCTTAGATCTCTCCATGATTCCCATCAAGAGGTGGGTTGAATACAAAATCAAGAACTTGATTATACTTATACTTTCGAGCCTTCTATTAAAACAACAATCTTGATTTGTGCATAATTGATAATACAAACCAAATTGTAAAAGAAGAAACTCTCTTTATAACAATCTATAACCTCACATAGATGATTTGGGATTCTAAATTTGTCTATTTCACAAAATAAATATGACCTTCTAAAAATCTAGAGTGTAAGATGTTAGGTATACAAATGATAAAAGAATGCATCAAAAAAATAAAAATACAAGGATTTTATGTGGTTTACATGATCTGAGTAATCGTGCTACCTCTACTAGCGAACTATATAGATTTTATCAGGTGTTATAGAATACTATCATTTTTGGATTAGATAAAGGTTACAAAAAATAATTAGAGATCGATTAATTTATAACAAACGTTGACCTAATATTGCTAGCAGGACATGGTCCCCTAGCCCTTGACATTACAATTAGAGCCCAAGTCGTCACAGCTTTCCTTATGTTTGTTAGCATCAACTATTGCAGTAGTGTTGACATTTTAGCATTAGCAACAACAACAAACACTACATTTTAGTAGCGCAGTCTTGTGTAGCAAATAGTTCAGCAACTCTGAAATATACCATTTCTAAGTATTTGTATCGGCAATAAAGTCAAAAGGACTGGACCAGACTCCAACTCAACATAAGATTACATTCTTCATACTGAAGGAGTCTAGTTATAAAAATAATGTAGATAAATCTGGATAGAAAACAAATTCCTAATTTACTAGCTCTCAATCCTTATCTTTTAGAATGATTAGTAAACATGTCTAGTAAATAATTAAACTGATATAAATGTTGGGAATTAATGGCCACCTAACCCGTGTAACAGAAGTAAAGAAACACGATTTCAAAAGCAATTTTGGATTCAAAACTTGGTGCCATCAAATCCGAACTACTATACAAAGAGGTAATGCAATTAAAAAGAAGGGAAGAAAGAAATACACCATTCACAAGAGGCTGGAACAAGCACAGAAGATGGGATGAATAAATCACCAAAAAGCCAATTTCCTATATTGAATAATTCACCCCGAGTTTGTGAGATCCCAAGTGCTAGCAAGCCTCTAGTGAGCTTCAAAGACTTGAACCCACTTCTGGAACAACAATAAACTCCTCTCTCTTGCACCACCACTTTAGAACACTCTAGATGTCACTCACTAAGTGTATTTTTATGTGTCTAAAACTAAGTTGGCCGAGAGGAAGTAAGGAGAGACCAAACATGGCTTTTAAAGATCTCCAAGAAACCTCTAGAACTTCTCAAATCAAAATATCCTCCCAGCTACCTCTTCGCGGTCTAAAACTTTAGGCTTCACTGGTTGTGAAGCACAAGTGCTTCATGGCCGTGAAGCCCTCACAACCCAATATTTACTATTTTGTCATTTTGGTCATCTCCTTCATACGTGTTGTCGGAATCAATCCTCGCGTGTAATCCAATAGACCTATGCTTCATCAGCAGTAATACCGGCATTCGTGTAATAATGGGTAGACACCAACAATAAACATCTCTATTAATCCGTACCAAATTATTTAACTATTGTCTTTATCTTCTTTAGAGCAATCATTAAAACTGTCATTTGTAAAAATTAAATTAAAAAAAAACATTTAACCTAGAGTTGTCTTTCTTGAGCTAGTATGCTTCATTTGAGTCTTGTATTTCAAGACTGTCTTTGGTTCACATGAAGTGGTTTTTCTATCTAGTCATATCTTAATTTTGGAAAACTTATACAACTTAGACAATAAAACACTAATTAAGTTTGGTCGGTTGGTCGGTTTGAGATGATCAGTACTTAGCAGCTTGGAATTATTGGATCGATTTCAACACCAATAAACACTTAACTTTTTATTGCCTCTAATTGTAAAAATAATTATCGATGACTTAAATACAAAAATACACTCACCTCTTTTCGTATCAAGATACCACGTTTCTGCCCGCCATCACGTTTGCCCTCCCCCTCGCTCCAACGTTTTTCTACCGCGGGTTTAAATGTTGACCCCGTCCGTCGTCACTTTTTTAAGTTCTCATTTTATTCGCGTTTTATAATGATTTAATATGTTTTTATTAATGTTTAATATTTCTTATATTTTAAAATTACCCTCCCACACACACAGAGACACACACATATATATATATATATATAGGAAAAAGTTCAAACGAGAATTGTTTTTCGTACGAGAACCGCGAGAACCAATCTTAGCAGTCCAATTCTCTCTCTTTCAATTGGATTGTTCACCCATAAATTCCTTACATACACCTTGCCACACTCAATCCCTCCACGCTATTCATCCATGAATTTCACTTACCACTTGAATGACCACGTTTGGTTCTCGTACGAAAAACAGTTCTCGTTTGAATCATCCCCTATATATATATATATATATATATGTTCATTCTTTAGGTACGTACATTATATAGGCCTTTCAAATTTAATTCCTAAAATATTTGATCGACGATCCATAATGTTGGAACAAACAATTAAGAGGATAAACACAGAAAATAATAGATTAAATTGGTTTAATTATTTACACACATATCGGTAAGGCTGCCCGCATCCAATCAACGGGTGTATAGCTAGTTAGATTGTGATAGCATGCTACATCATCGTCACCTACCATACCCGCTTGTTTAGATGCTTCGGAGTCATGCTATGTTTTTTTTAAATACTACGTTTTTAAGATGAGATGGTTGAAGGGGATAGATGTAGGGGTTATAGGATATGAGTGAGATGGAAGGGGATGAGAGGGAAAGGGTTATGTGTCGCTGATATGACAATGGAAAAGAGTGAGATGGATGCACATGGTCTTATGCATACATACACATAGGGGAGAGTTCAAACGAGAACTGTTTTTCGTACGAGAACTACGAGAACCAATCTTGGCCGTTCATTAAGGATAATGGAATTCATGGATGAAGAGCATGGGGGATTGAGTGTGGCAAGGTGCATGTAAGGAATTCATGGGTGGACAATCCAATTGAGAGAGGGGGAATTGGACGGCTAAGATTGGTTCTCGCGGTTTTCGTACAAAAAACAGTTTGAACTTTTGCCCATACATATACATATATATATATATATAATATATATAGGGATGAGATCAAATAAAAAGAAAATTAAAGTAAAAAGTGTAAAAGGTATGATTATTTGATCATTTTTCGGTATATATATCAACTGATAATCGTTAGTTCATCATCTTTATTGATTAAAACTCGTTCTTCATCAATTTCTTTTTGATTTCAAATACAGATTTTGAAAACAAAATTTTGGAATAATTTGTTGATGAACAAAATGCTTTCATCTAAAAAGTGATGAATATGTTGGATTCATCAAAAAGAAATTGATGAAGAACTAGTTTTAATCAATAAAGATGATGAACTAACGATTATCAGTTGATATATATACTGAAAAATGATCAAATAATCATCCATTTTACCCTTTTTACTTTAATTTTCTTTTTACTTGATCTCTACCCTATATATATATATATATATAAACTTTAATCGAGAACATTTTTTCATATGAGTCACCAAAGAGACATATGATGAACACACACCAAGACGTGAAGCCTACGGAAAAACCAAGTGTCCCACCTGGTGCACTCCTTGACTCAAGCAAGTGCAAAATCCGGCACACGTATGCCTCTCGTCGTGTTCACAAACCTCACTTCGAGCTCTCCAACTATCAATTAGATTCTAGTTTCATAAGTTCATTCAGGCTAATTCAAGTCTTACCTAACACCAACATACCTTTGACATTTAACTAACTTTCCTAACAAAAAAAACTAGCTAAACTTACATAAAAATACAACAACTTTAAACAGATATATTAGTGTTACAAATTAACTGATTTAATTAATTAATTGTCCACAGAAATGACCATAACATTAACAACTAACATAACCAACAACTTAAAATCTTGATTGCATTTTAACAGATAAAACATTGAACACTTCATTTTTTCGATTGGTGGCCATGACAATGCAGAAGTGTACGTAGTTTTAAAAGCAACAAATATGAGTATATATGAATTATATAAAGAAAAAAAAATTAAAGGTTACATCAAAATCTCCCAACGCCTAAATAATAATTACAACTTGAAGAATAGCAAATGTGGAGAATTAGATGACCTATATATATATATATACATATACGATAATACCTTAGATTCATCGAGCCACTGTGGCACTTGTTTTCCTCAACCTACTACGGGCCCCATTCGGGTCTTCAGCAGAAGTAGGTGTGGTTTGGGTCTGCTGTGGAGCTGCGGTTTGGGTCTGCTGTGGAGCTGCTGCGGCCGCCTGTTATTTGAATTCATTTTATAACATCACTATCATATACATTCCAACTTCTAATAATAATATATGTTGTCACAGGCATGCATAGTATGGTTATTCTCATTTTATAACCAAAAAAGAAAAAAACAGACAGATCGAGATGTATGGAATGAATCATTGATTGATACATACCGGAGCAGGTTGAGGTCTTTGTATTGATTGTGACATAACCAATTGAAGAATTTCAAAAGACCTTGTCTGAGCATAGGCTAAAACTCTTTGGCAGTAAAGAGATGCAGAATCTCCAGCCCTGGTCTTCAATTCCGACAGGGTACGATCGATCTCTGCTTCATGCTTTGAAATGTACGGTTTCACGAAACCCTCATAAATATATTTTGTTCCCTGAAATATATTATTCAAGCAAAACAAAGAATGTGAGATCAATTGTACCTATATACATTAATTTTTTTAATCAAGAAACCTTACCTTCGTTTTTGGGTACCACAAGTATACGCAAATTACCAACTTTGCTTCACTATACATTGGGAGCCTTCACACGTACAAAAAAGGTTATAAGTCCCAAGTTCATAGTATATATATATATAAGCAAGCTAGCACGTACGTTTAGGTTATAATGTTATATCATAAAATAAAAAAAGTAATCAAACTTTGGACTTAAAGGTGATATTTGTTTTGCCACATATATAAACGTTTTCGCTTTCACCCATAATAATATAGGTAATGAACTTACTTCTATAAACTTGAACACCATGTTAGAAAATAAAAGTCAACATGGTCAAACTTACTCTTAGGAAAACTTGGACACCATGTCCGGCTAAGTTTGATTAAAAATTTCTTAAAAAAATGAAAACCCATGAAAACTTATTTGGTTAAATATTCTTTAATAAGAAAAAAGGTTCCTCCTTTTCCAAATTCAAAATTCTCCAAATAATTCATATCAGTTCTCACATTCAAAATAAACCCCATAAATCGTAGTCAATGTGTACAAATATAAACACATATTTGGAGAAAGTGGTATTTTCGAGCAAATGAACTAATATATATATATATATATATATATATATATAAAAGTTCAAACTCATTCTCATTTTTATTTGAAATAACAGAAAAATAATTAATTTTTAAATTGTATTATCAAATGGAATGTTTGTTTAATTTTGATATCATTGAATAGTAAAAGCTATCTTATTGGGAATGCTTTTTTATGTGTATTTTATGTTGGATCAAACATTGAATTTTATGTTGAACCTTATATTTAATTTTTGTTTAACTTAATTTTAAATGTGCGCGCAAAGTATCCGAAGAATGAGAAGTGGTAGAATATACACATCCAAACATAAAATGGAAAAGAAAAACTCCATCACTTTTACCAAACATGTTTTTTAAATTTTCTACAGAAAATTAAAAATGAAAACTTCATCTCTTTTTCCAAAAAAAATTTCAAAAAAATTGAAAATAATTTTTCACAACCACACTTAAATGAAAATAAAGATGGTTATTTTAACAAAAATAAGATATATATATATATATAGTTGGTTTTACTTTTTTATAATGAATAAAATATGTTAATTAGTATGTGTTAATTTTCAAATATCTTTATTATGCACCTTACCATGAAATGAAAGCATCACCAAAGGGATCCCAAACAGTCATTGCAGCAATTAGTATCCTGAAAAGATTATAAATTAACGTTTTAAGAATAAAGATGGTAGACAACTTAGACTGATTTGATACAAGTGGCATTCATGGAGAAATATGATACCAGTATTGGCACCAAAAGCGAAGTTGTTCGACATCTGGTTTATTCTTCTCTATAGATTTGAAGCATTCATAAGCTGGATATGCATATGCAAGCAACAATCTGCAGAAATAAGGTATGTTATAATAAAAAATATATATAACATCAAGAAAACCTGTTATTTAAGAAATGAGTTTATGATCATAACATACATAAGGAGTCGGTTCAGCATATATCCTAACATCTTGCCCTGTCACAAGCAACTCGGACGTTAAGTATTGAGGTGCAAAAACGATAATACAAAGATTCCAAGTGTGGCAAATAACGAACAATAAACAGCAAAATGATGAAGTAACATTGAAAATGAGATGCATATTGTTAACATTGCAGTCAAATTGCAGTATTGTTGGTATTAGTTATAAAGATGAACCAATTGACTTTAGAAATCAGAGAGTTACTATATTTGATGAATGTTATACAATTCTTTTTGCTTTGGGCAAGAAAAGAGAACTTCTAGCTTGGGATGTCCACATGTAACATGTCCATTTACTCCAAAAATTTCAATCCAAAACTGCACTTTCCTTGATGGTAATGATTACAAAACAAAGATGACACTGTTTTTTCTTACAAGAATCCTGGTTTTGTAGTTATTAATTGTTCTTTAGAATTTAGATAGTTGATAATTAACTAGTATAGTAGAGCATAAAACATGTCTATTAAAATTCCTCCATTCTATTATTCCTTTCTTTTTTCTTATTATTACATTTTTAAAAAAATCAATAATCAGAGCGGATTATGATTACTTTGGCCTTAATTAAGCAGTACGTAGAAATCTTTTCTTCATCTTCTTCCCATTCTATTATTCCTTTCTTTTTCTTTCCCACAGATATAAATAAACATATTCAGCTAAGGGTGTTTCGGATGGGGACATTTTTAGCTTGTGCAAAAAGAAAAGAAAAGAAAAGAAACTCATTCAATGTTGCCTGCAAAAAGTGCTTATTTTAGCACAAAATAAGAAAATAAGGATGACTTGTATCTTCATCTAATCATTCAAAAGTGCTTATTATGTTTAAAAAACAGAGTTTAAACAATGCGATGCCAAACACCATCTAAGAGCGTTGATTCTAAAACAAGACACAATATTACTAGCTTGTAACAATTTATAAGCATATAGTTCCTACAAGGAAAGATTAGGGGTTAATCAATGTCAAAATGAAACAAAATGGAAAATAACACCACCTTGCTTTAAATGACCAACATGCATTCTAGATGTATTCCTTTTCAATTCAATCATAAAATAAGACTGAAAATGATGATGGATATAAATCTTACAGCCAGTTTGGCAAAACTTTTTGCATCTAATGAAGTTTTACATCTATATGTGCATTTATTATTGATGGCACATGTATGTTTCATAACAAGGATATCTGCATTTGAAAAGAGTCCGCCAAATTTTAACTTTACAGAGAATTACGCTTCTAAAACCGCTTACAGATCACTAATTTCATACAAAAAAACATCAAATACGAAGAACAGACAATCCTAGAAACTGAAATCACAACCAATTGAACTTTGATTGAGCAAATCATGAGATCGTGAAATGATGTAATGTTAAACATATTATCGAGTTTACAGGTCTAGATAAACCATTTACATATCACGAAATCATACAGAACAACAACAGAAATGAAGAACAGATAAACATAGCAATTGAATCAATATCGATTGAAGTTATGATTAAGCAAAATAGACAGTGAAAATGTGAAATCACGTAATGCGAAACATCGATATCGAGTTTTTTCGTATTGACGGTTCTAGATAAACCGTTTACCTATCACGAAGCCGAAAACGTTCACATTTAATCGGTAAATTTCGTTAAGCAAAATGAGATCATCAAATCACGTACTGCAAACGCACAATGCATATAATCATTGGAAACATATAACAAAAAATTGAAAACGATCTTACGGTTTACTGATTATCCAAAGGAATTGAAGAATGTAGACGAAATGTGGATGGTGGATAAGGCAATTGATGCAGCGACGCCGCCGTTAAGCAACGGGAAACCGTTGCGACGGACGACGGAGGAGAGAGACAACGGAGAAACGATCAGAGTCGTTAGAGGAAAGTCTCTCTCTTTATTTATGTTTATTTTTTCTTAATTTGTTGATAGCGTAAACATGGATTTATAGGGGTCGCGAAATAATAGTATTCATACAAATTACAGTAAATTCTCATCCATCCAAAAATAACAGACGGTTTATATTAATACTGTAAAGTTGTTACGTAAAAAGTGTGAGGCTTCATAGTAATTGATAATGAAGTTTGTATAAGAACAATTAATTAAGTACTAGATTCATTCATATACTAGTTATTTAAAAAATAATAAATATTAAATATCAATAAAAATATATTAAATAACTATAAAACTCAAGTAAGAATTTTAGAAAATGTCGACAAACAACATCAACACCAAGACCAATAGTAAAAGCTTTGACGTGATGGATAGGGCAGACATAATGACAGTAGCAATTCGTCAACACCAAGACTAAGGGTAGAATTCTGTGACATAATTATATATGGGCATCATAAACCAGTCATATTGATGTAACAATCGGTCGTTACAGTCATCTGATCATTATTACAAGCGTTGTAACATGATACAACAACACAAGTAGGACTATATATACTAAAATAGTAAATACAAGTGTACACTAGTAAGAAACAAAAGCTTAATAATTAAAGTAATGTAAGTACAGCCCGAGAATGATTCTAAATGAATACACAAATTAACATAATGTTCGTAAGGCTAAAAAATATTTAGTCGTCAAAAATATTATGCCATACAATTTTGTAAAACTTTTTTAGATACATGGGTTTTCCTTTAAATTTACATAACTTTTTAATATGTAACCCGAACTCCTTGGTATCTAAGAATTTCCCCAATAAGCTCTCCCTTACCCGACCCGACATACCTCCCACTTATCTCACCATCCCTAATGAACAAAAAGGTTGGGACCTCAACGACATCCATATCTTTCAAGAATTGCATGCAACTCTCATTCTCATCACCGTTCATCCTTGCAAATACCACGGTATCCATCTGTTTCGATAACTTTAAAACCGTAGGGTATACCTTCACGCAAGGACCACAATGTTTTAGGCCAACGTCAAGTACAATGAGTTTCTTATCAACCTTGTGATCTTCGATTAGCTTCTCAACATCTTCCCTATTGTGTAGTTGTACCTATAATGTAGAAAATGAATACAAGCAAAGGCGAGTTCATGTACAATCAACATTATTGATATTTTATAATTAGAAACGATTTAAAAATTGTTCAAAAATAATTATTGATGTATATATGGATTTAGATGTGTAAAAACACATATACATGCATGTAGATACACATGAAACACATACACATATATACGTTTCTTAGTTAACATTTCAAATCATAATAAAATTAGGAATTGATAAGTATAGGAATTTAGGAAAAAAAACCATAGTTACATAATACATAATTAATAATTTTAATCAAACTACAAATACATATAAAATGTAATTTACTAGTAAGATGTCATTTATGCTTAACCCGCAAGGCTGGCGGGTTCGACCTCCCCCCTAATGGATTGTATTGGGAACACCATGCCCCCCTACTTAACCCACAACGAGTATACTTATCCTCTTTTTTTACACATCTATCTCTCTCTTTCTTTCTCTGTACATATTTAATTACAATACGAGAGAGAGAGAGAGTGAGAGAATGGGTATAACATAGTTAGGATCGAGGAATGTAGGAATGACAACAGGGTGGGTTCGGAGCGGGGATTAGTTCCCCATCCCTAAGGATGGGAAGGATGAAAGTGTAAGTGATGTAGCACTAACGTGGTGATAAAGATGGGGGATGGGAAGGTGAAGTGTAATGGATGGTCTAACTATCAATAGTACTTGGCTATCCGTTATGCTTAACCCACAGGACTAACGCGTCTGATGTGGCCAGTGGGTACAATTGGGAACAAAAAACTCCTGAACCATAGCGAGTCCCTCTAGCAATTCATACAACCCAACTATTTTCATTTTCATTTCGAATAATAGCGTTTAAAAACAATAAAAAAGGTTTTATTTAATTTTATTTTATCCTTTTTTCCTTCATATATACTATCTCTGAAACATTATTCTCACCAAAAATTGCTTTTCACTCCTTTATCTCTCTTCTATAAAGTCACTTCAATAATGAAAATTTAAAGCTTAATTATTACTCTTTAACTAATTTTATTAGTTTAAATATCTGTGTAAATACATGAGTAGTAATAAACGTATGATTTTATATTTATTTTATTAAATATATAATTATTTTATATTGACAAAAGAAAAGCATAACATGAGACTTTTTTAAAATCTAAAATAATTTTATATTAAAGTTAGTTGACATAGAAAAGTTAATTTGACAACTTTAGAAATAATATAAATTTTGATTACGATAAGGTTCGTATTATATAATAACCATAGATAATAATAAAGAACTTAAATATTTATTCATAAATTAATAATATTCTAAGTTCTAACACAAATTAAATTGATTTAAATAAAAAATGAATTTAAAATCAAAACTAAGTTGGAGAACTGATTTGTATGAAATTTAGGTTTTAAACGGTATACAAGGTTTATATAAATAATATTATTAAATTAAATTAGTATATATGTTTTTTAATCTTATTATATGATACTTGTGTATTTAAATCAATTTAAAATAACATAAATATATTGTCTAAATAAATATATTTAAGTTATTTTAAAATTTAAATACTACTTGTTTTACTATTATTTTCTATTAGAATTGAATTTTAAAAAGCGAGTTTGTAATTTTGATCATTTAAAGTTAAAATTAGACTATTAGTTTTAATCAAATGAATAATTAGGATTTAATTTTGATTAAATAAATGATTAGGGTCTTATTATTAAATTGATAAAGCTTAGTCTTATATTTTATTTATTAGAAGATATATATGATGGCTTAATTTATAGTATCCTTTAAGTATTACAAATTCATAAAAAGAAAAAATCAAAAAAAAAAATAAAAATAAAAAGTCATCAAATGGTCAAATTAAGGGATTTAAAGAGGGAGATTAGAAATTAAACTTACAACACCGGAGTGATTATCACCGTAGTATAAAACATCTCCCATCAACCGATCCGGCCCGATTCCTTCTTCTTCATGAATCTTCTCCATATTTTTATAAAAATTAAAATGAGGCACTTTTTCTATTTTTTCCTTTTTAAAAAACTCTCTCATTTCATCCGATTCGTCACCCAACGCCAACAAGAATACTACGTCGTTGCATGTCCTGCTTAAGTTCACCATAAACGGATATATCTCGCTGCTTTTCTTACTGTTACTCGCCGCGAATTCAACCACCACCAGCTTCTGTTTCGCGTCACGTAACGCCGCCTCGAACTCCGCCACCGAGTGGACGCGTTGTACCTTGTCTTGTTCTTCTTTTGCAGCGCTACCGTCAGTTTTGGTGGCAGCGCCGGCGCTGGCGGAGGCTTTTGTGATGGAGAGTGGTGGGAGGTGGGTTTTGGTTTTTGTGGGGAAGAAAGATTGGAGTTTAGAGTTGTAGTTGTGGGATGATGAGAAGGTGGTTAGTTTGGTTGTGGAGGAGTAGAGGTTTTGAGGGGGTTTTATTATGAGGTTTGTGAAGGCTGCCATGGTGGTGGCCGGAGAAATGGAGAATGGTTGTGTGTGGTGGTGACTGATGGTGGGGGTGGTGGCGGGGGAGGGGGAGGAGATGGGGTTGAAAAAGAAGTGGGATGAGGTGGTTGAAATCTAGTGAGAAAATATGGGAACCACTCGTTTGAGTTTGAAGCTCATCCACCAATCACTTTGATATTTCTATATTGATATTTTTATTTTTATAAATTAATAAAAGTATTTGACTTAAAATTTTATATTTTTATGTTGAATAAATTAATGAAAAATATAATAAACCTTTTCCTAACTAATATCGTATATAGTTAACTTTTTATACAAAGGATATAATAATTTTTTATAAACTTACTATCATATACAAATTTTGTCTCTTTCCTACTCTTTATACGTATACAATAAATTTTGATTTAATTTGTGTATACAAACAATTATTTATAATTGAAGGAATATGATAATAACTATTTACTTTTTTAAAAAAGTTTATTTAATTGAATTGTAACTAAGACAACGTGTACTTATTGTGGTGTAATTTATCCATTTATTTTCGTAGTATAAAAAACTTAGAAATTCTGTAATGATAAATGTTATAACTGTCATAACTAATCACTAGATTAACATAACTAATCCATCACTAAACGCAGTGATAACAATCATCACTACCAATCACATTAGCACCGTTTTCGTTTTTTACTTTCACTTTTTTTAATAAAAAAACGCAATGTTTATAAAAATTATTAGATTAATATTGTCAAATTAAGTTAGAGTAAATAAGATTACTAAAATTTCATTTCATTAAAAACAAAATACTACTATACTTTTAAAATTTTAATTAAAATAACTAAAATACAATAAAAACTAGATTAATTATTTTTTAAAGTTGATAAGTTTTGGTTGTGAATTGAAAGTTGCCAAAGTGCTCAACAAGATCACTCCGAAAATTATGGTACGTACCCCTATCATGTAACTCATTAGTGTTTGATATTTGAGAACTAAATCTCTCATTAATGGAACGACTCGAGTTGTTGATTTGAATTTTCACACCATCATCATATGAGTTTATTGTGTATCATTGGTATTCGATTATCATAATATGCAAAATTATGTAAGTGTATATGTTCTACTCATTCTGTTGATGTGTTTTTGCAACGAGTTTTTTTTATTGCCCAACACCTTGAAGAACACTGAATGCTCGTTCCATACTTTTTCTTAAATTTCTTTATGTTTGGTTTTATGGAAACGAAAAACTTCTCACAAACATAGTCCACTTAGTATATATGCCGTTAGCGACGTAATACCCCATTTTATACGTTCTTCCATTAACCTGAAATGGAGCATCAAGAGCGGTGTTGTTGAACAATGGTGATGGATTTACAATGTTGATATCGTTGTTCAATCCCGCAACACCAAAATAAGCATGCCAAATTCATAAATCATATGAAGCAACTACTTCAAACATTATCATAGGATAACCATGATCACCTCTTGTAAATTGACCTTTTCATGCATTAGGACACATATGGCATGCCTAATGCATGCAATCAATGCTTTCAAGCATCCCAGGAAATCCGTGAATCTCTTCATGTTTAATATAACTATTGGATGTCATCGTATGCCGGTTTCCTCGCCACTTAAACTGAAAATAAGACCAGCTTTGCACCTCGCCACTTAAACTGATCTTGGGAGAGGAACAAGAGGGGAAAGCTTTCAAGTTTCTAAATCTCCAAATTAACCACATCATTGCATAACATAAGTAAGAAAAGTAGTAAGCCTTACCCCTTTAAAGCCAAACTAGAATGTTCATTTGATAACGGAGGTTGCAGAGTGTAGGCGACTCCTTAGGCCCATCAATGCTCCACCACCTCTTGATATCTTCAATAGTTGAACTAGAAGCAGGACACAAATAGAAATTTGTGATCTTCAGTTTCATATGACGCGTTATAAATCGAGCAAGTGGGAGGATTTGAAACAATTCCTCTACGAGACAAAGTGCAACGTGTTGGCAACCAACCCATAGTCACATAATTCGCTGGACCAGCCACGAATTTCGTTTTGGATCGCCCGTACCAAATCGTGGTACGTTCGCGATCCCGGAACGCTTTGGATCGCGATTGGTACGATAAAAATTACGATCAGTTGATTACTTATTGGACGTACATGATGCGGTTGGTACGCCGATTTCGTTCAATACGAAACAAGTTCCAAAATTTATAGGTACAATGTACCAATAAATTTCAGTGACTTTGAGGTGAGAACTTTTGAGTTCAATGAACCTGATCATTAATTGAATTCACATAGTAGAATTTAGTATGTAAATTGAAAGTCACTACTCTATGTCTATACTTTGTAGTGTGTACAGGTACTTTGAAAGTCTTTAGAAAGTTAGAAGTTAGAACATTTAATATCAAACTTAAATTCTTTAAACTCTTCACTAAACATTGCCTATAATCCTATTAGTATATATATATATATATATATATATATATATATATATATATATATGTGTGTGTGTGACTTGTGAATTGTGATACACCAAACTACCAAAGTGTCAGTCAATTACTCAAGTCTCATACAACAATAGTACTTTCATACTTTCTATTTGCTACTACCTAATTAGCGATTCCTGATTACCACACGATTAAATCACATTTTCAAGAATACTAGCATTTTCAAGAATTGTTTTTGGAAAGAAGAGAGCAGCTGCCAGTGATGATATTCATGATGGAGAGCAGTTCAGGGATGAGTTTGTTGATCTTGTAGATGAGGAAGAAAACCAGAATGCTGATGACAACCACGAGTTTGAAGGTCAAAGTCAGAATCATAAGCAAACAGAAGGCACACAGCAGTAAACAGTTGATGAATCAAAGCCTTTATATGATGAAGTAAAGTTAATAGGTGCTGGCAGTAGTAGAAATCTAGGAGGTTGCAAAGTGTGGGTGTGTAAAGATTGCAATGGAAAGTTTACAAGCTCCTACACTAGAATTCCTACACACTTTTTTGGAGCTGCAGTAGGAAAAAAGGCTGATATTAAAAGGTGTAGTGCTCTAATAAATGACCGAGAGAAGTATGAAAGGTTGTTGAAGAAGGTAAAAGAGGCAGAAAAGGTAGGAGTCTCTAAATCATTAAAAAATTCCGTAGTAACAAGAAAACATAATGTATCCTCTAAGAAACCGATAGAGCACTCTTTTGGCATAAGGGAGAGAAGCGCGGTTGATTTAAAAATTGTGAGGGCTTTATGTGCTAATGGGATTCCGTTTAATGTTTTGCGTAATCCATAATTTCATGAAATGATAAATGCATTAAACAAAGCTACCGATGGTTATAAAGCACCATCTAGTGAGAAAGCAAGAACCGTTCTACTAGATGAATGCGTGCGAGATGTGGAGAAGGAACTAACACCATTCAAAGATACATGATATTCACAAGGTATTTCTATATTGTCTGATGGGTGGTCCAACATCAAACACAAACCGTTGATCAATATTCTTGCCGTAAACAATCGCGGTGCTATGTTTATGTATGCCGAAGACTTTTCTGGAGTAGAGAAAACAGGAGCAGCGATTGCTGAATTTTTTAGCCAAGCGATAGAATCTGTTGGGCCAAGTAATGTTCTCCAAGTAGTGACAGATAATGCAGCCAATTGTAAAGCTGCGGGAAAGGAACTAGAAAATGTATACAAGCACATCTTTTGGTCTCCATGTTGTGTTCATACTTTAAACTTGATTTTTAAATACTTTGCAAATGAGTTTATTTGGTTAGATTACACATATAAAAAGGGGAAAATGATTGTCAAGTATTTTTTAAACCATGGACAAGCTTTGGCTATTTTTAGAGACAATTCAAAGTTGGAGTTATTAAAGGTTGCAACCCGATTTGCCTCTCACTACATTTCTTTAAAAAGGCTAATCAATTGTAGAGAGACCCTTTCTAAAACTGTTGCCCTTAATTCGTGGAGAGATTTGGTCAAACAAGGTGATGAAAACACTAGACAAATTGGACAAACTGTTGTTGAAACTATTAGAGATGAAGATTTTTGGATCGAGGTTGAAAATATTCTTCGGGTCACAAAACCTATTTTTTTGCTTGTCAAATTTTGTGATGGCGAAGGCCCAAAAATGGGAGAAATATACGAAAAAATGGATAATATGCTGGGAGAAATAAAAGATGTGATGAAAGAAAGTATATATGCGTCGTACTTCCCTGAAGTAGAGAAAATTGTATTGAAAAGGTGGGAGAAAATGACCATACCATTACATTGTTTAGGATTTGCTTTAACTCCACGATTTTACGACACACATTATCTTGAAAAGTTAGCACCGGGTGAAATACGTAGAAAAGCACCTAACCTTGATAAAGAAGTTGTACTTGGGGTCATGGAAGCTTTTAATCGAATTGCAGAAAATAAAGACGAAGAACGGACGTTACAAGAGCGATTTGCCACATTTCACATGAAGAAGGGTCTTTATTCATTACCCGTGGCTCAAATAGATGCAGTTACAATGGAACCAATTGACTGGTGGTCAAGTTATGGGTCAGAAACTCCGGAATTGGCTGAAGTTGCGAAAAAAGTATTGTCACAACCTATATTCCTATAAGCAGTTCTTTGGCCGAAAGAAATTGGAGCACTTATTCATATATTCATAATGTGAAGAGGAATAAGTTAAACTGTAAAAGAGCGGACAAACTTGTTTTTGTTCATTCAAATATCCGTCTTAGTTCAAGGTTTTCTGAAGATTACAAGGAAGGACCACACAAGAAGTGGGATATGGATCCCGAATCTACATACTTGGAAAGCTCAAGTTGAAGGCTAGAAGGTATCAAATGGGAAGATTTGGACGAAGATAAAGATAAAGGGAAAGGAAAAAAACGAAGGGTGGACTAATACGTTAATCATATCTTCTTGAGTTTTGATTTTTATGTTTCTCTTTTCTAAATTTGCATTGGTGATTGAAGTAATTGAACTATGAATCTTGGTTACATACTTAAATATCAACTATTAATACTTTTCATATTTCATTAATCATGTAGATATATACATTATTATTAAATGGTACATCGTACCACATTATATGGTACATCATACCGGAGAGATCCGAAATGAACCTACCCCCCTTCGTACCGAATTTTAGGAACCTACCGAACCGCGATCCCGATCCTCGTTCCCGTACCGAAGAGATCCGCGATCCATGTGACTATGAACCAACCATGGGATATAACAAGTTAACTTTCAAAGGAACCAACTTGATCTAGATTGTTTGAGGCCAATCAATACCGGATGACATGTCATCGATTGCGTATCTAAGAGATGAGACCGAAAGTAACCCTGATGTCTCTAATGCCCAAGACTAAATAAAGGAACCATCTACACGTGTTTGCAAGTTCGTTTGAAATAGAGCTTTAAGATCCAAATTATATTATTATATGTGCTTATGAACTAAACATATTGCTTCCCAGACTCCTCCAAATTTCGATTCAAGTGGATCGATAGAATGATTCCTTTTAAAACCATGTAAAGCCACGATCATACCCTTTCGACGAGTGTTGGATTCATTCTTCATTTTTCACTACCACATAGATAGAAGAGCTAGATTCAGAGCCTTTTGATTATTAATCCTGAAACCACCATGTTCCTTAGATACAACCACATCCTTCCAAGCAATCTAATGCACTTACTTTTTCGATTCGTCACCATCTACTCCCGATGCTTTCTAGCTGATTAAAGATACATGTGGGGGCCTCATAGAGTGACAAAAAGAAAGCACTGAGAGTGCCTAATACTGATTTGATAAGAATCAAACGATCACCGGCAAAAAGGACAAGTATCTTTCATAAAGTTAATTTGGATATAAATTTCTTTATCAGCAGCTGTAAACTGATCTTACGTGTCATGGAGATGCAAATTGAGAGGCCAGGATATTTACAAGGGAAGGTACAGGATAGCAATCAAGATAACAGACCAACTCCTCAACCAATGATTGATCAACGCCGACACTATACAAGCTAGTTTTTTGCAATGTAACCTGATTCGAGGTGAAAGCAAAAAATTGAAGTATTCTAAGCAAAGTTTGTTGCATTGGAACGAGACCATTCTACTACGAAAATGGTTCCATATGCGTATTCGAGATATGGGATTTATTGGGCCATCACAAGGAAGGGGAACACCACGATACACACCACTAGCAACGTATAGACCTTCGACAACAAGAATGAACAAGAACAGTGCAAGAGGGTCACCTTGCCTAACTCCCTATACATCATGAATTCCTTTGTAGGAGCACCATTGACTAATACGGAGACTTTTGTAGATTGCAAACATGCTTGAATCCAGGCTCACCATTTAAATCCAAAATTTATTATAACACTCGCATAATTTTTGTTATGCATGATCATGTGTTTACGTTCATCTGTTAATCCTCTCATTTTGTTGTCATATCAACATTATATCACTCTCTCTTTCATCTTTCTAACTATGGTGTACCTATCTTTCTATCCTTTACATCTTTCCTACTTTTTTTTAATTGATTATGAAGAGAGAGGAAGAAAATTAAGAGAGGGATAGGGAGAAAAGGGTGAGAGAGATGTGGGGCTTGAGCACCCGTGAAGCCATCTTCCTGCAGGTTCAAGGAGGCCAGGAGGCATTACCATGATACTTTCAATGAGTGTGTGGTAGGTTTCATGATTCTAAATATATTTATATATCAAACACAATATCTTAATTATATTGTTGCATTGTGTGTAATGACCAACACATTAATGCATTTAACAGATTCACTTAATAAACAAATTTTTTATATGTCAAACTTATATTAAAGGCCACTAATCATTTTTGTTTGAGATATATATTGGTTACATACTTTTGTGCAATCTTAATTACTTAAGATAATTAGCATAAATCAAGACTAATGGTGTGCTCACTACGCTGGATACATATATGATTTTCTCTATCTTTTTATAGGTATAAGGATTCTAGGATGCCTTTTTTAAAAAAATAAAATTTCCATAACAATATATGGATCATATGAGGAATATTGTTCTCAACAATTGGGCCAGTATACTGGGCTAAATTTCATGTCTAAGTTGGATACTGCAAGACACATTGACAACTTTGACTAACACAACACGTTTTTTTATTTCATCTTGGGGCCTGGCAGGCAGAGTGGCATTTGGGTTTGGGGTTATTAGCCCAACAGTTTGCTCAAGTTTTCAGCCCAACAGTTTCTTCAATTTAGTAATGGATTATATTTTTGATTATATATATATATATATAGGGGAGGGTTCACACGAGAACTGTTTTTCGTACGAGAATTATGAGAACCAATCTTAGCCGTTCATTTTGGATAATGGAGTTCATGGATGAACAGCGTGGGGGGATTGAATGTGGCAGGATGCATATAAGAAATTCATGAGTGAGCAATCCAATTGAAGGAGGGGGAATTGGACGGCTAAGATTGGTTCTCGCGGTTTTCATACGAAAAACAGTTCTCGTTTGAACTTTTGCCTATATATATATATATATATATATATATATATATTGAAAAGTTCATTTGAGAACCGTTTTTATTGCGAGAACCAACCTTAGTCGTCCAATTCCCCCTCCTTCAATTGAATTTCCAACCCATGAATTTCTTACATGTACTTTGCCACACTCACCCCCCCATGCTCTTCATCCATGAATTCCATTATCCAAATTCCAAAATGAACGGCTAAGATTGGTTCTCGTGGTTCTCGCAATAAAATTGATTCTCAAATGAACTTCCCCTACACATATATATATATATATATATACAGAGAGAGAGAGAGAGAGAATGTGTGTGTAACGAGTTTAATTATTTTACATAAGTTTGATGCTTCATTTATGGATGTGAATTGCTAAAAATGTTTAGACAACTCAGTCATCTTCAAAGTAGTACGTATCGATCAATTGAACAAGTTGAACAACAAAGCAATATATATATATATATATATATATATATATATATATATATATATATATATATAAATGAAGATGAAGATGTATATATATAAGCGCCAACAAGGATAAAGAAAAAGAGACAAGAGTCTACATCATCAAAATGAAGATGTCACTTAGACATGATCAAAATATATTAATGTAGTCATGCTATTATATATGGTTGTGCAACATTTAAAGCTATATATATATATATATATATATATATATATATATATATAGTGACTTGACATCAAAATGCTTCACAATAGAAGTTTATCAAGCTATACTCCAATGATCGATACTATTAACTCGATTCATAAGTTGCTTTGCAATCGTTTTATTTTGGAAATGTCGTCGACTTTTGTTGTTGCTATTCGGTTTCTCATTGATAGAAGGATAATTTGTTGCTACTGATGTATATTTCAGGTTTGGTTTTGTTTGTTTCTTTTAAGATTCTAACATATTGTTTGATATGAACGAGTTTTTTACTATCCGCACAATGCGTCGGGTAAAACAAATTTACACATCAGCTTAACTATTACACGCATCTCGCTTATTTTTCTTTAAAAATATATATTTGATATTGGTAACCATGTTTCAGAAACCATAAATGCGTCGTTTTGCTCTAGTTTTTCATATAACTCCTCTTTAAGCCATAAATGCAAATCACATGTATAGTTTTAATGATTATTTTCTGTTTTAACAAATATTTTGTTAATATTTCTATTATAACTTTTAAATTATATGTTTTATATGACAATTTTTACTTACTCTATGTTAAAAATAATTTTTAAATATTACACTTTCAAATAATTTCTGCCACAGATACATGCTTCGATTCACTTAGTTTTCATTTCTTTTTATTGTTATTATTATATTAAATTAATTAATTAATCTTGTATGATATTTTTTCCTTATAATCTTTTATGTAAGACCTTATAGTTTATAATTAGTGAACCTTATAGTTTATAATTTTCAAACAATAGCCTTTATTTTTTATAGTGCAAGTAAAAAACACAGATAAATTACTTAAATGCTCTTTTTAAGTGGCTTATAAGTATAACATATAAGTTAAGTGTTGCCGACCACACGGATCATTCCTCTTAAATGAGATCCAAAATGTAAATTACATAAACATGTTACGAGAACAATCTAAATAAAAACTATTTTAATACACCAGCATATTAATTATGTGTTTTTTAATATTAGAAAGTTTACCTTTATATTATAAATGAAGATATTAGAATAGTTAAACGAGAGTTCTCTACTTTTTATCGTTGTTACATTTATTCAATTGTAATAATTAATAATATTAGGTTACAGAGTGAGTTTGTGATATATACCGAGTGTATAAGTATAATGTATAGAACCTTAGTTGTGTTTCCGAGTTAAAATTAGTGGAGAAAAGAAAAGAATTAGAAAGGAAAATGAGAGTTGTGTTCAATAAAGTTTATGTAAAAAACATAGTTCTAAAATTTTAATATTCAATCATAGGTGATTCAGTATATAATTACATATGATTTGTAAAATCAACACATGTGAATTACAAAAATGTCACTCCGCTCAAAATTTTAAAATGCAATATGGATCATTGATGTTATTGATTCAAAGCTAAATTAGTCACTTAGAACTATAAATTAAGTATGGACTATATTGAACATTTTTTAGAAAAATGAATTTTAATTGTGTTTTCAAGTTTTTTAGGAGAAAAAAGAAAATATTTTAAAAGGAAAATTGTTTCTTCTTTTCTTTCCTGATTTTCTTACCAAAGTTGAGAAGATTTTAGAAGGAAACTAAAAAAATATTTTATATTTCACTTCTTCTTTTATTTTCTTTCGAACTCATACACGCTCAAATATTTTATATTTTATATTTTATATTTTAAATTAACAACCAATCTTTTTTACATTTCCTTGGAAAGTGAATAAAACTTCTCTTCAGAATGTTTGATTATAATTAAAAAATAAAAGAAGTCTTTTATTAAGTACACTAATTTAGTTCTTCACGTGTCATTTTTTTTAACAGCAAAAAAAAAATATTATAATTAGAACTTTGGCATAACCATCACCTTAGACTAGCACTTCATATTATTATTAATATAATAAATATTACATACTAGCAAGATGCTAGAAGTTAAAGTTACAACCTCATTAAAGTAACAAAAATAGATTAGAACACCGCATTGACCAAAACAAAGAATTATAGTTTCCCCTATACTTAATCCATGTGAATAATGAGGCTTGAAATTCATCCACTAGCCTAGCCGCTGAAAATGTACTTCGGTTGAACACTAAAGTCATTTCTAACCTTCCATATGAACCAAAATATGCCCTCAGCAGCTACTTCCAAGAATTTTTTTTCTTGAACATTCAAACATACATATCTCTTTACTAATTTCAAAACTCGAGTTAAATTATTGCTCACATTTTTATCATTTTCCCAAAACTCAAAGTATAACACAAATACTTCATTATTGATTATGTGTTAAAATCAACTATGATTATAAAAATAACCCATGACCTCTTCTAACATTCAATCAAAGCCTCCTTCCCTCATCCTCTCTAGATCTTAAAGATGAACCTTGCTTAACCGGTAGTGCTCTGCCCTCCCCCCTAGGTTGGTGGTGGCAGATGTAAAATATGTGACCTCTACACCCTCTCGTGGTAGTTGCTGATATTGTTGCATATGGTGGTGGAGACAAAGAAGAAAGAGGCCTAAAGCGAAGAATAGATTCATGCAAAGAAGAAGAAGAAGAAAGAGAGCGATGCATTTGGAATCTGTGCCGTATTACCACCCAATATCTCATGATAATATGAAATCTCATGGTCATTTAACTTCTCGTGATAGTTTACTAAAATTATAGAATTACCCCTAAAAAATCATGATATATTGCCTAAAAACCTTGCTAATTGATCGATATATTGTATAACTAATTTAAATACATGTGTATTGCACAAGTTGATTCATAAGATAGATCATGGATGTGTAAATAAAAAAAATATCTTACAATTGTATCAAAATAACTCTAATTTTGATATTATTCTCGTATTATAATCAAATTTAACATTACGTGATAATTGTTTATTACAATTTAAAATTTTCATCTTGTAATATATATATACTATATTATAAAGCATTTAAGTTATTGAAATATCTTAATTTTAAGTAATTTGAAATTACTAATTTACCCCTTATTTAATTCTATAAGAAAACTATTATATAGAGTTAATTAGATTATTAAATACCATTTTTATAACTAAACCTTCCATAATAAATAATGTTTTAGAAAATCAAGTCAAATGCAAATTAATTTTCAACCTATATGATATTAAATACAAATTAAAAATTAAATAAAAAGGATATTCATAAAATTAATAGTTTAAATATTTTATCATATAACACATATTTTAATTTAAGTATTAGAAAATACGTATAATTACAACTTATAAACCAAATAACATGTAACCTAAATTTATAGATATTTCCAGATTTTTAAAATGACTCGTGTAACAAAAAAAAAGGTTTAATTTATAATATATTTAATATTTTTTTTGTTTCTCATTTTATTGTTTTTTAAAATTAATAAAAGAGTTATAAAGATAAGAGAAATAAAAAAAATGGAAACATGAGAAAGAAAATAAATAGTACAATGCGAACGAAAATTATTCGATATCATTATAATGCGTAATATAGTAGTCTTGCGTTATTAAAAACGGACATGTTATCGAGTATGAATTATTTCTAGCCGCCGCTTTGCCCGAGTACTATGCTTGTGTGTGTGTGTGTATATATATATATAAACATTTTAAAGTCTTAAAAATATGTTATACAAGTATGCAAAATTACGTGCTCACCGATCAGTTACAACCATCCTAATGAATTGGTCCTTGAATTGTTTGATTTCGGTTGTTTCTAAAAACCAATATCGCAACCTTGCATTCAATTTTCTTTGAAAAGAAATCTGAAAAAAAGTGAAAATTTTAATTTCAGGTTTCTATAGATAATTTAATTAACATGTTTGGATAAAAATATTGGAGTTTTCTTTTTCTATTTTATAAAATTAGAAACAATGTTTAGATGTGTTTTTTCTACAACTTTTCATTTTCCGGTAAAAGTAAATATCTGAAAAAAAACATATTCAATGAAATAGTTTTCATTATTCAATGATATAAGAACGTCTCTAAGACTCTAACGACGTCGTGTGATATATTTTACATATAACATATCAGCGAACGAATGTTGAACTTGAAGCATTTCACTATTCAACCACGACTTCTTGATATGGTGAAAAAAGGAGAATGAAAAATAGATCGACTCCAAAATTAAAAAAAAAAAATACAAACTTGTAACTTCTGTCAAATTCATGGGTCCATGTGACTCAAAATAATAAAACTTTATACGTGTGCATTTTATATATGTGGAGATTGCATATGACATAGTACACAAAATTAATCATTGCTTCATGTAATAATTGAAAATAAAAGAACTTGAATCAAAATATGTACCGATGTCACAAACAATAGCCTCAAAAAAAAAAAAAGGAAAACAACGGTTTCAAATATTTTAGAAAACATCAAATATACATTTTCTGTTTTTAATGAAGTTAGATGCACGTAATAATAATTTTAATAAAAGATGTTGTATTTTCGCACACTTTGCCATTTAGATATTTACTAAATAATTTTTCAAAACAATAATTAGAGATTTGAAACGATACTATTTTAATGTTATCTAAGTTTAAGCAATGTTTCATTTATTTACAAAATAATGTTTGAAAACATTAATTGGACTATTAGAGATTTGAAATAGTATTATTTTTAATGCTTATATGTTTTTATAAAATAATAATCTGATGAAAATGTCGAATAAAATATTTAATTTATGCGGATATAATGCAAAATTGTATAAATGTCAATTTCGTGTTTTTTAAAATTTTAAATAAAGTGAAAGATTTCACCAAGTATTTTTTTTAAATAGATCTCGTACATAATTTTATGGATGTAATTTGATTTTTTTGAATATTTCTAAAAGATAACAAATATTGGAAAAGTAATTTCAAATCTCAAAATAAAAAACAAATTAGAGAAAAAGTAGAATAAAAGATAACCATTAATTCTTCTAAAAAGTGGAAGATTATCTCAAAATAAAAACCAAATTAGAGAAAAATAGAATACATGATAAATTGATAACCATTTAGGTTTTTAAAAAAAGCGGACGGAACTTTAAAATTTTATAATTGCATATATAAGATTATAAATTTATATATATTAGCGGAATACCCGCGCAATGCGGCGATGGTGAATAAAAATAGTTTGTAAGGAGTTGTTTTGGTAGGTATTAATCAAGAGGACACACAAGACGTAATTTTGAAATTTTTATTTAGCAGGTGAAAAGGGAATGAAATTTAGATGTAATTTTGTAATTTTTATTTAGCAGGTGAAAAGCGAATATTATATATTTTCCCTTTCTGGAATTTATGGAATGTTATTAAGTTTATGGAATATTCTGTTTCGTAAGTTTTGCTATGGAATTTATGGAAAGAGAATATTCTGGAATTTATGAAAAATGAATGTTATTAAGTTTATTTTATGGAATCATTTTTTGGTAGATGATGTTAGAATAGTATTTTTAAGTGACTTAAAATTTAAGAGTTTTAAGAAAAAAACTTAAATATTTTATATAATAGTATAGATAACATTTGTTATTATATATTTTTAGAACTGCACAAACAAAATATAAATTGCTTTAGTGGAATGGTTAGGAATTTTTCAAACATGGCATATGTCAAAGGTTCGATCCTTGTCTTTTGTTTTATTTTATGCTTCCATGTGTCTTTCTTTCTTTAGTGTTTGTTGGGGGCTGGGCAACTAATGAGTTATTAATGAAGCATTAAAAAGCCGTAAGTTTAATCAAGTGCTAAGATTGTTTCTCACGGTTCTAACCATCCTCTATATATACAGTGAAAAGTTCATTTGAGAACGGTTTTTATTGCGAGAACCAATCTTAGCCGTCTAATTCCCCTCCTTCAATTGAATTGTCCACCCATAAATTTTTTACATGCACTTTGTCACACTTAATCCCCCCACGCTCTTCATCCATGAATTTCATTATCCAAAATGAATGGCTAAAATTTATTCTCGCGGTTATCGCAATAAACGATTCTCAAATGAATCTTCTTATATATATATATATTATGTATGTATGTATGTATGGATAATGACACCCAATGTCTCTTAGTCACAAATAAAGCATAATCATCAATAATTATTATATACGCCTATGACTCATAACATCATGTCGACAAATCAAGAAAAGACTAATTGATGTCTTAACACAAACAAGATTTTTTGTTATTCGAAGATTTTTATACGCACGTTTGTGTTTATTTATTTATGTCTGCTATTATATATTTTGTAAAACAGGTAGATGATTCGTTAGTTATTATAGATGCTCGTCAAATCTCAAAAAAAAGAACAGAGGTTATTTGCGTTTTTCGAAAGTCCCTGCCCACATCACCATTTAATATTTCTTAGCCCATTATGGGCCAAACCACATGAGCACTAAGCGCAATGTGAGTTAGATCGCTTAGCCATGCTTCATAATTAGAAAAATGAGTATCAGGGAAATAGTCACCCTGCTAAATTAAGATGATGGGGAGTTGACCGAAATGTGTAGTAAATACTTTTCTAGAGATCTACTCCAATCACGGACATGGCTATGAAAATCCTAAGCATCATATCAAATGCGATTCCTCCTCTTTTCGGACAACACATACAAAGAAACCTACCAACCGTCAATATAAATATTAGTAATTTATATTAGTTATTTTAGTGTAATATAAGGATTCGGCTAAATTTGGTATATGAGTCTAGATAGAGTGGAGTGAACCCGTGTTCAAGTATTAACTATAGTTCTAAATTTTAAAATAGCGGAGGTCGCATAGTCCTGTTGTAATGATTAAACTTGAAATCTTAACGAGAACCCGTTAGAAAATGCGGGTAACAGAAATAAGATAAACACGACATTAAGATATAACGTGGTTTGGTTAAAGTCACGACCTACGTTTACGGACATGACCCAAAGACTTATTTACTATGACTAAAGTGTCTACATACATAATTACATATCACCCCCAAATATGCATATATTAAAGGAACCTAGCTACGATATTTATAACTAAAACAAACTAAAAACCTTAATTAAATCACTCCTAAAAAATGAGATAATTACAATCAAATTTGAAGTAAAATACAAATCGGCCATTCAAATTTATCCATTAATTTGAATTTGGTTTAAAATTGCCATTTAATTAAACAACTAGACTAAATGTCCGTGTGATATACGGGTTGGTTTAAACAATAATAATATTAAATATTAATAAAAACGTATTAAAAAATAATAAAACACGAATTAAATGAGAATTTAAAAAATGAAAATGTGCGACATCAACACTCTAACTAGCGGTGGAAACATCGACGCGAGTGGAAGGGCAGACTTGACGGCAGAAACGTGGTATCATGATACGAATAGATGTGATTGTACTTCTTATATAAGTCATCAACTATAATTGTACAATTAATTGTAATAAAGTTAAAACATTATTAGTTATAATTAAAAAGGAATTTAAAATGATTATAAAATATTTTAGAATGATAAAACTAAGAATTTGGTTAAATATGATATTTTGAAATATTATAAAGGGTAAATATGATATTTGTAAATTAATGTGAGAAAATACAATTTTATATGATTTAATAAGGGCATATATGAAATTATCTTTAATAATTTTGGCTCTAAAAAGTCAAAATTGATTTTTTGATCGTCTAATAAATTTTATCAAATTAGTATTTTATTTATATTAAATTAGATTAGAAGATAATTAAAACCGGTAATTTTTGTTAACGTTGAGCTTCTCATTTAATTAGATTTTAATTTCGATATTTTTCGCTAATTCCATGTTACACCTAATACTTGCCCCTGATGAGAGTAGGTATGTATAAGATTTTATCATATGTACAATTAATTTTAACAGTTATTGACTCCAAATAGCTATTTTTCAGGGTGTTTATATATAGAATCTATTTGTTTATTTATATATATATATATATATATATATATATATATATATATATAGAGGGATGAGATCAAATAAAAAGAAAATTAAAGTAAAAAGTGTAAAAAGGATGATTATTTGATTATTTTTCGGTATATATATCAACTGATAATCGTTAGTTCATCATTTTTATTGATTAAAACTAGTTCTTCATCAATTTCTTTTTTATTTCAAATACAGATTTTGAAAACAAAATTTTGGAATAATTTGCTGATGAACAAAATGCTTTCATCTAAAAAGTGATGAATATGTTGGATTCATCAGAAAGAAATTGATGAATAACTAGTTTTAATCAATAAAGATGATGAACTAACGATTATCAGTTGATATATATACCGAAAAATGATCAAATAATCATCCCTTTTACCCTTTTTACTTTAATTTTCTTTTTACTTGATCTCTACCCTATATATATATATATATATATATATATATATATATATATATATATATATATATATATATGTTAATGCTTATTGAAATGTCATGAATACTTGTTAGGTTGGTCTAAGTCCAATGCATAGAGGGTTTAGTATGTTTTTTATTCATGTGGTCGGTCGTCATTTGTTAATGAGTCATCTCAATTTATATATGCAAATTAAGGGTCTTGACTTTACTATATTTGACAACGAACTCACATATTATCGACACAGGGGTTAAACGAGAACTGTTTTTCATACGAGAACTGCGACAACCAATTTTGGCCATTCATTTTGGATAATGGAATTCATGGATGAACGTGGGGGGATTGAGTGTGGCAGGGTGCATGTAAAAAATTCATGAGTGGACAATCCAATTAAAGGAGGAGGAATTAGACGGCTAAGATTGGTCTCACGGTTTTCGTACGAAAAACAGTTTTCGTTTGAACTTTTGCCTATCGACATATATATATATATATATGCATGGTGATTCATAATTATTAATTAAAAATACATATTATATATCTTAGTTATTAGATATATACAAGGTTGAGTTCATTGTTATGCTCCTTATTTTTATGTAATCAATCATTTTTGTCGTTAAGATTTACTCTAATACCTTCGCTTTGAATTGTGTTCTAATAAGACCAAATTCCGGTAGATGATGATACTAAATTTGTTCTAGCTTCTTCTACGATGCCAAAATCGAAAATATAAAAATGAAGAAGATGGCAATTACGGGTAGTTGGATTGTGGTGGAAAATAACGGCATGATCCGTTTTCTCCGTATGAATTATGTTCATGCCTTGGAGTCTTTGACCCCGCCAGGAGCCAGAACCCCACCAGGGGGCTACCCCCGAACCTCTGTGTTCTTGATATTAACTTAACTTATCTAAGCGTGCACTCCGTGCCTACAGACTCGAACTATAGCTAAGTCTAATTTTAGCTAGTCTCACATTAATTTTTTATCATACTAAATGGTTTGATGACACTAATATCACCAACATTGATTATGGATGATCATTATTTTAAAATTGGTTCCTTAGGTTCCATATTGACCCCTAACAGGCTTATTGGGGATTATAAAGGGCTTGAGATTCTAGTTTTTATAATCTCCAGCCCTCTAGCCCTGTTCGGGTGTTAAAATCTTGAGAAGATTATTAAAAACATAATCACTCATAAGCCCCAAAAATAAAAGTTATTTTCAGGTAGCTAATGGCTTGGGCTTGAGATTATTAATTAATCAACCCCAGCTCCAGCCCCAACTTTTTCCGCCAAACACATCCATGTATATGAATCTAGTTTTGTATCCGTTTTTTGACAGATTCTAAATCAAAAGTTAAATACATTTTGCTCACATCATTAAACTACTTGTTTTAGCAAAATAAATACATTATACATAGTATCGAAAGATTTTAAAAGCTTATAGTAGCTGTAAAATGTCAAACTGTATAAGAATTCCTATTATATATTCATATGTATTTAGCTTTAAAAATTGTTTTTGTATATACTAACCTTTCAAAAATTGTTATTATATGTACCAAGTTTCCTTTTTCAACAGGTAAGGGGTAATCTCACTATAAACTTGTAATTTTTCGCTAAAAACTATTTATATGATCCACGAAAAACATTTATAACCTACAACTTTCTTTAGCAAAAACATGTAACTTTCGTTTGAAATTGAAAACTTTCATTGGAAACCGTCTATAATCTTAATGAATATTTGCAACTTTGCTTGAAACCATCTATAACCCCGCCAGAATGTAACGACCTAGATTTCAGGTATAATTTTAATAGAATTATTCTAATTCCTCTTGTTAATCATTAATTTATTTGTTAATGGTTAGTTATTGGTCATAATAGTTATAAATTATTCGGTGGTTTAAACCATATACAAGAAGAGGATGCTAGTGTAAGGACTAAACGTGGCAAAAAGGTAACTATAGGGATTAGAGGAGGGTTTAGGAAATTAAGTTATTAGGCTAACTCAATAATCGGCCTCCTCTCTTCTCTCATTCTCGACCGGTAGTTTCAAACTTTTTTATGTGTGTTTCGTGTGTGCAATCGAGCAAGAGAGAAGAAGCAAGAATTCGTGAATCGAAGGCATTTTCGGTAGCAAACATCAACAAGTGAGTAACACTTAATCCTTAGTTATGATTTTCAAGTTGATTATTGGTGTTCTTGGGATTTTAATCGATAGAATAATAACATCATAAAGTAACTAGAGTTCGACATTTTAACATAAGAAATCATAAATTGATTGGGTTTTTGTTAGTTAATCCTTAAGGAACACCTAGGATTTAATCCTAATTGAATTATAAGAACAATGGTATAAGAATCATGAATTTTGGTTGAGGATTGAGATTTTGATTTCGAACTTGTTAATTGCCGTCGACTTATGAATCACCAATGGCGATCGACAAACTATTTGGCGATCCCTCCTAATTTGTGCTAGTCACTTCGCGATCCTTCCCACTTAGTGCTACTACTTCACGATCTATTTCCTTGGTGTGAGCAAACTTGACGATTGCCAAGGATGGCACAGCCAAGGTTGGCGCAACCTCACTTGATGATTGCCAAGAGGTTGCCACAGGCCCACATCAACCCTGAGTTCGCTTTTGGTTGCTCGTTTACTTCTTCTAAGTCTTTATTGTTTGTTTAGGGCGTTTGGTAGACTTTTTGCAGTGTGCTTGGTTGTGAATTTCTGGACCTCAGGGTGAGTTTTAGTAGTTTTACAAAACCGAGTACAATGACAAAATCTATATTTTTAAAAGGTTTATACGATTATGAATTTTAAAAGTTAGTTGTGCTAAGTGTTATACTCGAAAATATATGATTCTTGTATGGTTACGTGATTGTTTATGCATGATACGTTTTTTTACGATTTATATGATTAATTATTGGATATATACATGTATACAAACTCATGGGCGGGGGGTAGTGACCTTTCATGCTCATTTACGGATTTACGAGACTAGTAAGTATTTCATTGCCTCATAGGTATAAGTGCTAGCCACACACGGGGTTGTGCGGTTTCTAGATAACCTTTGCAACACATGGTATGTGGATTCATATGTGTCCGTGTATTGGAGTGATGTCGGCCGAACGATGGGCTTGATTATACATCATGCGGGTGTAAGGAGGAGATGAACGATGGTTTCCGGTTGTACTTACATATGAACGACAACGCGATACTTATACTCGCATTGTCGAAGTAGTGAAAACATTGTCTAACCTTTACTTATGAATGGATCGGGAGTAGATACGCTATCAATGCATTGGTCACTTAGCATGTGATTAGTGAACTGGGTTACCTAGTTGGCTAGGGTCAAATGACTAGTAAAAACTCAGAGGGTAAATATACGGACCATAGTATGCGATATATGATATGAAATGTGGTATGTGAATGATATGCGGTATGTGAATAGTATGTGGTATGTGTTTGGTTATGATACCCAATGGTTATTTGATAACAGATATTTGACCCATCTATATGGTTTGCGTAAAGCGGGATTTTCGGGTTGGGTAAAATATACAAACAGGTCGGATACTGTTACCTGTGCTTGTATTATTGACTATATCACGTCACTTTTACGTTTTTTTGTTTATTTAATTCATATTGACTCACGAGACGTGAGTTGAAACTTGTACTTTGAAATGTTTATTGTATTCGTGCAGGTGTCATAGATGTTTGGCTTCGTGAGGTGGGTTGCTCTTAAGGTAGTTAGATTTTAGTTGATTGATACTAATGGAACTTTTCATTATTTTGTTAACAGTTGAATTATGTAGATTATGATCACGGTATGGTATTGTGATTTTTAGCGGTTTTTAACTATCATTTGACTGTTAGCATTTATTATGCACTTGGTTTAAAGTCTTCCTTTGCTAATGATTAACTATACTTAAAAAAAATTGTTAAACGATAAATTTTATAAATCACGGTGTTACATAGAAAGTTTTGACCAAAAATATGGTGAAGAAAATGTTGAAGCTTTTGGCCTGAAGCCTTAAACCCACAACACAGCTACACACAGTGCTAGAAAATGAGCATAACTGATACCTAGGAAGACAAAGAATAAAGTTAATCTGCTAAAAGGTTACAATAGACACAATAACACAAATTAAAGTCCTGAATATACACGAAATATGTAGTTTTAAAGTTCAATACAAAAAAGAAAATTTAGTATACCTGAGTACATTTTAATGAAGTTAGTGGAAGATTAAAATATATTTATCTTCTAATATAAATAAAAGACTTTTTGATAAAATTTATTAGACGATCTGAACCATTCATTTTAAAAAATATTTAATCTTAACCATTCATTCACTTAAAATCAAAAAATCAATTTTGACTTTTTAGAGTCAAAATCATTGAAGATAATTTCATATATGCCCTTACTAAATCATATAAAATCGTATTTTTCCACCTTAATTTACAAATATCATATTTACCTTTTATAATATTTTAAAATATCCTTTTAACCAAAATCTTAGTTTTATCATTCTAAAATATTTTATAATCATTTTAAATTCCTTTTTAATTATAACAAATAACGTTAAACTTTATTGCCATTAATTGTAACAATAATGATTAATAACTTATATAAGAAATAAACTCATATCTCTTCGTATCATGATACCACGTTTTGGACGTCAAGTCTGCTCTCCCACTAGCTTCGATATTTCCACCACTGGTTAAAGTGTTGATGTCGTACGTCGTCATTTTTTAAACTCTCATTTAATTCGTATTTTATTATTATTTAATACGTTTTTATTAATGTTTAATATCTATTATAGTTTAAACAACTCGTATATCACACGGGGATTTAGTCTATTATTTACTAAACAAATACGAATAGTCTTAACATTTTGATATATACTAGAAAGTAATATCTTGATATTTATAAAATATATATTTTTTACATCCTAGTCTATTTCATATTACACTTTTACCTATAAAAAAGACAACAATCCTTACCATAAGTAGTATAAAACAACAACACACTTTCCAAATAAAAGGTAATTTTTTTATGAGAGGAATTGATTCTTTCAGGTATAAAATCCTTAAAATTATTATTCAAATAAATAAAACATTCAATTTTCGTAATAAATTAATTATTATTATGAAAGAATTATCCTTTTAAAATAGATTTGTTTATTTATTGCGAATATAATATTTATTTAATGGATGAACAGATAGATTTTTGGATGTCGACCACAATAACCGCAAAAGTAGTTTTTAAAAGCAAAACAATTACTGACGTCTTGTTTTTCCTCTTTAAATTCAAGTTATTTGTAGAAGACAACATGAAGGCCACATAAAGCATATATTCATTCATTCTTCTGCTTTTGCAATTTAATTACAACACGTACTCCACAGTAATCCACAATCACCTCCACCACCACAACCACCACCACAACCACCATGATCGTGGCGGAGAAGGCCAACATGTTGTGGGGGCTGAGCCATCTTTTCTTGACGGTTTTCTTTTTCAATTTCTCCAATTTTATGGTGGTTGCGGCCATAACCGACGTCAGCATGGCCGCCCTTTGTCCCGGCAAAGATGAATGCTCACTCGTCATTTACCTCACCGGCGTTCATCAAGTGGTATCTTACCTTTTCCTTAATTCATCGATCATTATTCCTCGTTTATTTATGATTTTTTTTTATTTTTTGATTAAAAAAAGCAAACTCATGGTATGAAGTTATTCGACTTTCATAATCCATGGCTTCATACACTAAAAGAAATAATAGTTTTATGATTTAATTATAAATCATGTATATTTTGATATATAAGAGATTTTAAAACATTTTTAACGTATGTTTACTTTATTAAAAATCTCTAATTACCCCTTTAATTTACACTACAACAATAACAACGTTACTTAATCTCGTCTGGAATTTATTTTATGTTTAAATAAAAAGACTTTTGTTGTCGAAACTTAATATAATAATGGTTTCAATATACGTTTGTCAACTTTTTTTTAATAATTATAATGAGTATTAAAAGAAAAGTGTGACAGTTGCTAGCTGCCTAGCTCCTTATGATTCATGAGCAACAAAACTGGTTAACATAGGCCTTATAATTATATACATCCTTAATCCTTAATTATTAATATAGTAGAGTAGGGGAGGGTTCAAACGAGAACTGTGAGAACCAATCTTGACCGTTTATTTTGGATAATGGAATTCATGAATGAAGAGCGTGGGGATTGAGTGTGGCAGGGTGCATATAAAGAATTCATGAGTGGATAATCTAATTGAAATAGGGGGAATTGGATGACTAAGATTGGTTCTTGTACGAAAAACAGTTCTCGTTTAAACTTTTGTTTAATAAAGTAAACTATAAAATTTAAAGATGTGCTAGAATTTTATTTCTACCACCTTACTTCCAATTTAACTAGAAGAGATATATTTTGATTTAGGGGTGTTTGAGATCGTTTAAAGTTTAAAAAATGACAATTTTCTATAATAAATTTTTTCTTAGTTACTATCGTATATAATCAATTTTACAATTTTACAATGAGCATTATAACAAAGTTAATTGTATTATAATGGTAACTAAGAATTAGATAAATAAAAATTTGTTTGCATATAGTGTAATGATTATGAAAAATTGTTATTCAATTAAAAAAATAAAGTTGGTTGTATATAATAGTAATTAAAACATAATTTATTTTGATTTTATGCAATTTGCACCAAGTAAAAATAGATGTAAGTATGATTATTTTTTAATGAACTATGTTTGCAGGCAAATAAACATATAATCAAGTTCTTTAAACGTAATATCAAATAATTTTTTTTGAGGTTGATCAATTTCTTATCTTAATTTTAAACATCTCTCTTCACTCTCTAAAATATATATATATATATTATAAAATTAAAAAAAATAGAATAGGCTACATTAACTTTTAGATTAGAAAAAAGAAATATGATTCTGATATAATACTTAGATTAAGTAACCCGAATTGCATCGGACACAGATGGACTTAAATTTATAAAAATTAAAAAAAAAGAAAAGAGAGGTGTTTAATATCCTTAATTAAATCGGTGTTTCACCAATTAAAGATGGCAAAATCGTCCCCACCTCTAAACAATAACACGTTGCTCGTTTGAAAGAATCCAAAATGGCAAAATGACGTCATATATGATATTGTATGTATGTGTATGTATATATATATATATATATACTACTATATAAAGCATTTAACATTCTATCTCCTATTAAATTTTAAGACTTCTTAAAATTCAATCAATATATAATCTTGACCCTTCATTCAATCTAAATTAATCTCATCCACTTAATCTTTAACTATTTTATTCTCTCTTAATTTACTTTAACTTTTTTATTCACAATATATTCTCTCATACTAACACAATTATCCACCCACATTAACATAATTTTTAAAATCTTATTAACTCTTCTCTTTATTTCATCAATATAAATCTTTTTTCTTATTTTGTTGTCTTTAAGAATTTATTTCTAAAATTAATAAAATAGTTAAATGTAAATAAAAGAAAATTTGAAAAAAAACCGGATATGTTGCTGTAGAAAACTTTTTCGTGACATTGAATCGCGCGAATAACATATCATTACATTCTTGAAATTGACATATTGTAAACCAAAATCTATTTACCGCCACAGACGTGCGCGGGTATGATGCTAGTGTGTATATATATATATATAATTCAAAATAAATAATTGTATGGGGTCTTGTGATGACAGTTATGCTAATATGTTATCACTACTACCGGTTAGTGATGAGCTAGTTATACTGACATGGTGACTAGTGATGATGATGATGCTAGTTATCTCTACTAGTGCACTAAACATAGGCTTTATATCTATGTAATTTCACTTATTTTAAATTAATAGTTTTTTTAACGACAAACTTACACACCGAACTAATTATCCCTATGTCCATATCAAAACTTAAACCCTCGAACTCGGGGTAAAATGCATAAGGTAACAATTAATTACGCACCAACTTCTATATATCTAGTAACATATTTTGAAAATTATTAATTTAAGAATCTAACTATCAATTTTACATGAATATATTAATATTAACTAGTGGGGTACCCGCGCAATGCGGCGACAGTGAATAAAAATGGTTTGTAAGGAGTTGTTTTGGTAGGTATTAATCAAGAGGACACACAAGACGTAATTTTGTAATTTTTATTTAGCAGGTGAAAAGGAAATGAAATTTAGATGTAATTTTGTAATTTTTATTTAGCAGGTGAAAAGCGAATATTATATATTTTTTCTTTCTAGAATTTATGGAATGTTATTAAGTTTATGGAATATTTTGTTTCGTAAGTTTTGCTATGTAATGTAATTTATGGAAAGAGAATATTCTAAAATTTATGAAAAAGGAAAGTTATTAAGTTTATTTTATGGAATCATTTTTTGGTAGATGAGGGTAGAATAGTAATCTTAAATGACTTAAAATTTAAGAGTTTTAAGAAAAAAACTTAAATGCTTTATATAATAATATTGAATTTTTTTTTACTATTAAGTTATATCGGTCATTTTTGGCTCTAATCTGATTTCCCTCATCTAATAAGATACTTACACAGTTACACTTGGACTCTTTTAAAAAAAAAAATAATTTTAGTCATTATTAGTATTTATATTATAGTATATTAAGTCTATATTATTATTAATAGTTAACCTAATAAAGTTATTAGAAGCCATTTACTAACACACTGACACATGGGATAAGGAAACAAAATGACAAGAGTAACTCATAAGAATATCCTCTATGATAACATCCTCAGTTAATCTTATTTAAAGGAGACTTAATTGTTGTTTTTAGTATTTTGTTATCACGTCTATACTCTTTAAGTATTTTTTTGGACATAAGAAAGGGCAAAGTAGTTGGAAGTAATAGAAGATTGGAAAGAATTAAAGGAAAGCTGATCTATTTTATTTTCAACCTTGGCTAATTTTGTTTTTTGCTGGATTTTTTTAGATTTTGGTGATGTTATTGTTTATGTGTTTCTTGATAATTATATATTTGTATCTGCTAAGTCTCAAGCTTTGAGGCTTATGTTCTAATAAAATACATTGCTTTTAAAAAAAACCATCGTATAAGAATCATTAACTCGTTTTAGCCCATAACGAGCTTCATTACGAGCTTGTTGTGGATCCTCTAATATGCAATGAAGATTATTCTTTCATTAATAAAATTGATTCATCTACAAAAAGAACAACATCTTTAAAGCTATATTACAAGTTAATAAAACATATTTTTCTTGTATGAATCAAGTTCTAAAATAGATAAATTAATATAAGAGAAAAATAGTTAGTACCGTTAACTTATTTGTCTTTAATAAATGAATGTTTCAGGTAATAGGGATGGGAAGTCTAGTGTTGATGCCGCTAATCGGAAACTTTTCCGATCACTATGGAAGGAAAATCCTTCTAACTTTTCCGATGATCCTCGCTATCTTCCCTTCAGGTAAATGTATACATATATATAGGCAAAAGTTCAAACGAGAACTGTTTTTCGTACGAGAACCGCGAGAACCAATTTTAGCCGTCCAATTCCCCCTCTTTCAATTGGATTGCCCACCCATGAATTCCTTACATGCATCATGTCACACTCAATCCCCTCACGCTCTTCATCCATGAATTCCATTATCCAAAATGAATGGCCAAGATTGGTTCCCGCAGTTCTCATACGAAAAACAGTTCTCGTTTAAACCATCCCCTATATATATATGTTTATTCTTAATTTTTTTTAATTTCAATTATTCGTGTGCATGTTATTAATAATACAAAATAAACAATTTAGAAATAAAGAAATAAAAACAAAATTTAGTCATAGGAAAAGTTATATTTGATGGTGAATGACTTGTAGCAATGCACTAAGCAAGTTTTGTCATGGTGAAGCTTGGTTTCCACGAAGGTTCCTTATGACCCCACAACGACTCAAATTCAAGAGATATTTTTTCCTGTTAAAGTTTAAATCATATAAGTTTTTTTTATCATTATTTTATTTTTTTTATTTTCATTTTACTGATTTTCGTTTTGTATCTTTTTTTTATGTTAAATTAATTATCTAGACAAACACTTTTTAAGTAATATGGATTTAGAAATGACATCATGCTTATTTTGAAAAAAATAGAAAATAATTATTGTGTTTATTTTTGACAAAAAAGAAGTACGTTTTAACCACGGACTTCATGTTTTCTAAAGGTTTGTCAACCCATCATCACGATGTCGTCAATTTAACTTAATAACATGTACGGCCTATCTTAGATTCAATGAATAAAATTAAAAGTTTACTTTTTTTTATGCTTGATTTTACAATTTGGTTACATAAAATAAAAAGTTCCTTTAGTCGGAGATTTAGTCTTATTAAATAATATTATGTAATTAAGTTCAAGCACACGTTATGAGGTATGGACGTCGAAGTGTACACTTATTTTAGCTAACTTGATATGATCAGCAAAACTAGTGGGGTCTAGGTTGGAGAGTCGTTTCCAAGTGAGTGGGCGGGGAGCGAGGAGGAGCCGCCCTTTGATGGGGTTTGTGGTTTATCAATGTCAAAAATCACAATCGGTTGTTCAAATATCCACCCTTTCTCTCCAAATATTTACAACCGTTGTATCTTTTTATTGGTTATAAATATCGGATGTTACTCTTTCAAACAAATTATGATAGAAACAAACTTAGTGATGTTTTCTAAATTATCCAGTTGCTAATTTCCTAAACCAAAGACATATAGAGACGAAATACTACTATCGAAAGTGTTTAACACTATTTAGAAACATTATCTAGATCGATTATTCATTATTACCATTCGCAATTTAATGTTATGTGTAATGAAACGTGGCAAAATGAGGTAGATATATACTAAGATGGTGTTTGAAAACAGTGATATTGGCATATAGCAGGGAAAAGGAGTTCGTATATGCATATTATGCGTTCAAGACCCTCACCTCCATGGTTTGCGAAGGGACTGTCCAATGTCTTGCTCATGCTTATCTGGTAATTATGTCTTTTGAATAGTTTATGAAGACGCGCAAAGTCTCGTACCCTTTTTTTGTAATTTTATCGGGTTGTAGTTTTTTTATTTTAAAAGAAGTTATAATTAAGAATTGCTCAAATTTGGTGGTTACCGATGCTTTAATTGTGAATTGCAATTAACCGATATTAATGGGTCGGATTCGGTTTCGTGCCCGTAACCGAAAGTTAAGAAACCAAAACCGATAATTCTTTAGATGTACAGGTTTAGCTGCGTGATTTCAATCGTATAGCCGTGTGGGCATTTGACTTCTATTCACCACTTTGACTAGTCTTTTTCGTTTGATCTAATTACCTACAGGCGGATAACGTAGCTGCGCCACGGCGGCCGTCGGCGTTTGGAATCCTCTCCGGCGTCTCATCATGTTCCTTCGTCTTCGGCAACCTCGTCACTCGCCTCCTCCCGTCTACCGCTGCCGTCTTCCAAGTAATCACACACTTCTCTTAATCGGCGATTAAATTACTCGAAAAACGTGTTTGTGAATTCCTTTATTCGATTATTTTTTAGGTATCCGCGGCAATGGCAATGGTTTCTGTAGTATACATGAGAATTCTCTTGCCGGAATCGAACATGGAAGCGACGGTGATCTCTGTTACGTCGAAAGGCGAAACAGAAAATGAATGTCTTCTCGAGAATAGGCGACCTTTACGCAGAAATCCTTCTTTGCGCGATTCGATTTCATTGTTGAGGAGCAGGTATGTTAATAATTAATATCCCCTAATTTCAGTCTTTTAGCTACACAGACGATTTCCCCTTATTTGATTAAGGAGAGTAACGAAAAGAAACGTGATACCGTAACAGGAAAACTTTAGGGCCGAGACTGTCTGTGCAATAGAAAGCTAATATATTATATCGAACACTTTCAGCTGGACATTTTCACAAGCAGCTATTGTGGCATTCTTCAGCATGCTTGGTAATCTTGGCCTACTTTGTGCATTATTGGTACTTCATAAACCCTTTCATTCAAATAAGTGTGATTTATGATACTAGGTTCATGTTCCTAATTGAGATCAAGACTTGCTCATTTGTTGGATTTGTTTTCAATTTCTAGTACTATTTGAAGGCTGAATTCCAATTTGACACCAATAGATTTGCTGACTTGTTGACCATTGATGGCGTTGCTGGAATCATATCTCAAGTACGCCTTCTAGACCTCTCTTGTGATTATATTATCGATTGTTCTTCAGGTTTAAATCTAGGAAAAATTATGTAAAAGTGCATCGTAGTATCAATATCATCATATTCATAATTGAAGCAATATACCTTTGGTCCAGCTATATCCAAGGTGTATGTTAGGTACTCCCAACCAAATGATTCCGGGTTATAGGCTCCTCGTGGACAAATGTGTAGATTTGGAGTGATATACCGAAATTTTATCTCATAAAAAGGGTCCTACAATGTGCAAAATCGTCTGTTTTGTGTACTTAGACTACTTCCTAATACAAGAAGAGTCAGAAAGCTTCAAAAACCATTTACTTAGGGTATTAAACAACCTTTCCGGGAAGCGGATTGATATCAAACTTAAAACAATTTTTGTGGATAGTATATTCTTTTCTCAGACCATATAAGATTCTTTTGTCGCAATAAAATTTGTGAACAGATTAACTTAAAGCCAAGTTCAGTACCTAAAGCAAGACAATTTTGCAAAACATACAACTTTAAGAACGAATTTTGGCACCTCCACTGTGATTATGATGATACTATGATGCCAGCTTACACAAGGTTCTGTTAAATTTATATACTTTAAAACACATAGTACTGAAAATCACAGATGATCGTCATGCCAATGTTGTCTCGGGTAATCAATGAAGAAAAACTTCTTGCGATCGGGCTTGCTTTCAATTGCGTGCATGTAAGCAATTGATCACATCTTGAATTTCCACAATCCTTTTGACGAAAAATGTGTTTATCTTTTAACAGCAAATAGTAAATGCCCTTTGTCCATTTATCTCAATTCCTAACATGTTATATGGATTGGAATGTAGATTTTTCTTCTGGCGGTAGCTTGGAGTTCATGGGTACACACTTCTGGTTAAATAACAAGCAATATATCATTACTATGCTTAACTTCATAGCATTCCAAAAATCCTCTGCAATATGTCTCAGTTTTGCTAACTCGTTTGTGTAAAACAGGTTGTCTATTTTGCATCAACATTGCAGATTTTAGCTGTTTTTGCAGAACCAAGTGTGAGTTCGTGTTGTTTCTTTATGTTCTTTACAGTTTACCTTTAGCTTTAACATTGCTTGATCTCTTTCAGTTAAGGAGCATTGTATCCAAACAAGTTGGCCCAACCGAGCAGGTAAATTTTAACATTTGGCTCTCATCATTTATTGGTATGGAGTGTTCAAGTTTCCTATAAAGCTACCAGATTTCAATATGGAACATCTAGAATGTTTCAGAGGTCCCAGACCCTCTTGATTCTCGCTCTAAGATCACTCTAGTGATTTCGAGTATCATCCACGTCATTTCTAGTTTCTAGTTTTATAAAATAGATAACTGCCTTACAATCTCAATGAAGTAAGGCAGCTCTTTATAGAGCTAAAAACAGTGAGTTACAAAGGCCGCTATACCTGACAAGGAATAGAGTAAGGTCTTTTAATGCTCTAAAACTAAACAGTTTAGCATTTTATCTCTTTATAGAGCTAAAAACAGTCTAGCATTTTAGCTCTTTATATAGCTAAATACAGTCTATAAGTCTCTGGTAGTGACTAGTGAGGCTACTAATAACTTACTCTTGTGATTTTTAAATGATTAGAATGCTATTGGGTCGGCTTACTTGTAGTTATGGCTTGGAATAATTTCTCAATTCTGTTTGGTTTTCCTTGAGACGGTATTCAGGGTCAAGCAATAATTCAGTCATTTACTAAAGGTTTTAATTGCAACTATTTGTATGGAAATGTGTGAATTCAGATTGTATTTTATTGATAACGGGTCAAAGCGGGTAAATATTTAAAAGTAAGAAAAGCTATAAGAGGATAAACAGTAAAATCACCTAACATGCATTTGAATGCTTACAACGCCCCTATGCGTTTTTTATTTAGGAAAAGTTATCTTATTGGCAAATGTTGAAAAAACTTACGAACTTAAAGTAAATTTCCACAAGTTCTTGGACTTTTCTTACATGATTAAATCCCCTTCAACAAGAAAAAATTTCCAGATTATTTTCTCAAGTCCCTAAACTTATAAAACCTCAACTAATAGGTCCTTTTATCTCGCTTGATTAAGTCACTAAACTTTACATAATAGATCATTTTGTTACATTTTTTTAAGTCCAGGGTATAACCATAAAAAGAAAGTCCAGGGACTTATGTGGGAATTCAGAAAAATCCATAGGGTTTTACTGCATTGACCAAACTATAGTCCTTTTATACACGTTAACTATTTGCAAATTGAAAAAACGGCCAAAAAGTATTATGGTGCACCCACCAGTTTTTGCCTTCACGTATATTTTACCCATTCTGATTCAAACCCATTTTGGCCCGCACATAATATTACTTGTCTTGAACCCAAACCTGTTTTGAGCAGCCCCTTCCTGAGTTTTCTGAGCTGCCCATTTTGCCACCTCTACCTATTAAAACGGGTTCTGGCATCATTTATTGACGGGTTTTATATCTACCTGCCAGGGAAAGGCTCAAGGGTGCATTACGGGCCTATGCTCACTTGCCGGCATTATTTCCCCGTTGATTTTCAGTCCTCTAACAGGTCAGAAAGAACCTCAAGCATATGATGTTTCATGATCAGATTTGCTAGTAGCTAATAAACTTTTTCGTTTTGGTGGTTCCCTGCAGCTTTATTCCTGTCTGATCATGCTCCATTTGAGTTTCCGGGTTTTAGTCTTTTGTGTGCCGCCTTGGTCGTGGTATGATCTCTATCACTATTTCAATATTTTTTATTTCTGTTAATGAAGGAATCTTGATTTCTTGTATAGTTGCACCAAAATCTTGTGTTCTCGTGCCAAGAAAGTTCATGACCTCTAGCTAGAGGTGCCAATTTAAACGAGTAAATTATCAATGGGTTGATTTGGGTTGAGATTTTAAACAGTGTCAAATCAAGAAAATTAGCTATAAGGGAAACGAGTAAAAATCAAAATGATGAAAATTCCCCAAAGTCTTTTTCAGAAAAAAGTAATCATAAACTTGTTAACCATAGCCTTTAAATCTGTAGTCATTAAAGAAAAGGAGAAAAAGTGTTAATAGATCAGTCCAACCTGACTAGACCTGGTTTTATGTTTCAACCGAAACTCACTTTGACCCATTATCTGACCCGGCCATTTTTTCCACCTCTAGTTGTATCTTATGTGGTTGTTTGGTAAGTTGGTTCTTGTTACTTGCTAAATATTAGAGAACTTAAAAATTGTTCATCTGCAGATGATAGCATTCATCCAGAGCATCATGATCAAGGTGGGCCCGGCTCCTCCCCCCCTTCCCATTTCAGATTCAAAAACCAATGAATATTACTCGGTGGAACCTTAACTTTGCTTAAGCAGAAGTGTATCCCCATAAGCGGAAGTGGTTTCTATTCTTTGTTTATTGCCTCATTGTCGGTATGTTTTAGTTTTGGTTTGATTTTGTACATATTAAAGCCATGTGCACATTAGCTCATTGCGCTTATATATTATTAAAAGCGCACACGGAAAAGAGAGTGAAGGCACTCCTCTTTGGTAAGATTTTTACTATTTCAACCATTCTGCTCAACTACAACAACATTGAGGGGATATCCTATGAAAATACAACAATATCTTTTCTCTGTCAATCTTTTTAATTTACCTGCAATTTTTAGAGTAAGAGTATTAAGAATTTGCTCTTTTTAATTTGTCGACAAACGAGAAAAGCCTTAAATATGTATAACAAAATTGACTTATAGTGAAGGTCCTAGGGATGAGTTTTGGTGCCAAAATACTGGTACTAAACCGTGATTGAGCCAAAGCCGTACTGACCAACACCGTTGGTCAAGTACTTGGATCAGGTTTTGAGAGAATCTGGTATTCGATATTAACGATCTGTAACCAATGAAAATACCGAGAAGTCTTGAGCGTGACATGGCGAGAGGAGGGAGGAGTAATGTTTAAGCGTTTGATGAATGGTATGTCATTTTAAGGGTAAGGATAGGGATAAGAAAGACATGTAAAAGTGAAAACAGGGAGGGTAGAGTGTATGAAATTTGTGTTGAGTGTAAAGATAGGGATAATAGAGACATCCAAAAGTGTCAAAGTGAGAGGAGGGAGGAGTAATGTTAAAGCATATGGTGAATAGAATGTTATCTTGAACTGGAGTGGCTGGTAAGATGTTTCGAAAGTGAGTAGCCATACGAAGAGCCTCAAGCAACCCACTAGGTTGACGGAAGATGGACATGAGAGAGCATTCTTTATTTACGTATTATCTGTTCAGATTTACCATTTTGCTGAGATGTTTTAGAACTTGAAAAACGAATGCGAATGTCGTTAGTGTCAAGCAAGTTTTGCATTTCAGAGTTATAAAATTCACCTCACGGTCATATTGAAACGATTTTAACTTTACGGTGAAATTCAAAATTGGCATAAGCACAACAAATTTGTTTAGATATATACTATTTAGAATAAGCTTACAAAACATTTTTATGCAGAATGTTAATAATATTAAAATGGAAGACAAAATAAAAAAATGATGAAAGTATATTGTTTGCATATTCTAAAATAAACAAGACAGAGAGTACATACATGGGGACATGTTTTTATTTAAAAAAGATAAAAGAGGTGTAATATTATGTCTTAAAAAAAAGTGTGTCCTCTAAATTCTATAAGAGAGAGGGAGTCTTGATCACACTCACACCCATCATATTCACGTGAGTTTGTTTCTCCATCACACATACAAAAAAACCCAAAAAAAAAGAAACTAAAGGAACTCGTTGGTTATCAATGTGAGTCGCTCCAAGTTGAGGTATATTTATGCCGGGTTATCCTTGCATCCGTGGTATGCAACTGATCACGCCGTGACTATTGGTTTTACTTGTTACTCATGCTTCACATTGAGTCAACTACCAAGAAAACTTTACTCCGATTCAACTATATAAATGGAAAAGTTTGTTTGAAAATACATTAAATAAAATTGTTTTAATTCATATGTTAACATTTCTATTTATATGTCTACACATAAAACTAAGAAGGGGTTTATTTCCTAAATTTAACATCGTTGGCAGATAAATTTTCACTTCATTGCGGTAACATAAATAAATAAATAAATAAATACACTCACTAAACTAAACTAGGAATACACCTTCTTAATGCTTTGGTAGTTAGCTAAAGTTACGTATTCAATGTGAACTAGAATAGATGAAATGGGCCGCAGGGTAATTTTGTAATTTCGAAGATGATGCTTGTTTACTTGGATCAAATAAGCATCTAAGGCAAGCAAGGGTTTCACAAGTGACTACAAGTTGAGTAGTGCAAACTACACTAAATGTAAACAAACATTTCAATTATAAATATTTATCTACCATTGTTATATCCTCATTCTTATGCTACTACTTATTAAATTAAGACAATTATTGAATGAATATATATATGAAAATATTTTTTTAATGAATTCATATATATATAGAGAGAGGGAGACGAGATCAAATAAAAAGAAAATTAAAGTAAAAAGTGTAAAATGTTGGAATAATCGTTAGTCCCTCCACGCTCTTCATCAATGAATTCCACTTACCACTTGAATGACTAAGCTTGGTTCTTGTTTGAATCCTCCCCTATATATCTATACTATATAATAAAGCATTTTCCTTAAACGCTTAAATTTTAAGTGTTTTGAAATTACTAAATTACCCCTCATATAAACTAAATTAAGTAACTATTATATATAGTTAATAAAATTCTTATATTGTATTTTAATAACTAAACTTTATATATTTAAGAAAATCAAAGTCAATACAATTTTTTTGAAAGTCAAAGTCAATACAAATTAACTTAATTATTAAAAAATATTTTTATAACTTTTTTTTTCAATTACGGAGAACAAAAGAGTAAAGAAAATGGAAAAAAGATAAAGAAAATAGACATATCACCAAACGAAAATTATTCGCAGTCACCGTATTACATGAATATCATACTCCTTACGTATTGAAAACGGACATGCTAATGAGTAGAAATTATTCGTTGCCGCAACATTGTGCGGGTTTCATACTACTGTGTGTGTGTGTGTGTGTGTGTATATATATATATATATATATATATATATAAGGGGATGGTTCATTTGAGAATCATTATTATTGTGAGAACTGCGAGAACCAATCTTAATTATTAAATTGTTAAGTGGAATTCATGGATGAAGAGCGTGAGGGAATAGAGTGTTGCTAAGTGCATGTGATGAGTTCATGGGTGGGCAATTGAATTAAAGGATATAGAATTGGATGGTTAGGATTGGTTCTCGCGATTCTCGCAATAAAAATGGTTCTCAAATGATCTTTTCACTATATATATAGGGAGCGGTTTAAACGAGAATTGTTTTTCGTACGAGAACTGTGAGAACCATTTCTGGCCAATCATTTAATTTCCTGTCTTTTTTATTTATTTTAAATGGGAAAGGGTAGTATGGACATTTTTACATTACCACATATTTTCTAAAACTAATATATCTCTCAAATGGAAAAGTGTTAAATTACGAAAATTATACCAAATTAACAAGAAAATTGTGCTATTTAATTTGAGACCGATCTTGCTATATTTTTTGAAAAAAAAAATTCACATTTGCTGGATTTTTTTTACACAGCTCTCGACATATGCACATGTGCATATCTACATCTGTGCTGAAAAAACTATATGAAGTTGTGCATTTGCACAAGTGCATATATTTGCACATATGCAAATTTGCACATGTGCAAATGGCGACTGTACCAAAAAAAACCTAGCAAATATTAAAAAAATATTTGAAAAATATAACAAGATCGGTCTCAAATTAAAGAGCATAATTTTCTCGTTAATTTGGTATAATTTTCGTAATTTAACACTTTTCCATTTGAGAGATATATTTGTTTGAAAAAGGTAGGGGTAATATAAAAATGTCCAAATTACCCTTAATTAATTGAGGATAAGTTTGATTAATTTAAGGTTATCTATTAACAACTCTTTAATCTTGACCATCCATCTTTTTGATCAACAGCTATGATTAGTTCTCGCAGTTCTCGTACGAAAAACAGTTCTCGTTTAAACCGTCCCCTATATATATATATGTGTGTGTGTATGTATGTGTATTCATCTTTAGTAAGAATAAATAACTGCTTGTGTGCCGGTCCTTTGGGAAGGATCAGTTTGGATCCATAGAATATTGGACGTAGGGTTGGTCCAGCGTAAACAAAAAGAATAAATAAAAAAATTTATTTTTATCAAACTTGTGAATTTAGTTTGTGATTCTTTTCACACAACCATTTTTAGTATATGTAGCACATGAATCCGTTAACGAGGTGTTAACTATTTCTCATCGATGATTTATTAATTTATAGATAAGAACAATTTAAATGAGTTGGTTGATAGAATCTGTAAAAAATATATATATAAATTGATCTTTAATAAGCATTACCTAAAATTCGTTGACAATAAGAAACATGGTGAATTTTACTAAAATATGTTTAGCTTTATTTAAATTATTGTTGTATATAACAAATTTCTATTTTTTATAAAATTGTTAAAACTCTTATGTCTTATATAAAGTTGTTTTAAAAGTAACCATCTTACTTCATTGACCTTCTCTAGTCACATTCCAGATTTTATAGTCATTTAAACTTTAGAGACGACGTTGAAACTCAACTCTAGTGATCTTTTTAAACCACAACTATCACATATCTTTGACCATTCACTCACGGACTTTCAAATAGTTTCAGCAACAGATGTCAGCAATCATTATATACTTATAATAATTACAAATGTCAGGGATCGGTAAGGTACAAATCAAACTCTAGAAAGTAAACAAGTAATGTTGCATACAACTTTATGTTTTAACACGATTCTTATATACTTATAGTAATTACAAAAAACTATAACTAGTTATACACAATGACACTTTAAACAGTAGTACGTTTTGGCTAATATAAAATCTTTCTCAACTCTGATACCGGTGGGGCAAAGGTCCTTTAATACCATTTCAAACTCTGTAAATCGGTATATTACATTACAAGTTAGATCAAAATTTGAATAAATAAAAACATTTGTACACGTAACAACATGTAAATAGAAGTAGGAGCCACAATTTCGCGAGAGGGTACAAAAAGGAAGTAACTTTTGTAAGAATTTGTCATTTTTAATCAATTATTTGTTCTATATTTAAACTTTAGAAGTCCAAAAATATTCTTTTGACAAATTTTACTAAGTCCATGCGTATGACTCTTCCCGAAAGCCTTCGGGTTCTTTGGGTTGTTTTGGATACCTTCGGGTACACCACTACGTCCCTTTTGGGTTCTTTCCTTCCTCCGCTATTTCGGGTTTGGCAACCCGACGAAATTGAATCTTTTTTTTTGTTTTGGTTTTGTAGAGAAAGTAAGCAGAAGAAAATATTTGAGTTGTTTGATTTGATTTAGGACGAGTGATACTTGGATTTTTGGTTAATTTAAGTTGGAAAGAAAAAGTAATATGACAGGTGATATGATATTTGGGTTAATTTGTGTTAAAAGGATGTTACGCTCATGGCCTAAAGTAACGATTTAAAACCCAAAAAAAAAAAAAAAATTAATGACGTCTCTCTTTCCCCTTGAATCCAAGTATTTATAGACATAACTCCACGCTTTCACTAAAAAGCATCCATTCTTTGCTTTGCCATTTAAACCACCACCACCAGATCATGGCTGAGACAACCACCACCACCACCACTACCAGCCGATCATGGGGGTTGAGCCACCTTTTCTTGGTGATTTTCTTGTTCAATTTCTCCCATTCCATGGTGGCTCCGGCCATAATCGACATAAGTATGGCCGCACTTTGTCCCGGAGAAGATGAATGCTCCTTCGCCATTTACCTCACCGGAGTTCAACAAGCGGTAACTTTAATAATTTCTTAATTCTTCCTACCTAATATTAATTCATCATTATTATTATTATTATTATTATTATTTCTCTTTTCTATAAAACTTTTAATTATATTACAAAATCAAAATCTAAAATTCTTCTCACTCTTTCTTTCCAGAAATAACTATAAGATTTGAGAATTAATTTCGATCCGTTCATTATCGATCAATCAGCTCCGCCACCGCCTAACAACAGAAATTTGTCCAGGGATAAAATTATTATTTAGATTAATCTTAATTTTTTTATTTTGGTTTTAAATCACTAGTCACTACAACGAAGTGATCTTGCCATTCACATTTTTTAAGTTATATTTACACATTTAAAAGTGTGAAGAAATATATATAATTTACACGCTTAACTAGCATGTGACGAAATTACGTGTGGTAAATAAGTATGAAATTAACTATATTTTTCGCGTTTTTAAGCGTGAAGATACTAAATCTTTATACGTGAATTTAAATTTAAATATCAAAGCTCGTGGTTTTACAAGCATGAATCTTTGCTTTTTTCCCTGTTTTTTGTTTTTTTAATTACACTCTTTGAAGTTTGAAGTTTTGAACGGCGTGAAGTTTTTGTTTATAAATTAAGGGGTTAGAATCATATATAAGTGCCAAATTAAACATACAATTAATTTGCTTTTGAAAATAAATAAATTATAACATACAATTTGGTTAAGAAATAAATGTTTTTTTAATAAGGGAAAAATTGCATAAAAATATAATAAATTGTATTATTTTTAAAAAATAAAAATAATTATAAAGTTAATTGTATTATTTTTAAAAAATAAAAATAATTTTATATAATGATAACTAAAATAAAATTCGTTATATTTTTATGCAATTTATTACAAAGTTAATATAACACAAGAATTTCATCATTCATTTCAAATTATATATTTCACCAGTCAAGTGATACACGTACAACTAAAAAGAACTTTTAATAATAAGTTTAAAGAATATTATTTAATAATTCGTGGAAATTGTTTAGATTTAATAAATCACAATTAAGAATTCATTCAAGTCTCATGAAAAAAAGCATGAATACACTATTAATTCAAGTATATTAATTTTATCGATTAATAAATATATATACCTAAAGTAAACCTGTAATGACAATACCTTCAAAATAAAAATCATATTCCATCCAACTAAATCCTCCAAATCTCTTTCTTTATCTACACTCTTAATTTTAACAGATTTCGATTGATGTGTAAAATGATATATATAATGATTTAATACGAGGAAATAACCTCATGATAAAATAATATAGCGTTCATGTGCCACTTACGTCATCATTATGTTATATAAACGGTTAATTAAAGAATAAGAAAATTAAAAGTGTATATATTTATTTATACAATGAGTAAAAAGAATAAATAAATTTTTATATAACGAGGAAAAATGAAAATTGTATGAGTGATAACTAGCATTTAACCCTTAATATATATACACACACATCACAAGACATACAACAAGTCAACAATATATGACCGCATATATAATAGATTTATTGCCGAAATTTGATTCTCTAATTAACTAGATTAATTGGTTTTAAGAAGACCGGTCTGTATATGTCATGTTCTTAAGTGTGCGTACGTACGTGTAGTGGTGTCGCGGGTATCGTCGTTGATTAATTAGACCTTGTGGGCGTGGTACGTACGTGGCTTAATCCACGAACCTAGCTACACCATCTGTGCGAGATAGAGCCGTCGAATTTCAACTTTATTTTTTACTCGATCCTCCGATCTTCTCCGGCCTATAAATACCACCACGTACGCTTCAAACTTTATCATTCTATCTGTTTTCTTAACTTTTACCTGTCTTTCTTTTCTCTTCGATTCCTACAAACCTTTCCTCTTACACGACTTTTCGAAATATCACCTTCGCCGAATACGGTTTACAGTTTGTCCGCTTCATTACGAAAACGTCGAGATGTACATATTTTACTAATCTCGACGTGCTTTCGGATTTTTTAGTTTCCTGGATTAATTGGAGGTTGCACAAGTGTAAGAATGTGTTCTTTTGTTCTCCTTTTAAGTTTACATTTGGAATTGCGTCTAAAGTTGGCCAAGTCTATTTGTATTTTAGCTATGCAGATGAAGCTAGCGATTTTTCTCTTTCATGTTCCCTTATCTTCTAGCTAATAATAATATTTTTATTGTATTTCTTAGTTAATATGTAATATTTAGATATGTAATGAAATGTTTTTTTATATTTATTTTAGAATATTTTTTGATAATTATATATGTATTTAATAAATGTAAAGAATAAAATAAAAAATGGTTTGGTCCTGTAATGTATCATTATAGAGGTATTCTTCATGTAATAGTAGCGAGAAAGGATGAACGATGTGGTGCTAGCCGCTAAGATATATAGAGTTGGATGATCTGTGCTTGTGAATCGCTACACATGATCTAAGTATGGAAACACATGATGATGAAGGAATCGGAAACGCTAATACGCGATTCTATGATGTTATTTTAATTAAGTTTTCTTCGCCTTTATTTTCCTTGTGAGAGAATGCACCAAACTCTAGCGTTTATTGATTGAAATATTTTTGTTTTTCGTTTTTTTGTGAAAAATTATGAAGTTTTGTTTAAAAAAATATAAAGAACGTGTTTAGGAAAAGGAATAGAGCTTTCAAATTAAAAAAAATGAAAAACATGTTTGATTAAAGTATTTTTTTAAATAAGTTGCTTGCAAAATTGAGGGCCGAGGAACTTAGAAAAATGGAAAAAATTGAAAAATTAAAAGAGTTTTTTATTTTATTGAAAAAACATATGCCTGATATCATAAAAGTTCAAAACAGTAACTTTCAAATTGTTATTTTCTACATTCAGTTATTAATTAAATTAGAAGGTTAAGCTCAGTGGTTGTATGGTTAACTTTGAGGGGTCAAATAGTCAATTTTGGTGGATGGACTCAGCTTTGCCTAAACTGATGTGCTCAACTTTCACTCACCCAACTTAATTTCCCCAACGTCATTAGATTACTTTTCACCATTTTAATCTTTTGTATAACCAACCTCTTTTCATAAACTATATTTTAAATATTTAAATCAATATCTTAAAATAATTTCTTTCACCTTTCACCCTTTTTCTATCTCCTTTCTCTCATTCGGTATTTAATTACCGTTCCACTTTTAATTTTTTTCCGGTACCGAGGCTATGGGGTGGTGTTCTTCTCGATACCGATTGCCAAATAGGGAAAATATACAATGTAAACTTATTTAGACAAGTAAAAATAAAGATATTGTATTTTTGTTTAATAAAAATGTTTTATTATGACAAAATAGTTTATCTACATAATGTTTATCTCTTATTCACTTAATAATATTAACAAAAGACTAATATTCATTTGTTATTATTTTGAATTAATTATTTATGATCATCTATATAGTACACTAGACGCTTAGTTAGTATTAATAATTAATAATAATAAAAAAAACTTGTTTATAATTATTAAAAAATGATGATTATATTATTATAGGTGACAGGGATGGGAAGTCTAGTGATGATGCCCCTAATCGGAAATTTATCGGATCAATATGGAAGGAAACTGCTTCTCACAATCCCAATGGTTCTTGCCATTTTTCCTGCAGGTAATTAATTAAATCTGCCGTTTTTACTTCTTAAATTTGCCTTAAAAAGAAAAAGTAAATCTCATGCAATGTACAAGTAGGTAAAGCATGATGTACAATTCTGACCTCCATGCTGAAACAGTTGTATTGGCATATAGCCGGGAAGAGGAGTTCTTCTATGCTTATTATGTGCTCAAAACTCTTACCTCCATGCTTTGTGATGGAACTGTCATCTCTCTTGCCCTTGCTTATGTGGTAACTTCTTACTTGTACCTTTTGCTTCTACACTTGTACACTAAGGATTTGATTGTTTTTTAAAATAAGGTCTTGTTTTAAAGAAACGTCTGCGGGCGCGCAGTCGTTTCTGATAAACTTGTTTGTTTTTGTAAAGAAACGTTTGTGCGGCCGCAGACGTTTCTACTAAAATTGTTTGTTTTTTCGCAGACATAAGACCTTATTCTGTCTTATTTTTGCTTATTTTGAGAAGCTAAAAACAACACATTTTTTTCCCAGACCTTCTAGATCACATTTTCTGCTGAAGATATGAAATAAGACATAAGACATTTATGTCTTTGAAAACAAACAACACCTAAGGATAGCCAACTAAAAAACTGAAGCCAACTAAAAAACCGAAATAATCCATGGTATTAAGAGCGTCTTTGATGATATTGTACTCACAAATCAATTAACGTGGTTTAATCATTTAAATCTTAGGTGATCTTCGCATCACAAGTTGATTTTTATAAGCCCATTTTTTAGCTTATTTTTTTTCTTAAACTCGACTTATTTTTCTTATTTCAAATCGTGATAAGTCCGTAAGCAATGTTGTAAACGAATCAAACGGATACGAACATGACTTGCTCGTGTCCGTTCGTTTATGTTTGGCCAAACAAATAAACGAACACGAACACATAAACGAACGAAATTACGTGATCGTGTTTGTTCATTTAACTTTATCCGAACAAATAAACAAACACTGAACAATAAGCGAACAAGATTTTGTGTTCCTTCATTTAAAAGGTTGGTTATTCCGTGTACATGATTTATTTGTCCATTTAAATGATAGAAACATACACAAATACACACACATATTCTATAATGCAAATCAAACATTATTAAACATAAATAAACTATATAATATATATACATATAAACGAACATTCAAGAACATAAATAAACGAATGAAAACATTGTTCGTCGTCGTTCATTTAACTAAATGAACCAAATTTTTATTCATATTCCTTCGTTTATTAAATAAACGAACTTTTCGCTGAACAGTTTACAAATTGTTCGTCAAACGTTTTGTTCGTTTACAACCGTACCCATAAGTTTAAAATTAACTTAATAAAAATAATAGGGAAAAATAAGGTCATAATGAACTAAATCAAACACCCTTTGGAGTTAATCATAATATGGTATAATCTCTTGAAACACCCTGTTACTAAGGGTGTGTTTTTAATATCTTATTTATGACTTATTTTTTAAGCTTATTTTTTATAAGTTAGTTTTTTCTAACTTATTTTTAGAATTTTAAACTTATTATGAATTAGAAGAAGAAAATAAGCCGGTACTTATAAAAAAAAAAACCTGAAAAAAACAAACACCCCCTAACTTATTGAATTGTTTACGACTCTGTTATTCCTTGTAATACGACCCTCAGGCAGATAATGTAGCGGAACAACGACGGGCGTCGGCATTCGGGATCCTCTCCGGCATCTCATCATGTTCCTTCGTTTCCGGCAACATCCTAACTCGCTTCCTCCCATCCACTGCCGTCGTCTTCCAAGTACTCTCATGCATCTCTTAATGTGCGGTTAACGTACAAAAAAATATGTGTTTGTGAATGCCTTTATTCAATTATTTTGTAGGTATCTGCAGCAATGACAATGATTTCTGTGTTGTACATGAGAATTTTCCTGCCAGAATCGAACATGGAAGCAGTGGTGATTGTTGTTACCTCAAAAGAAGAGAAAACAACGGAATGTCTTCTCGAGAAGGGGAGTATCAACAATCGACGATCTGTACGTAGATTTCCTTCTTTGCATGATTCGATTTCCTTGCTAAACAGCAGGTATGTCATTATGCAGCATTTTTTTTGTCAAAATTCATGATCTACATTATAAATCAGAATGATATAAACTTTATTAAACATCTAGTTGGTGTCAATCCATAGTTAATTGACATTCGAAAACGTTGATTCCGTATAGAACAAGATATGTAAATGTGTATGATGACGTATAGTATACCCGTGATCCTTGTCGATGATTGCTTTTGTGTATTTGAGTGCAAGGTCTCATGTCTACACATAATGATAATTGGGGCTAAATGGAGAATTGTAATTTATGGTGGTTTGAATGTTACTTTCAGCTGGACATTTTCACAAGCAGCTATTGTGGCATTCTTCAGCATGTTTGGTGAACTTGGAGTATTTTCTGCATTATTGGTACTTACATACACTCTTTTCACTAAAAATCTACGAATTTAGTGTACTACTGATGTTGCTAATCGTGATTAAAGGTTAAAAACCACTCTAAAGTGTAAATAACATAGAATACCAAAGTACTTTTTCATTTGTCCTACACTAGCTGCTGCACTAATGAAACTACCACATTTTTTGTTCCATTTATGTCATTTGCTAAACTAATGATCGATTGAGACGTGTTAGGTACCGAATGACCCATTTGAAACAAAAATCCATCTTTTAATAATGAAAGCGGAACAAAATATAAACAAAATAATGATAAGCTAGCGTGTCTCAACTAGTTGTTAGGTTATCGAATGTGGGCATATTATGCTATTTGCCCATGTGGGAAGGCCACAAATTCAAGTACTGGAACCAACATTGACCTCAATTAGACAATCATTATCATTCAGTTATCAAAGATAAAGATCTTTTCTTTGGAGAGGGACGTAGTATTATTTACTCATTTGCTGTATTTCTCTTAAATTTTGTAGTACTATTTGAAGGCTGAATTCCATTTTGACAAAGACCAATTTGCTGACTTGTTGATCATCCATGGGATTGCTGGAATAATATCTCAAGTAGTCTTCCAAACCCATCTCATGATTATGGTTCAGTTCTTGTAATTTGTTAATATAACGTACGTTGTATTCAAAACGTGCAGATGATTCTAATGCCCTTGTTGGCAAAGGTTCTCAATGAAGAAAAACTTCTTGCAATTGGGCTTGCCTTCAACTGTATGCACGTAAGCAACCAAATAACTAATCACATGTTCAAGTTTCAAAAACTGATGTTTTTCTTCGAAAATTAAGTAACTTAAGGGTAAATTGTCCTTAGTCTTGAGCCACGGCCCGAAAAAAATCAAAAAGCTTTCCTTAATTTCCACATGAATATACTTTAAGCTAAACCTTCCTTAATTTTCATATGAATAAAAAGAAACACTTCAAAGTCCACATACACAAAATTCCAAGATCGATCATTGTCTACATCTTATTTGTTTTATTATGCAATGAATAACGTGTTTTTAAATTATTAAAACAGAATGATCATCGTATATTCGTATATAAAGGAGATGATAAGAAGCTTCCTAATATGTTATTTGAATCCGAATGCAGATTTTTCTTTTGGCTGTAGCTTGGAGCTCTTGGGTACTTCAACTTAAATATCAAGCTATTCTATCTTTGCTACATTTAACTGAACAATATACACGCATATAAGATTCTCTTCGATATTTTTTGGTTTAGCTAACCGGTTTGTGTGAAACAGGTTGTTTATTTAGCAACAATGTTGCAGCTTCTGTCTGTCTTTGCAGGACCAAGTGTGAGTTCATATCTGCATTATTTTCTATGTAGTCTAGTGGCGTGCAACTATCAGGTCCAACTATTTAAACCAGCAGACCAAACAAAAACTGAATCAGGCTAGGACCGGTTCATAACAAATCCAGATTGTTATATTTGTTTATTAATGAAACAACATCATTGTTGCAAGGAACTTGGCTCCATCACTAGCCTGAACATTCATGTACGGTTCCCCATCTGGTTTGGGAGTGAACCAATATTAATTTATTCTGGACCGGTACCAAACCAGTGATATATGATCTGGTTCTCCGTTCCAGTATTTTCAAATTTTTTGGTTTTGGTTCGGTTTGGCTTTGGACCATTGCACACCCTTTGTATATGGAAATTTACTTTTATCTTAATGAGCATCTAGTTTGTTTCAGTTACGGAGCATTGCTTCTAAACAAGTTGGCCCTACTGAGCAGGTAATTTGTAGAATTATTCTAACATCAATATTAAGTATGAAGTGTGAATCTCCTTATAAGTCACTGGTAACACACTAATAAGAGCTTCCTATTTTGGTTTTACTTGGTTTGAATGTTATTGGTTTGAGTACTTGATTTTCCTTGGCATGATATTTAGACCAATATAAGCACTTAAATATTAGGATATTAGACTAAATGCCCGTGTAATACACGGGTTGGTTTAAACGTAAATATTAAACATTAATAAAAACGTATTAAATAATAATAAAACGCGAATTAAATGAGAATTTAAAAAATAACGACGTTGGGCATCAACACTCTAACCAGAAGTGGAAACATCGATACGAGTGGGATTGCCGACTTGACGGCAGAAACGTGGTATCATGATATGAAGAGATGCGATTATATTTCTTATATAAGTCATCAATCATTATTGTTACAATTAAAAGTAATAAAGTTAAACATTATTGGTTATAATTAAAAAGGATTTAAAATGATTATAAAATATTTTAGAATGATAAAACTAAGAATTTGGTTAATTTTGATATTTTGAAATATTATAAAGGATAAATATGATATTTATAAATTAAGATGAACAAATACGATTTTATAAAATTTAATAAGGGCATATGAAATTATCTCTAATAACTTTGACTCTAAAAAATCAAAATTGATTTTTTCATTTTAAGTGAATGAATGATCAAGATTTTTTTATTTTAAATAAATGGTTCAGATCGTCTAATAAAATTTATCAAATTAGTCTTTTATTTATATTAGATTGCAACTCATTTATACTGAAACGGGTCAATTAAAGTTGTATTTTATTGATAATGAGTCCTATGGGGTAAAATATAAAAATATAATATCTAAAAACAAAACATGTTAAATGGTTTAAGCACATGATTGAACGCCCAACAAACATGTTTAAGTCATTTTTTATACATGTTAATATCATGGATTTTCTTTAATGAATAATGTTTTTAAGAAAGTACAATGTCCTAAATCATTTTTTAAAAAGAAATTTATATATTTGAGTAATATGATCTTTGTAAAGTTACTTTCATAAAGTTGATATAAAAAATATAGTTTTAAAATTTTAATATTTAATCACATGTGATTTAGTATAAATCACATATAATTTGTAAAAATATTACACGGGAATTATGAAAATATCAATCCGATTAAAATTTTAAAATACAATCTTAATACCGGAGACTGAATTATAAGTATAAACTATACTCGAGTAAAAATTACAAAGCACCACGGGTTGATTGAACCAAATCCCCCACAACTTCTATCGATTGTCTCAATTCGAACGAGCAGAAGCTCGATTGTCTCAAAGGCTGCTCCAAGATGATTGATTCTGTAAGTGGAAGTTTAAGAGCGGGAGGAAACGTTTTATTGTGATTGCAGCAGGGATTGGATCATGTTATGAGTACTTCGATGTTATCAGGAGAAGTTTTATTGTGATTGCAGCGCCCCCAGAAAGCAAGCATAGGTCGAGGAAGTGGCTCATAGCAGACTGATGTTTGGATTAAAAAAAAAACTGTGTTTTTATGATTTCATCCAAATTGGCCTTTGTTGGTGTTGATCTTGATCCAACTTTGCCAATGGTGAGTTCTAATGCTGCTGTTGGTGTTGAAATTCCGTCCCGTCTTATTCCTCTTTATGTGCACGAAAATATCCACTACCTTGCCAAACTTCCTGCTCAACTCCATTACCTCTTTATGTCTTGTCTCGATTTTGGTTATCTCTTCGTCTATTACCCTCTTCTGAACTCCCTTTGAACCTCCTTGTGCTGCTGATTTCGAAAATCCTCTGTTGTGAGCCATTGACTTATGGGAATGCTATTGCTGATTCTGTTCATACTCCTCCATTTTTTGATAATATTCGTTATGATATAAGTATTGTGGATGCTGTGAATACTTGATTACCTCAATTTGATGGTAAAAATGAATTTGTTAATGACACATTGATGGTAGATTCTGGTGCTGCTGTTTCTGTTTCTGTTTCTATTTCAAAACCTGATGGAAAGGTGATTGTGGTGATTTCAGTTAAGGACATTTTCATAATACTATAAGTTCTTAGTTTTTAAATAATAGTAAATTAGTTTTAAGATGATTTTAAAATTATATTAAAATAGGTGACTGGATATATATGAGAGTTTCTAGTTTTGTAAGTACATGTATGTAGCATTCATAGTTTATAAGGAGATATATGAAATTCTCCCTCATATCTAATACATTTAATGCTTAGAAAACAGACAAGCAAGTATTGTTGGTTAGCCTGACCCATTTTGACCAGCGAGTAACCATCAACTGCATATGGATTCTAGCATCATTTCTTGATGGATTATTTTTTATTTATGTTCTAGGGCATGGCTCAAGGATGCATTGCAGGCCTATGTTCACTTGCCGGTATTATCTCCCCGTTGGTTTTCAGTCCTCTAACAGGTCAAGGAACATTCAATCATATGCTTTTTATGATTATATTTTATTGTAGCTACTAAACATATTCTTTCTGTTTTTATATCTTTTCCCCACAGCTTTGTTCTTGTCTGATCATGCTCCGTTTCAGTTTCCTGGTTTTAGTATTTTGTGTGCTGGCATCTTTGTGGTACGGTCTCTATCACCATTCAAATCTTTTCTGTATAGTTTCCCTCTTATCATATCAGAATTGTTGACTATATTTGGATGCAGTGAAGAAAAATGAATCTTAATTTGTAGTTCAGTTGCCAAGAATTGGCATAGCAATCAGTTTAACATCTATGTATATAAGCACCCTCTAAGTATGTATGATTACAAAATCTATAATAATACAAATCCAACCGAAGTCTTAAATGTATAAGGGGTGTTTGGGATTGCGTTGCATTTCGAAAAGGCAGGGCAATCTGCATCTCCAAAATTGCTATTTCAGGCCAAATAAATAAATAAATAAATAAGGTGATAATCACACTGGCTAAACACAATCTCAAACACTCGCTGTGTTTTGCGAAACGCAATAAGCAGAAAATAAGGAGTGAAAGACGAAACACAACCCCAAACCTCATTGCTTGTTAATGGTCTTATTGAAAAATATGAAACTTATTTGTTTGCAGATTATAGCATTTATCCAGAGCATGATGATCAAGGCAGCCCCGACTCTTTCTCCCCTTCCTGCTTCAGGTTAAAAAATCGACGAATGTGACCCTCTGGAACCATAACTATTATTAGCCCAAAGAGTGTCAAGATAAGCACAAGCTTTTTACACTATACCTCATAGCTAGTGTGTTCAGTACTTTAGTTGTGTACTATTCAAGTTTCAATTCAATTTTGTACATACGTTAGCCGTTAGGACCGTGTGAATTAGCTTGTGGCAGTTATTCTCTAGAAATGTGCAAGAAATAGATCGCAGATACGAGAATATGAAAATATGAATACATGAAAAGTACAACGTTTCATTTCTTGTAAAGGTCTATCATTGATAGAACAACTTTGTTTCGTGATAAAGTTTTGTTTTTGTTTTTGAGCTTATTGGAAAAGAAAAGCTCCTCGCAAAGAAGTTACATCAAAAGTACGAGGGAGTACCATTTTACATCACATCGTTATCTTAGCTTTTTATTTTTATCACTCAGTTACGATATAGTCACTCTTCCAACATCGAATTCTAAATTCCCCAACTACAAGCTAATCTAATCTAATAACCTTATTAAAAGAAAAAGATATATGACATCAACATCCTTTTCAAAAAAAGTTTCTATTAATCATAACATTCCATTTCATTAAAAAAATTCGAAAATAATCAAATCATTACGTCACTTAGTGACTCGAATGCTTAAGGGAAAAAAGCGGGTTATAAAATTAATTTGGATAACCCGGTTGTATACGGATCCTTTTTAGGGTTTACACATAAAAGAAAGCTGACTCCCCATTCGATTTCTTTGAAACACCTTCTTCCAAATGGCGACTTCCACTTTCCCATTCGGCAGCTTCCTTCTTCGATAATTCCATACGAAAGCTTCTTTGCATCAAATCAGAGTGACCTTCTTCGTTTTTCCTGTCCAAGAAAACACACCGGATCTAGTAAGTTTATCTTTATTTTTTATTTCAAATCTAGTAATCAATGGATCCTAATCAATTTGTTTCAATCGAATTTCTGAGTCTAATCGTATAACACTATGAATCGGACTCTTTCAAACCTTTATTGTAATTAAGCAATCACTGTTTGCAACTTGATTTGAAAATTTGTAAAACAAATCTCGTGTGTATCAGATGAAGGAATGTAATTGTTATTTGTTAAGGGGATTTATAAGATATTTGGGAAATATTTGATTAAGTTTATAATTTTACTCAAAACGACGTAGTTTTAAGGAGTTTTGCATCTAAGTTTAGACACGATACAACCTCATATTCACTTGTCTCGTATATATAAAATAAATTTGCATGTATTTTATATATACATACTTATTGTTACTAGTAACTCTTTACTTGTAACAAATATATACATACATATATATATAATTGTTACTAGTAACAATTTACTTGTAACAAATATATACGTATACATATATATATATATATATACATACATATGTATAAAATCATGTGTTTATATTTATGTATTTGATATGCATTATATTATATCAATATATAAGAGTAATATTATTATTTCACATATATACAAAAATGCATATAAACTTATATATATATATAGAGAGAGAGGTTGGTTCATGCGAAAAGTATCATTTTTGCAAGAAGTGCGAGAAGTATTTCGGCCATTGGATGCTTGAATCAAAGGATAAGATGACTTGTGGCGATTTCGTAATTAAAAGAAAACAAAAGGATTTTAATTTAAAAGGAAAGGGGGTAAAAAAAGTCTTTTAGAAACCATTTCCCTTAAATCACGTTCAATCTCCCAAAATATTCTATCTCTTTCTCCACAACCCTAGAAAGCATCGCTGGTCATTTCTTCCATTTTTCAATCAGTCATGAGTCCAGCGAAGAACATCAAGGATCGAGCAATATGCTGTTGAAGCTAATCGTTGACTCTTTTGTCCAATTATGGCCGCCTTACGTTGTACAACAAGGATCGAAGAAGAGCATAGAGATCCCATCACCGCCCTCTTTCCCATCGTCAACATAGAGATCCCAATATTGTAGACGTGCTGGTCCCCTCGTTGTCCTCTGATCGCCGCCACATCTTTCTCCATTTTCCGACACTGCCATTTGCAAGCATCTGCCATCATAGATCGACGCATACTCTAGGTCCTCTACGCATACCACCACGTCGATTATTGTTCTTGTGTGTTTAGCGATGGTCAAGAAGAAGAAAAGAACCTGTAGTAAAGGTTGCTGCTAGCACGTAAAGAACCCTATGCAGTGATGGGGATGAATATGTACGTAGGTGTTCTTATTATTTATTTATTTTTATGTAATTATTTCTACATATTCACTGTGTGTTTTTTTTTGGTTTTTTGTTACAAATCTAAGCATTTGAAGACTGATTGGGTTACCTTGGTCACTGATCTGATCATAAGGTGTTAAAATTTTTATTTTATTTTTATTTATTTAGACAAAGCCCCATATCACCGTATAGACTTTAGTTGCATGGATTTTATATTGGAAATTATCAAACGTGTTTTGGTTGTGTTCATTGGTGAATACTATTAAACAAACATAGTATACGAAAAAGTAGAAAAAAATAGGATAAAACAAAAAATAAATAAATAAATTTGTATTCGTTATGTGTTCTGTTCACTAATAAACTCATTCAAAAATTTAAAGTAATTGAGCAAATAGAAATTCTGAATCAGTTTTCAATAAGCTCTAGTAATTACATTCAACATTAAAAATTGTTCTTTTTAATATTATTCATTAGTGAACAGTTAGAATCTTTAATTTAAAACCTTAACAAATATTTAAATACCTTTTATATTATTCGTTATGTGTTTCGTTCACTAATAAACTCATTGAAAAAATTGAATGTAATCAAGCAAAATAGTAATTCTAAATCTGATGTTAAATAAACTCTAATAATCACATGTAATATTAGAAATTCTTCTTTTTAATATTATTCGTTAGTGAACAGTTAGAATTTTTAATTTAAAACATTAACAAATATTTAAATACCTCTTTAAATATTTATTCACTATAAATATCCAAAGATTAATAAACCAAGATTCAATTAATAAAGTAAAAAATTGGTTAGAGAATTTATATAAAAATTATCACGGTACCAATAAATAGAAAGTAGAGAATTACCTAATTTAGATTAATAATGAATTAATTACTAGAATGATGAAAAGACATAAACACCCCTCTTAAGTAAGATCTTAATTGCTAAAATCTGACGATTGTAAACGCTTCTCGCACTTCTCGCAAAAAATAAACTTCTCGCATGAACCTCCCCTATATATATATATATATATATATATATATATATATATATATAGGCAAAAGTTCAAACGAGAACCATTTTTTGGAAGAGAACCGCGAGAACCAATCTTAGCCGTCCAATTCCCCCTCCTTCAATTGGATTGCCCACCCATGAATTCCTTACATGCACCATGCCACACTCAATCTCCCCACGCTCTTCATCCATGAACTCCATTATCCAAAATGAACGGCCAAGATTGGTTCTCACATTTCTCGTACAAAAAACAGTTCTCGTTTGAACCCTCCCCTATATATATGATGAGTTGGAAATATATTTAAATCATATTCGAATATGTAATTGGTGTCCATTGACTGTAAATGTGTGACCCTATAGGTTTATTTATTATCAGTAATATCGTACTAATTTATGTCTTGTGCACATAGAACCAACAGTTGGCGGATACAATCCTTCACTTCTTAGGAGATACCAGACTCGTATAAATGTTGAATGGTGTAACCAACTAGATTCAATCAGGTACCTTTTCAAGTACATAAATAAAGGTCATGGTAGAATAACGGTTGGTTTCACAGGCTGAAATAAAAAATCTTCAAATTTAATAACAAATTAAAAATCAGATAATGACGAAGTGAAGAATTACGTCAATTGTCATTATGTTTCTGCATGTGAAGCTTCTCGGAGATTATTTGGATTTGGAATTCATTACCAGACGCCTAATATTGAGCGGTTATTTTTTCATCTTGAAGATCATCAGTCGATTGCTTTTGACCCTATGATAATATTGATGAGATTTTATCAAAGCCTTCGATTGGAGCTTCTCAATTTTTAGAATGGATGAAATGCAATGAAACAAACGAGTTCGTACGGACGTTAACTTATGTCGAGCTTCCTTAATATTTTGTCTGGAATTCTAAATCAAGAAAGTGGATTGAGAGACAGAGAGGATTTGCTCTTGGAAGACTGAATTATGTGCCTCTTAAAGCTGCAGATGGATATTGTCTGAGAATGTTGATTAACAAAGTAAAAGGCCCTATATGTTTTGAGGATATTAAGAGGGTGAATAATGTAGTGTATGATACATTCAGGGATGCATGTTATGCTCTAAATCTTCTAGATGATAACATAGTACAGTGGTTCCTTTTGTAGGGATTTATTTGTTATGTTAATATTCTTGGATACATTATCTAGACCTGATTATGTATAGGAAAACACATACAATATTTATGTGACGACATTCTTCACCTTCGCCGATAAGAACTTCAAAGACCAGGTATTATATTTACTTCTTAAATCAGTTATATATTTTTAATAATTTTATATATCTTATGTGTTTTTGTCATTATTCATATACTGATTAAGCTATGGGGTAAAACCCTAATACCACTGGGCTACTTCATTAGTTTTTAATTAATATATAACCAGATTTTTTATAAAAATAAAATAATAAAAAGAAGTCAGTTCGTGAATAGTAGTAACACGAATCACATTGGTCGAACCCTAACCACTCGATTTCCTTCAAAATCTTTTCTCATCATCAATTCAGAATCAAATTGCTTCCTCTAATCGACTTCCAACCTCCTACAAAGCACATCAATTCCACCTTTTCATCTGTGATTACACCTAAATTACAGTTATGGAAACCCTAGTTTCATCTACATCAATCGTATCTTCTCCTTCACCCCTTTCGATCTTCTCTTCTAAATCGAAAATTCCAATTCCCAGAAGGCTCTTTCGATCCTCCATTTGCTCCAAGAGTAAGCAAGCGATTATCATGTAAAACTTCGTTTTTTTGTTGTTGATCTTTTTTCGAAGATTAACGAATTTTGATTTGTGTTTACAGATGATGATAACGAATTCGGTCTCCGATCAGAGGTTAACGATGGCAGTATTGTCCCGATTTCCGGCAATCAAACTTTCTCTAAGGTGATTATTTTTTTTAAAATATTGATATAAGACGTATTGATTAATTATATGTTACAGAAGCTATGGATTGTTTGATATTTTCTGGATATTTCCCAATTTGGTGTAATTGCTTCGCTATAACAACTTTGACTTTGGTATTCTGCTGGTGTTTTCAGTATTACATGAATGAATTGATTAAGTGATTATTGAGTGTTTGGATGTTCAATCTGGAACTGATTATATGATTATTGTGACTAAACTTCAAGTCCAATAATCAGTTTTTAATGTCTGGAAAAACATATTATGCGGCTGGTTATTTGATTGTTATATGGCAAATAATCGTACTTTCTACTTATTTTTAGGAAAAAAAATATTCTTTTTTTATGTCAGTTTTTCTATTAATTACTTAGACAATCAGGACCAAACGAATAAACAGCTTTATAACTAATATTTACAATTTAACGTCTAATTATTACAAATTTAAATTGCAAAAGCACATCCGAACATTATTTTCTACAATCTGTTTTATTACAGCTGGGATTATCGAAATAAAATTGGGGTTATTTACACCAAAGCATAACTTACTTTCCCCGTTTTCATTCTATGTAAGAAAACATGTTTTTTTCCATTGTTGGCAACATACTTTCAAATTTTTTTACCTTGTATGTAACTAACCTTCAATAAAAGGTTAATTACATACTATGTGAAAATTTTGGTAGTTTGTTACATAAAATGGAAATGTTAAAAAGAAAAAACATTCTTGCATACTATGACAAAAAGGGGAAAGTAGGTTGCATTTTTTGTGTAATTTCTATCTATTCGATATCATATAATCACTATTCAAACGTACATCCAACACCTTTGAATTTGATTTAAGGGTGCTATTAATTGGTGTTTTCCAATCAAGGGGTTTGATTCATGTGGAGTGTTGTTTGTCTTGTAGGATGATGCTATGGGATTGGTTCTTAGTGCAGCAAATGTTAGAGGGTGGACAACAGGGTCGGGCATGGAAGGGCCACCAGTTTCTGCCGCTGGTGGTGGCGGCCATGAGCAAGAATCCAATACTGACAAGATCTCAACCTTCCCATGGTCCCTCTTCACCAAATCTCCAAGAAGACGTATGCGTGTTGCCTTTACTTGTAATGTATGTGGTCAAAGAACGACCCGAGCTATAAATCCACATGCATATACTGATGGCACCGTATTTGTTCAGGTACTCATTATTTTATAATTATTTTGCTATAATTACTTATCCATTGTGTATTATTCTAGGGTACACCGCGCAAACAAGACACATACTTTACACTTTATCCTGGATTTAGCAACCAACATTGAATAGACACAACATAAAAACCAGCTTATGTTTAATTATCAATTATTCTAGCTAGTTACATTTATTATCGAATCTAGCAACACACGAAGTGTTCAACCAGGAGTAGCAGGTTAGATTTTTTTGCTGATTGTTTAAAATTGCAGACGTGGCATTTTTTAATTATTATTCGCAATGTGGCATCTGATAATTGATAATATGAATCTTTTTAAAAGATCGTGTTTTCAAACTTGCAAATAATTTGTTTTATTCTTTTTCTTAAATATTTTAAGCATAAGTGACGGATGGCATGGCATGAACCCAGTGCCGCATCAGCTTCGTTACCTTTAAAATCAATTAAAATGAGGGTTGCTGCTAAATTTCATAAGAAATTGTAAGTTAGTATTCGCCTGATCCATAGTTGGTTTTAAGAGTGGGGAAAGTGTAAAGTTCGTTTCTGTTTTGCTCAGTTTTCGTTTTATTTGAAAGACGTATTGCTTAATGCCTTAATGTGTTAACTTCATTTAGATGAGGAAAGATTTGTTTGAACATGATGGAAGCATTGAGTTTTATGCTCAATTGATACTTCTTTTCCTTTTTTGTTTGTTTTGGGAGAGAAAAGGGAAAGGGGGAAGGGGGAGGGGGGGGGGGGGGTTGTTTTCCATGACTACACTAGGATACTCCTACTTTGGTAAAAGGTATATTGTAATATGTAAATTGTAACTTGTTACTTAATAACCTAGACCTTCCATATACGTCATTGTTTATGCGGTAATGGAAGGTTAAATATCATCTAAGTTGTGTTTTGATGTGTGCATTGAAAGTGATTATGTGATTTGACTGGTTAGAACCAGATAATCGGTTGTATTTAAACAGGTTGTGGGAGACAAAGCTTGGATAAGTTCTTTACTGTTTGAAGTTGTAATAAACTGATGATCAGTTAATTATCCCTTACAATCAATTCACAAAAAAATCACTATTCATTTCAATTTTTATTTTACCCCCCTAATAAAATTTTATTTTTCACCCTTTAACTTATAAAAGTTGCATTTGATCTTCAAATTCTTAATTTTACACACAAATATATTTTTATTTTTCACCTTCAATTTATACAAGATTAGATTTTACATCATAACATAGTTTATAGTTTAATTATGACTATTATTCTTTTAGGTTATTACTACAACTAGTATATATATGTTTTGGGCTGAACTATATTGCATAGAAGTCTAAAACTTTGAGTATAAGTAAATGTGTTAAGCATATAAGATTATGTAAGTGAGAACTCAGCATATAAATTAACAACTGAAAAATGTTAAGAGTAATTTAATAAAGTTACATAGAAACTAAAATAATACATTTAGTTTTATACAATATATAAATAAAACAATATTACAAATGACACCATAAAGTATCCAAGTATACAACTACATATGTTGGAGATATGTTAAGTAATGTTAGTGGAACCTAACTTAATTGAGGGGTAAATTAGTTATGTAATTTTACATTTTACTTATCAATCCATATATGATCTATACTTAATGTGAGGATAAAACATTTAAGTTACATGGCTCTAGCATCACCTAACATTTTTTCATACATGTTTTACTTTGTATGTATATTACTTGAAGATATATTTTTTATGTAACAAACTCTTAAATATCATATTTTATTAAGTTATTTATGTATCAAATTCATCTTACTTTTCTATTGTGTGTAAGCAAATTTAAATATAACTTTTAAAAGATTAGTACAATAAAATGCAAGATTTTTCGTATGATACACAACCATATGTAAACATGTATATTTAAATTTTAGCATATATGATCATAATATATCCATATTCCTACTAAATATATTTATTGCTTTTATTTACATGTTTTGGGAGTCTGAAGGATCATTTTAATATTAAGTGGATTATTTTAATATTAAGTGTGATGACTGGCTTATTTATATATATAGGTGACACAAAAGTTTTTCAACTCATTCAAAATATTTATTTTTCAATAATAAGGTAAACATTATCTAATTATAATTCAATAAATTTCTTATTTATATTTCAAATTTAGCATTTATAATCAAACTATACGTAAATAATTATATGAAGTATATTTCAACTTTACAGCTTTTAACATGTCTCTTACATGGTTTTAAAATGAATTAAATATTAGTTCCTTACAATATTAATAATAACGTTGTATTATCACAATTGATGACATGATAGACAAGCAAGTCTTCGAAAAATGTGGACATGATGTGTCAAAAGAAGTGGTTTTCAACTTTTGAAACAAACTAAAGAGCGTAATAATCCAATATTAAAAAAATTGATAAATGAAATTAGATATGTAATCTCAAAAGTACACACTTCTTATGTATATTTTATTACAAGTCGTGATCGATTTTAGGAAACAGTCGCACCTCCAACAAATTACAACGAATAATTTTAGTTTAGTTAACTACTTGATAACTATAGTTTGCTAAAAAACAACTCTATTTTTTATCTTCTTAAAGAACGATTATGAAACTAAATAATATGTAGGTATACTACCTTCGAACAACCATCTATATATAATACTATATATAAAATTTAGTATAAATGTGATTATTTAAATATCAACCCAGCGCAACGCACGGGCATGATACACCTTGTTAGTTACTCATTTAGCTCCAAGTTAAGTGATATAAACCAAATTCATGCGATACGTATTTTAATCGAATGCGTGCAAACGCACAAGAGGGGCATTGGTATTCGAGGAGGGGGATCTCCTACTTGCTGACCCCAACCTGCTCTTATATAGCTTACCCATTTACAGGCTGCCCTCTTAAGAGGTTGAAATCGGTCCAACAGCCGCCGCTTCAACTCATCCCAGTAGCGGAATGCTTTCTCTGTTCACTTCATCGATACCATACTACATCCGGTCCCTCCAGACATAATACATCAGCCCTTAAACGCTCCCCCGAAGTGATAAATCTCTATGTCGAAGAATCTTTTGATCCTATACACCCATCCGTACGCATCCATCCTTCAGACAACAGCATCTTCAAATTTTGCAATCAGTAGTTGGTCCCAGGACCCAGCTCCGATCTTTACGCTGTGCAAACATGGCAGTGGTCCCACTCTGCCTTGGATATGCGTTACTCAAGTCACGCCGTTGATGGATATGGGTAGCACTTGAGTCGGCCTGCAAGTATAGTAGCGGAAAATCGGAAATCCTAGATCATAAAATTGCAATGCTGCTGTCTAACCCACTCGTGGTGAAACCCCCTGGCTTGGTCCGATGGTGGTTGAGGTCTGAGACACTGGTGGCGGTTGAGTGGGTTTTAGCAGAATCTAGGGCAGCTTGGCATTTCTTTGATCGGCAATTTCTTGGTGTCTCGCTGCATCAGACCTGATGGCAGCCAGTTATTGCTCCATCTTTTCCTGCATCTTCTCAAAACGTTCGGTGCTCTCTGAACGGTGCCGTTCCAATCCAGTTTTCAGGTCTCTAACTTTGGTCATTGTGATCGGCTTGAATGGCGTGGCTCACAGGCAAAGATAGATGGCTCTGGTACCTACTTGATATAAACCAAATTGATACAATACATAATATTAGTTCGATGGACTTGATATTCGAGACTCAAGGGGATCTCCTACTCAATTTAGAACTCTAAACTTTAGTGCCCGGCTAGCCAACCCCAACCTCCTCTTGTATAGCCTACCCGTCGACTAGATACAGAAAACAATTCAAAATAGGAAACAAGATAATTCAATATAGGAATAAGATAAAGTAGGATATACTCCCAACTAATAAAGATAATTACTAAGATAAGATAACTATTAGAAAAAACGTCACTTCCCTTCTGCTTGATCATCGGCTCCAGCCCCTGGGACCCTTCTTCCGCCTTCGATACATATATGATATAATGAAACCGGTTCACATCATTAAGCTGTACTCACTTAAATCCTTAACCGTTGGTGTGTTTTCTTTTTTCTGGATTATATGCAAATGCTGAATGATATGTGTGCTTAATTGGATTGCAGTGTTGTGGATGCAATGTATTTCACAAGCTTGTGGATAATTTGAATCTATTTCATGAGATGAAATGCTATGTGAATCAATCCTTCAACTACCAGGATCCAAATGCTAACGCTGGCAGTCTTGGCTTCAAGTATCTTGACATGGATGATGAAAATGATGACATGTTTCCACTTTTATGAGGTGAAAATCATATTAAAGTTATGTAGAGATTTGTATGTACATTCTATCAATTGTGTATACTTAACCTATAGTGTGCTATTATGCTTGTAAATAGATTCTGAATAAGATAAATATGTGTTTTTGTTTGTGTTTGATTCTTCTAGTCTTTACATTTTCCTAAAATGGCCCAAATAGAGGTGCGAAAAGGTACATACATATATAACAAGCGGAAAGTAATGTAGCTGTTTAACGAGTCTCTTGCAGGCAGGCATAGGCTGGTTAAGAGATTATTTGTGGGGAAACGATTCACACCGGATATAATTATATTAGTATATGGATGTTTTTATTTCGATGTCTTTTCAAAATTACATAATAAGTTACGAGGATGGTATTTTCCGGTCATTATTTTTCTTTTCTTTTTCTAGACGTCATAGTAATCTAATCTATATTATTAAGGGTCCTTATTAATTAAATTATTTAATGCAATACTAAAATGATAAAATTGATATTTTTACCTTATTTGAATAATTCTTGCAACATATCTTACTCCTATATAATGTATTTATCACATAAAAAACTCTTAATTTTAAGAAGAGTAAATTTACTAAAATATCCCACCTTTATACCTCTCCTTTACCCTTCCTTTAAGTCCACAATTAATGAATTTAAACAAATAAATATTGAAAACATAACTGACAATTAATGAATTTAAACCAATACTTATAACTGAATTATTTCTAACCATATATTTGTAATATTAACTTTTGATTCATGAGATCACCATACTTATAACTGAATTAAGTCTAATCATATATTTTTAATATTAACTTTTGATTCATTAGATCACCTAAATTCCTGTTTTCAATAAATCAAGTTTAAGAGATTTCACAAACACCAAACAAATGAAAGAGTCAAAGAGTTAAAATATATAAACATTGCATTCTAACTCAATTATATAATAATTGGAACTATGAAACATTACACACACATATACATACATATATATAATCAACAACTTCATGATTCAGCCATGCGACAAAATTCTTCCAACAAACTGAAAGACAAATAACTTAGAGTTAGCAATTAAATTCTTAATTTCAAAGTGGCTCTCGCAAATAATCTTCACAAACTCATATTATCTTCATCTCGCAAGGAATCTTCACAAACTCATATTAGCTCTTTGTGATTATTCTGCACCAAACTCATCACAACCTCCTCTTTATTCGCTGTCATCGCATTGCGCGGGTACCCCACTAGTAAAATAAATAGACTCAAGTTCTATTCCTAGGGTGAAAATGTAAAATAGACTGAAAGTTTTGGTTAATATTGGAAGCCTGTAAGCTTCTAATTGGGGTCTTATTGGAAAATGGTGGTGGAAAATTTTACATAATAATGAGTCCTTTTGGGTCAAAATCATTAAAAGTGTCTATGGGGAAAGAGGGGGTTTAGACTTTAGATGGGTTGTTGTTGGGCAGGTTTGGTAGTAATTCAATATGGAAAAACATTGTTCAGGTGGGGATGGAGTTAGTCAAAGTTGGTATCAACTTTAAAGAGTCTTTTGAATGCATAGGGGATGGGAGGGGTTGATGTTTTTGGAAGGATAGCTAGTTGGATAACTTTAAACTTTAAGACAGATTTAAAAGATTGTTTCAATTAGAAAGGAACAAAGATTGTCTTGTTAGGGATAAAGGATACTCGAATGATCTTTAATGGCGTTGGTCGTGGAACTGAGGACACCGAGAGGAAGAGAAATGGGTGAATTACAAGAGCTGGAAGATTTAGTTAGATCAAAAGGTTTATCAATGGCAGGAACAGATCGTGTTCGGTGGTGGCTCTCGTCAGATGGAGACTATTAAGTCAAAAAACTAAGATGTTTGATTCAAGATAAGCTAGATAGTAATGTAGTTGCTGGAGAGGAGACCAAATGGAATGCTCTTGTTCCTAAGAAAATATGTATTTTTGCTAGATAGTAATATGTATTCTATCAAGATCTATTGATTCTTCATCTTGGCTTGTTAATCCGGTTGTGTGGTAAAGATGTTTGTCTTTAGTTTTTGTTAGTGCCCAGTTGCTACTTGGATATGTGTTGCTTCTTTTAGCTGGTAGTGTGCTTTGTATACATAGCATAGTTCTCTTTTTGCGCGTCGTATGTAAATTATGTGTAATTTATTTTTCATATGTTTGTCTGTATGTGAATTATTATCATCCCATTAGTATTACTTCTTATGGGCTCTTTCTGGTTTTTTGTTGCTCGCAAGAGGCTATGGGAATGGTAAGTTACATTTTTGCAGTGAGTCCAAACATATACTTAATTCATATGTTTTAAAAAGACACTTTATTTAGACAATACCTAAGAGGAGAAGGGTGTATCACACCCTTGCATCAATCACACCGTTTTATGTCAACTTATACTATATCACATCCGTAAGAAAAAAAGCATTTTTTCCATCGTGACTAATATCAGGGTTGCTAATCACCTAATTAAATCATGTTGCATTGGGTTTCTAGTCCGTCGTTTGTAGTGTTAAAAGTAGTCATCACGCTAACCGTTTTATGTCAGCTTGTATAATATTACACCCGCAAAAAAAGCATTTCTTCCACCGTGACTAATATCATGGTGGGTAAATGGGTAATCACCTAATTAAATCATGTTGCGTCAAGTCTCTGGTCTATCACGTTAACTATCTTCCTTCCACTCCATACAAGTAACACATATCCTTAATACACATGTTTAACTTAACTGAACACTTAATTTAAAGAACGATAAAAAAATTTTATTTGTTTATATTGATGAATCTTGTATTCTTGCTTAATTTGTTTAGTTTACTCGCACGTCTTTCCCTCTATTCAATTTTTACTCTCTTTTTCCTTTCTAAACGACAACTACTTGTGATTGTTCAAGCTTTTTAAAGTGCCACGTAAACTCATAAAAATAATTTTTGAGAGACTCAAAGTTACACAACAAAATAATTGATTGTGTACTCTTGTTTTGTACAAAAATGATTCCATGTTTCTTTTTATACACGATAATTTACATCCTCTAATTCCAATGATCTGCCTCGTACCTTCCAACCAATCAAAAACTTCCACATCAGATAAATGGATAGATTTGATTGCCTACGTGGACCAATATCATCAATTCACAAAAAGATAACTCAATTCTCAACAATCACTCCCCATGCTACATTATCTAACACAAACCACACAAAATTCATCCATAAAAAAAAACCACCATCACTTTATAATCTCCAAGCCTCTCTCCCTCACACACCAAGATAGCAAAACTTCTAACTTCCTTCCCAATGGCAAGTGTAATATCATCAGCTGTTTCCGTCCCATCATTCACCGGTCTCAAGGCGGTCGCCCCGACCGCCTCCAAGGCCGGTGCCGTCTCCATCAAGGCAACGGCCATCAGCCCAAAACTTTCAGTCAAAGCCTCGCTGAAAGATGCTGCTGTTGCCGCCGTTGCCTTCTCCGCAACCGCGTTGCTCGCAAGCAGCGCTCTTGCCATCGAGGTCAAGCTGGGAGACGATAACGCGGCCTTGGTTTTCGAGCCGTCCACTTTCAGTGTTGCGGCGGGGGAGAAGATCGTGTTTAAGAACAACGCAGGGTACCCGCACAATGTGGTGTTCGATGAAGACGAGATCCCAGCTGGTGTGGATGCATCGAAGATTTCGATGGGTGAATCTGATTATTTGAATGCAGGTGGGGAGGAATACTCGGTGACATTAACTGAAAAGGGGACTTACAGTTTCTACTGTGCACCACACCAAGGTGCTGGTATGGTTGGCAAAGTTACCGTTACATAAGCTTTTTTAGTGATTCATTTTTCAATTTCTAAATAAAAAAGCTTGAAAAAAATGGTTTTGTAAAGAGTTTAATAGCCCAAGGTTGATCGAATCTCTGTTATTATTTCATTTGGTTTGTGTTGGTGCAATTTTACATCATAGCCTTACATGTATGCATTGCTGTATTGTACCGTACAACTGATCGATGGATCTTGGTATAATTGACAACTGGCAGATTGACTCTAGTAGTTATTTACTTTCACAATTTTTACCATTTCTAAGTGCACTGGTAAATTACATGTGAAAATGTGATGGTGGTCACTATATTTATACATACTGTGACCTATTTAACCACCTACCTTAAACTCTTAAATAAAGATTAGTGACCCTAAATTAGTAAAGTACTTAAAAAAAATGAAAATAGAGAGCTAAAAGAGTCAATTTACCCAAGGGACAAAGGATCTATGGTAAGCGATATACAAGAAATTATTACATATTCAAACACCATTTAAGATTATAATATACATGCCAATGAATTTAGAGATTTCTACAAGTATATACAATTTCATTTCCACTTTATCTTGATTGTATAAAACAATGTGTTTAAACAACAATGAGTTAAAAAGATCTTTTTTTTAAACATAATTTACATGTATGGTTAATATGAACTTCTAGGATTCTTGGCACAACCCCCATCTATAATTGATATATACATCTACCAAAACTCGAAAAGGATTCCGGTAAAGGCTATCCTCTTTAACCGGAAAGTCATGGGTTCAAGTGACGGAAACGACCGATATACCCTTGTGAACCCTACTAAACTTTAAGAGCCTTGATTCTCAAAGAAGGGCCTTTATCTAGTATTGTATACGTATACTATAGTTAAAGGCCACTCCTCGAGGTCAAAATTTAAAAGTTCTGCAATTTGGGAATCCAGAAGTCATGTAATTAAAGCATTAGGGAGGTTGGATATAGCCCCAAGGATCTTACCACCAACATCAAGAAAATTTTCATAGTCCGGTAATGTGCCTACTTTCCCATCAGCTTCGACTTTAATCGGGTACTTGAGCAGATGGCCCGGTAAGGGGGTAAAATAGTCAGAAGCAAACCTCTCCCAATTCTCTTCTGCAAACTCATTTATATTCCTTACACAGACTAAACTTTCGGGCTCCTTGAAGTAGTCGTGGATCTTACCCAAGTGTTCGGCCCATAGTGACATCCTGTATCCGTACACCTAAAATTCACATTAATAAAAAAAAACGAAATTAGAGATGGAAAAATAGGCTAGGAGAGTAACTAATCAACATGTCGATATGGGTCTATGTTAGAACAGGTTGTTATTATTATGGAAGTGGGCCGGATTGACCCATGAACATATTTTGTCATTAGTTATTAATAGTTAATTGTTTAAATAAAATTAGGAAAACAAGATATAACAATAGTCTAATTGTTAACATAAATTAGTATGGTCAGTTAGATCGAGTATACTAACCTGACCACGTGGGAGCATTTTCTTTTGAGCCCATGTGTGATGGGGCTGATAAGCCCCCATTGCTATCTCTGTATCTCTTGAACCAGCCATGGATCTTTGGTTAATGTTAGCAGAGCCTAGTATCACATATTCGTCATCTACTATCATTCCCTTTGCATGTACATATATCATGAACCTTCCATTCTTCTGAGAAGCCGAAACCTGCAATAAATATGTTCTTTAAAGAAAATTGTTTTCTTTAATCACTTTGTTTAAGGAAGTCCCAGTTTATTATACCATCTCAAATCATATATCCAGCCAAAAGCATGTATACAATGTTCAAATTCTTGAAAAAAGAAAACCACCCTTGGTTAGTTTTTCTATTATTTAAAGTACAAGATAATCATAAAGTAAAAACCGAAGAATGTTTTTGTCGGTTTGCATGTTTTTAGCCACATTTGGTCATGAAATTGAATACATACTTGGTGACTTATAAAGTTGTTTCAGCAGCCTTAATGAAAAAAGTTAAATGGTTGGTTGACCTCCTTACACATTATACCAATTACACACTCATGTGTGTGAAATACTAGTAAGATAATAGATCCATTTTAAAATGCAATAGAGTAGAAGATATAATAAAAGCTGGATAATCACCGAATTGCCATCTGAAGAGTTTTTCCCTTCATCCTTGAATCTTTCACGGTTACCAAGGCAGTAGAAATTTAAGTAGTCTTGTGGATGTGCATCTTCGAGCTCTGAATTCTTAATCTCTTGAGCAATAATTTCATACATCATCTGTATAGTTTGTCCCTAAAAAATCCAAGTATAAATTTAAACTACATGCATATACAACCTCTTAAATTGCGCATTCAGCTGTAATTTGAATGCACATTGAAATTTTAGAGTGTCAGCTGTTATTTTCTTAAACAAAACTTCATGGATGATTTATGATTGGCACAATATTACAAGAACTCGGAAAGATTATACTTGGGATATTTATAATCCATTTACTTATGAATGGGTTGATTTGGGTAATTGAGCTGTGTTTTCTCTAAAACAGGTCAATTCAAAAATAAAAAATTTGCTGAAATGGGAACACGTCAACATGTTGAAAGTTTCCCAAAATCTACTGTCAATGCATATGACCTCCTAAATTGTTTTTATTCAAATATTAAGATATAATTGTACTAATGTTGTTTGTTTGATCAAAGTTGACATATATAACATATTAGAGTGGTCAAATAAGTATTTGCGGGTCTATATGACATACCAAAAATGTCATGTTTCAACCGAGACCCATTTTGACCTGTTACCCAACTTAACACCCACCTGACCCGTCCTTGCCACAACTACTATTACCTGCCAAAACAAGATTCCTTGAACAGGAGCAGAAGTAGGGACACCTTCTGGCCACATTGGAATGACAACATAAACCGCAAACCTCTCATTTGCCCTTATTTTGCTAGCAATCTTCAATGCTAGCTCCATTGGGATCAAATGATCAGCGCCTAGTGACAAAAAAAAGGAAAATAAGTAGATGACTAGAAATGAACATTACTCTTACCCAACACATAACTACATAAGCAATGTTTGCACAACTTTCAGGATAAAAATTACACAAACCTGTATCTTTATTGGATGACCATCCATATGATGAACCAAGAAAATATTGATTCTCAATGTAAATGAAGTGCTTGGCAGATCTTATGGCTTGAATGTATGCCTTTTGAATGCTTGTATCAATCACCAAATTTTTTGCACACCCGAGATTCTGATATATTAGAACATTAGAATAATGTCAAGACATAGAGGCTGACTTGGGTTGCATATGAACTCAAACGGTTCATATCAAAATTAGCAAAAAGGGGAACGGGTAAACAGATTGAAAGTCTCCTGAAGTCTGCTTTTAATGCACAAAACCTCTTAAATTACTATTCAAACATTTAGAAGGAAAAGAAACAATCTTTACAGTTCAACCCAATCTGAGTGGGCCCGCTTTGACCCATACTAAAAAAAGACCCGTGTCAATTCAAACCAATTTGACCTGATACCCAACTTCCCTGACCCACCCATTTTCAACAACTTCCCATTGCATGGAACTTTCTATATACAGTAATTAAGATAAACCTGAGACTCGGCTACTTTGGCATCTCTAGGAAATCCTTCCAAAGAACCAGAATCGATTGAGCGAAAAATCTATTCACATTAGAAACCAACAAACCAAAAGTCAAAGAACCAGATCCAAGATTTTGACAGAGTCAAAAGTTAACCATGGTGAATGCAAACCTGAACATGCCATCTATCAGGATCTTCCTCCCTTGAAACATACAATGATGGATCGTCGTTCGGAACCCTAGATGAAGGGCAAAGTATCCATGGAATGCGTTCTATCTTAAATAATGAATCATCATGCCAAGGGGATATTTTTTTGACACCTTGTCCAACTCGTGACCACTTTGTAGCCTTTTTCCACCTTTGTTCAAAGTTTTTAAGCACATCATGTGCAGCAGGACCATCAATTTTGCAGTGTAAATCATGCCACGGTTGTCTTGGACCTTTCATACCTGACTATCATAGAGAGAATATGGTATGTGACTCGGTCTCAAAACAAAAAACCAATGGTTTCCTTTTCCATAGAGCTAATTGCATAAAAAGGTAACCAACTTTTGTCCACTTTCTATTCCAGGCAGCTTTCAAAAATTTTGATTTGGTAACATGTCAAAATGATGACATGGCAACTGAAGCCTGAAAGGTTGGTAACTGATGACCATATTGACGTTTTCTGAGATGGCGATTGAAAATCAGGATTCTTAGGTAACTATCTTAATCAAACATTTTGAAGCTTTGATTACGTTTTTCCGCATAAAATAAGTTGGGTGTCCAAAACATGAATAAGCCTAAAGTTGGTTAGTTTTTTCACCATTAGGCCGTTGTCCATACCAGAAAACTCTTGGTTATTGAACATGTCTATTAATGCATAATTTCTTGGTGTAATTTTTTGCCTTTATTAAGTTGATATAAGAGTAAAGACTAATATTCATACTGACATGAGAGAAGAGACCAAGAGTTAACTGTTAAGAAGAAAAAAAACACTTAAAAGTAGATTATAGACTTACAGAAAAAGTTGGATTGTAATAATCATCTTTAAACACAGTGCTACGGTCACGAAATAAACGATGTTCTGGTGTGTCATAGCGTCCATTACAGAGGTCTAGACCTCCAAGAAATGCAGATATCTTCCTGTAACTTCCATGAGCTTGTGTATCCACTATAATACATTTCTGATGATGGGTGTATAATGTCCCAACAACCTTCATCAAAAGAATTGTTTAATAAGGAACAAGATTGATACATATCATCCAGACATGAACTTAAAGCAAAGCTTCTTAAACACCATAACTATTTGGAAACGAAAATCTTTCACTTTCCGCTGACTAGTTCGTATAGTTAGATGATGATTCAATTATAGAAGCATGCCTGTTGTTTGAAAATGCTAAGCTTACTGCTTGCATATCGAGGTGCCAACACACAATGGACAGATGTGTGTTTGAAAAACTTGCGAGTCTCTTCATCATGAGTTTGCATCACTCCTTCCTGGACATCAAACCATTTAAAATAATAAACCACAAAGTATATCTTAACCACCTTTTGAAATATATTTGTAATGTCTAATTGACTATTTACAATTCTCGTATGTTAATCCAATTGCAGGTAGGTGTAATATTGTACTAATAAACCACTACTCATGCTCAACTACCAACTGGCCGCGTGAAAAATTTTAATGGACGATTATACCCCTCTTAACTAGGGATGTAAACAAGCCAAGCTACTAGTGAGCTACCTAAGCTCGGATCGTTAAAAGCTCGAAACAATCCGAGCCTAGACTAAAGCTCAACTACCAACCGGCCGCAAGCAAAACTTTAATAGACGATTATACACCTCTTAACTAGGGATGTAAACAAGCCAAACTACTAGTGAGTTACCTGAGCTCGGATCGTTAAAAGCTCGAAACGATTCAAGCCTAGACTAAAACTCATTTAGTAAACAAGTCCGTGCTAGAGCCTTAAAAGAGTGGGATTGTTTAAGCTTGGGAGCCTAAACGAGATTTATTTATAATTATATAGTACACCTCTATATTTAATATTTCATTTTTAATAATTATATGTATGATGTATCCTTTCAATGAAAATTTCAAAATAATACCCAAGCCTAAACGAGCCGAGCCTGAGCTTCGTATATCTTATACGAGCTAAGCTCAAGCTAAAAAAAAATCCTAAACGAGCTCAGCTCAATAAAACCAGACTAGGGCTTGGCTCATTTTACATCCCTTCTCTTAACCAAAGGGTGGTTATTTTCTACAAACCATCTAAGTATCCGATATCATCACATACACCCTGAACCTAAGACGTTAACGTAAATTTTTTATTACTCCCTAATTGAATAACCAGGCCACAGTGGCATCAATGAACGGCTGCACCAAATCAAACATTTAAACCTATGAACCAGTAGGCACTAAAGTTTATTGCCTTAGATATTCTAGAAAAATGGTCAAAATGATAACATGAACTTGACTTCATATTAAACTTTGAACTAAGTATGTGTAATATATGTTAACATCATATCTGCATTTCATTGTTTATGAAGATAATCATAGGAACAAACTCTTGAAACATTAGGAAAGGGATCAAAATGATTTATTTTATACCGTTTTGATGAAGAATTTGTCATGTGAAGTCTTGTCATCCCAAACAAGCAACAGAACCTTGACCCCTTCTTGTGATTTGCACTTTAACAACTCCCCAAGAGTCAAATCTCCATCTTTTGGCAAAGGCTTTGTAGGCTCCCTAACCAGTTTCACCTTATCGAAAATGGACCACCCAACAACATACACCAAATGACGAGCTTCCATAATATCATGGCAGACATCTTCCCAACACCCACTCTGTTTGAAAGTTTCACGATCTCCACCGCTTTCTGTTTCTCCGCTGTCTAATTGAATCTCTGGCAGCTGCCCCTCTCCGACGTGTGCATCCTGATACAGCGTCACATTACATCCACGTCTCATCGGAAAATAACTCCGATTCAAACCAAATAACTCATCTCTGCCGATTAAATTTGTGTAATTCTCGACATCATAAGGAGTGAATCTGAGTTTTAACCTAAGCGCGGCTTTAGGTTTTGGGGGTTTACCAAACGGACCAAGTATCGGGAACCAATCTTCGATTAACTCGCCGGATTTAATCCATTTAGCGGAGATTGTGGCAACGCCGATCATATCGGCGCCGAACATATCATTATCCTTCACCTGAAACTCCACCTGCGACACCGGATGTGCTACGGGCGCTACAATATGTTCGTTCCAGACAGGATACTGCGAGTTTGAAATCACGCGCGTCCGTGCGACGGTGGCTCCAGTGAGGCACACGCTAACGTACGGATCACTGGTAATCACCTTGTGGTTGCGCTTCGATTTTTTGTTCTTTTTCGATGATTTACACAAATGGAAGACTTTCAAGCAACGGCGCACTCGCTCCGTTGGTAAATCCATGTTCGGCAAGCACCGAGCTTCGATTATTGTTAAATCGAGGTCACCGTGAAGATAAATGATCGAATCTGAATCGCTGATTGCCATCCTTGGGAATTTGTGAATATTTTTTAGGTAATTTTCAGATAGTACATTAAGATTTTGATTCTGTTCGCCGGAGCAATTATGACGAGAAGGCGGTGGCAGTGGCGGTGCCGTTGGGATCTCCGGCCATGGTGACCAACGGCGGCTGAGAATGGCTACGGTGGTGATGGTGCGCCTGGACCAGCTACAGATACATGGAGAAAATGGTGGCGATAAATCGTAACCGTTTAACACGTGGACATGCCAACTTTTTCCAAAGCAACGGTTTTTGGTTTTGGAAGGAAAAAAAAATATTTTATTTCTCAAAATATATTAAACAATACAAATATTAATTTGTGTATGTATTAAATTTTTAAAAATATGTTATTGTATATATTTTTAAATTTATATTTTTTTTGATTTTTTATGTGATTAAAATATATACAATAAAAATAAATTAAAAATTCGATATGTATAATAATATCTTTTAAAGGTAGATACACATATTATCATTTATGATATAGTTTAATTTATTTTAAAAAAAGTAAACCCAAAAAAAAATCCAGGTGAATTATTTCAGTTGCTCATGATGTCTACTAATGGATCAAATATAGAAAGAAAAAAATTACTAGATTATTTAAAAAATAAATTTACTTTTTAAAAACTATTCATAAATATTAATTTTATTTTGTTTGTGAAGATTTTTTAAACAAAACTTAACTGATACTTGATTGACCATCAAAGTACTTTAGATAGTTTTGTACACTTCTTCCGAATTATTTCAAATGTAGTTATGCAAAGCAAATTCAATTTGTGTTTACTGACAAAATCTAAGAATTGTAAAAATTAATGTTCTATCCCAAAGTATTGAATCTAATATATTTTTCTTGTCCGGAAATCCTTTAATAATTTCTATTACGTATAATTTTCGATGAGTAAAGATACCTCATTTTTTCTAGTTTATAGGTGGTAAACAAATTGGCTTATACCCATGAGGTATTGGGTTCTATTCTTATATACATACGTTTTTCCCTTTTTTCACAATTCTTTTTTCAACTTTTTAATTTTCATCATTTATTTTTCCTCCTTTGTCATTTATATCCTCTTTTCTTTTGGGTTTACTTCTTTAAAATGTATTAAACTATACCCCAAATATTAATGTGTGTATCCACCTTTCAAAAATGTTATTGTGTGTATCAAACTTTCAAAAAATATGTTATTATGTATATTAAACTTCCTATTGTATGTACTAAAGTTATACTCTTTTTATTTTTTTATGTAATCAAAATACATACAATAACAACAAATTAAAAGTTCAATACACACAATAACATTTTTGGAAGGTAGATACACACATTAACATTTGGTGTATAGTTTAATACATTTCGGAAAAGTATACCCTTTTGTTTTCCCTGGTTTTTTTCTTTTTATTTTTTATTTGAGTAATAATAGATTTAATTTTTATTTTTTTTATTTTAAAGGGTTTAGTTCATCAAAATGTATCTAATTTGTTATGTTTTGCTATTATGTATATCGAACATTAAAAGTTTCTAATGTATGTATTAAACTTTTAATTTGCTGTTATTGTATGTATTTTGGATACATAAAAAGGAGGGAAATGTATAAGTTTAGTATATACAATAGAAAGTTTAATACATACAATAACTACAAATTAAATATTTGATACACGCAATAGAAAATTTTAAAGTCCGATACATACAATAGCAAAACCTCACAAGTTGAATGTATTTTGGTGAACTAAACCCTATTTTAAAAAAAGATTTAATTTTTATAACAAATAGAAGCGTAAGACGACATTAATACATCTAAATCTTATGGAGCTTTTTTTCTCATTTTCTTAGTTATAGATGTGACAAAATCAGATGTTATTTTAATATTTGTGTGACGTTAGTGAAATTATTTCAATAGTTTCATGGTCGGGTAAAATAAACAAAGAATATAAATAACATTGAAAAATAGAGAAATGTTTAATACAATTCTAATTTAATTTATAGTCCTGATGGATAATTTATAGCCATTAGATTTTAAGATTTAATGGTCCAGATTTAATCTTATATTATAATCAAAATTGATATATTTGCATGAAAGAGGGCATTTATGACTTTTTAACTATTGTTCCCCACTTTCTCTCTCATCTAATTTATTTAAAATTAATTATCTCACAAAACGTTAATCATTAGACGAAACGAATTATACCGTTAATTTTTTTAAGCAAACGTTGATTTTTTAAGCAAACATTCAAAATTTATAAACGTTAAATGATATACAATTTAAGAAGATAAAAAATTTAGTAAAACAACACATGTAATATTGTTATAAATCACATGTGATTATACATTAATAAAATTTTAAGTCCAACCTAACAAAATGAAAAAAAAAAGTTTGTCAAAAGTATATCAAGTGACCTCTCTAATAAAAGAGGGGAACACGAGGATCACAACCGTATAATTGGTTTCGTCTAACGATTACCGGTTTGTAAGATAATTAATTTTAAATAAATTAGAGGAAAGAGAAAGTGAGGACCAATATTCAAAAGGTTATAATTGTTCTTCTTAATATCAATTTTAATTATTATCTAAGATTAAATCTAAAACATTAATTTTGAAATTTAATAACTAAAAATTGTTACTTATGACTATGATTTTAATAAAGACTATATTGAAGAAAACCTTAGATAAATAATAGTACACAACCTAGTTTATAATATACATCTGAGAATTTATTTTTTCACGTAAAAGATCACACATATAGATTTTCCATATCAGGTGTGCATTAAGCATTTTTTGTTATAAATTTATTCTATATTTGTCCTTCAGATATTTAGCATTCAATATTCACGGAAAAGGGCAGATAACTTACACTTGTTAAATAACATTTACCAAGTAAACTGGTTAAGAAAAAATTGAATAGTAATATATACAAATATTTCATAAATAATTACATAAATATTATAACTATTAGACTAAATGTCCGTGTGATACACGAGTTGGTTTAAACGATAATAAATATTAAAATAATAAAAACGTATTAAATAATATTAAAACTCGAATTAAATGAGAATTTTAAAAATGACGACGTACGACACCAACACTCTAACCAGAAGTGAAAACATCGACGCGAGTGGGAGTGCAGACTTGACAACAGAAACGTGGTATCATGATATGAAGAGATGTGATTGTATTTCTTATCTAAGTCATCAATCATTATTGTTACAATTAAAGGTAATAAAGTTAAACGTTATTGGTTATAATTAAAAATGATTTAAAATGATTATAAAATATTTTAGAATGATAAAACTAAGAATTTGGTTAATTATGATATTTTAAAATATTATAAAGGGTGTATATGATATTTGTAAATTAAGGTGGGAAAATACGGTTTTATATGATTTAATGAAATTATCTTTAATAATTTTGACTCTAAAAATTCAAAATTGTTTTTTTGATTTTAAGTTAATGAATGGTCAAGATTAAATATTTTTTTAAATGAATGGTTCAGATCGTTAAATAAATTTTATCAAATTAGTCTTTTATTTATATTAGAATATTCTTGATGGGCATAGACGCCAACGAAAATTTAGCATTTCTTGAGGGGATCAAACCTAATGTTTTAGAATCCTAGATTTTAGTTGATCGGGTCATAGCTTAACCGGTTAAACCACTTAGTTAACCCGGTTTTCTATACCATGTACACATACATTTCCAAATTCCTAAGTTATAACTTTTATGAGTTTTTCTAATAAAATTCCTTTGTTTAAAAAAAAGAGCTTTTGAGAATTTTATCGATTTTATTTTGATATCTCATATTGTCTTATACACTAATTCACATTATTATCATAAATAAACTAAATAACCCAAAAACTAGGCCAATAACAGGTTGAAAGGGCATGTTTGATATGTGTCAAAAGAGGTATCAACGAGGTCATTATTGAGCTGCTTTCCCGATCGGTTCCCTGGTCAACTAGTTTAACTGCCCAAATCAACCCAGGTTTTAAAACAATATTCAAACCCTCACCAACACATTTTACCTTGCAAATGATTTGCCGTTCCAATACTTGAACCTTTGTATATTAGTCGGAACAACATTATATTTTGTAAATTACAAATACAATTTAGAAAAATCCATTTATAACTAGTGTATGACATATATCTGTTTGGCTGTAACGGTATATATTTGCAAGTTTAATGGTTACTTTATGACGAATCCGTAATACTAGTATATAATGATTACTGTAGCAACGTTCTAAAAAACATGATGCGTAGCGTGGTCTAAATAACGTGAGGCATGACATGCCATATTGACCAATTTGACTAATCGCTTAACCCCATCGGCAAATACAAGGATACAATGTAATTTTAATGGTTACTTTATGATGAAGCCGCAAATACAAATATACAACCCTCTTTTACTAACCCATTGACAAATCTCTTAACCCCAAGGTTCTAATACCATGAGTATGACGTTACAGCATAGTTAAACGTCAAATCTTGAAAGTCATGATAAAACCACGACGTTCTAATTATGATTTTAAGGCTAGAACTTTGTATATAATATACAAATATACAAACAAAAATAAAAAAGAACATAATTATAGATTTGTACAATAATTCATCATTATTCAAGTCTCACATAAATGTTATTATAGCAAAAGTTCAACGAGACTGTTTTTCCTACGAGAATCACGAGAATCAATCTTACCCATCCAATTCTCATTCTTCAATTGGATTGCCCACCCATTAATTCCTTACATGCACCCTGTCACACTCAATCCCTCACGCTCTTTATCCATGAATTTCATTATCCAAAGTGAACGGCAAAATTGATTCTCATAGTTATCATACGAAAAACAGTTCTCGTTTGAACTCTCCCCATGTTATTATAATAATAACACGCCCATCAAGATTCAAGAAAAGATAATTTACCACTGCTCAATCAGTTCACAGGCATTAGTCAGCGTATGAGTGTACACATTAATTTTTTTTATATATTTAAATTCAGATAAATATATCCAATTAAGAAAGACTTACACATCACCTAATAGTTGATTATTAGGGAACTACCAATAGTATATGTATTAGTTCACCTATTTCCTAGCTTACCATAGTGACATATATAATATTTTGTTTAATATAAGAAATTAATAAACGAACAATTTGGTATTTAAATATTAATACATATAACCATCAATGTGATACTTGTTATTGTGACCCACCGGCCACTAGTGTATGTTATTCCGGTTTTGAAAAATATTTTATTTGAAAAAGAGACAACCTTTAGTTTGAACAACCATATCTTTTGGCCCAATAGTGGTCTGGTTGGTTAGATGTAAAAAAATTTAAAAATAAAAATAAAAAAAAAGGTTAAGAATGAAATGAACAAGGTAATAAAATAAGATATTACCGTTCTATTGATATATTTGGTTGCTTGGTTAGAATGAAATGAATTATTTATACATGATATTTGGTAGAGTGAAATAGACATAAAATAAAATGAAGTGGGCATTGACAAAAATACCCCTATAAAATAAAAATACAGATAAAACTTAAATTTTAACAATTAATATAAATATTTATTTTAATTACGGACAACACATCTTAAATATATTGATAAATAGCAAAATTATGAGATTATTGTCGATAAATAATGTCTATATAGCAATAGCAAAATCATATAAAAAAATACGTATCCTATAAAAGTGACCATATTTGATAGTTGAACTTTACACATGTGAAAGAAATATTTTTTTAAGTGAGTTTGATATTTTAACAACTAGTTTGAACCATATATAGTTATCAAGATTTAACTTCAAATCTCATGGAAATTATGTAGAGATTTAGACATAAGTTTTTAGAGTGTGAGTTTTATCGAAAGAAGTTTGAACCAAGATTATGTTTACATTTTGAATTAAGGTAAAATTATTATTATTATTGTTTTTTTGAGTGGTAAACACATATACCCATGAACTATCTAAAGTCTAAATCACACATATGTACGATTTCAACAGGACTTAACACTTGATCTCTAGAAGAGGCTCTTTCATAGGTAAAATCATTATTTAAATCATGTTTTTTACCACATTAAGTTGGGACATGTTCTAACATAAACAATAGACTAACATAAATATAATCTATTAGATAATCTTATCTATTGATTTAAATAAAATCAAATATGAATCATCTATTTTAAACAAAACTGAAATCCAATTTGACTTTCCTTTGGTTAAAATTGGATTCAATTTTAACTTTAATTTGAATCAACATTATTTGAGAGGATTTCAAATACGCTCTCTTAAACTTTAAAATATCGTATTTGTTGGCCCAAATTTATAAATATCATATTTACCGTTTATATTATTTAAATACATATTAAACCAAATTCTTAGTTTTATCATTTTGAAATCTTTTATAATCATTTTAATTTTTTTTAATATAAACAATAAGTATTTGATCATATTGTCCCTAATTGTTACAATAAGATCGGTTGATTGTATACGAAATACAATCAATTCTCTTCGTATCATGATATACTAATACCATGTTTATGCCGTTACGTCTACTCTCTCACTCATGTCGGCGCTCCAACCGCTGGTTTGGGTGCTGACGTCGTATGTCATAATTTAATAATTTTTTTTAAATTCTCATTTGTTTCAGATTTTATTGTTATTTGATATCTTTTTATTAATATTTAAAACGTATCTTTTTTTACCGATCTCTGTACCACACAAACATAAAATCTAGTATTAAATAAAAAGGTTAATTCACCAAAATATATTCCACTTATCATTTTTTGTTATTGTGTGTATCGGACTTTAAAATTTTATATTCTGTGTATTGAATATTTAATTTATCGCTATTACGTGTATTAAACTTTATATTGTATATACTCAACTTATATATATTTTTTCCTTATTTATGTACGATAGCAACAAACTTGAAATTTAATACACATAATATAAACTATTAAAATTTGATGCACAAAATAGCAAAACATGACAATTTATATATATTTTGATAAACTAAACGTAACATCGAATTCTTAATTGAGACAGTATAAAATTTTCTTTTACCTCAATGATATATAATTTCAGTTTTACCTGCATTTTGTCTTTTTGTTAATATATTTTATCTTTTTTAAATCACCGTTTATTTCATAAGATTCCTTTCATATATGATGTAAAATATTATATTATATAATATAAATCATTACTGAATCTAAAATATTTCCATTATAAACCATTTTGATTTTTCTATTATTTACCATTCCTTTTTATATAATTTCATAATTTAACAATAAATTTTTTAAACCAACTATGTATACAATTCAATGTTTTTATATATTTAGCCTTTTTAAATTTAAACGGTTATAAAATTCAATAAAAATTTTCTACAGTTTTTGTATAGAAATACTTTTAATTTCTTACCAAACAAAATCTGTATAGATTTTAACATATTATATGAATTTTTATCATTTTAAATAATCTATCAAATATATGTAATTCTTTTCTTAAATTGAACTTTTTATACTTTAGTATTCTACTCACGAATGTGACGGAATACAATATGTTTTTTTTATAATATGTGAATTCAGTGTATTATTTTTAAACCAATTTTGAGGAAGAATAATGTGGTTATTGATAATATATGGTCTTTAAATTTTTTATTGTTCTTTAATCAATTTAATTTATAGTAGTTGGAATGTCAATCAATTGAATTTCTTAGATAACCTTGATTTTATATGTGAACCTTATAATATAAAAATACAATAAATGATAAAATTTAAAGAAATATATCATTCTATCAACTTTTTATTATAGGTTTTATAGTAACACTTTTTTTATAGTTTAATATTTTAAAGATATATTTATTATAATATAGTTGACTGTTACTATTAATTAGTTTATATATTTGTAACCGGTTTGTGTGATTAATTGCACATTAAAATTTAACCTAGATTTAGTTTAAATATTTATTATTTTAAGATATTGTAAAAGATGCATTGGTAGTTGTATTAGTTGACTTAAAATTGGTCTTAAAATTTATTTAAATGTTGTATAAAGTAATAGAAATATTTGTATTTATTTAATTATTAACTTTGAAGACATCCGTGTGTTCTTGAATAACATTGATTTTCTTTAATGAAATTCACATGGTCATTAACTACCAGCATGAACCACCATTGTCTCCGTCCTTACATAAAACACCAAAATTGAATCCTTATCGACCCTAGAAAAAACCTTAATCTGGAACTCTCGTAAATCAATTACAAGAATGCTTGAAACAAACATTCTAGCTCTTGAACAAATAACCATGAACCATCATGAAACCCTAAAGTAGAACCATCATGAGAACCTAATCTCAAGAAAGTCAAATAGATGCATGCACACACATGAACACACTCCAAATCTGTTAGATATAAAAAAGAATTATGGTGATGGTTATCCGGTTCAATAAGAGAGAGAGAGAGAGAGAGAGAGAGAGGGAGAGATGCAGGCAATGGGAGATGGTTCACGTTGGTGGCTCTCGACATTGGTGTAGGTGGTGTTGACCTTCATCTAAAGAGAAATAGATATAGATGGAGAGAGAGAGAGCGAGAGTCAGATAGAGAGAAAAGGTGATTGGGTCTTTGGTAGCAACGAATGCAACGGTGGTAAGTAACGATAACAAATGCTTGAGTTAAATAATAATACAGATGATTGCACCCATAACTTCGAGTCAAATCTCTCATCAACGAAATAAGTTAAGATTTAAGCAATAGACACAATTTGTAGAACGGTCCGTTTTAATGTAACACCGTAAAATCTAAGCCGTTTTTTTTAATTACGCTGCGGAAGGTTTGATTAACTTTAAACATTCATTTCATTCACAAACATTTACAACATTTACAACAAAATATCTGTTCTTAAAATCCAACATGCATAATTCTGTGTTACAAAATAAACTGGCTCGTTTCATTTTAAATCTTAGACATCAGAGTCAGGTCAACTTCTCCTTCCACGAGCACTCACAAACACAACCTGCAAAAAGCAATAACTGTGGGGAATTAGCACAAAGCTAAGTGAGTAGAGGCTAAAGCCAAAAGCAAACATCAAGTCAATACTAATCATGTAATCACAACCACTAAGAAGACCGGCGGTTCGGCGCAGAACCTACAACCAATGCCGGCCATAGCAAAGGTTTACCGATAGCCCTCTACTGAATTGACACAGTGAAATCCCACTCTAAAGCAACATATGCAACAGTAAGGCTACCACTGTTCAATCAACCAGTAAACGAGCCCAACCCAATTCCACGTATAGCTGACTTCTCAAACGCAACTCAAAATCATACTAAGAGTGCGTATCGAACAAATAATCATGCAGCAGTCATCAATAATATATATATATATATATATATATATCACAATCAACAGTTCTAATTTCAAACCATCACATACTATCATGCCTCACATAAGTAATATTAAACACAATCTTTACCATTCGCATCCAACATCCACTCACCTTTCAATCTCAGGGGAATCACTCAGAATTCTAATGTTACTGAGCCTTTGGATTTCCTGAAATACAACAATAACAATCAATCAGTCCAAATCTTCTATATATATTTATAATTCATACATAACATCAACAATCAATAAACAAATGCAAATAAAACTCAAAAGTATCGGATTCTTGAAAATCCGTAACTCAATGTCGGATTTCACCAATGTAGGATTTGGGAATCCGATGGATTCCATAACTGTCGGATTTGTCTTAATCGTATTTCAAACACTTGGTTTTATAGTCTCGGATTCATGAGTATCGGATTTCACTAAGTCCTGGATTTCAAATTCCGGATTTGAGTATCGGATTTCATGTGTCGGATTCTGACTTAAATCACTTTCCAAGTTTAGGATTTCATAAATATAGTATTCGGATTTGGGGTTCCCTTAATTCAAGTATCGGTTTATGAACTTCCGGTTTTAAAGATTCGGATTTCCAAAGTAATCGGATTTCTACCTTCGGATTTCATATGACCCGGATTTAATCAAGACTCGGATTTCTTCTTCTCAACAATCCGAGAGCTTCATAAATAACTAATCCGATAACTTCAACATATAGTAATCCAAACCCAGATTTTCATAATTTCATAACTATAATTCCAGAAACATACATTCAATATTTCTAAATACATTCTCATGTAATTAACCATATGAACATTCAAAGCTATCAAAATCCTATTCTTTCAAAAACCGATTATGAAGTTATTTAACATGCAATCTTTAAACTAAACATGTATCATGTTCTAAATCATAAAGCATATCATTTAAGAAGAAAGATATTATGATAACTTAAACACACCAACCTTAATTTTTGATCACACACAATGAAATGGAAATTCTGATTCCTTTCCTTCTTCTTCGGTTTTCTTGACAGAGAATAAAGCACACACACACACTTTCTAAATTTTAAGATAATGAAACAATAACACACACACACACACTCACTAGTGTACATGCAAATTAGGTGGCATCTAAATTTCACATACACCCCCATGTGTAAAAACCCCACTATCTCATGCATACACACATACATACGGTCATACATGTACATACATACACACTGTAAATTCTAATTTAATTAAATAATTGATATCACTCAAATAATCATATAATCAAATTAAAATAATTAAAACATAAATAAACACATACCGTAAATCCGCTAATCTACTAGTCCAGGTTTGCGAGTGTTAAATTTAATATCTATACGTACTTTTTTAATGCGTAAGTTTAGTAATTGTAATTTATGGAAAAAGGCTATGGTACATTATGGTAGCTATGCCAAAGGCTATGTATTTAACATATTAAAACATTAATATGTCAAAAATGGTGTTTTTGTTTAGCTGTATCACGATGTGTAAGGTGTTTTTTTTTTTAGTTTGAAGTATCATTTAAGATAAAAGATGTAAATTTAAGTTCTGTGTTACTTTGCTATATATAAACATTGATATGCATCATTTTTTTAATTAGCAGTATTGACATAAAATCTAAATGTTGATTTCGTTATATATCGCTATGTATCGGAATATTGCTTTGTTCGTTGTCAAACTTTTGTTTAATTTGATTTTTAATCTAATTGTAAACATAATTTAAGGGATTAACTAAAAGATAATCATGTCCCTAAGCGTTTTTTAATTAATTTAATTTAAAAATAAAAAACATGTTTAATCAAATAAATTTAAGGGTTTAGTTTAATAAAGTGTATCAAAGTTGTCATGTTTTGCTATTGTGTGTATCAAACTTTAAAAGTTTTTATTGTGTGTATCAAACTTTTAATTTGTTGCTATTGTATGTATTTTGGTTATATAAAAATATAAAAAACTTACAAGTTTAGTACATATAATAGAAAGATTAATACACACGATAGCGACAAATTAAAAGTTCAATACACACAATAGAAATTTTTTAAGTCCAATTCACACAATAGCAAAACATGACAATTTAGATACATATTGGTGAACTAATCCCTAAATTTAACAATGCATATTAAATCCTATCCTTTTTCCGTTAATTTTACTATGAGATGTAATATATCTTTTGACTCATAAGAATTAGTGAAGAATGTGAGGAAAAAGAATTAGTGAACATCACATATCATCTTGTAATAAGTAGGCAGGGGCGGACCCGAGATTTGAAATGAGTGGTGGCACTATTGAAATGGGTGGTAGCACAGTGTAATACCCGTTTTCTAAATAGTATTAATTGCAATAATATATTCGTATTATCGATTAATAAGAGGATTTCTTTTCTTTTGGGATTGTATTGGGCCGTGTTGTACATAAACTATAACGAAATGATTTTATTGGGCTTGCCTTGACTAATATATGAAAGAATATCTATTTGGGCTTGTTTTATTAGGTTCAAGAAAAGAGTTAGTTGTTATGTTGGGTTACCTTGCTATCACATGATGAGCCCACCAGATAGGAAAGACATATCAGTTCAAATAGGGCACAACCCCCTTTCAAGAACACATTACTTCAGCCATTGAACTTGTTTGTGTGTGTGTTTCGTGACATGTCGAACGAGAAGGAGCAGGGTAGCTTCAAGCTCCATTAATTCAGACCTGGAGGGATCGATTATTCAACCTAAGAACTTGAGCTGCTTTTCGAATGGTTGTGGTCTATGCTTGCGTCGGAACCCAGCCGAGGGAAAGGAAGCAGAAACTAGTCCAACCTCCACCAAATTCTAGATATCGATCGATAATTTCTAGGTATGTAATCCTTACTCTTCTACAACTGATTTCTTGTTAGAATCTTGAAATAAATTGGGTGTTGGGGGTCTGTTATGTGAGCTGCGTCGGGCCGAGAGCAACCGAGCCAAAAACCTTTGAACCCGTTTACCAAATGATGGTGTAAATCTAACTTGTTGGTTGAGACTTCATCTAAATAGTATTGATGATAATTTCGACCATAATAACATGGATTAGAAGAGGTTAATCAACTGTGCATCAAACTTTTGTCTCTGTGTGTGGGATCAAAAACTGAGAAGAAATAGGACTGTAGGTCCACCGATCTTTGCTCAAAATCGAATTAATCGGTTAGGATAAATGTTTAGTGTACTAATGAAATCTTAGGATGGAGATGACATGGATTGGGGTATGATAAATCGGCTGTTGGTTGTGTGTGTACGTCAAACCAAACCGAGAAGAAAAGTGGGACTAGAAACCTCAATTCATGATGAAAGTCAAATTAAACTTGTAGGATGCTTATAGATGATGTTTGAAACTCATAGCAATTACTATTTTGTGGTTTGGTTAAGTAATAGATGAGATTGAATTTTCAAGTTGGCTAATGGGTTTTATGAACTTCAAATGTTCTTGGTTTGAGGAATTGCAAATGGCCCACTTGATTGAATCACAAATTGAGTAAATATATTCTAGAATCACAAAATAGCTTATGTGAATGAATCGCAAGTTGGTTTAAAGGAATTGAGTTATAAATTGATTCATGGTTTTTCATAACAAGTTAGTTGTTATTGAATCACCAAATGGTTGTTGCTTTCGAATCTTAAATTGGTTATATGTTTGAACCATAGAATGGGTTTTGACTTTGAGTTTGCAAACTAGTTGTGGTTTTGAATTACAAATTGGTTATAAGACTTTAAATTGAAAATTGGTTAGGGGCTATTGATTTTAAACCACAAGTTGGATCATTGTCATTGAATCACAATTGTAGTGGCCATGGATTGCAAGTTGGACTTGCCTACTTGAATTGCTAAAAGTTGATATTTATAAAATTATATGAACATTTGGAATTAGTAGCTATTCTAATTGATTTCAAGCATGGTTAGAGAGGTTATTGTAAGGCGATATTGTTGGGAATATTTATGAATACAAAAGAGGGGTAGATTGTTGATTTATGCAAGTTTTCTTGAAACGGGTCACACCGACCCGTTAAGTAAAGAAATGCGCGAATTAACTAAATGATTGGCTTTTGCACTATCTAAAGACCCTATACATGTTTCATAGACTGAGAATAAAAGATTTCAAGTGATGCAAATCAGATTCGGGTTTAAATGGTGAAAATGCCGAAATATTTGCAAGTTTGACTTTTGTTGACTTTTGTCGTCTTTTCGAGTTAGGACCTCAAACTTTGCAGTTAAATCCCTCATAATAAGGGGAACAAGCTGTCTTTAGAAAGTTTTTATCAAAAACGTCGTTTTGGGCTCGATCCGTTAGAGTCAAAGTTGTGGATTTTTGACCCGTTTGGTCATTAAAGAGCTTTAAGCTTGGTTTCATCTTTGGGCAGATTTCTTGGGAGATTACTTGCATTCTAGTATGATTTTAGTGAGTTAAGCAAGTGGTAAAGTTTTGGTAAAACTAAATTGAGTTGGTGGATTGTCGAGTGAACTTAGGCCTAGTGCATGTGTTGGGCCCAATATGCATCACTAGCACACTTAGAATATCATGAGAGATTAATTAGGTATCGAGTAATCTTACCTATTGTATCTTGTACTTAAAGCGATGTATTTTAATTGTAGGTTTTTGTCGGTGAATTGTTGTGACTCGCAGATTTACTATTTTTCTGTGTTGTGCTTTTGTGCTGAAATCCATGTGAGTTTCACTAACTCTTATATTATGTTGTGATACGTGCTCTATGTGATACTGTGATTGTTGTGACACGGAGGTTGTGTCTACCCCGCCTGTGTGGCAATTGATGTGATACGAAGGTTGTGTATACCCCGCCTTTATGGCAATTGATATGACACGGAGGTTGTGTCTACCCCGCCCTTATGGCAATTGTTGTGACACGGAGGTTGTGTCTACCCCGCCTGTGTGGCGTAATTGATGTGTTTTGCATTATCTGTAGATGTGTGTTATGGTATAATATATGAGTGTTGTGTGCTCACTAAGCTTTGTGCTTAATCCGTGTTTTTGATTATTTTTGTCAGGACCGTCATGTGCCGACAAGGGGAAGGCTCCCGCGTGACAGCTATACTTCCGCAACGTGTTTCCAACTCTGATTTCTATGAACAAATATAATTAAATATTTTATTGATTTAACACCGTAAGTCCCATGTGTTGGGCAGACAATTGATGGATGCGTGTGATGAATATCTTTTAACTATTTTAGTCTAAATGATTTTATGAAATTAATTATGATCATTGTAAAAAAAAAAATTGGGGCGTTACACACAGTCTCGAAAAAATAAGAATTTACACTACGTGGATAAAATTGGCTGATGTCCCGTGTCACCACTGGCACAAGCATAGATTCACCCCTGTAAGTAAAATGATGAAGTAGAAAGAAATAATAGGATGATATATTAATTTTCTTTTGCTATATAAACAATGCCATCTGAGTGTGCATGTCGACGTGTGCGTGTGTGAATATAAAGCATAATTGTATGATGATTAAGGTAATGAGGTAAGTAGATGAGTAGTGGATAAATAAATAAAAGGTTAAGTGAATCGAAATGTAATGAACTATCTCCGTTTTAATATTATATGTAACAAACTAAACTTTCTTCGCTAAAATGCATTAAATTACCCGAAATTTGCAATTGATGTAACGTAACCTTCTATTGAAGGTTACCCGGTCATCTTATTTTTTTTTAATATTTTATTTTCTTTTTTAATTACATTAATTACAATTTTCGGGTAGTTTAATGCATTTTAGCAAATAAAGTTTAGTTTGTTACATACAATATTAAAACGGAGATAGTTCTTACATTTCGGTACACTTAACCCTTTTAATTACTTTATTATTATTATTATTATTATTATTATTATTATTATTCTTATTCTTATTATTATTCTTATTATTATTATTATACATAAACATAAGTGAGATGAACATCTAGGCAAACACCACTACCATCACTACCACCGCTACAACATTCAACCGCAACTACTGCCACCACCACCACCGCCTTCTTCTTCAACCACCACAACCGCAGCCACCACCTGCTTCTTTAACCACCACCGCCGCCGCTACCTTCATCTACAAGAACCATTCCATCTTCAACACCACAACCACCACTTACAACAGATCTAAGACGAAAACCGTAAAAACATTCAACCACCGCCAACATATCTGAAACGAGAATTAATTTTCTCACATCGATGAAAACCCTAATTTTTTCAAACGATCGAAGAGAACCTTAATTTTTTCAAACGATCGATGAAAACTCTAATTTTTTCAACGATTTGAAGTCAGGTTCAAAACAGATCTAATGACCTAAAAAGAAACGAAATCCACATATGAGATTTTTGAGTTCTTCACTTTAGGGTTTTCTCGCCTCTATTTTACCAAGTCCGGCAAGTATGACGTACCTGGAGCATCAATGAGGGATATTGTTCCTTACTTCTTCACGAGTAGCCTAAGGTTTGAATGTGATGGGGCTGGTGCTCGCACATCAAGCGACAGTTGAAGTTTTTAAGAAACCTAGAAACCGATTGAGTCGAAGGTAGTGGCGGTGGTGATTCCATGAGACGAAAGAGAATAGGACATCACATAGTGGTCACTTCTCCGGCGATGGTGGCGGTCTTCTACTCCGACGATGGCGACGGTTGAGGAGGCAATGAGGGTGGTGGTGATGATGGGTGGTCGGTCGGCGCATGTCATGTTCAAAGAGAGCCCGTTTATAAACTTAAAAAGAATAAAAAATCATAATAATAACCCTAATAATAATAATAATAAATAATGATAAATAATAATAATTAATAATAATATAAATAATTAATAATAATTATTAACAATAATAATAATAATAATAATAATAATAATAATAATAATAATAATAAGGGTTAAGTGCACCGAAATGTAATGAACTATCCCTGTTTTAATATTGTATGATAAGGTAACCGGACACGTCAACAATTACCTACAAAGCCGGTCAAAATTACACAAATTGCAACTTTTAGGTAGTTTAATGCATTTTAGCGAAGAAAGTTTAGTTTGTTACACACAATATTAAAACGGGAATAGTTTGTTACATTTTGATGCACTTAACCCATAAATAAATAAATAATACAAGGGGTAGGTTTAGGCTAGACTTTTAACATTACTTTTAGCTAATTTATATTTTCTTCTCAATTTTCTTACTTACTCGATATAATATATAAAATATGTTAAACTATTTTATTTATTTTATATATTTTCTCTATTTGTATTTTAAGTAAAAGGATAAATATAAATTAAAAAATATAGGATACAATATACATAACATCTCTTACTTTTGTACATGGATCTAAATAATTTATTGTGAGAATCTTATTCTATGGGAGGATGTTGGTTGGTGCTATTGGATTTGGAATCATCAAATTATATTTAACTTTCATTTTAGCCCCTTCTACTTTTCTAAGTTTACACATAACATTTTCCACATACAATTTTGATCGTTTTTGCTTTTTTTTTAAGGGAAAAAAGATTATTTGTAAAACTCAACAAAATTACACAAACATATGCTACAATATCACACCCCTAATGAATTTTTGTCGGGTGCCAATGTTATGCCATTAATGAGTCGAGTCCAAATAGTGTCAAGCTCGACTCGATTAGAAAACTCGAAGCTGAAACTCGACTCAAGCTCGATCGAGTATTTATTTTCAAACTCGAGCTTGATGAGCTAACCAGCACTATTGACTTCGGCTCAGCTGGACTCAATTGCCAGCATTTGTTTATTAAAAGAATATATTATTAGTTCAGTATGTCTCGACTTGACGCTTTCAAGCTCGACTTGATATTTTTTAGATGACTTGACTTGACTCAAATAAATTTTATAATAGCTTGTAATTATACATATAAAAAAGAGGTATAAATGTAATTTAATGACACAAGACTCGATAAAACTCGCCAGTTTTACGAGTTGAGTATTTTATTAATACTCGAGCTCAGCTCGATAGCCAACTCGAGCTCGACTTGACTTAAATGGAATCGATTTTGAGTATTTTCTGACGAGTTATCTCGATTCAAATTACACTTCTATATCTAGTTACCCCATAAATTTTTTTGAAGGAGCCACACGCTGCTTGAAAAGAAAATTCTAAACAATGTTATGCAAAGTTATATGTACATAAAACTTTGAATGTTAAGTTTATGCCTTCTAGTTTATAGTTTTCTGTTTTGTTGTATTCATAAACACTATTAATAACTAGTTAATGATTAATTAATAAATTGGTGTTATTGATTGGATCTCTACTTAGTCATATACGTATGCTACCTAGAGGTATAAATTCATAGAAGGGGTGTTGTTATCCCTAGCATAGTTAATTAACAAAAATAATAAATAATTGCTCTTCTTTTTCATATCTAATTATCCTTGAAATAATATATTTGTCATTGTCTACTTATTTGATAGATTTTTCTAAAACGAGTACAAAGACAAGACGGATTTTTATAAAAGATATATACGAGTAAGATATAATACAACAAAGATGATTTATGTGATATGCATGCTAATATATTAGTTATGTTATGAAATTATATTGCATTCTATGAGGTTGATAATATATACATGCACATGGATAATGTTATGAATAGTTCCTACCGTATGTATAGACGGTGCCTATAGTAGGTTTCATTAATGACATTCTCTAAAGTGCTAGCCATTTGACTCTTTAGGTCAACTACGGTGGCATGTAACATGCGGGTACCTTGTGTATCCGCGTACTGGGTTGATGTGTGACTTACAGTTATGGGCACTATACATAATATCATGTGGGTCTTACGATTATGGACCTCGTTATTATCTTCATCTGAACAACACCGTGATACATGCTGTGTGTTGCATAGTTGGAGTAGCAAAAACGGGTGGCCGGACTGTAGTCGATCAACTATGTGCGGGTGGGAGTCACGTGATCTCATTTGGTACATAAGTAACTGGTCATGTGAGTAATGAACAGGGTTGACGAGTTCAAGTTGTTAGGTTGTGTACCCTTAGACTCTACGACTGTCAACTGATGATACACCCCACGATGCGATATGATAAAAATGATCAATATAGGATAAAAATGATTTGGAGGTTATAGTGATACGATAAATATGATGAGAATTAAATTAATGACATGCGTGAGATACTATATGATCGTTGACATGTATAAATATCGATCGATTCATATGATATGATTTACCTGAAGATAAAGGAAATTTATAATGATGATTTGGATGGTGATAATTAAATATTTAATTGTTCATTGTTAACTACGTAATGATATTTCTAGAAATTTGTTTTATGATTACCGCTATTGATTTATGAAGCATAAGCTGACATTTGCTTCTTTAACCATCTTGTAATCGTATATATTAATTAATAGATTGGCTTGGTGAGTTGGGTTCATTATGGGTAGTTTGAACGATGATCGTTAAACTTTTCCCTTCTAGGTACCAATGTTATTTTATGTTTTTAAGACTAAAGTTTTTGATAAGTAACCTTTGATTATAGTTGGACGCGATTTTATGATTTATATTAATGTATTTTAAGTAAAGCAATTTGTTAAGATGTTTTTTTTTTAAAAAATTGAAATTTTGTGTTCATTGACAATGTAAAAATGTATTACACTAACACATGTTAGTATATTACCATCTATACTGCTCGTAGTTATGAAATGCTTGACTGACTATTACGTGAGCTTTTCAACCTATGACATAGTCACGCCTAAACAACACTAGTTATGACATGCATGACTGACTATTACATGAGCTTTTCAGCCTATGACATAGTCACGACTAAACAACACTAGTTATGACATGCATGACTAAACTCCACATTATCACTTATTTCCATATATATACACACACACACACCTATGTATGTATATACCGTTGCTCATTTGAGCTCGTCATAGGGATGACGAGAAACGGAATGACAAACAGATGACGGGTGAGGCATAGTGGGTGATGAGCAAAGTGACGAGCTGTGGGAGGTCATGACAAGCTCGTCATGCCTCTCACTACCCGTGGTCTTAATGTTAAAAGATAACACGTCAACTTCCTTTAGCTTTATCAATTAAGTCCTTAAGGTTTTTGTCCTGAATGTTTTAGACATTAACTCTAGCTTGTCCTATTCAAACATAGATAAAATAAACAGATTTTTGAACAAGACAAATAAAATATAAAAAGCTTAATATATAAGCTAATTAGAAACACAATATAGAGAAATAGAACAAATAATTAAATAAACCATAATAACATGTATTAAAAAGAATAACTTTATACTTGATCAATAATTTAACAAAAGTAAGCTGGAAATGGAACATACTTACCTTATTCTTACTATTATTTTTATCATTTAATGCAACAAAATGTCCTTAATCTTAGAGACTTAATGTTTAAATAAAATAACTTGTTTTTTCTTTCAAAAATAAAAAAAAATAAAAATTGTAAGCATGGTATGTATATAATGATGACCTTATGAATACGTTGTATAAGTTTTTTCATTTTCAATTTTAGGATGTCCTTAATATTAGAGACTTAATGTTTAAATAAAATAACTTGCTTTTTCTTTTAAAAATAAAAAAAATAAAAATTGTAAGCATGGTATGTATAATAAAAATTGCTTTTTCATTACCTTTTTTGACAAACAAACGAACTAGAAGGGTGTTAATAGTAACATTTCCATACTTGAATCTTTCAAGTGTCCATTGGATATCGATGGATTTATAGAAAAACCAATAAAAATGGTGAAGTAAGCAAGGCAAAGAAGAATGGCTTGAATCCACGTCGATACCCGCTCAATGGGTGCGTATTACGCCATCATCGTTTTCCATAGCTTTAAAGTAAATCCTACTATTTTTATTTCTTGTACAGTGTGCTGTAAATGTTGTACTCTCATCTGCTTCTAGAGTTTCTCGCTATGTAAAAAGGACTAGCATATATATAAAGCGAAACCATTGTTGATGTTGAGCAGGGCGGTATTCTCCATTGTTAAACCTTTGTTTTCTTATGTTTAACTGTATTATTTCAACTCCTCAGGTGAGTACGAATTTCATTGTTGATCTTCGTTTTCTTCGATGTGGTTCATCGTTTGATTGAATTTATGAGTTTTGTTGGACGTAACCGAGAGGTTTGATCGTCTTGTTAGTGTGTTTGCCAACTTGTGATCGTTTTTTAAGCTTTTTGTTCAAAGGAATGGTGATGCAAGGAGGAGATACCGAGAGTTGTTGTAGTAGCAGGGCGTCGGAGGCGTCGCCGGCGGCGGTTGCGAGTCGGAAACGGAGGCCGAAGCTGGAGGTTTATCAGGAGGTTCTTCGTCGACTTAGAGAGTCGGATTGTGAAGAGGCGAGTCAACCTGGTTTTGAAGATCAGTTATGGTCTCATTTTAATCGTCTTCCTGTTAGGTAATTACGAGTTCGGTCGTCTGAAGCCCTAAATTGTTGTTTAATCGAGCAATTCGTTATACAGTTTCTTAGAACATCGATGATTCACTGAAATGATTGTGTTTATGTCAAATCACATATCTTCGTCATCACATACTGCAATTTCATATAAACACTAAATTCAACCTCGTATCTGAATTTGAAGATTTTGATCTTTACAGTTTAACTTTTTGACATGGATGTCTTTTTGAATAGTAGAAAGAACAATGAATTTTATCTTCTTATTAGATGCAATTTATCGTGAGAGATACTGTGTTAAATTGCTAGAAATGAAAAAATTTATTGTCTTGATTCTATGACAAATATAAATGTCAACCAAGCATTTAATAATACTAAATTTAATCTTAAAAATTTAAGAGCGCATATTTTTTTACTCGAAACGGGCAAAGTCTTGTTTTCTTATGTTCATTAGTCTAATATGGTGGCAAACTTGTCTTTTTCAAAAATTTAATATGAGCAGATTATTGTAGTAGTTGTGGAACATTGTTCTGGGGATCTTTGGTCAAAAAAGCAGATTCTAAAGTATCATATACAGTAAAATTACTTATTTTTTCCCTTTACAAAACTATGATTACGTAATTTGACAGTAGTTCATTTAATGGGATCCAAAGATGGTTGATGGTGTTGATTTAATTTCTAATTTTCCATCTTTAGATGCCTAGCATACATACCTGTTTCCGGATGGACTATTAGTTTAGAGCGATTGTACTCAAATGAGCCACTGTCAACTTGGTTAGAGTTGCATGATCATAACAACATCATACCTTTTCTAATAGAAAATTTTCTGGATGATATGATAGCACGTCACTCATATAACAGGCTTGTCGTGCCAACTCATCACTGTGCGACTAATAGTTCTCCTGTTGCCTGGTTTAACTTGGTGTTTGATGGATAAATTACAGTATTGATCCGCCAACTCATCAATTTAATTGCAGATATGCATTGGATGTGAATGTTGAGAGGGCACAGGAAGTTCTTATGCACAAAAAATTATTGCACATGGCACATGATCCGGCTACTAGACCAGCATTCGAAGCACGCCTTGTTCAGGTATAAAGGAAGATTAGGATTTGCTTCCTACATCACCTTTACTCTAAAAGCTAGAGGTTGTAGGCTGGATCTCCCTCATTAAAATGTATGGAAATATGGAATTAAACAATTTTAACATCTTTCCAAAATTTGACCTTTGTGGTACAAAACATTGCCCTGTTTCAATTTTGTCTTGATTTGCTGATAAGATGGTTGCATATAATTTCGGTACCTCGAGTGCATTTTGACCATTCATTGTAAACAGAATGATAAGCTACTTGCAAAGATTCTATTTTTTTCTTCTACCTTTTCAATATATACATAAGTTTTACTGTACAATGAAAAGTGGATGCACATGGATTACTCTCACTCACGTTGTGTCTGAAATTTGTGCTCCCACTTTTGAACTCAGGAGGACACAATTAGATCTGCTAAACGTCATTATGATCGTCTTAACCCCAATATCAACATATCAAATACCCTTATAATCATCACCTGTATCCTTCTAACATAGGTCTCTTTATTTTTATTATAAAGATTTTCATCACTTTGAACCATTTTAGAAGTGCCACAAACTAAAAAAAAAGAGTGTTAGAAATTCATTATTCATTCTGAATCCAAAAAGTCTGGGTTTGAGTGTTTGACATTGAAAAATTATATGGAATAACCAGAGTATTAGTGTTCTTTAATGCCTTTTATCAGATATTAGCAGAAAGGTCTACCTTGACCCAATTTTTTGTTTGTTAATGAGTCAGTTGATATTCTCTAGACTGTTGGGAACATCCCTCAGGGTTTGGCTTTGGTTGGTCTTCACATTGCCTACATTTTCCAAATTAAATTCTGACACTTGAATCACATTTATAGAATTCTGACTACTCAAGTGCTGTTGTGGTAGAACATAACTTCTTTTAGCATTTATATGAGATTCACATATCAACAATCATGCAGCTTCAGTCTAATGCTGATGAAAATGGTGTTGACTCTACTTCAAGCAATACGAAGTTGAAAGATGCCCAAATTTCTATCCATCCATGCAGGCAGAGGCATGATTTTAAATAATTGATAACTAGGTCTTGCTTTTGATACAAAGGTGTCCTTGTTTAATACTTTATTTCTTGTGATATGCAGCAATCATCCACCTCCTGCATTTGGCTTGTCATCAAATCTTGAATTTGCTTTTGAGGCCAGTATATCAAGTCTGCAAGGTGGAGACAAAGTTATGAGTGCCAACCAGCACTTATTTCGGTAATATTTCTGAAAGGTTTGATTCTATTTGAGCCTTCAGTATTTTTTATGCGTGGTATAATATGTAGCAGAGGTAGCCATGGCGACCCATTTACTTTTTGGATGGGTTGTTTTGGGTTACACCTTAACTTTAAATGGTCGAATAGAAAAATAGCTTTAAAAAGAAATGAGTCAAATTCGGTAGACAGGTGAAATAGGTCGGATTTGCCCGAAGTGTATTATAATCCATATTACCTCTTAAATCAATTTATTTATAAAATTAGTTTTACAATCATATCTGCCACGCTACTTATACTTTTCAAAATTAATTTATTGGACAAAACGTGTTTCGGGTCAGCCCAACCCAATCTGTTTCAACCTGTACCAAAATTACCTGTTTTGGGCTGAACCTGTTACTCAACCTGCCTGACCCTCTATTTTGCCACCTTTAACATATAACCAGTATCTTATCCTCCTAAGTAAGTTCACTATCCCCTTTAAAATAAGTAAATTGGAATTGCATCAGTGTTGTATTCTCAGATTTGAGGCAAGCTAAGAGACAAATTGTTCCACTTGTGAGCTAGACAGTTGTATCTAATCATTAACAAACTTTGATTATATACCCTGTCAATGAAATTTACACATGCTAATGGCTCATTTAGTAGAAATGGTGTATAAGAAGGATAAAGTCTGATAGAAGAATATTGTATGCCCTGTTAATGAAATTTTAATGATCTTTCTAATTATACCTCATTATGTGTTTGTTTAATGCTGTTCTTTTTTTTCCTTCGTTTTCTATTCTTGTTGTGTATAATGGATTTCCAAAACTTCTTTCAATTTTGTGATGTAACAAGACTTCAAAATCCTGTAGGCCTTTGCACGAAATCACAATTTCAACAAATGATAAGCCTAAGCTCCTGTGTAAGGTAATTAATTTTCTGCTTATTACGTACAAAACAATTCTACTCTTTTTATATTTCTGTTTTCTAGTGAATATATGTCTAAAAAAATACTAAATAACCCTAAACTGTATGTTTGAAAATATTTCTTTTCTTTGCGATTTATATTCAGTTGACTTCACTGCTATCTGAGATCGGCCTGAATATTCAAGAAGCTCATGCCTTTTCAACAACCGATGGCTACTCGTTGGATGTCTTTGTTGTTAATGGTTGGCCATATGAGGTGTTTCACTACTTTTATGCATTAATATATATAAATCGGTATACAAACTGGATGTGTACCTATCTTTAAATCAGGATTGGTTGTTGATGCATGTATGGAAAAAATATTTTTCAGATTTTTGTCATAACATTCAATTTTAAATTGGGCAATGCTATCTTGTTCTATGATTTGTAGGAAACTGAGAAACTAAGAGAAGTACTGGCAACGGAAATACCGAGGGTTGAGGTAGTTGACCTGCTAGCTTTAGGCACCAATATGTTTTTGTGAATAGTGATGACAATTTCAACCCATTATATATAAATGGATCTAATTGGGTTGTGTTTTATCTCACACGGGTCAAATAATAAAATAGCTTAAAGAGGAATGGGTTGAAGTGGTCAAACAGATTAAAAGTAGCCCTACATCTGTTCTTAATGCATACATCCTAAATTGTATTTATTCAAAAAGTTAGAATATTATTGTGCTGATGTTTTTGTAATCATTGTTAACACATTATTTATGTTGTAAATTTGTTAAAATGGACAAGATGTGTTCGCAAATCAACTTGACCCGGTTCAAACCAAACCCGTCTTGAATCTTGACCAATTACACAACCTGGTTGACCCACCCATCTTGCCATCTCTGCTTCTGCAACATCTATGCAGTTCTTATATGTTGAAATTCATTGCAGGAGATACCTTGGTCAAAAACCCCACAAGTTTTGCCTTCTAAGGAGTTGGAGACGAAGTATAGTCAAGAAACCGTTCAGCTGCGGATGGATGTGGCTGATGTGTGGGAAATTGATGTTAAGCTGTTGAAGTTTGAATACCGAATCTGTGGTGGATCATACGGTGATTTGTAAGTTCGACTTGTTTACATATTCCGCCTCACAAGTACGATAATTTTTTGCCTTATTTATTCTTTCCTTATATAGGTATAAAGGTACATTCTGTACTCAGGATGTGGCCATCAAAGCTCTCAAGGATGAGTATTTAAATGAAAATGTGCAGAGAGAATTCGCTCAAGAAGTCTATATAATGAGGTTCGTTCCATTATAATATCCTATAATACGCAGATTGTGCCTCGGTATATGATACTCATTTATGTTGTTATAGTATTTGAATTTTCCTTCAATGGAAGAACTAGAGACATGCATTAAAAGTACACTTTAGGCCACTTTCAACTTGTTTGACCATTTGACCCATTTCCATTTTAGCTAGATTTTTTATTTGATCCATTAGAGATAAACACACAACCCGAATAAAACTGTTTATAAGTAAATGGATTGAAATTGTCACCTATGGGAAGAACTTTAAGATTATTATTGGATAGTCCGATACTCCGATACACCAAAAGGTTGGCATCAACTTAGAGTTGTATGTAGTTGTCTCTAGGTGTTTTTACTTGCACAATTTCTGTATCAGAGTAGTTAATCTTCGATAAGAGAATTTTTGGTGTAAAGAAAGTTAAGTATTGATGGAGATGTCTGAATTTTGTATTAGTGCATGACTTAGTTCTAGCATAATGCTGGTTAGTTTGGTGCCCTTTTTATGCAAGTTCTTTTTATTTATACTGTTTCTCTGCTTTGATATGTTATAATATTTATCTTCCTGGATTAGCTATGGTATTTTCTTAATCCACATGTCCATTATCTCTATTAAGTCTGACTTTCTTCAACTGACAGGAAAATTCGGCACAAGAACGTTGTGCAATTTATAGGTGCATGTACAAGACCTCCAAACCTTTGTATTGTTACTGGTAATTCTAAATTATCCCTTTTCACCTTTAAAAGAAACATGTAATAGAATTATACGGTTCTTTTTTATTTTGTTCATGCTTTGAAGTTTGAATTGCTTTCCAAACTTACAATACATTGTTTGTGGTTTCCAGAATTTATGGCAGGTGGGAGTTTGTATGACTTTCTACATAACCAAAGAGGTCCTTTCGATGTCCTAACCATTCTCAAAATAGCAATTCACATATCAAAAGGAATGAACTACTTGCATGAAAATAATATTATCCACAGGGATCTTAAGAGTGCCAATCTTTTGATGGATGAAAACGGAGTAAGCAAAACTAAATTTCTTCTAAATGGCTTAATTTCTTGGTTATTGTTATTTACATTGTGGTGGCAATTTCTATCTATTTGCTTGAGAATGGATCAATTTGGGTCACATTTATTACTATCTAACCAAGTGAGAGGTTACATGTGAGGGCCCTCTTACAACAACAAAACCAAATCCCACCTAATCAGGGTATTGGGGGGAAGGGGGGGGGGGGGGGGGGGAGGGGGGATATGAAGACAGTCGTGCCTCTACCCATAGGTAGAGGGACTGCATCCAGAGACACGCGAGTACCTCCTAATGTATGATAAGTATAATTAGTACGTATAGTCTAATATTTATCTCCAATAGATCAGAATGTGTAAAAGCTTAAAACCTAGCTATTAATGGAAAGAGGTTGACCCGGTTATGCAGGTCAAAGGCTAGCCAAAGTGTTTTCAGATGCTTAAAACCTCTTAAATCTCTTTACTGAAAAATCAGATTGTTGTTTTAACTAGTTAGTTTCTCTAGCAGTGTGATTGATATAATGTTGGAAATTAATTATCTTTTTATCATTTTTGTAAACTTATGTTAAGACAATATTTAGTATTATTATGTAATAATTAATAGATATCATAAGTTAGTGTGACATTTGGTTTTGGAGGGAAAAACGGGCGGCAGTAACTACCACCACCATAACCGTCGCCATCAACCACCCTAAACCTCCGCCACCAATGCTTATAAATATGTTGTATTCCTGGAACAATAAGTGAACCCCAATTCTCTGTTTTATGAACGTAACTTGATTTCTTCATTAGTGTTCAAGTTTGCTCTATTATGATGTTACCACACAAGAATCAATCATCTATGTCTCAATCTTTATCCCCTAGAACTCGAACATATAAAACATGAATTATTTATAAATCTTGGAAATGGACTAAAAAGTGCTGGCCACATGATCAACCCCATTTGGACCTGTATTAAATAATTATGAGCTTCGACCCAAACCTTTTGGTGAGTGAAAACCGAGTAAGCAAATTAAATTTGTTCTAAATGACTTAATTTCCTGGTTATTGTTATCTACATAGATAAGAGGCGGCAGATTCAACCAAGATGCTTAAAAGTGGGTCAATTTGCGTTGTCTTGTCTCAAACGGGTCAAACAGTAGGATTTTGAAAAAGTTGGCTAAAATGGAAGTAGGTTAAAGGGTTGTCCGGGTCATAACTCATAAGGGTCAAATTTTAACCATCACCTTGGTGGTCCACTGGTAGTCCACTTGCCCCCATAGGGGAGGTCAAGGGATCAAATCTTGGGGGCTTTAATCAAGAGTTGGCTATGGGATTGTTTCTGAAAACGGTCCCGGGCAACACCGGTTAGACTGCGTACATCAGAGCCAAAGGCTCGCACCCTTGGGGAAACCCTAATAGGGAAAATCCCTTTTAAAATCTTATATATATATATATATATATATATATATTTATATATATAAGGGAGGGTTCAAACGGGAACTGTTTTTCGTACGAGAACTGCGAGAACCAATCTTGGCCGTTCATTTTGGATAATGGAGTTCATGGATGAAGAGCGTGGGGGATTGAGTGTGGCAGGGTGCATGTAAGGAATTCATGGGTGGGCAATCCAATTGAAGGAGGGGGAATTGGATGGCTAAGATTGGTTCTCGTACGAAAAACAGTTCTTATTTGAACTTTTGCCTATATATATATAAAAATTTCGCAATATAATTTTATAAGAGCATAATATTGTCTGAACATGATTTATTTATAAAATTAGAAAATAGACAAAAAGATATCGACAGTTTCACCCACCATGTTTGGACCGTATTAAATAATAGCCTGTTTTGACCCGAATTCAGTTTTGGCTTGTTGCCCTGTTCTCCTGCTCCCTCATTGTGCCACCTCTATACATAGCTCTTAAATTAGCAGCCATGCTAGGTCAGGAGACACATATTAATTGTTTTGGGCTCACAAACTCTACTGCATATTGCTCCAAGATATAGGTTACATTTCTGATTTTGAAACAAATGCTTTTCTGGCAGATTGTTAAGGTTTCTGATTTTGGTGTTGCTAGAGTGCAAAATGAGTCTGGTGTTATGACTGCAGAAACTGGAACTTATAGGTGGATGGCTCCAGAGGTTAGTCTTTACCAAACATGTATTATAAGAGAGGTTATGGAATATAAAAAAGATGTTAAGAAACTGTACAAGTTTCATATAATATAATATCAACCTTGACCATTCCACTAATTTTCTCAATTCTTTTTGTTAAGTTACAACCATAAAGCAATTCCTTTGTTTGTTTGTTATTCTTTTAGCTATTAGAGGGGAGGGAGTGCTTCAGACTCTCACACCCATCACATTGTGCCACATCAACTTTTATCCCCATCGATAATCACACACTATCACACTCGACTCGTACTCCATCACACCCACAAAAAAACAAAAGAAATTAGAAAGAATTAGTATAATAATGTGTCCAAGGTCACATTGCAGTTCTCGCATTGACCACGGTATCCACTCACACCCTTCACCTTGATTTATCTCCTCACACTGATATTTTTCTCCCACTCCCTCCCCGGCTCCCCCCTTAAGGGGTTTAGGTGTGCGTCTCTCTTAATTGAGGCCACATTATCAATTTTGAGTGATTGCCCTAAACTAATCTTGATAGTGATTTTCTCGATTATTTAGAATAAAAAATGATTAGATTTGGAGAAACATGTGAGTAGTTGTAAAAAGTTAATTCACTACAACAATACTCAATCCCATTTGAGCGGGTTATAGGAGAGGTGAGATGTAGACAGCCATATACCTCTACCCAAAGGTAGATAGACTGCTTCCTAAGAGCATGGGGTGTGGTTGAAGCATTGCATCGGTATGCCTATGTGGATAGGCGGTAGCGAGGGCGACACCACTCCCCTTCATTTGGTACTGAGAAATACATGATTCATTCGGTGACTGAATGCCGAAGGAGAGAGAGGAGATAGTGAGGAGAGAGAAAGAGAGAAAAGAGGAGAGAGGAAAGAGTATTTTTTAAATAAAAAATCTTTGAAGCATACGAAGCGTGGGTAGTATGGGGATTTAAGCATGCTTGAAGTATGGAGTGGTTATGCTGATGTGGCACTGAAGTATGGGGTGCTTTAAGCATGTACACCCCATGCTCTAAAGACACCCAGCTTGTAAAGTGTCATTTAGAAGTTGTCATTTGAGTGAATAAGTTAAAAAATTAAGGAAAAGCTGAAGTCTATGATATATTATGAAGTAATTATTATTATTATAAGAAAATTGATTCTCTATACTAATTTATTAAAGCATTTCGTTCCATCTCTTAGTCCCTTAAATCAAATAGAAGCCCCTTGACCAAATTGAATGAAGTTGATTGGATGAAACTATTCTGTTTTGACCATCCCATCTTACAATAGTTAAACATTCTTTGTTCCCTTTGGTTCTTTGAAGGTTATTGAACATAGACCATACAATCACAAAGCAGATGTGTTCAGTTTCGGCATTGTTTTGTGGGAGCTGTTAACAAAAAAGGTTTAATCATCCTCCAATCTTTAGTTGCTTTATTTATATTCTAAACTGAAATTTAATATGTAATGCAAATAACAAAATAAATTTTGCACAAAATCCATAGCTTGAATAATCTTTTTCTTACTGGTTGACATGGCAGCTTCCTTATGCTAACTTGACTCCACTTCAAGCAGCAATAGGTGTGGTCCAGAAGGTATATTTCAATCATCTAAAATTCTGAATTTTGGTTTCTGAATCATAACTTCAAAATTTCAAAAACCAGTAGGTGGTTAATTCTTAAAATATCGACTTAAATTATAGGGTTTAAGGCCAGTAATTCCAAATAACATTCATCCAGAGATTGTGGAACTACTTGATCGATGTTGGCAGCAACAACCGTCTTTGAGACCAGAATTTTCAGAGATAATCACAATTTTGCTGCATTTGTCTAAGACGGTAAATATAAACTCAAATATTAGCTCAATATATGCATGATTTTGATTTTGCGTTTCAAGAAATTAGCGGTGAAAATGGTGGGCTGGGTAAAAGATTGAAATATGACGCGTTCCTCTTATAGATAATAATATTGGCATGTTTGATGAAATATGACGCCCATGCATAAGTAAAAGATTGAAATTGCCACCAGTAAAAAATATGCCAATAACATAAATGAATTTCAGATATCATGAGCCCAAAGAGGTTGCATTTTCTGTTTCATGTATATCAGCCTTTTTCAAGTTCTCGTTAGTTAAGATGGGCGAGTTTATAAAGCCGATGCACAACTTCTCACGAATATTCGGCTTTTTACTGTATCATAAGCCCGGTTCACATATTCAACACCACCTCTACAAAAAAGCATCATACATACTAATCAATTTTTAATTTTATTTTTACTATACAGTTAGTTGAAGAGAAGAGATCTATCAAAAGAAGAAATAGCATTGAAGGCGTCTCTCGACCAAATGATGTATGATTACCATATTCCACTTTCCACTCAAACAGCACGTAAGTTTCCAGGGTCCCAGTGTAGGTAACTGCTTGATTTTCACGACACCCTAGCATGTTGGTTTCAATAATTTTAGAATGTTAGTTGTATATATTCAATCATTTCCTGTAAGATTTCTCCATGGTCCCGGAAGATGTGCCATAAGAAACATAGTCATTTGACCCAAAAGCAAATCCTAGTAGGTCTTAAGGGAGATTTTTCTGATCCTTAAGTTGTTAGTTTGATGTATAAACATAAAAGCAGCAAACATTTTGTATTTATAATGTATGCAAGTTTGTTTGTCAGAGATTATCAAATTGGTTTTTGATCTCAATGATAAGCTCAACAGTCTTTATGAAAGATATGAGCAGCTCAACCGTGGGTCTTCCTTTATGAAAGATGTTGTATTCTGTAAGAGGAGGGGCTATATGCTTGGAGAATTCCAACGGCGCTATAACCTTTTGAAACGGCTAGTTTCCTCTCCCACACCCCAACGGCTATTTTCTCAACTCTTGTTTATCCTCCTCTATCTGTATACACTCTCACAACTCTTTTATTCTTTCTTAATCTTCATCTATATATCAAACATATGAAAATGTGCATGCGCTTCTCGGTATACTTGGAGTGGAGATATTGTCCTACTGTATAGAGAAGTAACTAGCAAGTACACAAGAGGTGATCTAGCAGTAAACAACAATAATGCTTCAAAAGGCTTTATCTAAATCATGCAGAAATCTTAACAATCTATGATGCTAACAGAGAATGTGTTTGGTTGAGGAATGTGATACAACACATTCAAGGATCTTACGGTATCTCTTCTAGGATAAAGACCTTTACAATCCTACATGAATATAGCACAACATGCATTGCTCAACTTAACGAAGTCACATTAAAGAAGACGTGACCAAGCTTATACTCCCAAAGTTTATTTCATTCATGACTTGCAAAAGAACAACGATGTCATTAATCAACAAGTTCATTCATGCAATAACCTAGCTGACTTATTTACCAAGTCACTTCTAACTTTTAACATGTAATAATTTAGTTCATGACATATGGTTGCATCAACTTGTAGAGTTCAAGTAATGTGGTCATGAGGGGAAAAAAGTAGGCGTTACACCCCTAGTTTTAGGTTTTATAATTTTAAAATATTTATAATCATTTAAAACTCTTTTTACGTATAATTAATAAATATTTAACCTTATTGCTTATAATAATGATTCATGGCTTGTGCAAGAAATACAATAACTTCTACCCTCTCCTTGCATCGATACTTACACCCCTAATTTTAGTGCTGACGTCATTTGCTAATATTATTTCTTTCATGTTTTATTATTTAATATTATTTATTAATATTAAAATATTTATTATTTTTAAACCAATCAATGAATCACACGAACATTATATCTAGTTATCTAGTTGTATGCAATAAACTATTATTTTTGTATGCAATAAACTATTATTTACCGTCTAATTAATATAACAAACTTCTATGAACTATTTCGTTACAACTTTAGATTCCAATGACTTGCTATAAGCCTATAATCAGGATATACCATGCCACGTCACTTCTTTTCCATAATAGCAGGTCACAAACCTTTTTCCCAATATAGAAAATCAATTTATATCAAATGCTAAAGAAATAAAAGTTTGTTATATCAAAATGGTTTTAAAAGAATGTGAAAGTTTGTTACATTATGGTGTAATAATCACATTAAATATGTGTAGATGTAACGACAACACGAAGGATAGCAGTATACAATTCCATTTATTAGGAGACATAAAACATAGGATCCAAAACCTAGGAACTAAATCTTTCACTAAATCAGAATACTAGTCTACAACAGTAAAAACAGATATTCAGACATGATTCAATTAGATTGATGAGATGCTAAGGTGGGAGGAAAAGTAGACCAAAATTCCAACAGGGAAAAACATCCTGTTGCTTCCCGACGAAAAATACTTCCGAAAATAAATAAAAAGAATGAGTTAGTTAAAAGTAACAACATATACACAATTTGAAGCATTCAACTAACTTTATAATCTTCATAAAGAAATCTCTCGTAAGGGGTTCCGTTTAATACCTTCTGGATATCATCCCAGTTTTCAACCTGCTCGTGCAAAGGACCTTTGTGTATCTTCACCTGCCGGCTCTTTAGTTGCATTTGTGGGATCCGTAGAAAATCTTGAACATCATTCAATACCTGCAAGAACAAGAGTAGATTAACTTTTGGGGCAATTTTGTAGTACGGTTCAGGCTTGGTTGGCTAACGGGTTTGGATCAAAATGGGTGACTATTTTGTATGGGTTGATGCTTATCAAGGCGGATTGGATTGAGCCGAAACAGTTTTTTCTCCATTCTTTCCAGAACAGTTAATGTGCTAAAGTTGATTAGAAAATCTATACTAGGAGAATAATAATCTGATTTTCTGAATAACACGATTTAGGAAGATGTATGCATTAAAAATACAATTTGAACAATCCTCAACCCGTTTGACCTGTTAGAAATAAACTGTTTGACACATTCATGACCTACAATAATGAAAGAAAAATTATAGGTGGTAAATTGGGCAGTTAGATAATGGGTAAAAATAGGTCTGGAATAAAAAGAATAACTGTGTAGGAGTCAAAGCGGCTTGGTCTAGGATGATTCAGGACACTTTTTTATCCACTGTTTCCTAAATTGTTACTGCAATTAAATATGATTGAAGAAACAATATCAAGACAATAATAATCTAATCTTTTTACAAAATCTATTAGGAAGTTCTAAGCATCAAACAAGTCTCGCCACATCTGATACGTTAGAGATAAAACCATAACCCAAGAGAAAGATGTAAGAAAGTTATGGTGGATGTTAAATATCTTACTGTGTTGTTCTTTATTACGTCCTCATAGTAAAGGATGATGTGTCGAGTGCTATTGAAGTATTCCAGTGCTTGTTTGACCATATTCTCAGCTTGTTTCAGCTCAGGTATTAGCGATGTTGTGTTAATTGAAGGCTTGTAACTTGCTAGAATTTTAGCCTGACATTATAACACATTCTTTAGCAGGAGAACGTACACATGCACAAGACATAAACACACACGCGCGCGCGCACAAACCTCATCAGGGGAATGCACGTGAGATTTATGTTTCCCATTTAGTGGCTTAGCACTTTGGTCATAGGCATTTGCAAGTATTGAGATTCTTCTACGAAGAAGATTTCTTCTAAAAAGGAAGATGACTGAAACTCCCTTAGTCTTAAAGTATTCTACTATTGCTTCATGATTCTGCATCAAACCCTGAATTAAAATCATACGTGTTAGTTGTATTCATGCCTAGACATAACTTTACATATGCATAGACATTTATTGATTAAACAAGCCAAAAGAGGTCATATATTGCATGAAAGAATAAATTACATAAAATTCCAGCCTTCCTTTTCATTTGTCTCACAATAGCCAATATAGTCGCGAATATACATGTTATATTACAAAAAGGATTTTTTTTTTTCTTCCACTTAGGTCATTTGGTGACCAGATAACTGGCTAGTTGAGACATCAATCCATAGGTTACTAAACGACCCAAGTGGAACAAAAAATAAACAAAAATAAATGCCAAATCATCATGTATTCAGGTTACTAGCACGTCAATGTCATAGATGGTCATCCAGTAACTGAATGATCTAAGTGGAATAAAAAGCCATCTTTTGATGACCCGTGTGGTTTTTACATGAGGGCATTGACTAATGTGAGACTAACGAAACATAGGTGGGTGTTTATAGTAAATGTATAATTTACCATATATGGAACTGATAGGTGATGAGAACTATTTATTCAAAGGATTACATCGTTAGATAACCTATCATACACATGGACATGGTCTATAAGAGAATAAGCAGTTCAAACGCCAAAATATGAATATGGCATGACTGAAAATTATGTGAACCTGATTAAGCATCCACTTCAAGCCCACTGCAGCTGTGCATTCATTCTTGGATGCACTTGTCAGCCAATCAAGATTGTAAATTTTGTCCAGAGTATCTACAATTGTTGACATATTGCTTCTACGAGGTTTAACTGAGAAAATCTCCCCATTGGAGCTTACATTCATATGACTATTCAATAATGTCTCAAACCATCCACTCCCAGATCTCTGTGTCGATGAGATAACAAAGTATCGAACAGGATTGCACCCACACTCAGCCCTATTTACTCCAAACCAACTAATTATATCAGCAATTCTTGTTGCTAAAATGAGAAACGAAAAGAAATCTGAACGACAAGAAGGAAAGCGTACCGGCTAAAAGTTGTAGGTTTGGGGAGATGCACATAAGACCTCTCCCATTTTTCAACATTGGGGACCTCACAATGCTCCTCGGCCACTTTAATATCAATGAAACCAGCCTTTGTGAAGCTGCTAATTTGTTTTAGACCAATTGAACACATGAAAACCCCGCATACCATAACAAATGCCACTACACTTATTCTCAGTATCAATGAGTTTTTTACTGGAGGTCTAACAATCAGCATATCCTGAAATTGAAAGCATTTGATGGATGTCAAACAAGGAAAATCATTACTTCAAATGTAATACCCATCCATCCCAAAAGAGATAAAGGGTCAATTTTGGCATGTTCGTAAAACTACACAAGTAAGTCAAATGCAACGATTATGTTGAGACAAATGAATAATTGTCATTGAAGATCACAGGAGCTAGAATTCTAGAAATGCTCTTTACCATTGAACTATCATATACTCATAACAGAAACACATTTAACATTTAGGTATATAATGTTACTTATTTTGTAACTGGCAGCAAATAATATATCCTGAAATCAGAGAATCATATTCCATATTGATTTAAACTAAATCAGGGAAAGAGTGAAGAGCTGTAAACTGAAACAAGTCAACAACTTTACCTTAATGAAGAACCAAAGATCATCGGCCATTATTCCTTGAGAGATTTCAAAAGATACAAAGGGAAATCATCTGGTAGCTCAGATAGTGATTTCCTTTTTTCCCAATTCTTTCTTGCTTTACTCATGTTTTTCCCATGTTGAATCTTTTAATTCAGATCAGTATATGCCTCTTCACGAGAACAGCACTGTTTATGAGATGCTTTTTTTTAGTGCGCCAAACTCTCTCCCTTTTATCCCCTGAAGATTTTGCTCACACTTTTTCCACTCTGCTCAGTATGTTCTTAACTAGCTCAAAAGATGCTGCAATCCGATGAAACAAAAACTTTAATTAGGGCTCAAATCAACTTGAAATCAAACAACTTAGTGGCTCCAAGTAAACAATCAAAACCTCCAGAACGTGAAACCAAACAACAAATTAGGAGAAGTGAAGGAACAAAAACAAGGTTATCCAATAGTGCGATGAAGAGAGATGAAGCTCGGTAGTTACTCCCATGGAGGTAGAAATCGAGAGTTTCTTCGTCCTTTCGGAATATTGATACAGATTATGTAATAGAGATTACAAAACAAAACAAGAGGCATGATGCGAAGACATCGAGGTTACAAAAGGTTAAAACAGATCAAACACACACTAATGCGCCGATGATACCCAGCTTAACACAGCAAATGATACGAGAAAATAACATGTTTCTTTCTTGATTAAGAAAACAAATCCGTACAGAGACGTTGATTCAGCTCCATGAATCGCTTCTTGTTCAGCTAAGAGAACACACATACACACACCTCTCATAAGCTTTTACTGAAAACGAAGAAATACGAAGTGTAAATGATGAAGAGAGTACCTTGGGAGACCAGAGTTCTTCAAGGTGTTAGGAAATCAATGCAATCGCCGGTGTTTGACGTTGCTGTCGCCGATCGCGCTACCGAAGATCCGATTCTCGGTGGTGAAATCCAATTGTTTAGGGGGCTTCTTGTAACTATTATTATATTATTTCTGAAGCCCCGGGCCGCCTGTAAAAAGAAATAGGCCCGAAAACAATGTTTTCGCGTACCAATATAACCTTATCCATAGTTTTAAAAAACGCGTCAGTGATGCGTGATTTCGATGTTAAGAAATAGTTTTTAACGGTGAGGTTAGGCGTGACATAAGACAAGACGGCATAAGGCGTGCCTTTACTCGTAACATGGCGAGTTTTTTTTAAGATGTGGCGTATAGAAAATATTTTTTAAAAAAAATTTGACCTTTTAATATACATTTTGCGATCACGTGTATTAAACTTCTATAAATTTGTAATTTGTATATGTTACTTTGTTCCTAATTTGTGCAAATTTGTGTATTTTGTATATTAATAATAATAAATTGAATATAAATATTTATAAAGTATATACAAAATTGTTGTCCTAAAGTTTGATGCTTGACTTCGTCGTCAAGTCACACCTTACGTTTTTTAGAACCTTTATCTTAAAGTACTGTTGTTGTTGTTGTTGTTTCAAAGAGTGTGTTTTAACTTTTAAATAAATATATAAAATATGAGGAAATGATAACATTGTTACATTTGTTAAATTATATCTCTCTAAATTAATTGATATGTAAGTGTAACATCATCTATGATGTTATTATTTCAAAGATGATATCCTGATAAAATATATAACAAAAAATGATTAGTGATTTTATATATTATTTTAAAGTTAAGTTAGATGATGTTGTGTTTAAATATATAGTGTAAGAGGAGGGTTTAAACGAGAACTGTTTTTCGTACGAGAATTATGAGAACCAATCTTGGCCGTTCATTTTGGATAATGGAATTTATGGATGAAAAGTGTGGGGGGATTGAGTGTGGCAGGATGCATATAAGGAATTCATGGATGAGCAATCCAATTGAATAAGCGGAATTAAACGACTAAAATTGGTTTTTGTACAAAAAACAGTTCTGATTTGAACTTTTGCCTATAGTTTAATTACTTATAAACTTAGGAAGCACCTAATTGAATAATGAAATAAGGTTAATTTGTTAAAGGAGATGTAAAGCTAAAAAAGCACAATCATCATCAATCATTCATCCTTTAATTTGCCTTTGTTGCTTTCCACTCAAATGAAAAGAGAAGTCATATAATTTCAACAAAAAATGAAACGGATCGAATTTATAAAAAAGTGTTAATTATTTGTTATTATCACGTGGCGTGCATGCAGATTATAATATCTTATTTTTACTTTAAATACATTAAATCGTTTCTTTAAAGGCGATCGATAATTAAAATAATAAAAAAAATTATGTTATAGATAAGATGTATATATTCTCTTTTTATTACTAGATTTGATGCACATATGTACGTGTTGATTTAAGAAAATAATAAATATTAAATATTAATAAAAAGTATTAAATAATTATAAAATGTGAAAGAAAAGGAAATTTAAAAAAATTGCGACAAACGGCGTCAACATATCTAGATCAGTAGTGGAAGTGTTGACTCGAAGTTAAGAGTAGAAGTGATAGAGAAAACATGGTATCATCATACGAAAAAACATGATTGTATTTCTTGTGGAATACCAGTATTTTCTTTTCTACTTAGTTCACTAATACTAACTACTTTATATATGAATATATAATTTCATGTTGGAGTTTAACGCTCAAAACTAACTCGTATTCACAAACTGGAACACATGAGTTTTAGGAAATAATATTTTATTTAAGTATAAAAATCAAAACTTTAATTAACTTCTGATTGCGGAAGTGATTTAAGCAAATATTAATATTCAGAAATTGTATATTCTTATGTGAAGGAAAATATAATACGGAGATAAAAAAAGGATAAGTTGTATTAATAGAGGTTGAGATTAAAGAGGTATTTATATGAATAAAAAATGAAAAAAATATTGACCGTGTAAAAATGGTAAACAACAAAATTAAGCGTAGTATATAGTAGTATATTATAATACTAATTCTAATGAGTTGTTGTGCGATAACAGATATAGATTAAATATCATAAAAATTAAATAATATTAATAAAAATAATATATAATTATAAGTTATTGGAATAAAAAATACTATAAATACAAATATACGCAGACATAATTAAATGCATAGAGTAAATTATTTAAAAAAATGTTAAAAACTAAATGCGAGACTATTTGAAAACCACAAGGACCGAGTTTGTAATATTATAAACGAGCAAAATGGTCATTTTGAAAATTATAACACCAACACCGTTACTTTAAAGGCTAAAGGACGGAGATTGTGCTAAATTATCAATTTGAGGATCTATTTTAGTAATAACCGTAATATTTATTATTCAAAGTTTCCATATTTTTTTTACCAAATAAAAAACCCATAATATGCCATATAGGTAGTGTATTAATATGAAAACATCGACTAACAAATATTACGGTTAAGATTTAGTATTGCCTTTAAAACAAATCAAATTCACTTGTTAATTGTTGTTATATTCTCCTTAACTAATACCAATTAAAATTATAAGGGGTTATCTTAAAAAAAAAAAAAACACCCATAATTTACTAAAAAAACACCTTTCAAATAAATCTTAAAGTTGTGAATTGAATTATTAATACAACTATTTCTATATTCTTTTACTTTCTAAATAAAAATTATAGTTGATAACTACTTTTATTTTTCTATATTTTCTTCTGAATCTTAGTTAGGATATAAAAAACATTTTTAAAATAATTTGAGTATTAAACGAGCATATATACATGATTAGCATGAATACAAAAAATATATGTCACGCGTAACAATTTTTACTCCTCAACCATTTTTTTCATTTTCTTTGAACCTCCTTGCATAAGGATATCTTCCATATGGTGTGCAAGTAGACATATCACCCTCAAAGTACATGCATCAAGTTGTTTTAAATACAAACCTACCAATTGATATTGACAATTGAGTGCCCGATTTTTCACTTGTTTCTTTACGCTTGAATTCTCTGACGCAGTCCCAAATAAGTGTGACGTAAGATATCACACCTTGCTTTGTCTTTGATCTTTTAATTACAATGATATAACTAAAAGATAATGTCGTATTTTTCACCCATTCCATATGCTCTTTACTGGACACGAACACATACAATTTAAATAATCATTGTTACCAAATAAGTAAATGTTACAAAGATAAAAAAATATATTAGCATCATCATAACTATCATACATGATTAGTAAAAGTTGGTGATATCACATTAGATATCTTACTGCTTTCGCTCTTTCTATGAAATATAAAGACTACAAACTAAGATGAAAAATAATTAATTATAAAGTAAAAAATAAAATCTATATTAAATAAAGTAAAATATTATAAATATTTAATGCTTACATATTATTTTTTAAATGTTACAAAGAGAGACTAGTTAAATAAAAACAGGTTTTCAAATAAAGAAACAAACTTTTAAAAAATACACTGTTTAATTAAAAACAGATATCATAAAACAAAAAATATATTTAATGGAAATAACAGAAACAAATTATGGAAGTTATATGAATAATCTAAATAAGATTTAGCACAAATTATGGAAACATTATCTATAATTTTAATGTTTGATTTAGAGTGTTTTTAGGTGTGTTAATTTAGCAACACCCAAATTATAATCGAAATACATTATCATAAACACATAATCAATATCTTTCTTTTTTTCGGTAACCATGGTGTGTGACTTTTGACCGACTAAATCTACAGGGTCAAAATACACAGCCACAAAATTTGAATCAGATATAGCTTATCAGAGAAACACAACAAAGAAGATCTTTAGCTGCTGTATGCTGCTATCCGAATGTCAAAATTGTATGAGCACAGCTTGATCAGCTCCTTTTGATCTGCAATCCAGTCAGAAACAGATTATATTGCTAGACCTTGTAAAATGCTCAGGTCGGGCAAGTAATGAGGTTGCCAGGTTGGGTAACAGACCATTTAGTGCGGGTCAAAACAGGTCTGCTGGAATGGGGCAACCTGCAAACGTTTCCGTTTTACTTTTATAGATTTTTTTTAACTTCTATAGATAATTAAAGTTCCATATGTGATATTGAAAACTATATCATTAAAATAGGGAAAACGATAGCAGCACCTATCTTAGGTGTAATTTGAAGATATTTATACGTAAACAAAGGTGAATTGTTAAAAACGCATCTTATTTTTATGTCTTTCTTGCACTTAAAATAGGCACTCATAACATCTATGGTTTCCCCATTAAAATAAATAAATAATATTCTAAATTTTTCAGGGGGAAATGATCTCTGCACATATAGCTACACTTAAGTTAGGTACAGTACAGCAAAAGAGAGAATGAAGGATGATTGCGTGGATGTAAAAATGTCAAAAAGGGTAAAAATGTAAATTATTATTATTATTATTATTATTTTTTGCCTTTGCTGCACATAAATATACTTTAGAAGGTCTTATGCATTTCCATTTTAGTTCAATCTTTTAGCTTAACTTATTTGACTCGTTACAACATAAGATAAATATACCCATTTAGACCCTCCGCATCGGAAGAGTTACCCGATATTGGGTAGGCTAGGGTCGGCCGGGAACACCATCGCCCCAAGTGGGGTTCCGATGGGTTCGGCACCCATCTAGCCGTGGAACCCGACGGGTGTTGTTTTTTTTTTCTTTTTCTCTCTCTCTCTGTCATTTAATATATATATATATATATATTATTAATATTTGATGTGAGGTTGAATAGGGTTGGATTTGGGGGTTTGTGGGGTAAGTTGGGTAACATGGGTTGGATGCGGATGGTCTTATATTTGACTCGCTATCCGCTGGTCATTTCTTCTCTGGGATAAATGAGCATGATTATAGAAAGATAAAGTAAAACATTATATATCCTAAGAATATTGGAACCTACGATTATCAGATAGTGCAATAGTAAGTAATGTTCAGCCGCAAGGAATTAGCATTTCATTCAAAAAGAACGGTATAGACGAGTAACTTTAGTTTCAAAATATATGGAAAAAAATAACATCGCATTACCTTTGCTGTGCTTATATTACGAAGTCCAGTTAAAATTTCAGCAAAATCTACAGGAGGCATGCACGAAAACTGCATTTTCTCTCCAGTGCAAGGATGCGTAAATCTACAAAATAAAAATATACCAGATAATACATCTTGATAAGAAAATAGAAATTAATTTACAAACAAAAAAAAGTGTCGCAATTTTGACTCGTTTACTTATAAACGGGTCAATATAAGTTACATTTTATCTCAAACGGGTCAAATCTAATATTTAGCTAAAAAGGAGGATGGGCGAAGTGGATCAAACAGGCTGAAAGTCGCTCAAAGTCTTTTAATGCATAGAACCTACTAAATTGGTTTATGGAGGTACTATTCACCGACCAATAGGTTGTGGGTTCATATCCCAATGGGGACAAGGGTGTGTGACTATTTGTCATTCAAAAAAGAAGTTATTTATTCAAAAAATAGACAAATGAAAGGATTGGGGGTCAACCCAACCAACCCTCGTGGACTGTTTAGACGGATGCTACAAAAGGACTAAATTCAACCCGTAAACGTTTGGACCCGTTATCCAAACCAATAAATAAAAAAATCTTGCTACCTCTGCTAGCTAATTAGGAGACCTCAAGAGTTAAGACAAAGAAAGAAACAAGGTGGTCCAATGAGCTAACCCAAGAGTCAAAGCATGGAGACAAGGTCGGTCAAGTTTTGAGAGAAGCTGTGAAAGCTGAGGATGTAAGTTTGATGGGTTCTTGAGCTGCAACCGTGACAGTGCCATGTTCCTAGAACCTCCATAAACCTCATCCCCCATCAAAGGAATGCCAAGATACTTTGCATGTGCTCGAATCTGTTTCACAATAAGATAATAATCAGTGATCTTTAATATAATGGGCGGGGCAGGGAACAGTGCAAAATAGATATGGTGAAACGGGTTGGGTCGACTCAAGACACTTATTGTCCAATCTTAGTATGCCCCAAAACTACATTATTACAATACTAAATATACCATTTTCAACTACATTTAATACTTGTCAGAGTTTGATCATAACTCATTTCGAATCCTTCACAAGTAAACTGGTTGAAATGGCCACCTTTAGTTTTCTTATATAAAGAATTATACAATATAAAAAAACAAATATAAAATATTTTGAAAGTTAAAACAATACTTGATGTGTTCGACCCGTTTCTAACCTCCATTCGACCAGCGCACATCCACCACCAGCAAGTGTCTCAACTACTCTGTACCTGATGATCAAATAAGTTAAGCTCAATCATTCACTTGTATCGCAAGATAATCTCGCCAAGAGTTTCTATGCTTCAGTTTCTTTGATGTAACAAATTGAAAAGAAATCGACTAATCAAATTCAAATATCCCATTTGGATTTTAATTGCATTAGTTTTCTAATTCAAATTAAAATCATATATGCCATATAAGTAAGTTTGGCAAAATGAGTGGGTTGGGTGTCGTCAAAACCGGGAAATTATTAGTGCGGTTGCACGAGTTGACCTGCAATAACTATTGTATTACAGTAATTACCCTAGATCTTTTAGAAAAGAGAATTAGGAGGCCATGTGCATTAAGAATACACTTGGAACGACTTTTGACCCATTTGACTTGTTTTGAAATAAACCAATTCAGATTTTGCGTTGATACATATCTGAAAAGAGGGAACCTTATCGTTAGACGCTATGTTCTCTTTAGGCATCGAAGTTATTTGGTTACGAATAGCAACCTGCTAGGTTTGAGTTAAAAAAGCAGTTTATTTGCAGAAGACAAAAGTAGCATTCAAAGAATTAAAGTGTCATGGTATATAAATCAACAAGAAGATAGGTTTTATGCTCTTAACAGATAGAGGTGGTAATTTCAACCCATCTACTTCTGAATTGGTCGATTTGGATCATGTTTTATCTTGTCAAACATGTCAACTCAAAATTTAACTTAAATTAGGGAACGGGTTGAAAGTCGCCTAAAGTCTATTTCTATGCATAAAGCTCCTACATTGTTTACATTTAAAACTTTAGATTATTATTATTGTATCATAATGTTTTATAGTTTACGCATTAATTATTTTTTTAAGATAAAGAAAACGACAGTGACAAGCCATTTAGACATGAAAAGAGCTTGAATCACCTACTAGCAGCATGGCGAGACTTCCCACATTTGGTGGGTCCAGTATCAGCAGTCATACGAATCCGATTTGCCAAATCACGACCAATTGGGATATCAACACGTCCCGAAGCTGCAAATGGAACCCCGCAAGTGAGACTCACATATATCCTTTGGATGGTGTGTTGCTTGAATTGTTGAGATAAATGGGCATGTGAATGCTCATCCTGTTGTTGTCCAGGGAATTAGAAGAAAAAAGGACGTTAGCACAAAAAATATAGACTTTATAAAAGAACAATTGTCATTTTGTACATCTAACTTGACTTTTCAAGCAAACTAATCATCATTCTTATGGAAATGATGAAAGAAAACATATACTCCCATCACCCAAATTGATTTTCGTAATTAAAAGCTAAATTCCATCCCTGCAAAAGTTTTCATCCGAAATTTACTTTTGTAACCACTAACAATCTTTACATGATATGGGTAACAGTAATTTTGGTCCACGTTTTTTCTTTGGAAGAGGCATTTTAGACATTTGATCAATAACAAAGAATCAACTATAAAACTAGGTTTCATATTATAGGTTAGGTTAGATTAGGTTTATTCTGCAACAAAGGGACTAGTTTGCAAGAATCAGTATCTTCAAACAAAAAACTACAAAAAATGAAACAAAAACAAAAATCAAGTATGAGACGTTCATTATCAGTAAGATCCATTTTCAAAAAGCGTATAGTTTCTGACTTTTCAAAAGAACGATGGTTTATTTACAACCAGTCAAGTTTGGCGAGTCAAAAAGTCAACCACTCATTCAAGAAAAATCCAACTACCTTTGCAACAACAAGCAATCCACTGGTGCCTTTATCTAACCTATGCACGATTCCTGGACGAATGGATGTTTCGTTAGTGTCAAAACTGAAATCTTTTTTTACAGAGGGTTCATCAAACTCGTTATCAGACAAATCATCAGAATCTGAGAGTAATTCCTGATCTTGGTTTGAAGGTGCCGGGAGACTGCAATGATGAAGAATGCCATTTACTAGTGTTCCAGTAGCGTTCCCAGGTGCTGGATGAACAACCTGACCATGAAATTAAAAATCAAAACTGAGATTGCAACCAATACAATTTATGTAATGATTAATGTTTGCATCATATCATTTATCGAAAAGGTTCCAAATGGGCAAAATATGAAGAAAAAAAAAACTAAGGTGGTCATCCGAATTGGAAGTTACTATTCCCCAAATATGCTTAATTGCCTATTGTATTCAAAGACAGAAACATCTCACAAAAACATAAATAAACAGGTAATCCAATTTGGCACTTAATAATTATTATAAACTTTATACTTACATTCAATATATTGATTATTATTCCTTTTTTGTTTTTATTCACCTCTAGAAATAAACCAATTCACGAAAAAGCTAGGGAAGTTGAAGAAGCCAGAAGGTTGATGTGATTACCATGTGAGCAGGCTTATTAACAACTAACACATGTTCATCTTCATAAACAATATCTAACGCTATATCCTCTCCTTCAGCCTTTAAGGGTTGCAACTCTGATATTGTGCATTCAACGTTGTCACCATGTCTTACCATGTGTGAGGCCTGTGACAAAATTGTGTTAAGATATTAGACATATAATATATTGACATTCCATCTTTGGAGCTCCTTAAATACATATATGTTACATGTGGGTGGTCTAACACGCTGAAAGTACATACATATATATATTTTTATAAGAATTAAGGTCAGAAGTTGCTGTAAGGGAATTGAGGTAAGATTACTTTTAAGCATCTGGTCATCCAAATAGCAATGAACACTGTGAAGCATGTTCAAGCACCCCCTAAGAAAGCACGAGGGTCTCAAGACTAGAAATTATTTAAACTATATTAGTGACTTTTGAATATTATCAAGCCAAAAAGGAAACTGGAAGCAAAAGATTAAATTTACAAATAGTTAAGAGAACTTGGAGTAAAGCGAAGACTTGGAGAGTGGAGACCCATATTCATTGATAGGCCTATTTTATTTCTTTCTTAACAGAGGCATTGTTTCCACTTGCCATTTATCTTCAATTTCAGTAGCATGTAAATGGCCAAACTGTGGGAAACTAATGCTGACAATATCCAGAAACAGACCAGCCAAATACAAAAATGACACCTTCACCTGGTGTTGGAGTTGTTCAGTAAAACAGCTTATCTGCTTATTGCTTTTTGAAATAGGCAGTTCGGAAGAAGGAACTTTAAGCTGCTAATTTGAACCAGCTTATATTGTGAATATATAATTGGATACGGAATCCCAAACACCCTCTAGACAGCTTATTTGTGTATTGAATCATTATAAGCAGATAAATAGTTCTAATTAGCAATCCCAAGCACCTCCAATTCAACATCTACTTTATATGAAGATTTCTACCTTGCTATGTAGAATATAATAACGTCTATCACATCCATCATTTGTCTCCTTTGCATATGTTTCTATTACTGTTCCAAAAAAGTTATTACCTCTTTTACATGAAAATTGCAACTTTGACATTACACATGGTTCCAATAAAAAAGTTGAAAAGAGAAGGCCTGCTAACATTTGGCTTCATTTTAAATGTTATGTATTTTAGTGTAATGTAAGAATTTGGCTAAACTTGGTATACAAGTCTAGTGGGGCAGACTGCAGAGTGAACACTCCTTTCAAGTCTGAGCTGTAATCCTAGACCCAAATCAGTGGGTAACGCCCTTTGCGGAGTCCAAAGGAGTGGTGTCCCTGATGAGCGGAGGTCCAAGGGGGCGGTGCCCCTGATGAGCAAGAGTCAAGAGGGTAGAGCCTCTTGCAGCCTTGCAGGGCTAGGGGAAGCACCCCAAAACCTAAACGAAAATACATAGTATGCATGTGTCGGAATTTCTCAAATATGACGCTTCTAACATGCTCAGCTAAGTGCTCAATAGATAAACTAAGGGCTGAGCTGATCAACATGATAAGTCGGGTCGAGCGCTTAACTATGTAACTTCACTTAGCTGGCATTTGCTTGGCTGATTGGTGCTCAGTCGAGCATTTGCTGGGCTGTGCAATTGCTCAATGTATTGTAGTTTGACCCATCCTCTAACCGTTTGTTAACTGTTGCGTAACCAACTATGGCGGTTTGAAATAAATGTTTCAGGGTGACTATAAAAAGAATAAAAACTCCCAAATGATAGATACGTTACTAAAAAGGATTTCTAGATTATCCCTAGCTGAAATTCGTGATACTCTTGTTAGGATCGAATTGAGAGTGATCATTCCACGGAATAGAAATTATCCAAGAAATTGCTATTGACATATACCCTGACACACAATCCCCAACATTAAACAAATGCACAAGATTACCTCAACAGTAACACGATCTGAATTTGCAATTAAACCGTGTATCAGATCAATTTTAATGGATATGATATCAATCTAGTATAAAGCACTGAGTCAAACTTGAAGTCCAAATTGTTTGTGTGAACTCAAAAGAGAAGGCCTGCTAACATTTGATCCAAAATCAAGCAAATGCGTAAGTTTACCTTAAAAATAACACGATGATTGACAGATACGAGTCCAGACCGAATGCTTGATTGAACCCTAGCTCTACTGATGCCAGTTATCCTATTAGAAATCCAAGTATCAAGCCTAATTTTTCCGACTTCCTCAACCCTCTCTTCCAGCCGGACACCGGTGTAATTGGTTCGTTGCCGGGCACCGGATAAAGCCGTTTCTTCTCGATGTGGTTCGTCGTCCAAATAGGAAACGCTGGAGCAGAAGGTAAGGGGAACTCTTTGATGAATTATACTACGAGTCTGGGGTTTTCGCTGGATTAAAGAGATTATCGAGCATGTGAGTGTTCTTGCAGTTGGGGGAAATGGCGGGCATCTGAGGGAGTACATCAGTGACATTTTTGTCGATAATCTTTGCAACCGTGCCATTTTGTAGTCGCTGATTTTCGTAAATGTTTTAAAAATAACACTTTTGATCATTTGCACTTATTAATTCTCGAGTTTTTTAAACAAAAGAAAGAAAATGTATTAAAAAGTAAAATCAGAAAAGTTATGTTTTCAATTTTTGTTTAAGAAAGGAAATAAGATGAAAGAAAGAGATTTGAAAGTTAATTTATATCAAAACTTATCTCTAAAAAATAAAAGAATTTGAAAAGGAAATGATTTCCTTTTAATTTCCTTACGCTGTGTTTCCGAGTTTTAGATACGAAAGAAAAGAATAGAAAAGAAAATTAAGGAGAAAAGAGAAAAGAAGAGAAATGATAATAGTTTTAGTTTTTCGTGTTTTCAAGTTTAAAAGAAAAGAAAAGAAGAGAAAGAGTATTGTTTTTATTTTGTGTTCCCGAGTTAGAGAGAAAGAAAAAAACGAGTTATATTACAATAATACCCATATTTTTTAAAATTATTAGTTGTCATTATGGGTAATTTAGTCACTAATGAAAAATCATAAAACTTTTCCTTTCCTTTCCATCTAAATTTTCTCACTTTAGGGAGGAAAGTTTAGAAGGAAAAGTTAATAAAATTTTCCTTCCAAACCACTTCTCTTCTCTCCTTAAAAAAACTCTGGAACACAAAATATTTTTAATTCTTTCTTCCTTCATTCCAAATCTTTTCTTTTCTCTCCAAACTAAAACTCTGGAACACAGCATTAGTTTGGAAACATTATCTATAATTTTAATGTTTGATTTAGAGTGTTTTTAGGTGTGTTAATTTAGCAACACCCAAATTATAATCGAAATACGTTATCATAAACACATAATCAATATCTTTCTTTTTTTCGGTAACCATGGTGTGTGACTTTTGACCGACTAAATCTACAGGGTCAAAATACACAGCCACAAAATTTGAATCAGATATAGCTTATCAGAGAAACACAACAAAGAAGATATTTAGCTATTGTATGCCGCTATCCGAATGTCAAAATTGTATGAGCACAGCTTGATCAGCTCCTTTTGATCTGCAATCCAGTCATAAACTAATGTTGTGTTAGTTTGGAGAGAAAATAAAAGATTTGGAAGGAAGGAAGAAAGAATTAAAAATATATTGTCTTCTAGAGTTTTTTTAAGGAGAGAAGAGAAGTGGTTTGAAAGGAAAATTTTATTAACTTTTCCTTCTAAACTTTCCTCCCAAAAGTGAGAAGATTTGGATGGAAAGGAAAGAAAAAGTTTTATGATTTTTCATTAGTGACTAAATTACCCCTAATGACAACTAATAATTTTAGAAAATATGGGTATTATTGTAATATAACTCGTTTTTTTCCTTTCTCTCTAACTCGGGAACACAAAATAAAAACAATACTCTTTCTCTTCTTTCCTTTTCTTTTAAACTTGGGAACACGAAAAACTAAAACTATTATCATTTCTCTTCTTTTCTCTTCTCTCCTTAATTTTCTTTTCTATTCTTTTCTTTCGTATCTAAAACTCGGGAACACAGCGTAAAACTCTGGAACACAGCATTAAACTCGAGAACAAGCCCTTAGAGAGTTTTAGAGTAAAGGGAATGGTTACACTCCATCATACTTACCACATCGTCACGATAACTTTTTTCTTCCAAGGCTCAACTCACCACTTGGTTTCGTAATAGTCACTTTCCATCACGCAAAATTCTAGGTCTCACATAATATCCCACTACTAATAAAAAGTTAAGAAAAAAAAATTCACATTATCTTCTACCGTTACTGTTATCAATCAGAAAACATTTCACATTCAATTCTCATCTCCCCATTCAAATCTCTTGTTTCTTCTCCTCATTCAAAATTTTTTTAACTTTTTAGAAAAAAATTCACTTTCACGTTCTCATCTTCTATGGTTGTTGATGTCGTTCTTCTTCACTGTTCTTTTTCACCATGCGATTGCATCTCCACACTTTTCAGATCCCTTTTCTTTATATGCTTGTGTAACTTTTAGATTTTCTAACCCGCAATTATATACGACCTGTCAACACACCAACCAGTATAATTGAGGGTTAGGTGAGTTGTATTTACATTTCACATATATGAGTTACTGCTTTTAAGACTAACACAAAAACAATAAACGGACCGTGTTTAAATCATATGTTCATGACCACTAACACAAACGCGACACAATCATCATTCTTACTTTTTATATATACAACGTCAATGAGTTATATACCTTGTACTTTACTTGTAGATTTTACTTTTGAATTTTTGTTATCAATAAAACAATGCTAAAGAATATTCCTCATACAATAGTGGCGAACTAAACCCTACAAATTAATATATATAAATGAATATTCAATTCTACTTGATTCAAAAATCATATTATTTTATTAAGGAAAAATTACCGAGAACGATAACCTAAATATTAAAAATTACCAATAAAAGTATCGCCTAATTTTTTTGGCCGAGAAAGGATTATAATTTCAATTTGTAACAAAAAAATATATAATGACCTCTTAGACTAACAAAAAAATATTATAAAATTCAATTTGTAACAAAAAAAGTATAAATTTCATGTATTATACCCTTTTGTTACAAATCGAAATTTATAATCCTTTATCGGCCAAAAAAATTAGACGATACCTTTATTGACAAATTTTGATATTTAGCTACCTTTATCGACAATTTGCCCTTTATTAATGACATGATAATTTAATTTGAATAATTTATCCAAGCTGAACTCAATTCATATTTAGACAACTTTTTAATTTAAGGGTAGTGATTTGCATACAACAGTTATGATATTTATACACTTATATATTCACTATTAACTTTTCAATCCCGTTTACATGTTTAAGAGTGTAATTGTCAAGCTAAATCTTTTTATTGTATACAAATCATCCCTCTTAACTTAAGAGTAATTGGTAAACCATTATTCTTGAACTTGACATACAATGCAAAACATACGTAATATAAAATTTATATTTTTAGATAATAGTATCCTCTTATACTAGTCAACAAATCGTATAAAACCGAATTTAGTATTAATACTTAACTTATCGAGCGTTGATTTAATATTTTAATGTCATTTTGTTGTAATCTGTTAATTATGTACATTCAAGGCACTTGAAATATAGTTGTTGACGTAGGTTATACCTATAATGTAAAACAAGCTTCTCGCATGAATCAGAATCAAAATGTACTTGCTGATCCAGTTCCATTGTAATATTTGATGAACTATTAAAAAATATAAAAAATATTACCCTTCATCCGTCCCATAAAAGAAAAGATGCAACACTAGGTTTGGGGTCTTCTTCTTGTTCAACCATTCTTGCTAAAGGTTTAATTAGTGGATTGCTCAAAGGTGTTGTACAATCTGTGCGCACAAAGGTTTTTTCTATATTTTTACTAAGTTCATGTACATATGCATGGACATGGCAATACATGTGGTAGTTTATAAAGCATAAATAAAAATTAATAGAATTAATGTTTAGTTGCTTAATAAGTAAATCGATTTAATGGTAAATTTTAAAAATGTGATAATTTACTAAAGAAGTTTTAAAATTTGATATATATAATAATAAAAACATGAAGTTAGATATGTGAACTAAACTTTTTTTTATCAAGATATTAGCTCATAACTTTCAAATCAATTAGGTAATTAATTCAAGAAAAGTATTATTTAAAAAAAATCCCCTTACTTTATATTTCTATATACTAGACAATATATACTAATTTTGTTTCCTTAAGTTTTCTATTGATTCTCACTTATATTAATCAGAAATAATAAATAAAAAGATTTAGTTGAAACACAAATAAATTTAAAAAGAGAATGATAACCACATATTCACAACCTTTAAAGGTATGGATAAAAATTTGAAAATAAAATTTTAATTTTTAAAAATAACAACTACATTCATTTATGAAAAATTAAAACTTAGTAAAAAGATGATTAAGATTAAGATGGTTTTTTTTATAAACATGTTAAAATTGATTATAAAACATGATTATAATTATCATTTAAAATAAAATAAAATAAAATTATCATGTTTACTTAATCTTATCATTCTCCAATTTAAAAAAACAAAAAAGAAAACCAAAATACTTAGATCGATCCTCGTAACAGTTGACCTAAAAACCTAAGCCAAAATAACACTCTATATGTATATATGTGGATGTTGACAAGAACGCTGGTCAAAGTCAAACGAACCCATCCTCCACTCCCACACCCCAGGTCGCTACTTTTGGTTCATAACTCAGTTGGATTCCCGACAGTATCTAATTAAAATGCTTATAGTTTTCTTAATCGCACACCACCCTTTTTTATTTCCAGCATCTTGCTTCAACCCCATCTTCAATTTGAAACCCTAGAATTCAAATCACACCTCTTTGGGTTTCGTTTCTTGAAACCCTAGAAACCATCTGTTATCTTGCTGTTACAAAATGCCAATGTTCAAAGCTATTTACACAAAACCCTTTTCCCTGCTACCGAAACCCTAGAAAACCATAAAAAGGGTTTTGTTTGTTTTAAACAATTGTTTCTTTACACGATTTCTATATGGGTTTTCTTTGAAATTACCTTGTTTAGTCACGGTGTCTGCTTTCTGCCCAAATTCCCAATCTTTCAACGTTTCTCATGACATCAGAAGAACCAAAAGAAAGGGTTTTTCTTTCTTTCTTTGTTGCTGTTGATACACCCAATTAGTAGTTTATCTTGAAACCCCAGAAAAATCAAGAAAAGTTTTTTCTTTTCTTTATTTCTTATACATAATTGATATTTTACCTCTGCTTTTTGGGGTTTTCTTTTGTTTCCTTTAAGGTTAATTTGTGTTAGTGTAGCGCAAAAATGGAGGATTGTGATCAAAGCAAAGTGTTTGTGGGTGGAATTTCATGGGAGACCACAGAAGATGTGTTGAGAGAGCATTTTAGAAACTACGGGACTGTGTTGGGTTCAGTGATTGCTAAAGATCGAACCACCGGTAGCCCTCGTGGGTTCGCTTTCGTTTCTTTCTCAGATGCATCTGCCCTTGATAAAGTTCTTGTTGATACTCACACAATTCTTGGAAGAACGGTTTGTTTTTCTTTCAATTTTAATCATTAATTGCTTTAATTCTTGATTGAGTTGTGTTGACTAATGATTACCGGCCCTTGTTTGACTTTTGATTGTGATATCAGTTGCTTTTTGAAGTTAAGTTTAGGTGGTATTTAGAGGTGTTTTTTGATTATGCCATAAAGAATTAAATAATTGAGTGATTAAAGCTAAATATAAGTTGGTAATTTACTATTTATCTCCATTAATCTGTTTTCTTTTAGAGTAGCTTTTTACATGTTTTTTTCCAACATGAGTATTTTGACACTATATGACAAGAATTATAGTCACTTCAAGTCATTACAAGTCAGTTTTGATGCACTTACAAACATTCCCTTTAGAATTTTTTTTGTTTTGACTAGAGCAAGATGCTGGTGAAAGTACCAAGAAAAACCTTTTTAGAGTTATGAAACTAAGGATTCTAGTTATTCTTGCATTTGTAGGTGCTACTAGGTTAATTTTCACTTCTTTTTGGAGTTGCTGATTAATTACAGAAAGGTCAAAAGAAGATGTAGATAGAACAAAAATGGTTGAATTTGAATGGAAATCAATGGACCATTCCAAGCTATAAATAAGTAAAAGAGTCAAATTCTCATTTGAAACCTAAAAGTACTAGGAGGTTGAATTTGACTTCTTTTTGGAGTGACTGATTTTGTTGACTTTAACCTGCTCTTATGTTATAACTTAATTATTGTTTCATGAAACCTTAAAAAAAGCAATATATTGCAAGGACCAGTGATTTTGAACAAATTGGGTAAATCAAAATCAATCATTTTACAAATCGTAGCATTTTTCATGCAATTTTTGCAAGAACGATAATTTTTTGCAAGGGAAAAGGCAGGTACTATATTTTTGAAAGTCAAATCACAGGTAACTTCTTAAATTGCATGGTTAAAAGCGAATATCCCTGTCACTGTTTCTCATATATGTGAAGAAGGGGCAGCAGTTGGGCACTCGCATTGTTTGATAGATGAAGGTAAACTTTGTCAATAGAGGTCAACCAGTCGTTTTCCTTGTTCTAAATTGAATTGCAATTTGTCACGGATTTCTTCCAAATACAACATTGAAGACTATAGGTGAAAAATGGGCGTGTAACGTGTTAGGTCACGGGTCATAACTAGTAAACAGGCGGGGTTGATTTCACATGGAATACTTTTTCCGTCCAAATTTTTAAATTTGTTTCTGATTTATTAGTGTGTCAAATACACATACAAAAATTATATGCTAGTTCAGTAATAATCCATTTTTTGGATAAAGTGATTTAGAATGTTTATGCATTGAAAATATATTGTGGGCACTTTGACCTGTTTAACCGGTTTCTTTTTAAGCTATTTAGTAAATGAATCGAAATTGCCACCTTTCTTGATGATATGAGTTTGTTGAATTTATTATACATGTAGGTGTTAAACTTGTCTTGCTTGAAATAGTCGACATACCTTTCATTTGTTTTTCTTCATGATTCAGGCTACATATTTGATGTTTTTTAATAGGTTGAAGTGAAAAAGGCAGTACCGAGAAGTGAGCAGAACCAAAATCAGCAAGAACAGAATCGAGGGCAGAATAAGAATTGCAGAAGTAATGGTACTAAAAACAATGATAACTTAAAGACTAAAAAGATTTTTGTAGGTGGGTTGTCTGCTAACTTAACTGAAGAAGACTTCAAGTTCTACTTTGAAAAGTTCGGTAGAATTACTGATGTGGTGGTGATGCATGATAACGTGACCCACAGGCCACGAGGGTTTGGATTCATCACTTTCGACTCTGAAGACTCCGTTGAAGAGGTCATGCAAAAAAACTTCCATGAATTGTGTGGTAAACTCGTGGAGGTTAAAAGGGCGGTACCTAAAGAGGTTAGCAGCGGTACTACTAGCGGCAATAGGGATGCTAACTTTACTGTTGGTCATCAACAGGCACCGTATAGACCTAGGTACGAGGTTCTTCCTGGTTATGGTCCATTCCCGGGCTATGCTGGTTATCCTTATGGTGGCGGTGTATTTGGTGGTGGTTATCCGGTTAGTGGTTATGGATTGGCGGCGGTTTCACCTAGGGTCCCGTGGGGTGGTCCTGCAATGGTTAGCATGAGGGGTGGTCCATTGCCGTTGACGGTTTATCCGGCTTACTTGAACGGTGGACATGGGCTCATGGGTATGGCAGCGAATGGCTACAACGGAATAGTGGGACCCGTACCAAATGGGATGCCGAGTCAACTCGGTGGTGGCAGCGACCAACTACTCAGGGGGAATGTAGATAACAATTCTTTGGGGTCAACTGGTAGGGAGGCAAGCAAGGATGACCAAGGTGGTGTTGGAGGTAACATGGACTGACTAGTTTGGAGAGGCTTCTCATACTGATTAGGGGTAGTTTGGTAATTTAACCAAGGTATCCTTGTGTTTAGGCACCTCTAACTTTGCTATAAAAGAAGTTGGTTTCTTTGTATGATTTCTAGTTTGAATAATTTATGGATTTGGACATTGTGTAAAATAGTTCTTGATATTTAAGTTTGTTTGGTTATCAATGACACCAAATGTTTATTTGCATTTGAATAAAACTAGAAATGTATAAATACGAGGAGCAGAAAGACGAGGAGAGAGGAAGATGTTTAAGTCATTTTATATTTTATTATTTATTTATATTATATATATACATTTTCAATTAATATTCAAAATAATACAATGAGCCAAAACGATTCAAGCCCGAGCTTAATATGTTTTGAAAGAGATTGAGCTTGTCATAAAGAGCTTAAAACGAGTTGAGCTTGAACTCAAACTTGATAAATCCTAAACAAGTATGGCTCGACAAGTACAAAACTCGAGCTCGGCTCGTTTAAATCTCTAGTGATGCCCCTCTTCACGTTGTGATCACCCGGGCAGACGCAATATGATGCATTGAAGCCCGTGTTGGTGCTATAGGTGTAAGTACACTCACGCTGAGTAATTGAGTTTTTTTGTTTTTGTCGTTTTTTGTCTATTAAGAGGGTGGTGGGTGAATGTGAGTGTGAGTATGAGAGTGATTAAATATGATTTCAATTTGATGACTGTGTAATGGTCAATATGATGGAGGAAAAAACTGACATAATACGTTATTATCCGTTATTGTGTGATTGAGTACCATTCCCAAGAGCATCTGACAATTAGTGGGGCTCGCTTCCCAGTTAAGTGAACTATTACATTAATAGCGGCCTCGCCTCCTCTTAACATGGTTATGCCTCAATTTGCTTTTTCCCTCTTGTTTTTTCTCTTTTAAGATGCATTTGAGAGATGTGTACATATAATATAAAAAATCACAAAAAAGAGGGGAAAGAGGAAGGGAACCATTACAATTGTCACTTGTTTAAGATAGAAATATATAGACTTGAAGCGACCTAATATTAAAGGGACCCTTTACAACATGACATGTTTTTCATGGTTGGTGCGACCAACATCTCGCTAGAGTATCCTTAGTACTAATTGTCATGATAGATTGCCATGTCAGCATGACTGACTATCCCTATGAATCAGTCATGTCATGAGCGGACACACTTTATTTGTCTATAAAACACGTAAAATTTATAAAGAAATCAGATTAAATATAAAATCAACACATGAAATGTAAATATAATTCGTTAATTAAAACTTATAAAAAACAAAAAACATAACATTAAATAAAAGAAATAATTCAATTTTAGAAGTGAATCGGAAGTCCCAGATGATAATGTGTATGCCTATCTCTTAGTTCTCTACTTTCCGGACATCACCTCGAGAGCGGCGTTGATTCGTTAAACAACGACGATTGACTCAGAACATTGATGTCTCGTAGCACCAAAAAGATCATGCCAAATCGATCGTGAGGGCTCTTGTGTTTTGACCTTTCCAAGCATAAGGATAGTTTTGCCACATCCAATGCATATAACCAATGCTTCCAAGCACTATTCGAAACCCGTGAATCTCTTCATGTTTACTATATAAATGTTGGATCTCATCATATGTTAGCTTTCTTTAGTTTTTTCTAAGTAGATAGAGTACAAAACTTACAAAAATCATTTACACAATGCGATGACTTTTTAACCTTATGTAAAAACTCTTTGAGTATCAAACACCTTTGCTTTGCTTCCGGCTTCGGCCTTACTTAATACTCAACTCTAGCTAATAGCTTTGCGTTGTGTTCACTTATATTTCTATATTGTATTGTATCCCCATATCGCATATGATATTTTATGGCGATTTCCAGATTAAATTCGCTTGTACCATCCATATCGCATACTCTTTCATACTGTATATGGCATCCACACTTATAAATCTCGTATGGTTGTAGATAATCAAGTTTTGCCATAGTAAAATCTCTCGACAACCACCACATTTGTCACAAATGACTATAAAAATGTTTTAGACTCATGATATTTATAATTGACACTAGAGAGGACCGGCTAATTTTAATTTGTTTTTAGATAACATATAAGGTTTTGTACTAGAAAGGACTAGCGAAGTTGTCATTTCTATCAAAAAGTGATGACGTTTTCATTTTCAAATTTTTGGAAAAATGTGTAAATGAATAGGTTTCTACTTTTTCATCTTTTTAGAAGAAAATTCTAGGAAACTAGGATAGTTTTCTAAAAGTGAACAGGGTTGAACTAGATTGAGTTTTCGCTTGGACTTGTTAATTGGTCCTTACCAAGACGATTTGAACAAAATCAATTTTGGTCAAACTTAGATGAACTCGGCCTAAGTAGGAAGCAAGAATTCAAAGTCCAAGTTCGTCAACGATTTTTAGTAACTAAGAATCCTAGCTTGGAAAATCTTGTTTTTGTTTAATAAAATTTTTTAATACAATTTTGATAGAGATATCTTGTTTGTTTTTAATCGTATTTATTCTTTAATTCTATTTTCTATGAAATAATAACAGTTTTAAGCTCAAATCAAATACAAACCGTTAATTTTGGTTTTGAGAATTTTTAAATCTACTAGTTTCGATTTCTATTGATTTTGGTTTTGTAAGGTTCATGTCATTAATGGTTCATTTATAAACCGAAACCATGTGTTCTCGATGACTAAGCTATTTCCTTGATCTTATTCTATTTTTGGGGTTTAAATTTGTCATGACTAAAAAGGAGATTGCTATCGATTATTTTAGTTTAATAAGTAACATATATTTTTTATAAAGAAAAGAAAAAAACTTTCTATCAAATCAAGAGAAACTTTAAAACCTCACTTAAATCTATGAGCCATATGTCAGGAGTCTCAAAATAATTAATAAAGTAATAAAACATAATAAATTATTATACAATTATAAATATCATAGGATATATTAAATACTTGGTGGGTTGGTTTTATAACGGTTTGGTTTTTTGGTTGAAAAAAAGTTGAAGTGCTAAACCCGGCCATTTTTAAAAAAAAATTTAAAACCAAACCGTCGATTTCAAAATAGTTTCGTTTATATTGGTTTGATTTTAATGCTTCAAATTCAATATTTTAGTTTATATACTCACCCGTGTACTCACCGTCTACACAGATTACTTACCTACACCCTAGAACATATGATCAAAACAATAATTTCAAGTTCTTTCCTCATTCCAATAAATGAAATCTCCGTTGAACATATCAATAAAATCATAAATTCCAAATCTTTTGTACAAGTTGAGTTAAAACTCAATTTTTTATGCCGAAAAAGGTAACATAAATTTCAAAATTTGCCAATTAAGATACATAAACTTTTCTTTGCAAAAATGAGTATAAATTTTGATTTTTGATAAAAAAAAAGGAACCGGTGCCAGTTAAAATTAATTGAGGTGACATTAAATTTTCTGACATGTCATTTTGTTAAATTTTTTTGACAGTTGTTTGAAATTTTTGAAAAAAAGATTAAAACTCCTCTTGTGCAATCAATCTTTAAAACTCCACAAGTCTCTCCCTGTATCTTTCTTTTCATTCTTCAACCTCCCCCCTCTCTCCTCTCTTTCTATTTCTACTCCACCACTACCAACTCCTCCTCTACCACCACCATACACTCCACCACAACTACCGTAAACTCTAGCACCACATCCATCTCTCTCTCCTCTCTTTCTCTTTATATAAACTCCACCACCGTAAGCTCGTCCTCCACCACCACCATGCCTCCATCGTAGATTCCTCCACCACCACGATCACCCCCTCTCTCATCTACCATCACCACCGTAAGCGGTTAGCTCCTCCTCCTCCACCACTATCACCTTAGATTCTAGCACCACCACCACCACCACCACCACCATAGATTTCTCTCGAGATTTGTGTGTGCTTGTAGTTCTAGATTTCTTTTGTGACTTTAGGGTTTTCAAATCTGTTTAAGATCTTCGTGTGTGGGGTATTTGAACAAGTTTGAACAATATCAAGGTTTAGATCTCTCTCGCTCTTTCTCTATCTATATTTCATCATCTCTATGTTCCAGATTTCTCCATTTTCAAATTAGGGTTTGAATGTTTCATCTTCGAGTTAGGGTTTGAGGGTTTCAAGATCTGATTCAAATTTGGTTTTTGGTTATGCTAGAACAAGAGTTAGGTATTTTTATTACTAGTTTGGGGCTTTTTGAGGGTTTCAAATATCAAATGGTGATGAATATTTGAATATGAACACACGAATTGTGACGAACACCAGGATGAACAATGAAGTACGAACAGATAACATCATAAAAAATTTGGAAAATTACATGAAAATACAATAAACTTTGTCTTAGTTACCATTGTATACAATCAACTTTATATTTTTAAAAATAATATAATTAACTTTTATAATTTTTTTATTTTATACAAATAACTTTTTTTATGTATCTGATGTTTAGTTATCATTGTATATAATGAACTTTGTCATAACTTTCATAGTATACAACAAGTTGCATATAATGTGAGGATTATGAAAGTTGGTTGTATTAATTTTAAGAAAATAAAGTTGATTGTATATAATGATAACTAAGATAAAGTTTATTGTATTTTAATATAATTTTTCCTAAAAAATAAATGTTTAATAATTCCTAAATAGTATAAATTTAAAATCTAGTTAGTAATTAAAATTCATAAACAAATATTTATTTATAAAAAATACTAGATTAATACATAAAAAATTATTAAATGCTAATTAGTTCGATAAATTTTAAAATATATAAAATATGATAAATCATATATATTAAAAAACTAGATATTTTTTAAAATTGACTAGATTTCCATGTGTAACGTTACCCATTTCTCTTGTAATCAATTCATAAAGTAAGGGTACTATTCATTTTAGTTTTTCAATTTTAACCTATTAAAATTTTCATTATATACTCTTAAGTCTATACAAGCTATATTTGATCTAATAAAATTACTTACCATTATTTAACAAACAAATGGTCTTTACGTAGCGATATCAAGATGTATTAAGGCATCGCTCCCACTTTAAGCTTAAGGGTTCAATTCATGTTATACATCATTTCAACTTTTCAATTTAACCCTTAAACAAATTTTCAGTTTTTATTATTCAATTTGTATATGTTACATTTAATCTTATAACATTACTAGGTAAAGTAGTTCCATGTATACAATGTAATTAGCAAAAGTAGTAGATGCATGTTAACCTAAATTTTTTCTACGTATGTTAACTTTGAATAACCATCTTATATACTATATTATATGTAAATTAAAGTACTAAGAATATGATTATTTGAATATCATCAGACGCAACACACGGGCTTGATGTACCTTGTTTATATCATTTTTCATTTTCCGGCTAACAAGTTTTGGCCACTTTACCAAACACATGTACATATATAAAGATCTAGCAACCGGTTTTTAGCTTCCACCTACCAACAAGTTATTTTAGTCAAGCACACCATAGGATTATACGCATCCAATCAACTGGTGGGAAGTTGGTTTGTGCATGAGACTCTTGAACAACATTGCCCCCACCACCTTTAACCCCTCCAGGCTTGTTTTTGTCAATTTGCCCTTTTTATTACATTGAAGTCTTGAAGCTACAATTGAATTTTCATTTATCTTTCATAATTTCAATTCTTCTGCGAGAGATTAGACCATTGAATCATATTAATAACTATGGTATCAATATAGATGCGGATACATTTGTTCTGCATATAGAGGTGAACCACAAATTGAGGCTAATCAAATGAAGCAGTCACGAATTAGGGTTTGGTTTAGGTTCGAACTTTTGGGCAAACCACATTTGATATTCATATATACGTGGATAATATATACTTCTAGTTGCATACAATTTTCTCTTGGAATTCAATGGCATGGTTATATATGCTGCTAACAATATATCACACCCACGTATCTCTTTAATAAGCAAATACTAAAATGACAAAATTACCCTTCATGTGAAAGCGACAACACCCGACTCAAGTGCTGTAACAACACACATGTTTTTCCCTTAATTAATTTCTAATGTACGTCTTTCTTTGAGAAACAGAAATAACTGATATCAAATATGACTAGTATGGTATACAAGTGGGTATTGCCTTATATTCTCATTTTTTGTCGTATGCAGACAGGACAACCTTAACAAAAATGAGTTTACATATATATGATATAGAATGTATATAAAAATAATAGGCCCCTTCTAGTCGTGGGCACTGGGTGGTTGACTTTGTGACACACCCTATAAGAGTGCCCTGTCAGCATATGAGTTATATGAACATTGTACAAATAAAATACTTAAAAAAGAGAAAAAGATCTTTCAAAATAAAATATAATTATAAACATAGTAGTAGTATTAGTAATAAATCTTTGTTTATATTCAAACTGTGTACGGATTTAGTAATTTCCTTGAAATTATTAAGGGTGACAGTGATATAATTTATGGCCGAAGGGCTATATAAACACAATACGTGAATTTGGTGCATTTTTCTTCTTCTTTGTTGCTAATACGAAGTCATATTTTGCGTTTGTAGATTACGGGATCTTGGACAACAGCACTGTGTGCATTGATACGCTGTTCAGATGGATTCGGTGTGGGTGCTTGCAAGCACTCCTTCATTTACTCATGTGTATATTTAACATTATTGCTGCTTTACAGACCTTGCAACAAGGGAGAGTATATTATTCTGCACAAGTGAATATCCTGTTGAGAAATTAGCATTGCATGATGATGGTATACTACTATATGGATTGCAACAACAGGTTCTTCTGTGCATAGATGGCAATCATAATCCTCAAGTCAAAAGGTGTTTGTGTTTTGGAAAGGGGGTTCCTTTCTTGTGGAAATGCCGTGATGGATACACGTTAGTTTCTCTAGTTATTTTCTGTTTATTTTATTTTTTCTTCGATTGTTACTAAATCTTAACATCATATATCACCTAGGCAGAATAGGTAACACAATAAAACCGATAATAGGTACGAGTTAAAACGGGTTTGGTTGGAGCTTAAAATGCTTTTTTAAACCAATGTTCTATAAATAATTTGTATGTTCCATAGGAAATACAGAAAAACCCATATCATTACAGTTTTGAAAAAAAACGTAGGGGGCACCAAAAACACTCTCCAAAGCCAAAAACTTTGATTTACTTATTTTACTGTTTATTTAATTATATATAAATAGGTAAACATACTTTCTAAACCTAATTATATATAAATAGGTAAATGTTGTAGGGGGCACAAAAAACACGATTATAAGCCTTTTGATTATAACTTAATTACGCAGTTAATTCACACAGAAGTGTCGGCGGTGGGCTAATTGGGGACCTTATGCAAGAAGTCATGGGTTCATATCTAATGGGCCAGTCCAAGAGAAGTTATAGAAAATCCATTTTAGCATTCTAATTTCACATGTTTTTTGTATGTGTGGCACTGGACTGTGTGGTTAATACCTGCTTTAAATTATTGCTTTTTTTTACTTTCTAAATTGACCTTAGGACAAATTATTCATAGAATGCATAGTGTAGACTAGTGTATTTATATATTTAGTTCATGTATTTTTTTCATTCTATGAATGTATATTGTTTTGATAAGGGCCCAAGATCAAAACGCAGATTGAACCAGAGTAAGGAAATGGATAAGATGGAACAAATGCAGAACTCAAACTACTAAAAAGTCAAAAGAAATGGTTTCATCCAAGACGACATGCCGCGACATGAAACCCGTTTAAAAATAGTAACCAAGTTTATTTTTCTCGAGTTTATTTCATAGAATAGTAACAAAGTTTAAAAACTATTCCACCAAGGTCACTCATAATTATTTTACAATATGAAATAAACTTGATTACTATTTTATAAATTTTTTTTCTCTCTCTATAAAACTCAGAAACACCGTAAGACAGCTTTAAGTGTTGGATACTTATCTATTTTAATTTAACAAAAATCTCATTTTCATTAAAAAAAAAAAACTAATGCGATGGAACACATTTTAGTACATTTATTTAAACACAAAAGTAAGTTATATTAAGAAATTCTTCGTGATCTTTATCTTAATATTCAGAGCTTTTTAATCGTTATGTCATCTTTTCACTTTTATTACTCTTTTTTATAGTGGTCATTTCTCATAAGCCATACCAATTTTCTGACCCACTTAATACTCACTAATTAATAAAAAAAAGAAAATGAAAATGTAGATTCTTCCCACGCACGCCTCCATTTGAGCCGTCACCACTCACCACCACATGCTTACCTCCTCCACGACGCCCTGCAATGGTTCTTTATTTCATCACACAGCGGTGAGCTTCACCACGCTTTTACCCCCTCTAATCCATCTACATACCAACCTACGCATATGATCTAAAGTTTTAAATGTATCTGTTGAAATATTTTGTATACACTAGGGGTCTGTTTGGTTTGTGGAATTTCACATGATTAATTTGCATTTCAAATCCTATGAAATCTCATGTTTGGTTGAAAACAAGAAGGAATGGATTGAGATTTAAAATCCTATAGGTGTGTGATTTCAAAATCTTTAGGGGAGGGGTGTTATTTCTAAATCCTTCATGTGTGGGATTTCAAAATCAGGACTTATATAATCAACAATTCATAGTTCGCCTTTACCATATCAACCGACGCTTCACTCTCGTCTTCGCTACCGTAATTTGTGACCACCATAACCATCTTCGGCATCACCATTGTTGACCACCACCGCCGTTGTAACCGTTGCTCTTCGCCGTCTTTGCATTCGTTGTCATCTCCCATTTTCCACCGTCTCCGTCACTACCCGAATCCGCGGTTGTCCTTTCCTATCTTTGCCGTCAACCTTTCCTGTCTCTACCGTCACCCTTCCCCCTCTCTGCCTCTGCCTCCGCCGCCATCGCCCTTCACCGACTCCGCCTCCGCCTCCATCGCCCTTCACCGACTGCGCCTCCTTCACCATCGTCGCCCTTCACCGCCTCCCCTGCCGTTGCCCTTCACCTTCTCCGTCTTCACTGCCTCCTCCTCCACCATTGTCGCTCTTCACTGCTTCCGCCGCCGTCACCCTTCACTGCCTCCGTCACCGCCGCCTTCACCGTCTCTTCCTTCCACGTATCTAAGCCAGTCAAGTTGTGGGTGAGTCGACTCCTTCACCATCTTTGCCCTAGAAATTCCATTGTCTTTTACATGAACCAAACAAGAGATTTGATTGAATTTGAAATCCTATGAGATTTAGAATTCTTAGGATTTGAAGTCCATAAACCAAACACCCCCTAACTCTATCTTAGCAATACATTTCTTTGCAACGAGTTGAAATATAATCAATTTTTGAAATAATAAAGTACATGTTATATTTATCGGCAAATTTGTATTTATGTTATGTTTCTTGATATTTTACTCGAATATTCAATCATAATAAAAGATTGCAAACGTAATTACATCCATTTGACATAAACTTTAAACGTTACATTGTTTTTGTTTTTAATCTGAACGTCTTTAAAAAAATGAATAAACTAACAACTTTTTTTTAAATCAAATAATATATATTTCCCCAGCAATTGTACTGTTAAATTAAGAATATTTGGTCAACCATGATTAGCATAATCATTAAATGATTAAAGCGTTTACTTCAAGTTTTGTGAAGTTGTAATGTTTGACTTTGTAAACTAATTAATAACCGCCATCACATGGCCTTAGGAATGTTTATTCATAAATTATAACATGCCAACTTTTTTATTTTTGTTGTCATAGACTTTTATTATTCATAACAATTTTTTAAATATTATATAATTATATACTAATGTTTTTAAATATAGATAATAAGTCAAATGTAGGCGGTTTACAAGTTGATAAATTACGTACAATTGGGAAGCGTGATTGTACATCATAAGTACCTTTTAGATTAATCATAAACTCCATTTTTTTAATACAATAAAAAAAAGGTTACAAGTATTATATATTTCTAGAGTTTAAGATTCATTGTTTTTTGGCATTTATAATATAATTAACTCACTATCTTTCGTTCATAAGACATGTCTAAGATTCTAAGTTTTTACATTTCTTTCTTTATTATAAAAGTCGTCTATATTTGTATTATTTTATTATTGTTTTATCCATTGAATAAATTAAGACTACAAGTTAGAAAAGGTTCGTTAAGTGGCATCATGCACCTCCTGTCTTGCGGAGAGAGACATTTATCTGTGTATTTGACAGAATTAGCTGATAGCTAGAGTGAAAAATGTTAAGTTAGAAATTGATAACTTGAGTTGTAAGTTGGAGCTTTTGTTAAGCTAGTGCGGGATTTTAATCGTTTTTTCTCTTAAACAACAAGTTGGCATGAGCAATTATGAAACCTGACATACAATGTCAACATGCACATGCAAATGCCTTTGCATAATTGTCAAACTAAACCTAGCTCATGTGAATCTCTTTCAACCATATCAATTTTCTAATATACATACATACATATATATTATATGGATAAATACAGAAAAATTTATCTGAGAATCATTTTTATTGCATATTGAAAGTCAGTCTTTTCAAAAGTCTAATAAATTTGGTGTCTCATTGATGACTAATGATCGACTCGTTAATGACTCACAAACGAGAGGTGTTTTTGGAAAACGAAGCCTCGTTAAATAATAATTATCCATCCAGACACAATTCATAGTTGGATAAAGATATAAATGACCAAAATACATATATTAATAAGTTATTAATAAGCATTAATATTGGTTACAAATGATACTCGCGATACTCATAATAAGAAATGAACTTTTTTCTATATACATATTGCGAAAACCGCGTAGCTCTTGATAAAAATAAATCAATAGTTAATAATTTTTAGTGATTCATTAATGACTTATTAATGAGGTATTTTAGAAAAATCAAGTTTCGTTTATTAATATTGGTAATGGTACATTGTATATGGGGTCATGGGGAGAATATATGACATCGAGTGTTTTTTAACTTAAACATGAAGAACAAAAAACATAATCATAATTAGAGATAATATAACTGATTTTTAGTATTGATTTAAAATTAATTTTCATGAAGTTCATTGTACATGGTATGAATTATTACTAGGTTTATGGTAAGACTTCACTTTCACTACATTTGTATTTGTTTTTTAATACAAAAAATGTTTTTTTAATACTTTTTTCATCACTTATAAGAAAATATGGGATAAACGTGTTTTTTTAACCATTAGACAAATATTGTTTGCTTTTTAACTCTTTCCTTAACCTAAACAACATCAAGTTTTTTTTTCTTTTAGAACAAAAAACACTTAATGAGGAGCGAACTATGAGTGGCAGTAGAAACCTTCGATTAAGACCTTCACCGTGAACGATTGTGAATAAGCAGAAAACGGCTGAGTAGAAAACAAACTATGGATTGAAGGTCGATGATAGAGAACAAACCATGAATCAATGGAGAACAAACCAAGAAATCGATGGAAAACAAACCATGAATCGATGGTCGATGACAGCTATACGGAGGACTCCCTCCACAAATGATGCCCCTTTTTAGACATTGGCAGAATCCTGACTCTAAGATTCAAGGACAAGAGATAAGGGTGCATGAAAAGTCGAAAAGTAGCGCGTGCTACCGATTTCATTCGTTTGTTCACTAAAAATATATAGTTCTCAAAACAATGTTGTAGGATAATGAAAAACTAATCAGTATTACTTGTGACATTGATTTATATTTATAAAGTACAAGAAATAAAACATAAACGCTAATATACCATAATACATCTATACAACCGGAGCAGAACACAAGTATAAAAGTAGATTAGAATTTCGTTAGATTTGGTCGAAATTCATTAATGCAGTTAAAAAACATGTAATGTAGAGTAAAAATCTGTAATTTTGAAGCGAAAAAGGGCGAATATAAATAAAAATAAGTTATAATAAATTGGAGTGAGCCAATTTGGTGATTTTTGGTCCATTGAGATTGAAGGATCTTCTGTGGGGTGAAGTCATGTGGGTGTTGTATGCTGCGATAGAACGTGTGAATAATTGTATCAGAATTCAAGCATTTCTTGGCTCCTGTGCACACAGATAATTCTATTTAATTATTTATTAATAAATTAATTAAAATATTAAAAATTTAAAAAAAAACAAACCAATAATTTAATAAGTATTTACTTCTATTCCCTACTTGCAGACTCACATGTGATATTGTTGGATTGGTTACTATTTAATCGTCTATTCTTCTTCTCATTTTTCTGTATCTTCTTCTTCTTCTACTTCTTTCTTCGATTCGTTCCTTTTGCAATAAATCCAAAAATGGCGAAAATTGGCTTTCTTTTGCTGATAATTTGCTCAATTATTCTTTCTAACGTAAATGCTTTTACCGCTTCGGGATGGACCCGTGCTCATGCCACATTCTATGGCGGAAGCGATGCTTCAGGAACAATGGGTACGCATTCTATCTTCATAATTGCAATGTATATCATACATGCATGTATATCTACATGTGTATGTATGTATATATTAATATATAGATGTATATGTATGTGTATGTACATGTATATATTGGGTTAAATTAGCGGACCTGAAGTACGTATTTTAGTGATAGAGTTAGGATAAAAGTATCTACCACTACGTTAAAAGGAATTTCTAGTGATCAAAACGCAACCTCTTTCTTATATTTTGAATAGTCTAGATTGCTCACGAGGTTCAAATTGTTGAGTTCATATGATTGCGGTATATTAATATCGTCAACAAACAGTACAAAGATTAAAAAAAACTTTAAACACAAGTTACACCTCTACATAAAAAATTCAGTCGAGATATAAAAGCGGATATAGATTAATATTGACCTTGTATAATAATAATAATAACCGTGTTTGATGTATGAAAAGTCTAAATACTAATTTAAAGATGATTAATGAGGATTTTTTATAAACATAAAAGTTGATAATGAAACTTATGATTATTATTTTTAAAAATTAAAATTCTTTTTATTATTAAATATTAATTTAATAATAAAATTTTTATCAAGTAATGTAAGTCAAACTTAAAATATCAATTGTTTGGTTTCAGGGGGTGCTTGTGGATACGGGAATTTATACTCGACGGGATATGGTACAAGAACTGCTGCACTAAGTACTGCTCTCTTCAACGACGGTGCCGCCTGCGGCCAATGCTACAAAATCATCTGCGATTACAAGGCCGACCCAAAGTGGTGCGTCAAAGGAACGTCGGTGACAATCACCGCCACAAACTTCTGCCCGCCCAATTTCGCTCAGCCGAGCGATGACGGCGGTTGGTGCAACCCGCCGCGCCAGCATTTCGACATGGCCCAACCTGCTTGGGAGAAAATTGGAATCTACAGAGGCGGAATTGTCCCCATTATCTACCAAAGGTCCGCAATCTCTTTCGTAAATCAATTTCGGGTTTACATGTTTTCTTTCAGTTTATAATCGATCTCAACACGATTCTGTTTTAAGGTTTTATAGAATAATTTAGGGTTTAATTGTTCTCAAAACAATGTTTTCTGATTTCATGGATTAAAATATGGTTTTTTTTATTAATCTTAAAAAATGATCGTGTTTTCTGGTTTCGTAGATTAGTTTAGTATTTAATCGATCTCAAAAGTCAAAACGACTCTGTTTTCTGGTTTCATTGATCATAAATCGATGCTGCATTGTGGTTTCAAAGATCAAAACCGATCTCGATTCAGTTTTAATGAACAAATTTAGGGTTCAATCAATGTCAAAACAATTATATCTTCTAGTCACATAGATCAAATGAGGGTGTTTTTTGTTTGTTTGTTATATTGCCGTCAAATCGATCTCTAGAAACGAATTTGCTTTCTGGTTTTTACAGAGTACCTTGTAAGAAACACGGCGGAGTTAGGTTCACAATCAACGGCAGAGATTACTTTGAGCTTGTTCTGATACACAACATCGCCGGAGCCGGATCGATTCAATCGGTGCAGGTGAAAGGATCGAAAACAGGGTGGATGGCAATGTCAAGAAACTGGGGAGCTAATTGGCAATCGAATTCGTACCTGAATGGTCAATCGATGTCATTCAAGGTGACGACCACCGACGGTGTGACGAAAATCTTTACCGATATTGTTCCGGGGAACTGGGCGTTTGGTCAGACGTTCTCGAGCCCTGTGCAGTTTTGAAGGTGATCGGAGTTAGGGTATTATGGAGGGCAGCGGCGTGCTTACTCTTTTTTGGTGGAAGCAGCCCGCCGGTCGGAGATTTGGTGGCTCCTTTTTGTAATTTTTTACATACCGGTGCAAGCTTTATAATATGTATTTGTAACAAAATGATTTTTTATATCATTGCAGCAAAAATAAAAATGTTATTGGATTCTTTTGATCAATGATAATATATATATGTATGTATGTATATATATATGTATGTATATATATATATATGTATGTATATGAAAAACTTTAAACGGGAACTGTTTTTCGTACAAGAACCGTGAGAACCAATCTTAGCCGTCTAATTTCTCTCCTTCAACTGAATTGCTCACCCATGAATTCTTTACATGCATCTTGCCACACTTAATCCCCACACTCTAATTCCACTTGCCACTTGAATGACCAAGATTAGTTCTCGCAGTTCTCGTACGAAAAACAGTACTAAAAGTTAGTCAATGTTACTATGCTTATCAAAAAATTGTGACAACATCATAATAGTAAAACAAAGATCTTAAAAGAACATCATACTAAACAAAACACAATACTATGACATACATAATCATGAGATTCAATTAAGAGTATGCTAAATTAACTATGTGGAGGTTTTTGTTGCTTCAACAAATCACAACAATGCTTCACACAATAAAAATCTCTTACCAGTGATAGCACTTTCTGAACCAAATCAGTGTCTATGGTAGTTCTTGAACCAGAAGGCAGCGGTTTGTGGGAACTCGAGCGCAACAACGGTGGTACAATAACCAAATGGCGTCGATATGGTAGTATCGTAAAGGTACGTGACGACGTGTACAACAGTGGTTCGAGAAGTAAATTGCGTCAATCGTTGGTAGTATCTTACCAGGGTGACGACGGCAACGGTGGTTCGAGAAGTTCGAGAACCAAATGGCGTCAATCGATGGTTGTATCGTACTAGGGAGACGACGGCGATGGTGGTTCGAGAACCAAAGGTGTCGATGGTGGTTCCGAAACTAAATCTGTTATGGATGTCAAAGGCGTTGATGGTAGTATTGTAAGTCGGTTCGTGATTTACTTGAGGATTAGGGTGAGAGGCAGAGGATGATGATGAATCACCACACTGTGAAGTTCATTGCCACATACGGCGAATTAGGGCGAGAAGCAGGAACGTAAATTTTGGGATTATTTGGGGAGAGAATCCTAAATTTGAGAGAGGGAAACAAAATATAAAAATCTTATTTTACTTAAAATTTTAAATTGTTTGTTGCTTATTTTTTAATTTCAAAATAATTATTCAATTAGTCAATATGGTTTATAACTTTAATTTGTTTTTATTAATATGAGAAGTTATGTATTTGAGAATAAATTTTAAGACAATATTTTAATTAGTTAATTAAAATTAAATACGGAAATACTTTTTTATATTGAATTTGTATAATTAACACAAAAAAATAGTAGGTATTGATAAGGTATCCTTTTTACACCTAGTCCTTTAGTAAGAATATAAGGGGCGTTTAGTACTGAGAAAAGAAAATGAGAGAATTGGAAATGGAAATGGGGAGAAATGGAAATAGTGAGAAATGGAAATGAGTAAAAATGTCCTTGTTTGGTACCATCAAGAAATGAAAACGAGAAATGGGGCTCAGGTCGCCAGAAGCTCGGCGGCGGCGGCGGTGACGTCGCCATGCCAACGCCGGACACTCATCATCGCCATAACACATCACAACCACAACGATTAGGGTTCCATCGACGACATCGCAACGGTGGATAACGATTAGGGTTCCATCAACGACGGCGACGAAGACGACATCGCAACAGACATCGACGGAAAACACATCGCATCCACAAACGATCGAGGCTTCAATCGCAACAGACGTCGGCTGCGGCCTTAGCCACCTCACCGACGTTGACGATCTAGGGTTCTATCGCAACAGACGACGGCGAATTAGGGTTCAATCGACGACGGCGATTAGGGTTCTATAGCAACCGACGATGACGACGGCTGCGGCGTTGGCCGCCTCGCCGGTAACACATCGCTACCATTTCTCGCAACAGACGACAGTTTCATCGCCGGCAACAGGCGATAGCTTCATCGCTGCCATTTCTCACGATTTCTCCACAAAATGGAGAGAAATGAGGTAACAAAGGAAACCGGGAAAGGGAAATGAAGAGAGAAACCATTTATCCACCCCCATCAGCTCCCAAACAAGAGATTTACACCATTTCCCTTTCTCCCTTTTCTTTTTCCGACTACGAAACACCTCCTAATATCAACTCTGAACGTTCAACATGAATTTGAGCATCATTGTATCATTAGGGATGAGTTAACTTGTCCTTGAGAGAGTTTTTGTAACATCACGTGATTGGGCCTAGTAGACACATAGGCTTTGGTAAGTTATTATGTGTTCTATTAATTGATAAATGTGATTAATTGTTTGATTTAAGTAATTAATTAAAATATTTAATTAATTGACTGTTATTGGTATATATGTGTATGTATATAAGGATTGTGGTGTGTGTGTGTGTTGTGCTGTGCTTAGTGGTTATAGAATGCCACCTCCTACTTAGGGTTTTCAAATACGTGGGTTGAGTGAGGTTTACTTCACTTTGAAGTTTGCTTATATGTGTGTGAAATAAGTGTGAAAACCGAGAGTAAAAGAAGGAAAAGAACAAGCAATCGGAATTTGGTATTTGTGAGATTCAAATTGAAATGGTTTGTATGTTTATTGTTTTGTTCTTGAAACATGATTCATGTTAAGCTTGCTACGGTTTTGCTATTATCAGTTGGGTTTTGATATGAATATCATGTAAAACATGCTAAATGGGTTTATCGGATTTAGTGTTCTTGGGTGTTAAAGGTGTTTTGATGCATGCTTGCATGTTTAAACATGTTTATATGTGTTTTGATAAACTTGCATATGAATTGTATAATCTGGAAATGAGAATTATACAAGGTTTGAAGTTGTCGGATTCTTGAAAGGATGAAGGTGGCGGATTGTGGAAGAGATGATGGAAATCCGAGTATTGGAAAACCGATACTCATAAATCCGGAACTTATGTTGAAATACAATGCTCTCAAATCCGATGGTGAATTCTAATTATGAAATCCGATTGTGGGTGCCAAGTTAAATGCATCAAGTGTGGAAATCCGACTGAGTTGCGGATTCTTTCAAATCTGATAGGTGTATCAGATTCTTTGAAATCCGATGTGTTTGGCGGATTCCGATAGTAGTATCGGATTTCTCATGAAATCCGATAGTTTGGATTTTGTTTGCATTGTTTAATGCTATGTGTTATATGTGCATGCATATGTGAATCTTACATGTTTATGTTTGATTAAATGGATATAAATATATATGTTTGATATATATATTTATGAGTTGATTACTGATGGTTGGTTTTTGTGTTCTCAGGGACAGACAAGGCTCAGTAAAATTAGATCACTGAGTGGAAATAGTTGAGAACCAGAGGTGAGTGGATGTTTACTCACGGGTGATATTAGTTGTATTGGTTTGGTTGAAACTATTGTTGGATAGATTGTATATTTGTTGGTTAATTAACTGTTGGATGTTAATTGTTGTATTTTGTGATATGTATACATGATGGAAGGGAAGTCAGTTTTCGACTGGGCTTATGGGCTGGGTTCATTTGCTATTGGCTAAGCAGTATTAGGACCTTGGGAGGCATTTGTTGCTACTAGAGGATAATACTGTGTGAGAATAGCAAATGGACTATCGGTAAACCTTTGCTTTGGCCGGCACTGGTTGTAGGTTCCTGCAGAACCGCCGGTCTTCCCAGGGTGTTTATCTGTGGTTGTTGATATCATGCGGTTCAAGCTGATATATCTGTTGTATGTTACTCCATTCACTTAGCTTTGTGCTAATCCCCCATCTCTCACTCCTTTTACAGGTTTTGGTAAGTCAGCGGCTCTACTGAGAGTGGTTAGCTTGGGGAGTAATCACCTAAGACTCTGATAGATTATTGTGACGAGCCGTGTTTTGTAATACTTATATTTAAAACAGTGATTTATGTTTGGTTGTAAATACTTTCATGTTTATGAACGCTTTTGCAGTGTAAATTAAAATGAAAATTTTTGGGTTGAAAATACGGTGTTACAGTTTTCACCCGAGTTCATGGTCACCTTATCATACAAGGAGTTCATAGCTTGAATCGAAAGGTATAAGTCTCATTGACAAAATACATTATATGTCTACCTATAAATAGATGTTCAACACAAATTGTTCTAGTAACATGCTAAAATTAAGATATAAATCGAGATGAAATTAACATAGGGGCTACAACTCTAGGTATACTAAAGATCGTTTCTATTGCGTAGAGATTTAAACGATAACCCATCAATCCACCTCTACGTGCTACATCTACCATAGACGTTTGATATCACCATTTGGGGTTATATGGACTCAAACCTTTTTAGGAAAGATTGAAAAGATTTACGCAATTTGTATCAACATACAAGTAGGTTTGTTTATATAAACACATGTTTTAGTGTGATTAATTCCATATTGAATTGTTCCTTAGCCCTATTCATGGGGTTTTTGTAAAGATCCAAAGAAAGAAAAGAAAACTAATAGGGCATATTCGAGCAAAGAAGGAAGAAGACACTCATAGACCTTTAGGAATCCGAGTATCAAACACTATGACAAAAAATTAATATCAAATCATAAGATAATTTATTATTTTTCATAGAGCATGGTATTCATTGAAGATTTATTAGATAAGTTTTTATATCACGTTTTAACTATTTTTTCATAAATAAACGTATATAATAACTCTTTAATATATAACATGCATTATGAAAAATAATAATTTATCTTATGATTCGATTTTTTAGTCCATGTTTGGTACTTTGGATTCCAGTGATGTTTGGCTATAACACTAGCATGTGTTTACATAAACAGACCTACGTGTATGTTGATACAAGCACAGGGTCACATCTTTTCAATCTTTCCTAAAAAAGGAGATTTTCTTTATTCAAATCCACTGGAGTGCGAGCCTTTGGCTCTGATATATACTTGGTTTAACCGGTATTATCGTCAACCGTTTTTCGAAGGGAGTTGATCCGTACACAACTTCTTTCAGCCATACATAACAAGGTACAAACAGTTGATGCACATGGTACAAGTTAATTATGTATAAAGTTGTTGTGTATAACCATTTTTGTTACATAAGAATCACCTTCCTTTCGTAAAACAACCCTAAGCCTTCAAGATTTTATCACTTGACCTCCCCTATAACAGGCAAGTTGAGGTTATATAACTTATCTAATACTTTGTTTATATTACCGTCGATTCTCCATCAAAAATAAAATAGTCTAGGTTACTTATTATTACACTATGTATATTGTTAGTAAATGATCAAAGAGTTGGTGTTGCGTCGATAGTTACATAAGATTTTCTGCAAAATATATTACATTGGGCATTGTTTTAAATTATCCTTAAATCGTAGCTAAATCGTTTCTTTTACAACAAAAAACCTTAATAAAACTTATTTTATTTATTGTTAAATAGCTTATTTTGTTTTGTGAACTATATGATCAAAGCGTCAGTATTGCGTTGAAACTTATAGATGATTTTCCGACAAAATCAAAATAAAAACACTCTACATTACTTTTATTACATAGCGTATTAAGATTTTAAAAATATATCTTAAACTGTAGTCGAAGCGTTTGTATCATTGACGATTTTTCGACAAAAAACATTAAGGAAATAGCATACTTCGTTTTCTAAATTATATGATCAAAGCGTTTGTATTGCGTTGGTAATTACCGACGATTTTTCAACAAAAATCAAATTAAAAGTACTTGTGTATATTGTTGGTCAAAGGGTTGCTATTATGTTGGTAACTATAGACGATTTTAAGACAAAATCAAAAGAAAAACACTCTAAATTTCTTTTATTACACAGCGTATTTCGTTTTTAAAAATATATCATAAACCGTAGCTAAAGCGTTTGTATCACCGACGATTTTCTGACGACAAACATTAAAGAAATAGCATACTTTGTTTTCTAAATTATCTTATCAAAGTGTTAGTATTGCGTTGGTAATTACCGATGATTTTTCAACAAAAGTCAAATTAAAAATACTTTACGTTATTTACAATTGCATTGTGTATATTGTTGGTCAAAGCGTCGCTATTATGTTGGTAATTACCGATGATTTTCCGACCAAAATGGAGAAAATAATTTTTATACTTATTATTAAATTATTTTTATTCTTTTGAAATTAAAACCCGTAAATTGTTGCTATATCGTCGGCATTACCAACGATTTTCAGTCAAAATTAACATATCTTATTAACTATTAAATATTTTAAATTGTCCTATTGACTATTAAAAATATATTATAATGCTTTCAAAATTATATGCTGTAGATCGTTACTAAAGTGTCGAAGTTAACGACGATTTGCCGACGAAAATCTTTAAAAAGGCAAATTTGTAAATCAATTAATCATTTTTTATTACTTTTATATCAATTTACTTAAACAGTCGGTATGTTGTTGCTATATTGTTCTTAAATAACGACGATTTTTCTTTGATTTATTAGTAGTTGTAAAACAGTTTTAAAAGCGATAGTAATTCGTCGCTACTTATTTTGTGATTTTTAATTTATTTTTGCCACACTAGTGTTACTATTTTGTTAGAAAGTAGCAACGGTTTTAAACCGTCGGAAAAAAAAGTGTTGGTAATCAATAGAATTCTAGTTGTGCAATAACAATATTCATTAGGGAGGTGATCCGTACACAATAAAAGTGGTTATACACAACAACTTTATGAATTATCAACTTGTACCACTGCATTAACTGCTTGTACCTTGTTATATATGACTAAAAACGGATACGTATGAATTAGCTCCCTATTCATTATTGTGGTTGATTAGTGCCATAACTCATAAGTGTAAATTTATGAAACCATATAGGTATTTTGTATTATAGGCTATAATAAATACAATAGAAACTCTAATGAAATCTATCTCATCTATATAATTAGACCGGACTATCGTATATCAAATAATAATCTAATAATGAGTACGCATGTCAATAAATAGGCACTTAACGGACCATATGGGCTTTTTGTTTGTAATAGTTTTTCTTGGTCCAACTTATGTTTATTAACGAATCCTAATTATCAGTTGAAAGCATAGTTATTAAAATCAAGTTCATGATCGTAGGATCATACGAACCTACCAATCAAAAATGCGCGGGATTATACTTAAAATTGCAAATAGGTCAAACCGTACTCGGTACGTAAGATTGTATAGCGATCCTATGATCCCATATATCTTTTATTTTTCCACATTTCTTAATTATTACTATTATTTTACATTTTTATTTTTACATTTTTTGATTATTACTATTATTTTACATTTTTTAAGTGGTCAACCTTGTGCTAAAAATATTTTTTCGCAATTTTCTTCTTTACGCACATGTCACAATTTTTTATTTTTTTTATTATAATAGATAGAAGTTTATGAGAAAATGATTTTTATGAAATAAGGTATTAGTGTTAAGTATAGTGTGCTCTAGATTTATTGATTGTGTTTAAGAGTAACATATTAATTTTATTATGATATGCAAACCAATTAATTGTGATAAATTTTTATCTATGTTTTTAATATTTAAAATTTGGACGGTTTGATGTATGTTAGCTTAAAATTTAATGTTTTATTATCTCGTTAAAATTTTATATAATTGGTTTTTGATAAAAAAAATTATAGCATATAAAAAAACTTTAATGACTTATGGTAGAATCTTAAGATCTTGATCCTGATCTTACAATCTGAATCTGGCAAATACGAAACGATCATAAGTAAGATACCGATCTTGATAACCTTGGTTGAAAGTAATTGTAGTTGAAATATAACATTACTTTGACATGTAGTTTTTAAAAAATATTAGGTGCTAAATGAATAAGTACATCCATCTTTTTAAAGAAGAATTACCAAACATAACCATTTTCTGTAAGTAGAATCGTTAGGTCTCTAATGTTGTGTTTAATATATTTTAATATTGTTTATTAGTACTTATGACAATGGTCATAGTATATGGTGTATATATAAAATACCTTTTAAGTTTAGATTTTGATGTACAAACCCTAAATCATTAAACATTTACAATTTCACATTATATCATCTTCTTCTCATCTCTCTCATATGTGCATATATTTCATACGAGTTCATTTCATTGTGATGTTTACTTCAACATTAGATTGATATATGATACACTTAGAACTACAAGAACTGTGAATGACATGTCATAGCACACATTTACATTAATTCATCATAAAATTGTTGTGCATGTAAGAATTGTATCACAACTAATGGTCCGTTTTGTTAGTATGAGAACTAATTGTAACATCATTAATGACTCATAAATAAGACTACTTGGTCATTTATATATTTACCCAATAGTAAATTGCGTATGAGTGAATAAGTTATTATTTAATAAGTCTTGATGTTCCCAAAACAATCCTCGTTAATGAGCAATTAATAAGCCACTAATAAATCATTAATAATGAGCTATTAATTTATTTTAATCAAGGACCAAGATTGGTTTTTCAATTCTCGTACGAAAAACAGTTCTTATTTGAACTTTTTACTATATATATATATATATATATATTTGGTAGGGATGTTGTAGAAGTTAAATCAAAGTAATAGGTGTAAGAGGGATTGTGAGCCACATGATTTCATCAAAAGTCAATAAAAAACGAGTCAAAGTTGGTTACACGTGATTGTTAATTAAATGAGGCTCAAGGACAAATTAGGAAATTTAAAAATCACATTCACCTCCTAAAATCACGCTCGTCCCTAAAATTTAGATTCACGTAATTTGAAAACTTTTAGATTCATGTAATTTGAAAACTTATGAACAACAAATTCAAGTGATACAACTTATCATGAAAATAAATATATTCATAACTAATATCTATCAAGAAAAATGATGTAGAAAAATAGTAGTCGGTCTCCCCATTTTCTGTTAAATTGATTTATATAACTCATATTTGATAGAAAAAACCATACAGAACTACATAAACAAAAAAAAATACACATTTATTTATTCCCAATTTTCAAGTCATGACAATGAAAATATTGTAATTGTAACACCCAAGGTTCGGAAATTCCTATTATTAGTAACTTTTCGATATGATGCGTTTTGGTATTGCCTAATTGAGATTAGGAGGTGTTTAAAAACTTGAGGGACTTATGTTGTCATTTTTGGAACTAGAAAAGTCCAGGGGCCATTTGTGCCATTTTCCAAAGATATGTATATATATATTGGCAGATTTGACTTTGAGGAGTCAAACCTACCATTTTATTCTACTGCATCCATCGAGAGAGAGCTAGAGCTGTGTTCCTTTGAGGCTTTTGAGCAAGATAAACAGAGAACAAGTCATCTCCATCTGGTTCTAGTAGGCACAAGTTGAGGTATGATTCCTTGTTAGTTGTTCTTGATGTTTTAGTGGGTTTTAAGGTGATTCAATGGTGAATCATGCTTCTAGCTTGTACTTATTGTTTTGAGTAGTTTACATGCTGTTTGGGGGTGTAGGAAAACACCCCGGTTGAGTTTTATGTGAGTTTAGTCGGATTTTTGGTCAAGAACACCGACTGTTATGAAGAACAGTCGGCTGGTCTGTAGAGTACACGGCACGTGTAGCGGTACACGGCCGTGTAGTGTAGAAGACGGTCACAGGGCCATGTTGGTATACATGGTCGTGTAGAGATTGAGGTACACGGCCCGTGTAGGTGAGTTGTCAACACCGTCCATGTAGATAAGACATGGTCGTGTAGTATGTAGTGTACACGGCCCGTGTACATAACACGGCCCGTGTAGGTGACGTGGACAACACTGGCCATGTGGCCAGGTGTGGTCGTGTAGAGTGCTTGAGACACGGCCCGTGTAGGTCCCCTGCCTTGTTTTATTTGTTAAGTGTTAATTAGTACATGTCTTAATTATATGATTATATAATTGTAGGGGTTACTGTTTGACGTGTACTGAGTTATCTGGCTTATATCTGTGTGATACTAGTTGCTGAGGTGAGTTTTCTAAACTCTGATTCATATCTGTGATATGTGTGTGGTACATTGCAATGTGATATATTATTGATCAGAGGATCACCAGAGAGAGCTGTAGCACGCTGCTTTGTGCAGTAGTTGCTACGGACAGCATTTTAGCCTTCTTGGCGGATGCTAAGATGGTGCAGTACTGTGTCCATAAGAACTGTTACAGCATTCGTATATGTGTATGCGCATGCTTATATGATTTACAGTTTAGTTTTCTCACTAAGCCTTGTGGCTTATCAGATACTGCTTACTGTTGTTTTGCAGGGCGTGATTCCTCCAAGGGCAAGGCCCTAGTTTGACAGAGGTTGTTGTGCGAGTGAAAGATTTGTATTTTTAAACCGAACGCACAGTTGTATTTTGTAAAATACGTCTTTTGTTGAAAATACTGAATACCACTTTTGTAACTGAGCCTGAGGGTTCAGTGTAATAGTAGCTTCCGCTTTTGTGTAAACTCCTTTTATTTCTAAAATATTTCTATTATCAGAATTTTACTTTACTTTAGAATTTGGGGCGTTACAATTTGGTATCAGAGCCAAGGTTTGAGAGATCTGGAGGTGTGTTATGCATCGTCTGGACTTAAACCATGGTTCTGAGGATTTTTAAGTCAAACCGGAGGCTTGCAGCTTGGTGGAGGTACAGAGTGTTGCATTGAGAATATGCTAACTGTTTATGTTGCTATTTGTGGTATAGAGATACCTGAGATATTAATGATGCTAGTGTCAGATATGTGATGCCTTATGTGATTTGATATGCTAGTGATACATGGCCTAAGCCTGTGAATCGGGACTTTTTGTGATAAAGTTAAGATCGAACGTGTGTAGTGTGTTATGGATAATATAAGGGCCCATATTATTACAGACACATGATACATGTTAGAACTTGATGGAATCATGAGGAATCTTGTGAATCGGGTGAGGGGTACTTGTAAGAGATAGTGCACTTGAGATTATAGATGCCTTAGTATGTATAGAACTACTTTGGGTCTGAGGATAAGTGTACTAAGATATTGTTTGTACTTGATATTGTTTAATATAAAGGATGGCGTGGTAAAGCTACCTTTCTGTCTTAATGCTTTATCTATGCTATCAGGATGGTGAATACTAGAGGGTCACGAGCTACGGATCGTCTTGAGGGTGGTCCTGGTAATAGACGAGAGGGGGTAGACACCAGTGCAAGTGGTAGGAGAAGGCCACCTGTGGCCCATAATACTCAAGCGGATGAGACACCAGAGTTGAATCAGGGGTTCGCTGAAACCTAACCTAGAGTGACTGTTGCTGAGGAAATCAGCAAAGCTTTAGAGAAATCCATACCGTTTATTATTACCCAAGTGGTAGATCATCTGAAGGAAAGTACAGGGGAAGCTGTACGACAGGAAGTGGCAGCTGCGTTAGCTGGGAGGGAGGAAAGGGTTAATCCTCAACCGCAAGTGATTATCAGAGATGCACCGAAAGGGTGTACTTTCAGAGATTTTGCTGCGTGCCAGCCACCGTTGTTTAATGGATCTACTAAAAGTTGAGAGGTGCAGCCAAAGATTGGTGGGATCTGGAAAAGAAAATGAGGGGCGAGACTCAGATCGAGGCCATGACTTGGGCGGAATTTATAGAGGTTACCCAGTTTGTTCCGCAGTCTGAGATTGACCGTATCGTTGATGAGTTCCACAAGCTGAAGCAGACTACAGAGACCGTACTAGAGATTAATGCCAAGTTTCATGAGAAGGCACGGTTCTGTCCTGATTATGTAGCCAATGAAAAGATGAAGATGTATCGTTATATGATGGTTTTGAAGCCGAGTATCAGGGAGTTCATTGATTCGAGCAAACATCAAACTTTGAAGTCTATGATGGATGCTGCACGAGCCAGAGAGTTAGAGCTGGAAAGGCAGGTGAAAGAAAAGAGGCCAGTGGAAGGAGCGACACCACAGAACAAGAAGCCAAGGGTAGAGTATGGAGAGAGGAAGGAAGCACCGAGGGTGTATCAGAAGTGTAAAAAGAGTCACTACGGGAACTGTCAGACAAATGTTATTCATTATTTCAAATGTGGCAAGCCGGGTCATATGGGCAAAGATTGTCGCAGTTCGTTGAGCATTTGTTTTCACTGTTATCAGCCCGGCCACCAGAAAGCCAACTGTCCCCAACTCACTGCATCCAACCGTTCAACCGGATCGAGAAACACTCCATCTTTACCACCACTGTGGATAAATGAAAATAAAGAGATAAAGAAAGAGGATACTTCCAAGAGCAAGGGGAGGGCCTTTCAGCTAACTACAGAGGAAGCACAGAGGAAACCTGATGTGATTGCAGGTACATATCTTGTGAATTATCTGCCTGCTTTAGTATTATTTGATTCGGGTGCTAGCAAGTCGTTTGTATCTGTTTCTTTCTGTAAAAGTTTCAAGCAAGTATGTAGTAAACTGAGTCCCCCTCTCGAGGTAGAAATAGCTGATGATAAGTCTGTGCTCGTGACTGATGTGTATAGAGATAGACTCTGTTAGATTTCCTATTGAGCTTATACCTATACCTATGAGAGAGTTTCAAGTGGTAGTGGGAATGGATTGGCTTGGGTGTTACCAAGCAACCATTCTGTGTGGGCAAAAATTGATTCGAGTTCAGGCCCCAAGTGGGGAAGAACTATCAATTTTTGGTGATAGAGAAAGTAAGAGAATGTGTTTGTGTTCCGTGACTAGAGCTCGGAAATACCTTCAGCATGGGTGTACAGCCTTTTTGGCTTATGTTATTGATTCGAAATTAGAAAAGAGACAGGAGAGTGTGAATGATGTGGCAGTGGTACGTAAGTATCCAGATGTTTTTTCAGATGATCTACCTGGTATACCGCCTGATAGGCAAGTAGAGTTCAGAGTTGAGTTGGTACCGGGGGCTACGCCGATTGCCAGAGCTCCGTACAGACTTGCATCGCCAGAGATGCAGGAATTGATGAAACAGTTGCAAGAACTGTTGGATAAAGGTTTTATCAGACCTAGTAGTTCACCGTGGGGCGCTCCCATTCTTTTTGTAAAGAAGAAAGACGGTACGTTTCGTATGTGTATTGATTACCGTGAACTTAATAAAGTGACTGTGAAGAATAAGTATGCTTTGCCCAGAATAGACTATAGTTGCAAGGGGCGTCGTGGTTTTCAAAGATTGATCTAAGGTCGGGTTATCATCAGTTAAAAGTGCGGGAGGAAGATATTCCTAAAACTACGTTTAGGACGCGGTACGGGCATTTTGAGTTTGTGGTTATGCTATTTGGTCTTACAAATGCACCTGTAGCATTTATGGATCTTATGAATAGAGTTTGCCGTCCGATGTTGGATAAATCTGTTATTGTATTTATTGATGATATTCTCGTGTATTCAAGAAACCCGGCAGAACATGAAAGGCATTTGAAAGAGGTTTTGGAGACGCTGCGAAGAGAGAAGCTGTATGCTAAATTCTCCAAGTGTGAATTCTGGATTCAAGAGGTGCAATTCTTGGGTCATCTGATTAATAAGGAAGGAATTAAAGTTGATCCTGCGAAGGTTGATGCAGTAATGAAGTGAAAACCTCCGAGGAACCCTACTAAAATCAGAAGCTTTTTAGGGTTAGCAGGTTATTACAGGAGATTTTTTCAGAATTTTTCAAAGACTGCAGTTCCATTGACCAAGCTAACCAGGAAGAATGCAGAGTTTGTATGGGGAGATGAACAAGAGGCTGCGTTTTCAACTCTCAAGCAAAGGTTATGTGAGGCACCTATTCTTGCTTTGCCAGAAGGAGTGGAAGACATGATCGTGTTTTGTGATGCTTCTTATTTGGGGTTGGGATGTGTTTTGATGCAGAGAGGTAGAGTGATTGCTTATGCTTCGCGACAGCTTAAGCCGAATGAGATTAATTACCCAACTCACGATTTGGAGTTAGCAGTAGTGGTTTTCGCATTGAAGATTTGGAGACATTATTTGTATGGAGTGAAGTGTACAATTTATACTGATCACAAAAGTCTGAAATATTTTGTGGATCAGAAGAATCTTAATATGAGGCAGAGAAGGTGGTTAGAGCTTTTGAAGGATTATGATTGTGAGATACTTTATCACCCGGGGAAAGCCAATGTTGTGGCAGATGCTTTGAGCAGGAAGTCGGGGTCGGTACTTTGGAAGAATGAGTCGTTACGGATGACGGTGACTACGCCATTGTTGGATGTTATAAGAGATGCTCAGCTGGAAGCAGTTAAAGAAGAAAATCACAACAAAGAACGGATTAAGGGGCAGGTAACTAATTTTGTTAAGGATAGTCGTGATCTATTCTTATGTTGTGGACGAGTGTGGGTACCTAATCACGGAGAAGTCAGAGAGACTCTTTTGAGTGACGCTCACAGATCTAAATTCTCTATTCACCCGGGGGCGACAAAAATGTATAAAGATCTGAAGGTAGAGTATTGGTGGCCAGGTATGAAGCGAGATATGGCTAGGTATGTGGAGAGATGTCTTACGTGTCTGCAAGTGAAAGCTGAACACCAGAAATCGCATGGGAAATTACAACCTCTGGATATACCAATGTGGAAGTGGGAGAATATTACTATAGATCTAATCACTAAATTACCTAAGACCCCTAGAGGTTACGATGCTATTTGGGTAATTGTGGATAGATTGACTAAGAGCGCGCACTTTATTCCTATTAAAGAGACTTACTCATCAGAGAAGCTATCAGAGGTGTATATGAAAGAAATAGTATCTCGTCATGGTGTGCCAGTGTCTATTGTGTCAGATAGAGATACTCGATTTACTTCTAGGTTTTGGAATAGATTTCATGGCGAAATGGAGACTAAGCTTCATCTTAGTACCGCATTTCATCCGCAGATTGATGGTCAAAGTGAGAGGACGATTCAAACCCTGGAGGATATGCTACGCGCGTGTATTATTGATTTTGGAGGGAGTTGGGATTCTTATCTACCGCTTGCAGAGTTTTCTTATAATAATAGTTATCATTCCAGTTTGGGAATGCCGCCTTATGAAATATTGTATAATAGAAAGTGTCGGACTCCGGTTTGTTGGGGTGAAGTGGGACAGAGAGAGTTGGGAAGTACTGAGGTGGTACAGCGTACGACAGAGCAGATACAGCAGATCAGAGATAGATTGCTAGCAGCTCAAAGCAGACAAAAGAGTTACGCGGATAAAAGAAGATCACCACCAGAGTTCCAAGTGTGTGATTATGTGTTGTTAAAGGTGTCACCGTGGAAGGGGGTTATTAGATTCAGAAAGAGAGGTAAACCGGGTCCGAGGTTTATTGGACCATTCAGAGTTAGTGCCTGCGTGGGGAAAGTTGCATATAGACTGGAACTACCAGAAGAGTTATCCAAGATACACAATACCTTTCACGTGTCTCATCTTCGGAAATGTTTAGCAGATGAGTTTGCATTTATGCCACTAGAGGATGTATGCATTGATTAAAAGTTGAATTATGTCGAGCAACATGTTGCTATACTGGAAAGAAAAGTTAAAGCTTTACGTAATAAACAGATTGTGTTGGTTAAAGTTCAGTGGAAACACAGAAAAGGGTCAGATTATACTTAGGAACCAGAGAGTGAGATGATACGTAACTACCCAGAACTCTTCTGCAGTTGATTTCGGGGACGAAACCGTTTTCAAGTGGGGAAGAGTTGTAACACCCAAGGTTCGGAAATTCCTATTATTAGTAACTTTTCGATATGATGCGTTTTGGTATTGCCTAATTGAGATTAGGAGGTGTTTAGAAACTTGAGGGACTTATGTTGTCATTTTTGGAACTAGAAAAGTGCAGGGGCCATTTGTGCCATTTTCCAAAGATATGTATATATTGGCAGATTTGACTTTGAGGAGTCAAACCTACTATTTTATTCTATTGCATCCATCGAGAGAGAGCTAGAGCTGTGTTCCTTTGAGGCTTTTGAGCAAGATAAACAGAGAACAAGTCATCTCCATCTGGTTCTAGTAGGCACAAGTTGAGGTATGATTCCTTTTTAGTTGTTCTTGATGTTTTAGTGGGTTTTAAGGTGATTCAATGGTGAATCATGCTTCTAACTTGTACTTATTGTTTTGAGTAGTTTACATGCTGTTTGGGGGTGTAGGAAAACACCCCGGTTGAGTTTTATGTGAGTTTAGTCGGATTTTTGGTCAAGAACACCGACTGTTATGAAGAACAGTCGGCTGGTCTGTAGAGTACACGGCACGTGTAGCGGTACACGGCCGTGTAGTGTAGAAGACGGTCACAGGGCCATGTTGGTATACATGGTCGTGTAGAGATTGAGGTACACGGCCCGTGTAGGTGAGTTGTCAACACCGTCCATGTAGATAAGACATGGTCGTGTAGTATGTAGTGTACACGGCCCGTGTACATAACACGGCCCGTGTAGGTGACGTGGACAACACTGGCCATGTGGCCAGGTGTGGTCGTGTAGAGTGCTTGAGACACGGCCCGTGTAGGTCCCCTGCCTTGTTTTATTTGTTAAGTGTTAATTAGTACATGTCTTAATTATATGATTATATAATTGTAGGGGTTACTGTTTGACGTGTACTGAGTTATCTGGCTTATATCTGTGTGATACTAGTTGCTGAGGTGAGTTTTCTAAACTCTGATTCATATCTGTGATATGTGTGTGGTACATTGCAATGTGATATATTATTGATCAGAGGATCACCAGAGAGAGAGCTGTAGCACGCTGCTTTGTGCAGTAGTTGCTACGGATAGCATTTTAGCCTTCTTGGCGGATGCTAAGATGGTGCAGTACTGTGTCCATAAGAACTGTTACAGCATTCGTATATGTGTATGCGCATGCTTATATGATTTACAGTTTAGTTTTCTCACTAAGCCTTGTGGCTTATCAGATACTGCTTTGCAGGGCATGATTCCTCCAAGGGCAAGGCCCTAGTTTGACAGAGGTTGTTGTGCGAGTGAAAGATTTGTATTTTTAAACCTAACGTCCGGTTGTATTTTGTAGAATACATCTTTTGTTGTAAATACTGAATACCACTTTTGTAACTGAGCCTGAGGGTTCAGTGTAAATCGTAGCTTCCGCTTTTGTGTAAACTCCTTTTATTTCTAAAATATTTCTATTATCAGAGTTTTACTTTACTTTAGAATTTGGGGCGTTACAATTGATACAAAGAAATTTGATGAAAAACTTTACATATATTTAGGCTTAATGAAAACCTTCTATCACAGTTTCCAAAACCTAACATACAGACATCAAAACCTTTGATGAAAACCTTCTATGACAATACCCAAAACCTTAGAGCTTTCAAACAACAAAAATCAAAAATTGATGACTACACATTTAACATAGAAATCAAATCTGATGAACAAGAAAATGATGAATGAACCTTCAAGCCTTCATATTGATCTCGAACCTTCGAAGAAAATGATGACCAGAAAACCTCCTTGTTCAAATTGGAAAGCAAGAAGATATCTTAATATGTTATTCTATGACTTTTATGACCTGAAATCTTTCACTGATTTCGACCTCCATTGTCTTTGGGTGCAATGGTAATGGTCACGATACAAGCACCGATGGACGCCGGTGGTCGATGGCATGAGGGGCAGCGGATGAGTGTGGTATGAGGTATAATGTTTACTGTTGAGGGTCACAGGTCTTCGATGGCCGTCGTTGGGCGGTGGTTTCCGATGCCCATAGGGGCTGTGGCTAGGTCACTACTAACTAGTTTAAAGAGATTGTTTATTTATGAAGGGAGGTACCGGTGAACTCGGAAGGCAGCAACCATAAACTTGGATGGCGGCACAGGTGAACTTGGTCATCGGTGACGAGGATTTGGTGATGGCGATAGAAACTTGGTGGAGGCAGTATTAGTGGTTTAGGTATATGGGGTCTGGAGGATGAATCGTGATTTTGATTTTGATTTATGAGGAAAGAGAGAGTTAGGTGGTAAGTGATAGAATTAATTAATAGTTAATTATAATTATAAAATATCCATTATACCCTTTTATTTTATATATATATATATATATATATATATATATATATATATAAGGTGAGGTTCAAGGGAGAACCCTTTTAAGATGCGAAACAGTAAGAACATGGGTAAACTTGTAATTTAGTATTTCTCGTTTACGTTCATGTTCATCCATAACTATCCAAAAGTCAAGTTTACATCCTAAATCTTAAAATCAAAATTATTACTATAATATTAACAATTTAAAGACTTGTATTGTAATATCCTAGATTTGGGCCTAGTAGTTTTGTGTGTGATGTGGTAAGTAATTATTTATTTATCTAGTTATTTAAAAGATTATTGAATTAGAATTAGAGCCACGAGCTTAAAAAGGGGGAATTATATATTTTACATATTTATGTGTTTATTGAATCTGTTAGATTCGTTTTTAAATAAGGGTCACAAATAATAGCTCGTTGGTTAATAATTAATTAAGTAGGATCCCTTAATTAATTAATTGTATGTCAGATAGCAGTGTAGTCTACTGTGTGTGTGGGGGCTGATATATGTAAGAACCCACATGGCACCTCCTCTCTCATTTGGTAATTATCTTCTTGTATGTGTGCTCTCTCTCATTTTCTTTGAAGAACACAAGTTCCAGCCTTGATTACTTGAGTATTGTGTTAGTTTGCTTCAATTTAAGGTTAGTATTTGTGTTCTTGTATTGTTCTTGATGTGTTCTTGTTTAGAAACCCAATCTTGAATTCTAGGGTTCTTCAGATAATTGAGTATATGATAAATTGAAGTTGATTTTGTGTTTAGATGGAAGATTTATATGATTTGGTATACTTTTATGCATGATTTCTGTGTTTTGTGAATTTAAGCATGAAACTCCATTAATGGAGGTTGAAGATGAAGATGGAGAAGTGGGTTTGATAAGATTTGATGTTTAAATGTTCCTAATGTCTTGTAGATGTTTATACATGTTATTTGAGCTTATAATTGCTTTAGAATAGCTACAAGTCGATTTCCAGACTTGATTTTCGTATTTGGGGTGTTGATGGTGAAGTTGTGCACGCCCCTTGCGGCCACAAGGGAAATCCCTTGCGCCCACAAAGGTTTTCCCTTGTGGCCGCAAGGGCTTGTATTTCTGATTTTGTGATTTTTCAGGATATTTGACGTTTATATCTATCCTACTTAGTTTTATCATGGCTTATTGATATAAATGGACTAATATTGATGATGAATGTTTTAATTGAAGTTATATAAGTTAATTACATACATACCTTTAATTTAAGAAGAAGCAATTGGTAAACCTTGTACATGTTTAGTTGTTTCCTACATATTATTGATCATATATATAATTTGTATGCTAGTTGAGCATGTGTTATATGATGGTTTACATGTGTTAGTCATATCGGGTTGGTTTTGACCCATTTGTGAAATAACTTGTCTTGTGGAGTTATTTTGGGACTTGAATACTAATTTATATTATGGTGTATTATTGGGAATGGAGAATACTTAGTGATATAAGACTACTGAGTTTAAAGACCGGTGAACACAGGTGAGTGGACGTTTAACTCACGGATGGGTATTAGTTGTAATGGTTATGGTTGTAGCTGTTTAATGATTGATGCATTGATAGACTGTTTAGTCTGGTGATTGATTAACTGGTTATGTGTTAATTAATCGTTGCGTCGGTGATATGTGCACATGATTGAGGGAGGTCAGCTTCGGTTGGGCAATGGGTTGGGCTTGTTTGCTATCGGCTAATCAGTATTAGATATTTTGATGCATTCGTTGCAACTTAAGAGCATTACTGTGTGAGAATAGCTGTTGTGGCTGTTACTGTTTTGTGGGTTAACTTTCATTCACTTAGCTTTGTGCTAATCCCCCACCTTCCACTCTATTTTACAGGTTTTGGTAAGTCAGCTGTTTAGCTGGTAGTTGGCGTTGCTTTGGGAATAATTGACCGCCACTTTGATATATTTTAAGGATGAGCTGTTTGTAAACTATGTAACACTGGGTGTTTGATATACTGATGTTTTGAAAACAGTATGGTCCTTGTTTACTCAATTATTTTGTAAACATGTTTGTATATATATTTCATCGCTTCCGTAGTAGTTTAAAATATAGATTGAAATTTGTGGTGTTACACGTATGCATTGATGCGTCATATCAGTCATATAGACAAACACTATTGTATGCATTAATGCTTCAGGTATATAGTCAAATAGAAGATAAAAAATGTGGGAGTTTTTAAACCATTCGATCAATGAAATCAAAGACCCAAAAGTGTTCTCTCTGTTCTTATTAACTATATATATATATATATATATAAGCTTTGTTTTTGTAAAAAGTGTGAGAAGCATTTAGGATCTTTAGATTAGTTAATTAATGGTTATGATTAAGTGTGGCATTTTCATAATTAGATTAAATATTAAGGAACATAAAACAAATTCTAAAGGGCTTAAGTGTCTTTTTAACTTGAAAACAAATCTATCCTAATTTAAACAAACAATCCCTGTTATCTCTCCTAAAAACCAATGATTCTCATCCTCCTTTTCTAGTTCTTCAAAATCTCCACCTTCATTTCACCACCCACCTATCTTTCAAGATTCCGGCAAGGTTTGTAGGCCGGTGATTAGTTCATCATAACTTTGACATCTCCCTTTCATTCATAGACGTTGTCACTCAAACTAAATCTCGTTGAAAGGTTCGCTATCAATTTTTTTGTTTGTCATCTACGACAAATGAAGAATCGATCGGTCCATCACTCACTCAGAACACCTTTTTCACCTCTTGCAGCAGAATGAGTAAATGTGTAATTTCTTATTTGATTTTTTCACATTCTTCAACCAACAAATGGATTTTCACTAACAATATTCAAATATTTGAGAACCCTTTTTATTGCGAGTACCTTGAGAACTAATTTTGACTCTTAATTAAAATAAATCAATGGCTAACAAAAGTAATAGCTTATTAATGTTTCATTAATTGATGTTTAGTTGCTTATTAATGATGCATTAACGAAAGATATTTTGGAAAAATCAAGCCTCTCTCTTTAATGACGGTCTACTCGGACGTAATTCATGGTTGAAAAAAATACATAAAAGACCAAAATACCCTATTAATGCTAATTATAAACTGTACTCGTGGTATTCGCAATAAGAAAGATTCTCAAACGAACTTTTATACATATATATATATGTGTGTGTGTATTAACTTTAAAGTTGCAACTTTTAATACTTTAGCGTGTATAATATCTAACTTTGTCTACTAGTTTTATTTTTCTGTAATCAAATCCGTAATTTTTTTGTTTATTTAAGTATTATGTCTATGTATTTCAATCCGAAAGTATTCTTATGAGAAGAATCAATATATAACTAATACAATTGAAATCAAATTTAGCATTTTTAGATAAAGGAAAATTAATGCTAAATTTATAAAATGACTAGGGGTTCCGTATAGAAAAACTTAACCTACTAAAGTAGGAAATATTCTCTTCTGAAAAAATAGTTTAAGACCAATATATATTACTAATTAAAGGACTTTAGCTGCTCAACCTTATAACTCCCACCAAAAACATTTTCTAATTGTTGTTCTCTACTTACTCCGTTAAATTAGTTATATATATTAGCATCGATCAAGTTCTATATATATATTTTTTTATATAATTTCTTTATACATTGTGAGTTGTCAATTGTGCATATAATTAATATGATATATTATTCCAATTATATATCTTAGTTTTATTTTTTTTATTATTACCGAAATTACATTAGTTATCAATTATTTAAATGATATATAGTTAATAAAGATAATTATATAACTTATATATATAATAAAAACCATGGCCTAACAACTACGTACGTACATGCATACTAAGACAATTCATAAACTTAATGGTTTCAGCTCACCAAATTCGCAAACTTAACACTACCATGCAAAAACATTTAACTTTTTAACAAATTAATAAATAGAAACAACCTTCTTTCTTTTCCCTACAAATACTTTCATCTTCTCTCAGTTTCTCATCACAACAAGAAACTGAAACCTCTTTTTCTGTTCATAAATGGCTTGCAGTATTTCTCCACTTGTTCTAGGGCTTCTTGTGCTTGCAATAATCTATATTGGTGAGACTAGTGCATTGAGTTCTAACTACTATGATCAAACATGTCCTATGGTGGAATCAACAGTTACAAGTGCTGTGAAGAAAGCTATGCTCAATGACAGAACTGTTCCTGCTGCACTTCTCAGAATGCAATTCCATGATTGCTTCATTCGGGTAAACCGAATGCACATTTTTAGTCTCGTTTGATTCATCATTTATAACTCAATTTCTATACTAGTAGAAAGCCGTCAAAATGATTCGATCTTTATATTCATTGGTACAAATCTTGATCATGTAATTTTCGTTTTTCTGTTTCTTGTTTTGTGTTTCGAAAGGGATGTGATGGTTCTGTGCTGTTGAACTCAACTGCACAAAACCAAGCTGAGAAAGACGGGCCTCCAAACATATCACTTCACGCGTTTTATGTCATTGATAATGCCAAAAAAGCATTAGAGGCTATGTGTCCTGGTACGGTTTCATGTGCTGATATCATATCTTTAGCAGCAAGAGATGTAGTTCATCTGGTAAGGCTAGCTAATCTTTGTTTTTCAAATATCAAATTTAATCTAGCTTTTTGGAAAATTTTGGTTTCCAAATGCTAATTTATATTTACCCATCTACAAGCTTAACGATGATATAAACCCTAAACCTTAAACCCTAATCGTATTGTTATAGTCCGGAGGTCCCTATTGGGCAGTGCCAAAAGGGAGAAAAGATGGTAGGATTTCGAAAGCATCCGAAACAAGACAGTTGCCAGCTCCCACCTTCAACATATCTCAACTCCAACAAAGTTTTTCACAAAGAGGTCTTTCTATGAATGATTTGGTTGCACTTTCAGGTAATTTCTAATTATTTATGTAGAATTAAATATATTCCTAGTTTCTTAGTCCAAAATCATAATCAAGAAACTAAGTTTTAATACCTACTTACACAGGAGGACATACCCTTGGGTTTGCTCATTGCTCCTCATTTCAAAACAGGATCCACAACTTTGCAACCACACAAGACATTGATCCATCACTAGAACAGTACTTTGCAGCCAGCTTACGCAGCGTATGCCCGATGCATAACAAGGTGAAAAACGCAGGAGCGAATTTGGATTCAACGCCTACAATCTTTGACAATAGATACTATCAGTTACTTCTTGAAGGGAAGAGTATCTTCACTTCTGATCAAGCATTACTCACTCATCCTACAACCAAAACATTGGTTACAAAGTATGCGAATTCGCGAGAAGAGTTTGAGAAAGCGTTTGTGGAGTCCATGATCAAGATGAGCAGCATAACAGGTGGTGGCCAAGAAGTTAGGTTGAATTGTAGAGTGGTAAATTGATTTTCTGATCTTACTTTATGCAGATTTGAGATTGGTGGTCGGTCATGATCATTCTTATTTTCGGTTTTCTTTAGTTTTCTAGTTTCATTCTTGCAAGGATTCGACATTGATAAGGTTGTAAATGTGTGGAAGCGTGTTTAACTTAATTTGTGTCCGTTCTTTTTATTTTCTTTCCTTTGTGAGATCTTGTAATCATGTATCATTGAACTGTAAAAGATGAGTTTCTTATTCAAGCTTTCATCATGGATTCCTTCTCAACTTCATTGAATTAATAGTAGGGGTTATATCCGTTCAAAAACCATACTGGACCGAAACCCTGAAATCTAAAAAAAACTAGGACCGAAGACTGGACCGCCAGGTCCAGTTTGTCGGTTTTTTCGGTCTATCAGTTGTTTTATACATTGTATCAAACAAAACCGGAATAAAACCTGAAATCTATAAGAAAACAAGGACCAAAGACCGGACCTACAGGGTCGGCCCGGCCCGGTTCATCAGTTTTTTCAATATATCTGGTCGCATACTCACCCCTAATTAATAGAGATCCGGACGGTATACCTTCACAATTTTGATAATTAGGTAACAAGCTCACTTAGACGTTGATTCGATCGATCAAATGGATTCCAAGCCCATTTATATAGTACGTAGTTCCATGTAATTAACAATTTATCATATGTTGATCTTGTTAGAACCGAGAAGAAAAGAGTGATTTCGAAATCATATGTAAGCCTAGCCCGCTTGAATTTGTTATTCCGACCCTGTGTTTGGGTTTACATAAAATCCATGTTATGGGGATAGTCTTTCAAGAAATGGCTTGTATCAAAACTCTGATATGAGACCACGAACTAGGGTTTTATAGAATTCGAAATCATCTAACTATCAAAAATAAGATCAATCAAATTAAATGTTGATTTTATATCATAATTAGGGGATGACAGTTTTATGGTAATTATCCACAAAATATTCCTGAAAGCAATTTTCATAACGTTTCTTTATTGAAATTTTTTTTAGGCTGGGGGCCTGCCCCTAGGACCCAGCAAGGAGGTGCCACCCCTTTGACCCCGCCATTGGGTCGAACCAAGATTAAACTCATTTTATACAATTGTGCCCTCCGCACCTCCTAGTTAATCCAAAATCAAGATTTGAACTCAATTAGTAACCTGTAAACTTTATTACGCTAGAACGACCCAATTACACTAAATAAGCAACATATATTTTGTAATTGTATACGTCACAATATTATTACAAAATGTAATACTGGTAAAAGTTACTAAAACATCATAGAGTAACCGTCTCACATAACTATTTCCAAATCCTTCTTTCTTAAAAAAACCCAGGAACATGTTTTTTTATTTCATTCTAAGTCTTATCTTTTTTCCCTCAAAATAAAACTCGAGAAGACAATGTTAACTTATTATTTATCTGTGCCTACGCATCTTAAGTATACTAGATTATGAGTAACTGACCATTTATGCTCGTAACTCTAACATTTCAGTTAGTACGCCATGACGATACCTAATATGTTGATGTATAAATACTTATGCCAGCACCAATTTATTATTTATAAAATAGAGAAAGCATAACCAAGTCAAGACGCTAAGGGCAATCCTCTTTTGCGCAAAAGATGTTAGCGTTTCGAAAGGATTTTTTGGTCGACGTCTAGACATATCTGTAGATTCATCCAAAACATTTTATATATCCAAATCCAAGCATATTACAACTCATGGTATGGTTATACTAAAGACTAGGGAGTGATAGAGATAATCATTGTAGGAAATTTCAATGGTTATATGTTGTTAATTAATACAAAGATTGGAAAAGAAATGTAACATGAAACTCATCATTGCCTTAATTAACAACATAACTTAGTGTAACCCTTGAAATTTCCCACAATGATTACCTCTCTCACTCCTTAGTCTTTAATATAACCATAAACACAAGCACCCTAATCTACACACATGTCAACAATAAGACTTAAATATTCAATCTTATGGAGGGAGGAACGTCATAAATCATATATTGATACCGGTAGATCAAAGACCCTTTTATAATTATTCGTCAGTAGTTTTAATATTTACTAGATTTTAAGAACAATAAAAAATTAATTATATTCTTAAGTTGATCTAATTGGGCTTACAAAAATCATTTTCTTTAAACTTTTGGGCTATACCAAAAAAACAAGTACCGAACCCTGATAATGGCCCATTATAAAAGCCTAATAATCAGACCAAATCAGCCCAACAATTGGTCTAGATCAGCTTTTTGATCCTTTTTATAATTATTATTCAGTTATTTTAATGGTTATGGATGCATTAGACACAAAAGTTACTGAATTGCATTTCTCATTGAACATTAATTATTACACAAAATACAAAACAAATACAGTACTTAAACTTGTGGATCAATTATCCTTAATTAATTCTTCTCAAGAAAATTTAAATCAATAGAAACTGTTATAAATTTCAACCATGAACACATTCAGTCCAACCACCTTAAGTTCTCACCAATTTGGTTTAGTTTACCACTCTACAATCAAGTCTAACTTCTTGGCCACCATTGATGCTGCTCATCTTGATCATTGATTTCACAAATGCTTTCTCAAACTCTTGTTTTGAGCTAGCAAACTTCGACACCAATGATTTGGTGTTCGTCAAGGTGACCAACGATTGATCAGACGAGAAAATACTCTTGCCCTGAATAAGTAATTTATAATATCTGTTGTCAAAAGTAGTTGGTGTCGAGTCAAGATTGGCACCCGCGTTTTTCACTGTGTTTTTAGCCGGGCATACACTCTTTAAACTGGCTGCAAATGAAGATTCTAGTGTCGGGTCGACACTTTTCTTTAAAGAGAAGTTGTGTATCCTATTCTGGAAGGATGAACAATGAGCAAAACCGAGTGTATGTCCACCTGCACACATTGGTAGTTAAAAATTAATAACATTTATATCATTTGTTTACCAAGTCTAGAGATAAATTTTTTTTTACTAAATCTACACTTTTGTATAGCATAAGTTTTCAGGATCCAAAATTTGGTGAATTACCTGAGAGTGCAACTAAATCCTCGGTCGAAAGACCTCTTTGAGCAAAACTTTGTTGCAACTGGGAAATATTGAATGTCGGAGCTGGTAATTGTCGCGTTTCAGTTGCTTTTGAAACTCTTCCATCTAATCTTCCTTTTGGAACATCCCATTTTGGTCCTCCAGACTACATTCAAAGTGAATGAATATATGAATTTTAACATCCCATTTTGGTCCTCCAGACTACAAGAATTATAAGATTACATACCAAAGTGATTGCATCCCTTGCTGCTAAAGCTAAGATATCTGCACAAGAGACAGTTTTAGGACACAGAGCCTCTACTGCTTTCTTGGCATTATCAATTACATAAAATGCATGTAAAGAGATGTTTGGAGGTCCATCTTTCTCGGCTTTGTTATTCTTAGTTGAATTCAACAACACCGAACCATCACATCCCTTCAAGATTCAATAATCGATTAATTATCAAACAATTTGTACTAGATTAATACTATAAAGATGAGTCTCTTAAACATATATAGTAGGAGACTTTTAAGGGTAAGATGATGAAATAGTCACCCTGATGAAGCAATCATGGAAATGCATTCGAAGAAGAGCAGCAGGAACCGTTCGGTCATTCAACATGGCTTTCTTGACCACGCTTGTGATTGTTGATTCAACATTGGGACATGTTTGATCGTAGTAGTTAGAACTCAGTGCATTGATGAGGTTAAGACGGGTTAATCCTAAGAAAATGAGACTGGCAATAAGGGAAATTATGGTGGTATTCTTGGCTGCCATTGTTAGATTTGGATAGTGTTAACTTGAATGTTGATGATGAAGATTGAGTAAACTGTTGGCTATTTATAGGGTACAAATAGAGGCAAAGTTTAGATGTTGATGCATGAAGGTGGTAGCAAAATCAGGTGAGTTGTTATAGTTTTGATGGGTTTGGAGGAATAAATTAAACTCATTTGCAAAAAACAAACATAATAAAATCAATATTAGTTGCTGCAAGAAATCAACCACTTTATCTAAGAGTAGATGAAAAAAATATGAAATAAACAGAAAGCATTGTTTGCAAAAAAAAGGTCAAATTCCAAGCCATCTATCAAATGCTATATATTTTTTTCTATTAATTCTTCTAAAAATACACACATAAGAAGCTAATTTGGCAATATGATCATATGATGAATAGTTTCCTTATGTTATTTTTTTTGCCTGAAGTATAATAGCTATATCCAAACTCATTTATAGATTAGTGAGATGAGAACTAGTTGGCTAATTTCAATAATAAGACTGTCAATTTATAATTTCAAGATTTTGAATTAAGGAGCATTTTTTTGAATTCGAAACTAGTAAACGAACATAAACAAATAAGATAATCGAACGTTCACGAGCGTAAATAAACAAACAAGAGTTTTGTTCATATTTGTGTGTTTAATAAACTTATAAAAATGTTCTTTTATTAAATAAAGAAACGTAAAAGGATTTTCCCGTTAAAAAATAGTTCATGAATGTTTGATTCGTTTACTAGCTTTAATTTGATTTTTTCAAAGAACACATTTATACTTTGTAAGTACGTCATGTCATGTTTTATATTCTATTTTTTAAAGATTATTTGAACTTTGCTTCTATTGGGCATCAACCCATTGATTCATATATTCGTATTAGTTAGGGTTGTTGATTTATTGCACCAATCTTAACTAACTCCATTTTATTATATGTTGGTTTCTGCATACTAATCAAATTTATTAATTCCACCTAATTCACCAAAACATTCTTTCCAAAAAAGGAAAAGAAAAAAACTTGGATAACTATATTTGAGTCGATATAATCTTATATTGTATTTTTTTTATTGAAATATTCAGGTGCCGAGCTATGTGTTGCCGAAAGGATTTTATTGTACCCAGTGAACAAATATTTTTTTGTTTGATTTTAGTGCAATTTTAATATAATTTAGGTAAAATTATAGTTATAAACCTTTTGATTTTATTCACAGACGTTATTAATTTTAGCTATAAACCCGTTAAGTTATATTTCTAGCTCGTCGTTAAATATATTGATCTCGAGAGATTATTAATGTTTGGTTAGTTATCTGATTTGGTGTACCGTACAACTACATGGGTTGTGATTTGAGCCACACTACAAGCAATTCAATTACAAATTACGTACATTAATAAACCGAAGAAAATAATACTTATAGAAATTTTAATTATTTATTAAATAAAAAATAATTTAGGAGTTATTATGTTTCAAAGAAATACTTAGGATGATTATTGACATGTTTGGCCCAAATTTTAAATATACAAGTCAAGATAAGTGTATACAATATATATTTATTCTTTTTACTTCTTGTTGACTTAAAAAAAATGAAAACACATTTAATCATTATTATTTTTTCCTTATCCTAAACAGTTAACAGTTTTAGTATTCAATCAAACACCATTACAATATACATTTCAGCTCACCTGATTTTGCTAACACCTTCATGAATGATTCTTTCCCCCCCTACAAATACCCAACATTTTGCTCAATCTTCATCATCAACATTCAAATAAATCACCACCCCAGAAGCTCTTTGCTTCCAACAATGGCAGCCAACAAACTTTTCCTTTTTTTCAGTCTCATTTTCTTGGGATTAGCCCATCCTAACCTCATCAATGCACTGAGTTCTAACTACTACGATCAAACATGCCCCAATGTCGAATCAACAATCACAAGTGTGGTCAAGAAAGCCATGTTGAATGACCGAACGGTTCCTGCAGCTCTTCTGCGAATGCATTTCCATGATTGCTTCATCAGGGTGACTATTTCATCATTTTACCTTTAAAATTCTCCTACAAAATATGTTCAAAAGAGTAATATGTATAGTATTAATCTAGTAAAAATTGTCTGATAATTAATCGATTATTGAATCTTGAAGGGATGTGATGGTTCGGTGTTGTTGAATTCAACTAAGAATAACAAAGCCGAGAAAGATGGACCTCCAAACATCTCTTTACATGCATTTTATGTAATTGATAATGCCAAGAAAGCAGTAGAGGCTCTGTGTCCTAAAACTGTCTCTTGTGCAGATATCTTAGCTTTAGCAGCAAGGGACGCAGTCACTTTGGTATGTAATCTTAGTAATTCTTGTAACACCATACACTTATATATGTTGTTTCATGTTAAAATTCATATATTTATTCACTTTGAATGTAGTCTGGAGGACCAAAATGGGATGTTCCAAAAGGAAGATTAGATGGAAGAGTTTCGAAAGCAACTGAAACGCGACAATTACCAGCTCCTACATTCAATATTTCCCAATTGCAACAAAGTTTTGCTCAAAGAGGTCTTTCAACCGAAGATTTAGTTGCACTCTCGGGTAATTCACCAAAATTTGGATTTTAAAAACTTCTGATATACTTAAGTACTGTAGAATTATTAACAAGTTTATCTACCTCTAGAATCGGAAAAACAAATGATATAAAGGTTATTAAACATTTAATTACCAATTTGTAGGAGGACATACACTCGGTTTCGCTCATTGTTCATCCTTCCAGAATAGGATACACAACTTCTCTTCGAAGCAAAGTGTCGACCCGACACTAGAATCTTCATTTGCAGCCAGTTTAAAGAGTGTATGCCCAGCTACAAACACAGCGAAAAACGCGGGTTCGAATCTTGACTCGACACCAACTACTTTTGACAACAGATATTATAAGTTACTTCTTCAAGGCAAGAGTATTTTCTCGTCTGATCAATCGTTGGTCACCATGGCAAACACCAAATCGTTGGTGTCGACGTTTGCTAGTTCAAAACAAGAGTTTGAGAAAGCATTTGTTAAATCAATGATCAAGATGAGTAGCATCAATGGTGGCCAAGAGGTTAGGCTAGATTGTAGAGTGATAAACTGACCAAGCTGAACCTAATTAATGTGTTCTTGATTGAAATTGTTTGAATTTTATATATTTGATGTTGATTTGTTAAGGAATTTGAAGGATTATTGTTAATTTAGAAGTTTTGAAATGTATTGTTTTGTATTTGGGGTGTAAGTAAGTCTTGTTTAGAAATGGAATAATATTTCATATCTTGTTTCATGTTGTCATAATTTTTTGTATACTTTTATTTCAACTTTGTAAGTTATTTAATGTAAGTGTTAATGATGTCGTATTATTTAGATATATATTCGTTGCGATAAATGGAACTTAAATGTTAAAAATCTCTTTAAATGATGGCTAATGGTACTTAAAGTATGTAATTATCATTCACAGGTCATAATATACTAAATGGCGAGAGTTTAAGCGGAAAAGTCGGAAAAAGACTCGAGAAACATGGAAAAATCATAAAGTCTGAAAATACGAGAACGCGACGCGTCGGAGGAACAAACGCGACGCGTTCTGCTGAAGTCAAGCAATCTTGTCGGGCAAGTCTTGTAAGACGCGACGCGTCCAAGGCACGAACGCGACGCATTCCCGGCTGGAATCCAACTCTATAAATAGACAACTTTCATTCGAAAAATGGGGATTCCAACCCCTCCATCCGGCCCTAGACGTGTCCCAGCAGAGATTTTGGAGCTTTGAAGCAGAGATCTTGAAGAAGCTTGAGGATTTAGCCTTTTGGGAGTGAAGATTTGAGGTTTTCATCATAGTTTCACACATTAGTTTGCTTTTCATCATGACTAGTATACTGTATTTGTGTTTCTTTTGCTATATTCCTTCGATTATGGGCTAAACACCCTGTTATCTCTGCTTAGACATGATAACCCTTGATAATTAGTTGGATTTCAATGTTTGGATGACATGTAATGATATATTTGTTATGTTCTAGCTTATTCAAAGATCCAGGTGTGTTAAAGTTTTGATCTTGATTCCTATTGCTGAGTTTTCATAGGTTGTATGACCATTCTTTTTTTGATTGCTTGAATTATGAATTTCTATGACCATTAGGATTCGTAACTAGTGATTGACCATATCCTAGGGTTAGGTTTAAAGATTGGAACTTTAATGTGCTTGCAATTGCCTTTGATGACCATTCTTGGGTAGTTGATTGATTTTGTCTAGCATAATTCGAATTTATTGCCTAGTTGCTGAGTTAATTAATTCCATGACCATTGGGTTGATTGCTTTGAAACTATAGGGCTAGTGAGTCTGACCATGAGATCTAGCCACTTTAGGAATCGGTATATTGCTATATGTTGTCCATTGCACTTAGTTGAGATTTGTTGATTTGATAGGAGAGTCTATTGTCCAAGCAGAGATGATTTACTTCTTGATTGTTTGAATCTTATAGTTATTTGATTTCTTGATTCTAGCTCTTTAATCCTTGTTGGCGGGTCTTGGGATTAAGGTTTGGAATTAGCTCGCTTTAGTGCTGATATCATAATTTCCCCCCATTTATTGCATATTCTGCCTTTCAATTATCTTTATTAGTTTAATAATTAATTAGCCTAGTTATACTAAAATCATACTCGTTCCCCGAGAGTTCGACACCCGTACTTATTTTCTATACTGCTACACGATTAGGTACACTTGCCTATTGTGTCGTATTTAAAACATATACGGTTTTTACAAATTTAAAACTGGTACGTAAATCGCACATCAGTTAATTTTTTTAAAGCAAAAGATTTAAGCATAATAAAAGCTACAGTAAGATTATAACTTAAAAGTGTGTTTTCTGGGTATTATTAGTAAAAACATAGTATTTCATCAACATGTAGAAATAAATGAAATCGTCAATGAATAGAATCACATCTCATCATCAATCAAGGGAAAATCAAACAACAAAACCCACCAAATGAATAATTGAACAACAAATCGAACTTAAGGTGATGGTTGAGGTTGATAGAGGTAAATGTAGTTGGAGATGGTGATGTGACCGATGATGAGGCAGGTGGTGGCAATGTTGCTAGAGAAGGATGAAGAAGAAGCAGTTGGAGGCAAAAGAAGAGTCGAAGATGAAGATGATGGAGTTAAAGGAACAAATGGTGATGACATGAGCAAAGGAACGACAAAGACAAAGCAAATAGAAATAAAGTAGTCGGCACTGGCGATGTTGGAGATAAAGAAGCAAAAGAACCATAAAAAGATTTGTGAATGAACCAAACAAGATGAGTTGGTCAAAACTTGACACATGTCATTTAACTCTACATTATATAATTTACCTCGTCCACTTTAGTAGTTTGACCGGCTGATAGAGGCACCGAGAGGGTAGGTTACCCTTTCTTTTACATCGGTAAAGGCCCCCTGAAAACCTTGGTGAAGGAACCTTGAGAGTGGAATATCCACTTACCCTTTTATTCCTATATTGACAAAGTGAATGCCAAAAATATAACGAGAATCTGAAGGACATTTCTGTAATTCGGTCTTCATATCATGATATTATGAGCTAGCGGCCTTTTGAATTTCTTTAAAATGATAAAAGAGTCTTCGAATCCCGAACAGGTGAACAGAGGTGTTGTGTAAGAAACTCTCTGGGAGGGAACACATGTAGCAAATTCTAACGGTCGCAACAGTAAGATGGGATCTCTGGTGAACCTTCGATGGTAGAGGTATTCACGGGATAGGTAGTGGATTTTTTTTTTGCAACCCGTCACTACTATATGGGGCGGGTATCTAATTTTACGAACCGAAACCGAACCGCAGACAACGGGTACCCGAAGGAAGACAAGTATCTACGGTTCAGGTCACTAGTACCCTAAAATTGAGTTGTTTTTCATTTTTGTTGTTTTCAACAAGTTTGGATTTATAATAAAACAATAAACAATCGTATAAACAATGGTAAAAACAAATCAACAATAAGAAATAAATCACCGAAAGAAATCGAACAGATCTTCGATTAGAGACTCGTAGAAACAATAAATAGATAGGCTTGAAGTCTACGTTGTTGATCAATTTTAGTGTCTCCATGTTGTACTCTCAACAGTTGCAAGCTTACAAACTCTCGATGTCGAAGCTAAAAAAAATTGGGGAAGACACTGGGGGCTGCTAGAGGTAAGTTAAGTAGTTTTGAGAAATTTAAGTTTTCTAATAGCTTTTGTTATTTCATATTATCAAAAATATATATTTTTAAATAAGTTATAAGTATGAGGGGCGGGTACCCACAGATATCGAATTGTAAAATTCGAACCCGCCCTGTGTTCAATGGTTACCCTGGTTTTCGGGTTTTTCAAGTTACAGGTTTTACGGATATCGATTTTTCATTTTTAGCATGCGGGGCAGGTCGTTTTTCGGTTTATTTGAACACTCCTATTCGGTGGTTAAGGTTACCGTCAATGATCTTCCTTGGTAACTGTCATGTTAGGATCATCGGCCGATCTACAAAGGAAGACGATGGAGGAGAGCAAAGTTGAGTTCTATAGTTAAATAAGGCAACAAATTGATATCAGCGTTTGTAGTGGCCGGGATGGAGGAGCAAGGGCTCTACAGCAGGATAAGGGAAGAGATTGATATCAGCGTTCGGGTTTGCCACTATGAATTTCGAATATGATTTTAATTTAGATTTTAACTACAACATTTGTTTTAGTTGTATTTGAACTTTGGATACTGGGTTTTGTTATGTTTAATTTGAATTTTGACTTTATTTTTTTATTCAATTTATATACTAAACAATATAATCTACTACGCTTCTAACAAGTATAAATAAATAACGTTATTAAACAACAGAAATAAAATTAAAATAATATATCATTAAACATAGTTATGAAGTCTATTCAAATTATTAAAGTACTTCATAGTAAGTAGACAAATGTCAAAATATCAAAATAGTATAGTCAAAATAACATAATAGCAAAATGATGTAATAATGTTTGAGCTTTAAATGTTGTATTGTTTATTTAAGTTTTTAACTTTAAAAGTTTTATACTTTTGTTTATCATGTTTGATTGCTTATGATTTCGGTGTCTCATTTGAATTCAAAATCTTCTTTTTAAAATTTCAAATTTAAGTAGTAAGCTTCTTTTTTTATAAATTTATAGTTTTACTCTTATCCGAATCAATTTTGGGTTGTGAGATTGACCCTAATCTAACTTATTTATTTTTATGTCAACTTTATATAAAACTACTTTTTACCCATTTCAAATTATTGTAACTTTTTTCTTTTCAGGTTCCGCTCATAAGTTGGCGGCTAAATGAAAGGATCGAAGATGAGAGAGAGAGAGAGTAGAAAATTGGGAAGACAAATTTTGATGATTGGGAAAAACTGAAACAGCCTCAAAAGTCAAAAATGGCCCACAGTTTTACGCTTCTCTTTTTAAAAAATTTTAATCTTTACTACTCTATAAAGCATTTAGCTCTTTTTTAAGACAATTTTTTAAGTTAAGTAGTATAAGTAATATAGCATGTTTTACAATAACTTCCAGCAACAATCATAACACTTTTAAAATAGTACAACTCAAATAACATTATTTACAATATGTTCAAACAATGATCTTAAACACTTTAAAACTGTCCAAAAATTAATTCCAAAAAACTGTTAGAATTTAAATGTATAATTAATACTTACTGTTTTCAAAAAATTTTATATTCTACCATGCAACATCACAAATAACATGTTAAATTGACATGTCGACAAATGAAACTATTTTACCCCGCCGCATAGCACAGATAAAATACTAGTTTTAATAATATGGGAAGACAAGAAATAAAATATATTTATGTTTTGCTTTTTATGTTTTTCTTTTTTTCTCATATTTAGAACTCAAACTTTACATTATTTAAGTGCATTATGTAACAATTAAAAAATGCAAATGTGATTTAGTTATTAGAATGATGATCATGTACTTGGAAAATATGTGACTATTCAGCTAACAATTGTTGCTTTTGGTAATTATCATATTTTGAAACTAGGTTAATATTATATGATACAATATCCTTAGAAATTAAAGCAAATACGTATAAAAAGCTAATATATTAATTTATCTTTACCAGTAACGTAGCCAGGAAAAACAAACACTCGTTTTTATAATCAATCACATCATATCCTTATACATCCCAACTAAGCTCTTAAAAATGTAAAATTTTATCATATTGAGTATGAATAACCTAGGTTAAGATCCCCTCATATTGTGATCAAACATGACATCATGTTCTCTCGAAAACATCAGAGTGTGTCATCTATTTAAGTCAAAAATAGGTCTCTTTGTAAATCTCACTCTCATGTTTATAAGAGAACATACTAAGTCATGTTTGACAAAAAAATAACAGAATTTTGACCTAAATAACCTAAGTAAGTCACTTATAGCTAAACACTGTTTAACTATTATATCCCTGCAATTCTGTAAGAACAAACCACCACAAGTAATGAAATATGAATACATAACAAAAAAGCATGAAAATGCTTTTGAAGTGCAATTAAGTTGTTCGAATTATCATAGAAAATAAAACAATTTCAACATAATATATCATCGTCTCATCGATCATAGACAAACATGATATTGAAACATATGATAAATCATTATATTAAAGGCGCGGCGGAGTTTTTATCAGCGATGTTGATAACAAAACGATACTTGACATCATTGTTGGCAAGTCGTTTTAAGGCTTCGTTAATTTTGTCAGGTGTCACCGTCTCAATATCACAAGTGATGTTGTGCTTCCCGCAAAAATTCAACATTTCTTGTGTTTCTTTCATTCCACCAATCATGCTACCTTTCACCACCCTTTTACCTGCAAGTTATAATATTTGCACATTTATTACGTACATACGTCGTTAATTATCCTCGTATCCTGCTTTGACGAGATTAGATATGGTGGATGTTGTTGATTATGTAGTTATTTTTCAATTTTACACAATTAATGTACATAAAATTAATCTTGAAGCTTACCAAAGATCAAAGGGAAACAAGGCAACTCTAGTGGCTTATCAGGTGCACCCACAAGCACTAGTGTCCCATTCACCTTGAGCAGCTCCAGGAGTGGCCCAAGTGAGTGTGGTGCAGCCACTGTGTCTAATATGAAGTCAAGGGTCCTACTCTTTGACTACAAATCAAAAGTCAACATAGGTGATTTTTACCAAATTATATATAATGTTACAAACTTCGATATTTGACCTTCTAATATTACTCGACACTTAATTTAAGAAACCAACCAACCTGCATTTGTTTAGGATCAGTGCTGATAATGAAATCATCAGCACCTAAGCGATGTCGGGCCTCGTTTTCTTTCGAAGGCGAGGTGCTAATGACGGTTACATGGTGTCCAAAAGCCTTACCAAATTTGATGGCCACATGTCCGAGCCCGCCGAGCCCAACAATCCCGATTCGCTTTCCGGTGGATTCGTGTAGCTTGCTGTCGATCATCGGTGAGTACACTGTGATCCCAGCACATAGTAATGGAGCTGCTGCGTCCATCGCCAAGCTTTCTGGTACGTGCACCACATACCTTCAACGCAGATGATCATAATTTTGTCAAATACCCGTATTCTATATTTTCATAACAATTAGGTTAAATAATTTGAATTTTTTAAAAGAGAAATAAAAAATTATAATAAAAGCAACTCTTTGTAATTTTGTACTATATATGACGTTTAATCTTAATTTAATACTACATACTAATTTAAATGTTCGTATAAACACACGAGTAACTATAATTATTTATTTAAAAGTATTACTTTATATTCGTTTATCTCTATATATTGTGGTTCTGTATGGATGTAAAAATAGCTCAATTTGAGACTTTTCTAAAAATAAAATTATTTGTAAATGATAACAATTTTTTAGAGGATGTAAAATTTAATTATGATAAAATTTGTTTTATTATATAATAAACATAGATATTAGATAAGTACGTACAAAGAATTTGAATGTGTATAATAAAAATTCATAGCATAAGAATTGATTCCTAAAGTAATTTACTATATAAAATATTTTGAATTATAAAAATAGTTTAATGTAAATTAAATTGATTTAAAATTAAAATTGAGTTTCAAATTTGATAATTTAAGGTCAAAATGTGTTTTGATTTTGAACATTTAAAATCAAAAATAAAATTTCAATTTTAGAGTTGTTAAGATTTAATTTTAAATAAATAAAATATTATAACTCTATAATTAAATCGATGAATTAGGTTTATATTTATATTAAGATAAGATAAGATGCGGACATATTTTTTTTAAGACAAAGTCGGCATACTTTTCTTTTCCTTTTTGTTCCGAGTGGTTTTTGAAAGTGATTTATTTTTTTTAAAAGAAAACTTATAAAACAAAAACAAAAAACATCTTCTGTTGCAAAGTTATCGTCACATACAAAAAAAAAAACATACGGTTTAATATTAACTAATGCAAGGTTTAATTAATAAAAGTTGTCCTTTAAATCTTATATTTAATACATTATTGACTTTTAAAAGATGTGATAATAGCAAGGACACAAGAGAATAAATAAGTGATATGTTAGACATTTTAATCTTTTACTCATTTAAATATTACGAAAGAACACATCTTTTTTCTAATAGTAATTAATTAAGCGTATAATAAGAAAATTGACTTTTATTGGCAATCCTTTTTTATGAGTGAATAATTATTTCGGAACAATTTAAAATTATACAACGAATAGTAAATTTGAAGCGAATTAAAATAGTATAGTTGACAAGCTCTGAGTTTGTAATTTACCTATGATCAGCAACCAACATTTCGGAATAACCACCATAGGTGATGCTGCCGTCCCAAAAAATACCGTTATAAGTGAACTGGACTTTGTCACAATAATTTTCCTCGGAACCTTTGCAAAATTCACACTCTAAACATGTTGCCGCCAAGCATCCTACCCCCACTCGATCCCCAATTTTAAACGCTTTCACATTACTCCCAACTTCGGTTATCACTCCTGTTATCTCGTGCCTAAAACCATATCAAACATATTAAAATTCAAAACATCTTTAGATAGAATTACTTCCTAGTGAAATAAATACATATAATTATATGTAAGAATTATTAATTTTTTTCGTTCAAAAAGAAAATTTTAAGTCTTAAGATAATTAAAAAAATATACAGCTTTTTATCATAAATTGGTGTTGCTTTATTCATAAATATGCCAACTACCAAATAAGTTGCCATTATGCACAAGTTGCACAACACACGGTAGTATCTTTTTAAGTCACACATAAATAATATATTAATATATGTACGAAGATACATATATATATAATTAATTGCGTCTAGCACAGACACGAATATATATATATATATATATATATATATATATATAAAAGAGGGTACACTTGTTCAGGGCAGATCTGTACTTTGGGTGGTGGTGGACGGGACATGAGTTAATTTTGTCTGCATAGTGAAAAATTTTAATATTTAAAGCCGGTGTCACCACTCAAATTTTAGGATGCCACCAGTGAATTTTTTATGTCATCAAAATCTAATAAAAAATGATAAGATATAGTTTAATATTCGATTTATACCTTTAAAATACTTTAGTTTCTTTAAAAATAATACTTTAATTAACAGGACTCCATATAAACTATGTTTTATTTTAAAATTTGGTGCTAATATACGGAACAACAACTAAAACTTCGTAAATCCAACCCGATTAACTAAAAAAAACCTAAACAATATCATTAATTTTAATTAATTTTACTTTTATTATTATATAGCGACAACAAGCAATAGAAATCTTGGTTACTCATGTACACTTGTTCAAGCTAGCTAGCTTGTATGGAGGTAGAATTAATATATAAAATTAAGGAACGTACTTACCCAGGAACAACGGGATACATAGTAATACCCCACTCGTCTTTGATGTGGTGAATATCAGTGTGACAGATTCCGCAATACAATATTTTGATGGAAACATCGTCGGCCCCGTTGATTCTGTACGTACGTACACCAAATATATAAAAATAAATAAATAATAAAAGAAATTGAATAATTAACAAGTGATCCATCGATCGATCGAGAGTGTGTGTGTATATATATATATATATACCTTCTTTTGAAAGTGTATGGTGTTATTACTCCGGAGCTATCATGCGCAGCCCAGCCGGCGACGGTGGTCTTGTGATTCGGCGTCGTTTGAGCCATTCTTACTCCTACACCTCACCACCAGTGTGTGTGTGTGCGTGTGTTAAATATACACACATATATCTTATATATATATAGGGAGAGAGAGAGGGAGGGAGCACTTTATATTTATATAATGAGAGTATTTCTCGTGATGTCAAAAACCTTGGTCTACAACCTAATAATAATTTTTTAATGGTTGGGTATTTTCAAGTGCAGGTCCAGCCGACAACACTGATAATGAACCGGTCCACCCACTTTATTTTTACTTTTTAACGACTGTGATGAGGTCGGGTTTTGCTTTGAATTATCAAAAGTCTTATTATTATTATTATTATTTATTATTATTATTATATTTTATTATTATTATTATTATTATTATTATTATTATTATTAACTATAAAAGTTAGAAACATGGCTTACCGGATATAGCATCGCTTTATTTTTCTTTTTTAAAGGATAAAAACACGAGTGTTTTGTCAACATGGTATATTTAAAAAAATTATTTACTAAAGTGGTATAGTTTTAAAAATATTTACTAATATGGTATAGTAATAAAAATATTTATCAAACTAGTATACATTTAAAAATATTTAATTTTGTTTTATTTTCAGTTTTCTTTTCATGTACTTTTTTTAATTTTCAGTTTTTTTTCAGTTTTGTTTTCAAGTTTTTTCCATACTCTTTTTTATATTATTTTCCTTAGATTTGTAAGTTTTTTATCACATTTTTTTACATAAATAATATCAAATCATTATAAAATAAACATTCTACCAATCTTAATAAACACCACAATCATTTACATAACAAATCATTATAAAAAAACACATTCTATCCATTTTAAATGAATACCGCAATCACTTACATACCTTTATATTATAAACAACACATTATAGCAATCTAAAAAAAACCACAATCAATTACAATGTTTTAAGATACAAAACCAACATCTTGTTACGAAAAAAAATAAAATAAAAAAAATCAAGATTAGCTTGAAGTCTTGAAGTAATCACTAATATCTACCTGTAAAAAAAATAAAAAAAGAAATAAGAGAAAACCATAATAACAAAACATAAATATAATATATTACGTTTGTTATTATTTACCTTGCTTTAGATGGACAACGTTTTCGATTATGACCTTTTTGCCTACAAATTCCACAAAGGTAGGCATTTTTTTCCTCTTTGATATCCATTCCATTGTAACAAAACAGTGTAACACAAGTCATCTACCAAAATAGAGCAAAATTATTATTAAGAAAAGTCATTAAATTGATCAGACAACAATGAAAAACATGGAATTTGACCAAGAAAGAACACAAAACAATCTAGTCAAAACACAATTAATACAAAAACAACATAAATTAACAGCAACAAACACTAAATTATATCTAAATTGCATCAATAATAAGTTTTAAAAAAACTAGCCAAGAACTAAAATGCACAATATCAACAAAAGTTAACACCAATATGGACTAAATTTGATCTTACTTGCATCAATGTGTTGTTGTAATGGGAAGGAAGAAGACCACCGATGAGGCAGTCAGCGAGCAGCAGGACGAGGGAGGCGAACGGTCGGCGATGACTAGAGGGGATGAGGAAGACCACCGAGCAGTACGACGAGCAGCAGGGAGGCGAGCAACAGTGCGACGAGCAGCAGGGCGACGGGAGACAGGCGACGAGCGGCAAGGCGGCCGGCAGATCTTGGATGGGTCTAGGGCAGATTTTGAACAGTGAAAAAAATGGGGGTTGGTTGCTCTAAAGTTGGAAGAAGAGAATGATAAAAAAAGAGATATAATTAATAAAAGAAGAAACATAAAAGTATACCATATTGTTAAATATTTTTAGAGCTATACCACTTTTATAAATAATTTTTTCAAATATACCATGTTGGCAAAAAAAACTCATAAAAACACACATTTTTCAAATTTAAACATAATTTTACACTATTTTGTCTACTAAAGAATATGGACCAACAACCCAATAAGATATAATAAGATCAGTTACCGTTAGGCTATAAATTAATTAGTAGGCACGGCTTCATGTATAACTTCATTTTTTGTTGTGTTAATTTATAATTAAAAACTACAAAAGCTTCGAAATGTGGATAGTATGCAACAACCATTTTTGGTATCAAACAAAACGAAATCATATTCATAAGATATATATGTATATAAGGGACGGTTTAAACTAGAACTGTTTTTCGTATGAGAACTGTGAGAACCAATTATAGTCGTTGATCAAAAAGATGAAGGGTCCAGATCAAAGAGTTGTTAATGGATAACCTTAAACTAATCAAACATATCCTTAATTAATTAAGGGCAACTTGGACATTTTCACATTACCTTCACTTTTTTTTAAACTAATATATCCATCAAACGGAAAGGTTTTAAATTACGAAAATTATACCAAATTAACGAGAAAATTATGCTCTTTAATTTGAGACCGATCTAGCTATATTTTTTCAAAAAATTTCTTTTGTATTTCCTGGGTTCTTTTTAGGTACAGTCGACATTTGCATATGTGCAAATTAGCACGTACAAATATATGCACTTGTGTAAATACACAGATTCACATAGTTTTTCAGCACAGATGTAGATATGCATATATGCATATGTAGAGAGCTGTGTAAAAAAACCCAGCAAACCCGATTTTTTTTAAAAAAATATAGCAAGATCGGTCTCCAATTAAAAAGCACAATTTCCTCGTTAATTTGATATAATTTTTATGGTTTAACATCTTTTCGTTTGATGGATATATTAGTTTTAGAAAATGGGGGGTAATTGTAAAAACCCGAAATTTTAGAAAGTTATAAAATATATATATATATATATATATATATATATATATATATATATATATATATATATGGGGCAAGTTCATTTGAAATTAGCAAAATGATGTGTTTAAAATACTATTTTATTATATATAGAATTTGGTAAATAAATGTAAAAGGAGAAGAAGTTGGGGGTTAAGGGTGTAAATATGTATTTATATATATATATATGTGTGTGTGTGTGTGTGTGTGTATAAGACTTCAATTGAAGTCAAAGAAAAAAAAACTCCAACTTCTAGAGTCTTCTTCTTCTTCGTGAGGTGTAGAGAGAGAGAGAGAGAGAGAGTTCTAGAGAGAGAAACCTTAAGGAAGAAGGAATCAAGAGGAGATTTGTTGGCTCAAGGGTGTGTATTCAAGAATTTGGTGGTTGATCATCATCTTCCTCATCTATGGCTTGATTTGAGCAAGAAGCCTTCTACCCAAGTTGGGGGATTTATACATCAAGTAAGTTTTAAACTCATCTTGTGTTTGATTTTAAGCAATGATTATGGTTGTGGTGATTTTTGGGTTGATTATATTGAAAATGGTGTTAAATGGGTCAAAACCTTTGAATTAAGGTTTGATTACCAAAGTTTTGGATGGATTATAGTTTTAGGGATTTCTAGTGGTTGTCTGGAAGCTAAAATAATTTATTGTTTGCTGCAATTGAAGTTTTGGAGGAAAAGAATTGATTTTGGTCGGTTTTGCAACAAAGAAAGCAGAAGAACTGGGCTGTGCAAGCCCCGTCGCGGCGCGACCAGCACTCAACCATTTTCCAGAGATTTTCTCGCGGCGCGAGCTTCCCTGAAGCCTCCAAAAATGTTATTTTGACTTGTTTTAACCTCATATATGTTTGGGGATTGATTCCTATGGTTATATGAGGTTTAATTGGGGTTTTTTAAGACCTGAAAGGGTGTCTAAGTCTAGATTTGAGTCTAGAAACTTTGTTTTTGGTTAACTTATGTTAGTTAACCTTGTGTATTGTGATCAAGAGTTTGAGCTATGGTTTGGATGGGGTTGTGATCCACATCACACCCTTAGGTGAGTACACCCTGCGGATACCCAAAATTGTTAAAGTTTTCAAGTCATCTGTGTGTTTTGATTGTTTGGCAATTTTTGATGATTCTTGATGAATCAAAGGATATTGATTATGCAATTGATTATAAATGCGGGTTATATGATTTGAAAATGTATATGAGGCTTTTGGAAAACATGTATTGTTTTATATGATGATTTATATGAATTACAATGCTTTATGGAATTATTGGGTTTCAAAGAATGTGGAATTGGGGAATTCAATTTAAGAGGTGTTTTAAATGAGGGTATTCTAAATAAGACCATTGCTCCATGTTGGAGATGGTCTATGCTTACATTGTGATTAAACTAATGGTTTTGAAACAAGATACTCTATGTTGGAGTGGACTTTGATTTTGAAACAAAAGACATGGTTTTGATTTAATAAAACTCATGTTTCACTAAAGATGTTTTAGGCATTGAGATGCTAAATATGGTTTTGATTGTCGAGCATTTATGCTCAAGTGATTTAAAGTGTGAAACTGACTCGTTTTATTGATAAGTTGATATGCTTGGATTAATTGGCCTTTATGGCAAGATATTTGTGGACTATATGGCAGGTGATTTTATGACCCTTCGAGGTATGTGATTATATGACCCTTCGGGGTATGTGATTATATGACCCTTCGGGGTATGAGATTTTATGACCCTTCGGGGTATGTGATTATGTGACCCTTCGGGGAATGTGCTTATGTGACCCTTCGGGGTATATGTACTTCGGTCCGGACCACTGTGTGATATAACTCTGTACCATAGGGTTCCTAGTCATTGAGACGTACACGGCAGTTCTTGTTGCTTCGGCAATTGGGGGAACCCCGAGGTACGGGTGGTTGAGGGATCGGTGCAGAGAGTGGAGGGGTATGTCAGTAGCCATCATGAACGTGTGGGTTCACTGGGCTGACAAGCCACCGAACCCGTGGCAACACGAGTGGATTTGGTGAACAGGGCTTACACTCCAGATAACCGTTGTATGGTGGACTGCTTCGTGCATCCCCACCTTGACGGGGTGATGTGGTTATCCCCCATGTGGGCACGTGTTGACCGTGGCTAGCTACCACGTGGATACATTGTGGCCCAATGGACAGACCCGCATCCTTATGTGCTATTATGTGTATGCTTTCAAAAGTTTAATTGATTGCCAAACTCACGTTTTCAAAAGAAGAAAAAGGATGACTTGGTTTTGATAAAACTAATGTTTTTGGTTGTACTCACTAGCTATGTATATAGCTAACTTTGTGTATAAAAATGTTTTGTATCCGCAGGTTGTACAGAGGCCTTGGTGAGGCGGGTAGATGCCTTGGGGCATAGTTTTGGATTGACTACATTCCGGTAATTATGGATTTCCTACTCTATGTATATGGTCATGAGATTGACTGCTGTAACACCCAGAGGTTTTGGGATTTACTAATAGAAAAGTTTATTGATAAATTACATTGTATTTGTTGAAATACCTCCAGAATGACATGATGCTTCCGCAATAAATTTTAAGGGTTTGGTATAAATATGGTTTTAAATTGATTTTTGAAAAATTTAAATTTGGACTGAAAATCAGGGTGTTACAGTAATGTAAAACTATCCATACTACCCTTTCTCATTTAAAATAAAAAAACTAGTAAATTAAATGACTAGCCAGAAATGGTTTTCGCAGTTCTCGTTTGAACCACTCCATATATATATATATATATATATATATATATATATATATATATATATATATAACCATATATTATTGACATAAAATAGCTTTTAGAGTTAATTACATTTTTGGTCTCTACGATTTAATCAAAATTACAAATCTAGTCCTTATATTTTAAAAAATACGACATTCATCCTAATGGTTTATATTTCGTTTCAATGTTGGTCTCTTACATACTTGAAAGATAAAAATTCCCTCATCTCTATTTTTTATTATTTATTTTTAATCGTTATTCATTTAAATTATTAATTATTATTTAAATAATAAATACAACATTAGTTTTATTATCTTAATCAACATTACTATTAATAGTGGTTAAATTATCATTAACAACAACCACCATCTACCAAACAAACAACAAAGACAACTTTGATCACCTTCAAATCGGACCACCATCATCTATCGCCACCAAGCTCCCCCCAAATCAACCAACTGAAACCACTAAACACCACCAGACCAAAGATCTCCACGGACACACATAGACAAAATGAGATAGAAAGGGAGAAAGAGAGAGAGAGCGAGAGAGAGAGGAGGAGAAAACCTAAACGCACACACTCACCGCCATGACCACTGTAATTGCAAAGAGAGAGGGGTGGATGGTTTGCGTATATAACATAGAGCAAAAATAGCAGATGGTGGTGATGTAGAAATTAATGGATACGAGATGAAGAAAAACGCCACCACATACACTTAGAGAGAGACGGTTAGAGAGGAAGAAGGGGTGATGGTGCTCAAAGATGGTGGTGATGCGGCAAAAGGCAACGATGACTATGGTTATGGTCTTCTCCGGTTACGATGATCGAGGATGGTGGTGATAGTCTTCTTTGGTGGACTCGTTCAAGGGCTAGACAGTGCCGGTCCAAACATTTTTAGGGCCCTGGGCGGAAGTAAAATATGGGCCCCAAAACTCTAAAGCCCTATTAGAGTGCATCATCGTGTGTACTACTTTAATAGATTGTGCAAATTGTATAACTAAAAGTCTAAAGCCCTATTATTCCAAAGTTGTATGGATACAAAACACCATTTACTCGGTGTTAACCTGACAAGTATGAATAATAGAAGGAGAAAAATCTGATTATCCCCATACTAACTTTTCATTTGCTTATTGATTTGCTAATTTCTATAATTATATATGCTGCTGTCAGAAAGAGTGAAAGTATAATTACAATATATAAATTCAGAAACATCCTATAATTTAGGTTAACTAATTATGTGGTGCTGCAAGATAACTGTAAAAAATTATAACATATCAGTACCATGATTAGTGATGGCTTGTGATGCTGCTATCAGTTCCGTATATGATGTCTGATACATGTAAAAGTTCAAATTTATGAAGAGATTTGACCATATATTGTTGCCTTAAAACTTTGAAACCTCCATTGCGTCATGAGTTTCACCTACTCGATCATTCAACTTGTTCATTTATCAAATGGTTAATTCACAATCAGCAACTTTGATGACATTCAATTACGCAGTTCATGATGATTTGTCTACCTTGTCTGTAAACCTTTATATTGGTATCAAAACTTGTAACCAAAAGATGAAGTTGAACAAAATATGATCATAGGTTGCTTTTTTTTACTCATATACTATATAATCAATATGTCTAGATTTTATAACCCACATAAAAACCACATTTTGATAAGAATTATGAAACATCATCCGTACTTGAGGTACACCACATACCACTAACCACTCATGGTATTTTAGGTGCTCTGAATTCAGTTGTTAAATGTAGATTAAACTCAAGATCAATCGATGACCTAAAGTCTAATTGTAATACACATTTACACAGACAAGAAATCAGAAATCTGAAATAATCGTAGTAAAACTCTGATTTCGATTTCATTATATGCAAATAAGGAACTAAGAAAGACTGAAAGAAAGAAAACTTACAGCTTCTATTCGTGTGATGACTGAACCGTGAACAGCAACGAGAATACGAGAATGTGGTTAGCTGATGATTCGATGAGATGAACGCCGAAATTGAAATTGAATCGATGAACTAATCGACGAACGTTCGGGACTTAAGCATCGATTGTAATTCGATGATGAACTATTCAGTATATTCGACGATAGCTTGGAGATATTGACCGTCGGTCTTTGTTCCCCCCAATCTGTGCCATCGTTTCAATGTCATAGGGCTTCCCAATGCGTCCCGAATTTCACGGAAAAAATGAAGAGGCGGAAAGGGCATGGAAGAGGTGAAAGAGCGCCTCACCTGTTACAAAGTTTTGGGCCTGTCATATTCTCATTTGGGCTGACTCCTTTATTTTTACTAGGCTTACTATATATATATATATATATATACATATGTGACTGAAATTTTACTAGTGGGCCCTTAAAATTTCCGTGCCCTGGTGGCCCAGACCCAGGGCCGGCCCTGGGGCTAGAAAACGGTGGTGTACGACACGGACGGTGGAAATGACAGTGTCGGGGGCGATGCTTGCAATGTCGGCCAACGATGGTGCTGGTGGTATTTCTAGAAAGAGGGTCCGGAAAGAGATGGAGGTATGAAATTGCAGGGTGGTGGGAGGGTTGGGTATTTAGTTTGTTTTATTAATATTAATTATTAGGAAATAAAGAAAAAATGAATAAATAAGTTGTAAGGTTATGTTTATCTTTTTAAGTATATTTAGACTAATATTGAAATAAAATGTAAAGTATGAGGATAAAAGTCATAATTTTTAAAGTACAAGAACTAAATTTATAATTTTATGTAAACTAAGGGACTAAAAATATAATTAGGTTTTAATAGTATTGTATTTTTTTTCTCTTGGTCAAACATTAGTTATCTGAGTCTTTAAATAATGACTTTATTGTCACTTTCGTGATTAACATATAGTTTTTTGGTTTCATTTTTAGTCATTCGTCACTTATTAGATTATCGAATGATCTAAATCAATAAAACAAAATTATCTTTAATGACTAATGATATTTTTCTATAGTTATTGTTAATGAGAAAAGTTCGTACAAAAGTTGTTTTTTGTATTAGAACAGTGAGAACTGTTTATAGCATTATTAATAACTTATTAATAGAAAAATCTTTATTATTTTTTTAAGTGACTAAATTACCTTTAATCACAATAAATAATTTTTAAAAGTAAGGGTATTATTGTAAAATGATTTATTTTCTTTTTTTACTCTCCAATTCGGAAAGACAAACTTATGTCTTTTCTCTCCAATTTCATTTTTTTTCTTTCTAACTCAGGAACATTAAAAATTAAAATAATTATCCTTTCTTTTCTCACATTAATTTTCTTTTCCATTCTTTTCTTACTATATCTCGGGAACACAACGTTAAGGAGGAAAAGGAAAAAGAATGGAAATGAAAGAGAGGGATTTGGAGAGGAAGTGTAGGTTTAATTTGCTCAAAAATATGTCCTCTCAATATTGGGATGATTTAGAAGGAAAGAATTTCCTTTCCTCTCCTTATTAAACTCGAGAACAGAGTGTAAAAGTTAATAGTTGAGCTTCAGTTTTAGTCATTTTTTCTTCTTTTAATTTAAGTTTGTTGCCTTTTAAAAAAGAAATTTTTTGACTTTCTAATTTATGCGATATTTTTCGTTTTTTTCAAATGATAGACACAAACTATATAATTTATTTTAATAAATAGTTAAATACAGCATATGACAAATTAGGAATCTCACATTCTTTTAAAAAAATATAATTAGGGTTGTAAACAAATCGAATAAAAGGATTTTTGTGTTTATGTTCGTTCGTTTAACTTTAGCGAATAAATAAATGAACACGAACAATAAAAAAACGAACTTTTGTGTTCGACCTTTTAAAAGATTGATTAATTCATGTACTTTTTTGTTCGTTCATTTAAATAATAAACAAACGTAAATGAATGAACAAACAATACAATACAGATACAATATACTAAACACAAATAAACACTATATACATAAACACATACATACATATAAACGAATAAACAAATGTTCACGAACATAAATGAACGAATGAGAGTTCTATTTGTGTTAGTTCGTTTATTAAACAAACATACATAAATGAAATTCCTGTTGTGCGATTTCATGAACGGTGCATAAACGTTTGGTTAGTTTACAGCCTACGTTTTTGAACCAAACTATATCTTATTCAAGATTAAAAAAAAAGAAATAAACAAATTAAAAAACATATGTTGACCCATTTCAAGTCTGACCAAACCATATATGGTCAACTGAGTCACCGGCAAAGTAATCGTTTTTCCATGAATATGCCGTGCAAATGCCAAATCTAGCAAATTCAATAACCAATCGTATCTGGTATTAATTTCCATGAATACTTCTTGCAAGTCTTGGGAAATTACTTGCTTATTCGTTGATGAGTCAACGTACCCTACTTCCATAGACACGGCTCGGCTCTCGGCTAGCTATATATTGTGTAACTTTATATTATGACTTAATCACAGAATAGTATTATAATAATAATAATTATTATTATTATTCTTATTAGATATCATAAGAACTGGTTTAAAAAAATAATAGATATTAAATACTAAAAAATATATTAAATAATTATAAAATGCGAAAAAAATGAGAATTTAAAAATAATGACAGACGTCATCAACAGTAAACACCTAGATGATCAGTGGAAGCGTCGACGCAAGAAGAAGAATAGACATGACGTAAAAACGTGATATCATGATACGAATAGATATGATTGTATTTTATGTTCAAGTCATAGATTATTATTGTTACAGTTAATTAGGACAACATTGTGAAGTCTTTATTAGTTATAATTAAAAAAGAATTTAAAATGATTATAAATATTTTAAAATGATAAAACTAATATTTTGATTAATATGATATTTTGAAATGTTAAGAGTAAATATTATATTTGTAAATTAGGGTGAACAAATGCGATATTTTATTGTTTAAAAAGGGCATATATGAAGTTTTCTCTCATAATATTAAATAATTATAGGAAAAATATCATATATACCCCTATTAAATTACAAAATGCATGTTTTAATATAAAGCGTTTAAAAATCAAATAAATGATTAGGGAACTATCAATTACAAGATAACTAATAAATCAAATGGATATAGTACTTTCGTAGCCCAATATTTATTATATTGTATAATCTTTAACTTATTTATAGATTAAGATAAGATAAATAAACATTATATAATATATTTATGCTATTTTTTAAATTTATATAATATATTTTACCTCCTATCTTAAAATTAAAATTTGAATAATCTCTTGATTTAAAGTTATAATTAAGTTTTAAGTTTAAACAAATGAATAGCTAGAATTGATCAATTAAACATTGATGTTAATTTTGACCAAATGAATTATTGATATTGTTTAATTAAAGTGATGAATGTTATTATTTTATTAATATTAGAAGATATTATTGTTGTTGTTGTTATTATTATATTATTATGTTTGAATAGATGATCAAACGTACCTTAAAAATTAACAAGAAGTTCATTCTAACGTATAATGGTTAAGATCTAATGAAATGATATCGTAAAGAGTCAGGAATCAATACATTAGAGAAAATTTTGAGTTATTTCCTTGTATTATATTGTTTTCATTTCTTCTTTTTCTTCCATTATTGAGTTTTTTTTTCTTTTTGTATTTCTTTATTTAGTTGTTTCTTTTACGAGTGTTTTTTATTTCTTTGACATTTATGTATTTTTTATTTTTTGAATTAGGTTTGAGGAACTAAGAATGTAAAGGGAATGAGTTCAAGACACTCGATGAACTGATTATTTAAGGCAAAATTTGAGATGCATATTTGGTAACAATTCATGATACTTATTCGAGTAAAATATAAAATAATCACCCCCATAAATTGTGAAAAAAAAAAAAGACAATTTGGACCCTTTAGATTGTGAGTTGCCGGGCTAGCGACTTTTTGGTCGGATCATAAATGTCCATGGATGGTGAGGCAGGTGTATCCATGTATGTACTTGGTATTTAATGTCGTTTTTGTCAATATAAATTAATTAGGGTTCTACTCTACTTGTAATTTAATTTAAAGTTGTATATAACTATATATAGATAGGATCCTGTATTTAGTTTTACAATGTAAAATACAAGAAAACGGAAGTTAAAGGTGCATAAAGATCAAAACAACGACCAATCACCTGACTTTGATAATTATAGAATTCTTCTTAGTTTTGACCATCAACCTCATATTGGCTCGGTAAATCCGAACATGTAATTTACGCATTGTTGATCGCATAAATGCTGTAAAATGTTTTTCATGAAAATGTTGGATATCTAGATAAAAAACAAACCAAATATACAAGAGAAAAGAAGCACACAAATGGGACAAGTTTACGTGAGTTTATTTCTCAAAGAAAAGAACTGCAATTACTAAGAAAATTGAAAGCAAACTACCTACTTTAATAGACTTACCGAAAGGAAAAATAACTAAGTAGTTAGGCCAAGAGTATCACTCTTCCCTTCTCAAACCAACTCAAATGTCACATCACTGTTACATTAACTTTTTTTACTTTTTTATTTCCAACCTAAAACTCAAGTAGCACATTTCTCAAATCAACTTAAACTTCTGCCAACTTTTTTAATTTATTTAATTACACATTTATATATTAAACAAAATCAAATTTTTAAACAATTCTATAAAAAAATATAAATATAAATAAAAAGTTCATAAGATTTATTAAATCTAGATTAATAAATTAAAAAAATCTACTCGTCCTCGTTATCCGAAACTTGGATACGTGAAATATGTTCGACCATATCCGAACGAATGTTATTATGCGTCTCTCGGTTTTTGACTTCTTGTACGTTAGCCGCGCGTGCTTGTTCACTTATTTGTGTTTTGATATCCGATGATAGAATGTCGTGTGAGTATAAACTACAAATAACATTGTCTTCGTCTTCAAGTATCATATTGTGTAAAATGATACAAGCGTACATAATGTTTCCTAGTCTTCTTGGATACCATTCGCATGCCGGATTATGAAGTACATGCCAACGCTGTTTGAGCACGCCAAAAGCACGCTCAACATCTTTTCATGCCGATTCTTACGCCAACTTGAACCTTTTCCGCTTATCGTCTTGTGGGCACATAAATAATTTTACAAATAGGTTTCCATAAATAAACTCTATCATTAAAGAGCAACAATACCATTGCAGAAATTGTGTAGGCAATCCCGTGATGTTTTATCTCCCATCCTCAAGTACTCATCAAGGGAGTCGGCGGCTACCCCGTACACCAATTTCCGAATAGCAGAAGTACACTTTTATATCGGAGAAAAACCTTTTTTCCCTCGCACATCCCATCCATCTCTAAAATACTCGTACTCTGCTTCTAAATCGTTAACGATTTGTTCGAATAGTCGTCTGCTCATGCGGAACCGCCGTCTAAACATCTCCGCTGAATAGACAGGGTTATCGCCCAAGTAGTCATTTAACAACCGCTCTTTGCAGTTACCCGACATCTTTCTATGTTTTCGTGCTAATTCTGCTCGAAGACTCCGTGGTGCTATCATAAAGCAATTTTTCGGTCACTCAAAGCAACTCTACAAAAATTTCTTCTTCCTGTCGGAGCTGTTCGTCGGTTGATACGGAATCCGACGAACCGCTCGATGAAGCATGTGGTGGTGATGCCATTTTTTAGAGGAGAATTTTGGATAAAAAGGGTTGAGGGGTGGTTATGTATTTATAGAGAAGTAAAAGTGTTGGATGAAAGTGTTAGAAGACTTAGATGAAAGAATAAGATGGAAGTTTGAAGTTTTTTTGGATGAAAGAATGAGATAAAAGTGTTTGGTATTTATAGGAGAATTAATATATATATATATATATATATATATATATATATAAGAATAAGATGGAAGTTTGAAGTTTTTTTGGATGAAAGAATGAGATAAAAGTGTTTGGTATTTATAGGAGAATTAATATATATATATATATATATATATATATATATATATATATATATATAGTGAAAAGTTCATTTGAGAACCGTTTTTATTGCGAGAACCAATCTTAGCCGTCCAATTCCCCCTCCTTCAATTGGATTGCCCACCCATAAATTCCTTACATGCACCCTGCCACACGCAACCCCCCCACGCTCTTCATCCATGAATTCCATTAACCAAAATGAACGGCTAAGATTGGTTTTCTCGCGGTTCTCGCAATAAAATTGGTTCTCAAAAGAACTCTCCCTATATATATATAGGGGAGTGTTCAAACGAGAACTGTTTTTTGTGCGAGAACTAATCTTAGCCATTCATTTTGGATAATGGAGTTCATGGATGAAGAGCGTGGGGGATTGAGTATGGCAGGGTGCATGTAAGGAATTCATGGGTGGGCAATCCAATTGAAGGAGGGGGAATTAGACGGCTAAGATTGGTCCTCGCGGTTCTCGTACGAAAAACAGTTCTCGTTTGAACTTTTGCCTATATGTATATATATATACACACACACAACGGATATATATCCGTTGAAGTGTAATATTTAAAAAAAAAACTAGACGTTACATCGAAGAAAGAAAAAAATGCTTGGTTTGGCGAACCCGGGGCCCGGACCCGAATGGGGGGGGGGGGTGGGTGGGTAGGGGTGTTCCCGAATAAACCCGGAACCTTCGGATAGGGTGATACGCATGGACTTACAAATGTGGCTATAGGGTGTACACGTGCTACCAAATTTTACTAAATACTTGGTCAAACTTGACCTACACAACCATGACTTTCTCTATTACTCCATCTTTTATTTAACTAAACAAATACGAATCACATAATAATAATTCTAATTTACTAAATAAAATAAATACTAAAGTACTATTAAATAAAATAACTTGTCAAGATTAATAAAAATCAACAGAAAACATATTAACATGGTTTATGAATTGTTTATTACATGAACTTAGTTTAGTTTAATTTAGATTAAAGTAGTTTGATTTTATTTATGAACTTAGAAACACTATGAACAATTTATTTTTATGAACTTAAAAACACTACATGAATAATTTATTTTATGAACTTAGAAAAACATGAACAATTTATTTATGAACTTAGAAAAGCGATTATATGAACTTAAAAAAGCTTATTGTTATTCGATTTGTTTGGAAAGGTATAATACTTGCAGATGATGAAATCAATAAAGTAGCAGAAGAAGATACAAAACTGACTAAAGAACATGATAAAATTCCAAACTCTTAAATTTGCGATGTTCGTTGTAACAATTAATTATAACTAGCATCATACCCGCGCAATGCTGCGGTGATAAATAGTTTTTCGTTTACAATATGTCGCTTTCAAGAATGTAATGATATGTTATACGCGCGATTCAATGTCACGAAAAAGTTTTCTACAATGACATGTCCATTTTTTTCAAATTTTCTTTTATTTACATCTAATTATTTTATTAATTTTAAAAATAAATTCTAAAAGACAATAAAATAAGAAAAAAGATTTATATTGATGAAATAAAGAGAATAGTTAATAAGATTTTAAAAATTATGTTGATATGGGTGGATAATTGTGTTAGTATGAGAGAATATATTTTGAATAAAAAGTTAAAGTAAATTAGGAGAGAATAAAATAGTTAAAGATTGAGTGAATAAGATTAATTTAGATTAAATGAAGGGTCAAAATTTTATATTGATTGAATTTTAAGAAGTCTTAAAATTTAAAAGGAGAGAGAATGTTAAATAGTTTATATAGGAGTATAGATCGTAACAAAAGGTGATAGCGGTATCCAGGAAGATGAAGACGTTGACGCTTTTAGCCCCCACAAACTCGATCAATACCTCCATCAAGCTGTTTGAAGCATAACATGCATGATTTGGAAGAAAATAAAAGACTATACAAATAATAAAAGACTATACAAATCAAATCTATCAAACAATCTTAACAATTGATTTTTATTATCAACTCCAAATCATTTATTTTTGTAAAAATTGAAATCCAATTTTAATTTTTCTTGGTTAAAATTAGATTCATTTTTTAGTTTACTTTAAATCAAAATTATTAATGATAATTTCATATATATCTTTCTTATACTTTAAAATTGTCCGCACTAATTTACAAATTTCTTCTTTACCCTTTATAATATTTTAAAATATCAAATTTATCAAAATTATTAGTTTTATTATTTTAAAATATTTCAATTTTTAAAATTCTTTTTAATTATAAAGAATAAAAATGATTTAATATAATTATTGATGACTTATACAAAAAATACAAACATGTTTCTTCGTATAATGATACCACATTCCCGTCGTCACGTTTGTCATCTCCTTCACATCAACGATCTACCTTTGTCGCCATTTTTTTTAAATTCCCAGTTCTTTTACGTTTTATAATTATTTAATATTAGTTTATTAATTATTAATGTTTATTATTCTTTTTAACTAATTTGTGTATCACATATCGTTAAATATAGTTTTTAATTAATATAAGTTTAAACGAAGAAAATACATTAGTTCTCCCTTATAATCTATTGGCAAAAAAAATAAAATGGAATTGAATAGTTTAACAAGGGTACGATGGTCCTTTAGTTGCAAGGATATATTTGTCTTTTCATTTTACTAATCAGACATCTTTAGCCCTACATTATCTTCTATACCAAATTAAATCCTAAGAACCAACATTGACCCGTTATACTAAATATTATCTATGTTACCACAGGTAGGCTCAAAACATATATTAATGCTTCAATATTTGACGTTTATATCTTCTTAATCTTTTGTTAAGGAAGCAACTATGCTTTCTACAAGCTCCAGCAACTACATTAGTTTAGTTAACTACTTTTAAAACTATGTTCAACTAAAGAACAACTCAAATTTGGTACTTTTAGATGAACGGCAATCTAAGTCGTATAGTCTCATGTACATGATATAATTAGCATATGCACTAGATGCGTGTTAGCTAAATATTATCCATATATGTTACGTCGGAACAATCATCCTATTACTAATATTATATGTAAATTAAAGTACTAAAATATCACTCCGCACAAGGCGCGAAATTAATATAACTTATATTTTTCAATTGATAAAAAACACATTGGATGATAAGGCCCAAATTTGTACATAATAAAAAAAAGGCCCAAAAACAGCTTCCGACTCGTATTTCCCTTCACGACAGTCATCCTTAGGCTCCTGTTGTCGCCGACGACGGCCCGATCAGAAACCCTAATCAATGTTTATTCTAATCTACCTTTAATCATGTCAACGTTTAGCAATTGATGCGGTTTGTTGTCCAATTTTCAATCGCATTGCTCGGAGTTTGGGAAGATCAATTTTGCTTGCCCTAAAACTATGACGGCGGCTTCGTCTACTACGGCGGTTACTCATTCCGGTGACGGCGGTATTAACGACCCTTCGCCCCGGCGAATTTTACCGTCTCCGTGGGCTCATGTGGTTCGAGGAGTTGGAGAGCCGGAACCAGTTACTCCACGCTCGCCGCGTGCTTCCGAGCAACATTCTGTGGTTTCTGATCAGCTGGCCGTATTGGCGGTTACGGCGGTTGACGGAGACGAAAATAATTGTGGTAATGCCGGTGTTGAAAAGAAGTCGGCTTGGAACAAACCCTCGGCGAACGGTGTCATTGACGGCAATGCTACTCCGGTGATGGGTGCTGCTTCTTGGCCGGCCCTATCTGAATCGACTCGGTCTGTTCCAAAGTCATTGCCGTCGCCGGAAGAATCTTCCGACCATACCTCCGATGGACTGGTTACTGTTTTCCAGGTTCATTCTTATAAATTGGTTTCATAATAATAATTATAAGTATTTTTGTTATTGTTAGATACTTGTGGATACGTTATTCTGATTAGAGAACATTTAAACTTACCATTTGGATTTCAGAACAAGAACGGAAAACTATAATTTGTGATCTTGTTACTGTTTTATATGTATGTTTATTGCATTTTACAGGCACCTTTAACTTCAGAAGCACAGCCAAAACCAGCTAAAGCTAATGCTAACAATAATTCTAACACAACCAATAACTACCATGCCCGACAACGATCAATTAGACGGGGTGGAAGTGCTAGTGGTGCATCTGCAGGCTACAATAGGCCTCCACCACCCCCTCCGCCGCCACTACCACCACCATTCCCTTTTTTCAACATGCAATATTGTAATTATATACCACCCGAACAACCTCCACTTAAGGGCAATAGCTGGGTCCCTAGACCAATGGGTGGAAGTGCCCGGAGGAATAACTTTGGTCCTCGCCCTCGTGGTAGTGGAGCGGTCGGTAACAATGGATATGGAGGGCGTGGGCCAAGACATCCTGTTAGTAGAGATGTTCATGCACCACAGCAGATTGTTGCTCATCCACCTCCGCCGCCACCTAGGGGCTATTTCCGGCAACCTCACCGGGGTCCCACTCCGTATATTCCTGGACCACCTGTAAGACCATATGGAACCCCTACGGGTTATGGTGAGTTTGAATGTAAGTAGGGTATTCACAGTCCGGTTCAGCGGGTTTGAGATGTAAAGTTTTGGCCAAATCAGAACCTTGTTTTGTCATTTTTCCAAACCAAACCAAACCAATCAGAACAGATTTGGTTTGGCAGTTTGGGCTTCTTTATTTATGTTATATGGAGAAAACAAATGTGTAATCTGTCACAGTTTTCTTTAAAGTAGGATAATGTCTAAGGAGGCAACACAAGTGTTCAACTTTTCTCGTTAAGGCCATCCAACTATAAAAACTACTTTATAGGCCACCTAAGTATTCCAAGTCAAGCTTATGTCAGCTTGAGATCTGCTCGACTATCTTGTAACCTACGCATAAGCAAAGATAAGAACTTATTGAAGGAAACTGGTTACAAAGGGATTGTCTTTAGCCGGATTTGGTATACAGGAAACTGGATACATGCTCAAGTGGCCTATAAATTAGTTTCAAGAGCTGGGTGACCTTAATTAAAAGGGTTGAATAGGGGTGTCTCCATTCATTTCCCGTTTTGAAAAGAACTTTAAAAGTAGAGAAATAAGAGCGTGGGGTTTTGAACCCATATCCTTTCATAAAATGACACTTTTCTAGCCTGGTTACACTACACATCTTTATGTATAAGTTTAAAAGCTGTGATATTATTTTAAACTATTTGGTTTGGTCGAAACAGCTGATTTTGCTGTTCCAAATCATTAACTGGACTCTATGCCTCGTTGTAATTAAAAAAATTCATACCAAATGTCTCAAACCACTTTGGGGTTACGGAAACCGCTTGCGGTCAACCAATTAAACCTTCTTTATGTTCATGTGAATTATAGTTGGAAATCAATCTCTTTAACGTTTGCAGAGATGGGTGCACCTTTACTGTATGTCACTACACCTCTTCTCCCTCAAGCAGCTCCACTCCCTATATTTAGCCCGCCTATGGAGCCTCTGCATATTCGGATACGTAATCAGATAGAATATTATTTCAGGTAAAAACAACCCTGTTAACTTGTGTTTTTTTATCCACAAACAACTGTGTTCTTAAATTTTATCTTTCTGATATTCTCATTGTGGCTTGTGGAAACTTGGATGGCACGCAATCGTTTTACTTACCACAGTGATGCTAATTTGGTTAAAGACACCTTTTTGAGGTCAAACATGGATGAGGAGGGTTGGGTACCTATTGCTTTAATAGCTGGCTTTAGACGAGTAAGTGACATTTATTGATCCTGGTGTAAGTTTGAACTCATTATTAATATTTTTTCCTTTTTATTTTCCTGTTTCCTTCTTGTGTGCAGTTTTTAATCTGTTAGATACCTTTTTGCAATTCGTTTTTTTATTATATGAAGACATGGACTCAAGTTTCTGTTAAATAAAAAACTGAAAATTGCCAGATGCTTAAGTAAACTTTTTCCAACTGTTTTCTTTTGATTGTTTCATGATAACTCATTATTATAGAAGAAACATCCTAAATATATGTTTTTGATGCTGGACACCTACATTTGACATAAAAGTTATTCAGGCATTAATTATCTGTCTTTTTTGTTATGAATGCGTGAGCTTTCATTAATTTAACTCAAAAGGTTCTTATATTAACTTTTGTTATACCCTAATGAATATTATTATTATTGTTAGATATCTTGTGATTATATATTGCCTAGGGACTAGAGGAGCAGATGCATGTAAGTGGGCAATACTTATCTGATGCAGGAATACTATATTTAAACAACAAGAAAATATAAAAGCTTGGTTCATCGAGTTTGTATGTTGAATAAAATCAGGGAAAAAGAATGATTTCAGATTTGTTATCAAAGCAATTAATACGAGAATCTCTGATAAAATACTTGCAAATAGTAGTATTAAAAAGGTAATGTGCAGTGCGCCAGTCATCAAGTGAAATAAATCAAATAGAAATAGTCGTATAGGCGAAATTTGTCACCTATTATAAGTTTTCAAATTTCAATAGCTTCCATCTTGTCTGCTGAAGTCTTTTAGGTTTGCTCTATTTTTTTAATGGTGCTTTAATGATAAAACTATCGGGCTATTATTGTTCTTTCATGAAATAGTTAACAACTATGATTTGGATCTTGCTTTTTATTTCTTTCTCTTTTGGGCATTGTTCTGCATTTTGATGACATGTTAAGATATATTTATAGAGACTTTTTGTACAATGTTTGAGTTGCTCTAAAATCTGCTTGAACACGTGTGCTTTCATACTGGTGTTAAATACATGGATCTGTGATTAGTCTCTTTATTTTAAATTTTATGGTTTGGCTTTTCAGGTTCAGATTTTGACAACTGATGTCCAAATGATTTTAAATTCCTTGAAAGATTCAAGTTCTGTTGAAATCCAGGTACCCTATATTCACTGAATCATATACCATATTACCATTCATGTTGACATACATGTTTTATAAGATGTAAAGAATACCAGATTATACAGTTACATATTCTGCATTTATCAAGGATTTCTGATATTGAAGTCGTTAACATAAATGTTACATATCTAATATTACATATGCATGTAGAAAAGATAATATTAATATATGAGATCAAACACTTTTAGATTAGGATACTCCTATGAAATGAATGCGTTAGGTTTAGGATACGTATCTTCCATTTGTTAGGCTGTTTTATTCTATAAATAGCGTTAAGAATTAGAAATCTGTTTCTATTAAGAAAATAAATGATCAGTTGGAATACCTGGGAGTGCAACTCACCACTCAAAAGTGGGTCACATTATTGATTTTTTTTGCTGTTTCCGCTATTTTTTTAGTAGGGTGTAAATAACCATTACCCGAATAACCATTATGATGTTTGAAAAGATGTCATTACTTTTTTGCAAGCAATGAATTAAGTATATGAGTATATCACTTCAGAGCAGGCAAATCATACAAACTAAACTGAAGTACTGAACTGAACCAAGTATGTTTTGTTTGGTTTTTTGATTCTATGATTTTCAAGAACTTGCTTCTCACATTGGTTTAATTGCAAGTTGACCAAACTATAACCAAATTGGTTTTTTTAGATTTTTTTTTGGGCTTGTTGCAATTTTTGTTTTTGTTTTTTGTGTTTGTCTAGATTTTTTATTATCCGATGAAATTCTTCATAGATATGGAGTTTGAATATTTTCTTGTTACAGTCGTATTTTAATTGTTATTGACAACTTTCAATGAATTTGATTTGTTAAGTATTTTAATATCGGCCATGAACTCATATTCCTTTTTTTTATATTATAAATATAGATATAGATATATGTACTATATAATCAATGTAAGTACGTGTACAAATAAGCTTTTAAGTTTTTTTGGTCAAACTTCACAAATTTCGGATATTTGGTTAAATTCCCGACCCTGTTACCAATACCCAGTATCCAAACTATTACTAAATACCCGACCCGAATTACTCGAAGCCCGAAAATATAACCGATCAACACCCCTTATATGTTTAGTGCACTTTCGCATCTTATTAGAACTCTTGGCCATGAATAGGGTCTTCAGCGGTGTGGCTTTGAATTAGGTGGGGAAATGGGCGGTTCAAGTAACCAGTCAAAATGACAGTTTTTGCACCAGTCAAAATGGACCGGGCTGGCCCAAAACACTTATTGTCAAAAAGATTATTTTTTGATAGATAATTATTGTGTCAAATATATTTACAACTACGGGTGCAAACAAGTAGAATCGTTGAATCAAGCTCGAGCTCAGCTCGATAGCTCGACGAGTTTTGACACTTGAGCTTGAGCTCGGCAAGTACATGATACATTATTAGCTCGAAGAGCTTGGAATTATATTAAAAATTCTAAATTGAAAAACCAATAATTCAAAATATAGATAAAATCATAAATTACTATTTTTAGTAATTAGTTTTTATAGAATGTAGAATTGTTCCAAAAAGTACTCATATTTAATGTATTTCAATACCCTCATGTATATATTACACATATAAATATACATATACTGTACAAGACTCGATAGAACTCGAGTCGAGCTCAACTTGTTAAATATTTTGAGCTTGTTTTTTGGTCTTGAACTCGAACTCGAGCTCGATAAAGTGCGACTCGAATGAGCCGAGCTTGAGTTACTCAATAAAAGCTCGTCTTGTTTACAGCCCTTTACAACACTTATATTATTTCAATGATAAATTAATTTTGTTTTATGAATGATTTAGGAGGTTTGAACATTAAATTTTTGACTCGTCCGGATTTATCCATTTGACCCTTTATCTGTCTAGCGATTTTTTTATATTTACCCTTTTAACTTGTTAGAGATAAAACACGGTGTCATCTATCGATTTATAAGTATACGTAAAGGACTAGAGGTGGCTGAATGGGTGGGCCGGTTCACGTTCCAGCTTGGAAAATGGGCCAGACAAGTCTGATCTAGTGAATACTCTTTCGTCTTTTTCTTTTAAAATTGATGAACAGCAAACGTGTTAAATCAAACGGGTCCTGTGTCAGGTTGGGTGGGTTGACTCATTTTTTCAATTCCTTTTTGAGTTTGGTTTTTCACTCATTCATTTCTAAATCTTGAAATTACATTGTCAAGAGGATTTTTTATTAGTAATTTGTGTGAATTTGATTAGAACAAAGATAATTAAAATAACAATCTAGTTTCTTTAATAAATTAATTTATGTGCGAATTTCAATCTGTTTGACCAATGTTCTATGTAGTTCTTTTTTTATTGCATCCTTAGACTTGTTTGAGCTGTTTAACTTTTAGTTATTCTTTTACTACAACAATGTTATTCTTGTCTGCAGGGTGACAAACTAAGGAGACGTAACGATTGGAGAAAATGGGCACAGACAGCAGGTGCTCCAGCAGACTCTAATTCCCAATCTCCGCGTAGAGCACCTGATACTTTACTCGAAGAAACGTCCGTACAGAAGCTCACATTGGAAGAAACTACAAGTAGACTAAATTCTAATTCGGATGCAGTAAAAAACGGTTACCACAAAGAAGTCAAAGAGTTGATAATTTCATCAGAGCTAGTCAACAACGGAGTTTCATAGCCTGTTCATCTCATATATGACCCGTCAATGATATGCGTTTAGGTTAGCAGTAAGACCAGATTTTGCCAGTAAATAACTAGTGTCGAAACATGTATAGATCTCCTGTATGCTGGTTTTTTCTGTTGGCCAAATTTGGTGATGATTTGCATATTTTTGATGATACAGGTTATGGTGCAAGATGATGTTTTTAGCAGATAACTTTGACTTAATTTTGTGTTACCTTTTACTTCAATTGGTTTTTGCATTCTTACTGTGATTTTATTGATTTGACTTCTAGGGTGTGTTTGGGATGAAGGTTTTGAAGCAAGGAATGTGGAATAAGAACTGATAGGTTATGGTTGAAGGAAAATCTTTTAAAACTTGGTATTAGTTGGGTGAATATGACCCTTATTGATGGGTCTTAGAAATTATGATCTATGAGTGAATATGATATAAAGGTTTGTTGCATTAACAACATCCTTCATAGGCTATTGGTATTTTTATCACCTATATATATGTTTGCAACGTCAAAAAAATTCTTACTCATCTCTGCATTCCCCTAAATAACCGTACTTTCAAAATACATACACCGTCGCCTCCTCCTTCCTTCGGCTGTGAGCGTAGGCCAGCGGTCTGGAGGACTTCTCCTTTTCTTCTATATCTTTTTGTTCCTTTCCTTTTTAAAGTTTCAATGGTTTCAGAGGTTCGACAATATCATTTGAGGTTTCCAAATGTTTGATGGTTCAGTGGTTGCTGCTGTTCTAGGTGGTTTAGAGGTTTGTAGATGTTGGTCGATGTGGTTCAAAGGTTTGAGGTTCGAAGACGTTGGTTGAGGTTCCCGTTCGAGCTTCGAGGATGTTGTTTGAGGTGGTTCGAGGTTCCGGTTAAGAGAGTCGAGGATGTTTTGTATGAGGTTTCTGGCCATTCGAGGGTTCAAAGAGTTCAAAGGATTTAGGCCAATATTTAGAGATCTGTTGTTGTTAAAGGTCTCTGGCCGATGTTCGAATTCTCCGGCCATTGTTTTGAGGTCTCTAGCTGCTTTTTCAAGGTTCCGGTGTTACAAGTTTCCGGTGGTGGTTCCGGGATTTCAAGTTGTTCGAGTCTCAAGGTGAGTCAAGGCTTCAATTTTGGTACTAGTCAAGGTTTTCGTTTTGTTTCCGGTCAAGGTTTGCTTTCCGTTTTCGTCGGTGGTTCGAGGTTTCGAAGTCTCAAGGTTTCAGTTGTTTGTTTCGTGTTTATCGTGTTTGCGTGTTATGGGTTTGGTTGATCGGAGTTGTCTTTTTGTGTGTTGGGTAACCTAGGGTGTAACGTGAAGTGTAATCATGGTTAATAATAGCATGTTTAATTTTTAATATATTGTGTTTAAAAAAAATGTTTGTAATTTTATAAGAAAACATAGAAATTATTGACTTGTTGTATGGTCGTTGGAGCGGGTCCTCAAATATAAATCATATTTCTTGTGAACGTGACAATTTAAGAAAGAAAATATGTAAATATGATTTACACGGCAGTCGGCAGATTACTTTAACATTAAAAAAACTATTCAAAAAAGCTTAAATAATAAATAAATAAAATAATAAAATGAGGGCACCATAAATTTTGCTATTTAAGGCCACCCAACAAAGGTTGCTTTTTATAAACAGACATGTCTCACACTCTCACTTGATATGTTGGCATTCACAATTTATATTTTGTTTATTTTTAATATTTTAAGAGTGTTTGTAATCCTTATATATCATTACTCTATTACATTGGTTTTTTCTTTCATCATTTAATCTATCATTTAGGGGACGTTTGGTTCGCAGATTTTTCTGTCAAAGGATTTGCATTTTGCAAGATTTGCATTTGACAGGATTGTAAAATGGATTTGCATTTGGCAAAATGGTAAAATAGAAAATCCTTCATACAAAGCATTTTAAAATACCATGGGGGAGTGGATGCATTTGTAAAATCCCTTGAGTAAGGGAATTTGAGAGATTTTAAAGAATTCCCATCATTTAAAATCTCTTCCTTTTTTTTCCAACCAAACACAACATTTCCCTTTATATGAAATCCCATTCCCACGAAATCTCACGAAATACAGTGAACCAAACAGGGCCTTAGTTATATAGTGATCACTCTACACAACATCAAATTTTGAGACCCATTTAATATCTCACTACCAATCAAAAATTAAATAAATACTAATAATATGAAAGAGTTCGATAAAAGGAATTTGATTGGCTCACAAACACTCACCCCTCGATATAATATTCACCCCTCACACTCTCGTACCACACATGCATGATGTAGAGACCCACTCACTAGTCACTACACCACACCTTACTCACCACCCCACCCTGTTTTCATACCGTTCACTCTAACTAGAAATGTCACTCAATATTATTATTGTTGTTTAAAAAAACTATTATTATTATCATCATCATCATCATCATCATCGTCGTCGTCGTCGTCATTATTATGTGGGTTTTAAAAATAACACCGGATATTATTATTATGAGTTAATTACATAAATGGTCATGTGGTTGTAATGAAATTTCACATTTAGTTCTTTAACTTTAAAAATTATAAAAATAGTCACTTTGTTCCACTTTCGGTCCTATAGGTTAACTGCTGTTAACTTTGACCGTTAGTTAAAAGGTATTTTGGTCTTTTCTTGTCTTATCCTTGTTACCAAACACATATCAACTATTACATTTGTTTCCAAACACCCAATTTCTTTAAGCTTGTTACCAAACACCCATTTTTCAATTCCTTTTTAGTTTTTATCACCTACTCTCTATCTCACACCTCCCCTACTATCCCATCTTTCTCTCTCTCTCTCTCTCTTTCTCTCTCTCGGGGTACTAGATCAACACCATCACCATCTCCTCACCGCCGGTTACGACCACCTTCGTCATTAAACCAACTCTGGTCTACACCACTACCTCACTCACACACACACACTCTCTCTCTCTCTCTCCGATTTACACCAGTCACAACCATCGCACGACGACGACCACCCCCTTCTCTCTTCAAGAGCGCCAGCCACCACCACTGTTGTTCACCATAAAGCATCATCTCCTCCGGCGTCCTCTCCTGTCTACAAGCCTGAGATTTGAAGCAACCAATTTGAGATCCAAAGCCCTTGTCTAAGATCTACAAGCGCCTTCTCTCCAATCTTTAGAAAACCTTCTATGATCAAGAGGCTCTGTGATTTGGTGGAACTTGAACCCAGCCTCGATGAGGAGATGGTCCATGTGATCATGTGGCTATGGTGATTTGCTAAGTTTAAAGAGCTGATGGTTTCTAAATGGGTTAAAGCCTCTCTAAGTCTAAATCGTACACATCCCCAACACCTCATATGTAACATCCCAAATTTACAAAGATTATTAAATAAGGTGTTGAATAAAAATTGAGAAAAATAAGTAAAAGTTATAAATTATTAAATATGATTTAGAATAATTGCTCTAAATATATTCTCGTTGGAATTTATGCATATCGAATGGATGAATTATAAGTCGGATAGGGGAGCGGAATACCCACTAAAAAGAGGGGCTAAGTGACTTGAGTCGGCAGCCACCTCCTCTATCTTCTTGAGACTTCTTTTTCTTGTTCTTCTTTACAAAAACACACACACACACACACACTTAAACTTAATTTGAAGAGAAAGGATCAACCAAGAAGGTTTACAAGTTGGAATTAAAGCTATTTCATCATCTCTTTAATTAAATTAGTAAGTGATCTTCTAGTGTTCTTCATCATCTCCATTTGTTCTTGGTAAACTTGAAGTATTATGGATCAGGATTAAGTTTAGATGGTGCTTAGGGATCAAAGGATGTTATAGGTTGTTTACAGTTGCAAGTTATATAAATGAAAATGCTATACAGATACAAATGTGATACACATACAATTATAATATGCAAATACAACTACGGTTGCAATAGTTGAGATACAGAAACAGTGCCATATGAGTACAGTACAATCGTACAGATATGGATACAATAATTATATAGATACATTCACTGAGCAGTTATGCTTACAAATAATGTCATCAAATATATATAAATATAGAAATAGTAATTATATGAATGTGATAATGAATTACGAAAAATATTGAAATTAATAATATTTAATCAAATTGTGAACATTCTTTTTAAATGCTTATTTTGAGTTGTTCACTGGGCTTTATAGCTCATCAGATATTTCTAACATTTTTCAAGTACTTGAAGATCTCTGTTTGTGGATTCAGTGGATGAGCTTGTGTTTTGCAACTAAATTATTTAAAATTTATATAATGTCAGTTGTTCCACAACTTTTGAACTTAATACTTTAAATATTAAGTGTTTGTAAAGATTTTCAGTCCATACTTCTGCTGTTATGTCTAAACTAGATTTTTGGTTGCAATGAATTACATTTTATTAAAAGCATTTTGCACTAAAATGTTATTTTGAAAACGGGGCGTTACATCATACAATCACCATCGCATGATGAGATATTGGTCATCTAGGGTTTTTGGTGAAGCAATCTTTGGGTATGACAATTGACCGGTAGAAGGAAAGGTTTTATGGGTTTTTTCTGTTTGATAGGTACATGAACCTTGTTTATATTTGTACATGATTTGTGATTTTTTTGCTTCATTGATTTAAAGATCTGGTTTATATTGATGACTTTCTTTTTAAAAATATGAGTTTCAATTCATAATCACTTGTTGGGATTTTGAGATTTGATTTCATATCTATTGTTTTCTCGTTTTTAATCAAAACATCTGGATGCAAATAATGGTTCAATTCATCTGTAAATACTTTCTTTTTTTGTTCTAAAACATATTTGTACGTAGATGTTTGGAATGTTAATTGACTTATAATTACGGTAATTAAAAAGTAATTACATTACTATGGTTTTCTATGTTCATCATATGCATTTTATTTGTTTATTGTATTAACCATTAAAAGTTATTAAAGTAATTAAAAGGTTAATTTAGAACAAATACCAATACGATTGTATTTGTTAATTGAATTAACCTAGTTTTGTTTGAAAAATAATTAAAGTTTTAATTTGGTTTAAAGAATAGTAAAATCTTAATAGTAATAGGTAATTTGTTTTTGGTAACAAGGATAATATGAAAAAGAGTGAATTACTGAAATGGTCCATGTGGTTTGTTTAAAATTATTGGTTTGGTCCTTTAAGATAAAAAATTACGCTACATGTCCCCGTGGTTACTATTTTGTTACTTGCTTAGTCCTTTTGACTAACAGACGTCTAAACTTGCAGTTAGTTGTCTTTTTCCATAGGGGTATTAATGTCATTTCCTTTATCTCTCTCCCAACTTTCTCATTTTTATTTAATAATTCTTGAATGTTCAATTACACTAATTGAATCGCTATCTAAGCTTAGTTACAGAATAGAAGGCTACCTTCAAATCTCAATGCAAGGATATATACCCTAATTACTTCTGAATACTATTGCAAACGTAATACAAGAATCTGAACTTGTGGTAACCAACAGGATGTATAGTGACTTGGATATTGCAAACATGTTTTCAAGGCGAAAAAGAACACATATAGATTTATGTAACTAGCTAGAACAGCTGCAAGATATCCCCTGTGTGATTAACCTTAGATTAATTTCAACAACACAATCTAGCTAATCAATTAGATGAATATGGTGTGCCAATTTGATTATATATTAATTAAAATAAATAAATCAGTTGATAAATTTGAGAATTTAGTAACAAGATTTTCTTGGCTGGAGCTAGCTAGGAAGGTGACAACAGTGAGCCAAAATCAAAATCATATAACCATAAATAACAACATCAAGAACACAAAGAGTGAAATCAAAATCCAAAACAAAAATTAAAACTACCAACGGTGAGGGAAAATCAAAAACGAAAATCAGATAACCATCAACAACAACATTAAGAACATAGGGAGTGAATCAAAATCCAAAACGGAAATCAAAATTACCAGTGGTGAGTGAAAATCAAAATCAAAATCAGATAACCATCAACAACAACATCAAGAATACAAAGAGTAAAATCAAAATCCAAAACAAAAAATTAAAATTACTAACAGTGAGGGTTTAGGGTTAGTGCCCAACGATGGCGGCGAGGGGTTTGTGTTTGCTTCACATAACCATTTCCAACCATGGTAACGACGGTATCGGCGCCACCACCACCCACAAGCTGGAGAGGGATGAAAAATCAAATGACAGCGCTGCCACTAAATCAAACTCAAAAGCCTACCATGATCGTATTTCTTTCTTGTGACTGCTTCAAAAACCCTATCTATGAAGATGATTGAAGATGATAGAGAGAGTGTGTTTAGGTTGCTAGTTTTTAGAGAGAGGGAGGACAGAGAGAGACCATAGAGAGAGGAAAGGACAAAGATAGATGATTTATTAATTTTTTATTTAAATAAGATGAAAGGATAAAAATGCCCTTAACTAAAAGACAAATTAACTGTACATTTAGACGTCTGTTAGTCTAAAGGACCAAACAAGTAACAAAATAGCAACCATAGGGACATGTAGCGTAATTTTTGATCTTAAAGGACCAAAACAACAACTTTTGACAAACCACATAAGCTATTTCAGTAATTCACTCTATGAAAAAAGACCAAAATATTTTTTGATTAACGGTCAAAGTTAATGGCAGTTAGCCTAAAATACTAAAAGTGAAACAAAGTGATTAACCATAATAACTATTTTTAAAAATTTTAAAGTTAAAGGGACTAAAAGTAAAACCATATTACAATCTGAGGGACTATTTTTGTAATTAACTCTATTATTATTGTAGCTTCTTTTTTTTTTCTTTGTCCGTTTGGTTTTGTTTTTACTTTGTAGCGGTAACATATTAAATGACACGTGGGTTTTAAAATCTCTGATTTTTATCTAATAAAAGAAAATAAAACTAAATATTATCATTATTCTTGTTCAGAAAAAACTATTATTATTATTTTTTATTTTTAATAAAAATTGTGTGAAACAAAAATGTCAAAAAATAAAGTAGCGTACTTTTTTTTCCCTTGTCCTTTGGTTTTGTATTTACTTTTTAGCGGTTAGTTGGTTACATATTAAATGACATGTGGGTTTTAAAATCTTAGATTTAAATTCTAAAAACAGAAAATAAAAACACCCTCTTACCAAGCCATATCATGTGTATATATTGAACTTAGGGTCGGAGTTAGAAAATTTATTCGTTGGGTTCGAAGTTAAGATTAATAATTTTTTATAAACAAAATGAATGGTTTCATAACTAAAATTTTACTTAAATTATACTAAAATTGCATTAAAATGGTATGGAATTTTTTTGTTTAGCGGGTTCAATAGAACCCTCTCATACATATGTGGCTCCGCCCCTAGATCATATCATAGTGAAAAAAGATGTATATTTAAGTCTACGATTAAAAAATGTGTGTTTTTAACTGTTAAAAAACATATCGTTCTCTACAATGATATGACATGCAACTGTGTGTGTGTCTATATATATATATATAATATGCATCAGTATAGAACCATGCCTTATACATAGAACCTATAGAACTAATCTTGAGCGTTGATTTCATCTGATATCCTAGAACGCAAAAGGGCATGATTGGAATTCAACGCTAATTGATTTCCACGTTCGACAATTGCCATGTTTATCTCGCACGTCAGTTTCCATTGTTACGGTTTTTCCAATTTCGATGCATGATCCCGGAATCGTGAAATTTTGGTAGAGATTCTCATAACATATCATACATAATACGTAAGGAATTCTTTTAATCACTAGCAGTTCGTTTTTTTCCTGGATTTTTCGTTGGTTCTATCGTTTTTGCACATGATGAATGATAACGAATCCTGGAGCGATGATCCTGATGTTTGCGATGGTAATGTAGCACACCACTATTCTCATTCGTCTGCAATCACGGCTGTTTTTTTTGTGTTCTTATGTTTTATGGATGTTTGGATATGAACAATACATGTAGACAATACATTTTTTTGTGCGTCTCATTCGCCTGCAATCATGGCTATTAGTGTTATTGTTAGTTTATTCAGTTTGGATATGTATGTTCAGATGAAAGCATTTCATGGCAATGGAAATGTATTTGAATTGATATCTGTAGCATGGGAGGTTCTAGTTATTTTTTGCGTTTTGATATGTTCGACATCATTTTTATGCATTTCTACATGTATTGTTCATTTTTCTTGTTATGATAGAATAGTTGTGTAGGATGTCGTATTTTTTTTGTTTTAATGTTAATAGATGATCATGTTTTGCTTTATCATTTTGGCATGTCTCGTCATTTTGGCATGTATAAGAATTTGCATTTTGCATTTTTGCATTTTTGCATGTTTCATCATTTTTTTGCATGTATAAGAACTTTCAAATATACAAACAGCAATTCAATAGACAATGTGAATGTAACAACCTTTCTAAACAGTAAAGGAAATGCAAAATGCATAATAGATGATCATGTTTTGCTTTTAACATGTTGGCATGTTTCATCATATTTTTTTTGAACAAGAATTTGCATTTTGCATTGTCATGTTGCACCATTTTTTGGGATGTCTAATGATTTGAATTTTTTTTGTATGTAGATGAATTTGCATTTATAGTCAAATTCTGCATTCTGGCATTTATAGTCGGATTCTGCATTTATATCTATGCATACTTTATGTGTTGTATGTTTTGTTAGGTTTCAGTAATGTTCCTTCTTCGTTGCAAATTGGTATAGAGAAAGTTAATGTTGTTGGAGACAGGTTTTGGATACCCAACGTCGATGATTGTCAAAGGCCTTTTGTTAATAAGACTTTTGATTCTTTATCGCATGCATGGACATTTTATAAGGAATATGCCAGGATTGGTGGCTTTGAACCTATTAAATCTACTTAGAAGCCACCTGCTGGGAGGTCTTCGATTGTTGGTGGTTTGGTCAAATTAAAGGTGTTTACATGTGCAAAAGCAGGTAAAAATCTGAAAGTAAATAACCTGATAGTGATTTGAAAGAATTGCATTCTGATGATCAAAGTTGTCATAGTGAGGTTGGCTTAGACGATCCTGCTTATGTATCAAAAAAGGGTAAAAAGAAAAGAAGGTGTTCTTCTAAGAAGTGTGAGTGTCCTACTGAGATTAGATTATCCATTACCGCAGATAGTAAGTATTGTATATATATGTTCAAGGAGGAGCATAACCATTTGTTGGTTCACCCAGAATATATGAAACATCTAAATGCATTTCGTACAGTTAATTTTTCTAAAAAATTATTGTTGCATAATATGAATGATGCTAGTATCGGGTCTTCTGCCGAGCATAGAATTTTGTCAAAAGTTGCTGGATCAGAAGATATAGGGTTTACAAAGATGGATGCTAAGAACTACAAAAGGGATGTCTTGTCTTTTATTGGTGATTATGACAGCCAGATTGTGGTTGATTTGTTGAATAAGAAGAAAGAGTCTCTAGCGGACTTTTCTTTCGATTACTTTGTTGACGATAAAAAAGCACTTGCTGGTCTTTTTTGGGCTGATGAAGCTGCCAAGCGGAATTTCCATGCATTTGGTGATGTTGTGTTATTCGATGCCACATACCGTACTAATAAGTATGTTTTATACAATATTGTTTTTTTTATCATATGTTTTATGTTTACGAATAATTTTGCATTTTATATGTTTTCAATGTTTTTGTTTGTTTGTTGTAGGTATGATATGGTATTCATACCTTTTACGGGTGTTGATAATCATAAGAGATGTGTTACATTTGCTGCGGGTTTATTGAGTAAAGAAAATGTTATTTCGTACAAATGGTTATTAAATGCATTTTTAAGATCATTCCCAGACCATCCTCGTATGGTATTAACCGATCAAGACCCTGCAATGAAGATAGCGATTGATTCTGTATTTCCGCATTCAAAGCATCGTTTATGTATGTGGCACATAATGGAAAAAGTCAGCACCAAGATAATTAATGATTTCTATAAACCTTGCATTTTTAATCATTTTCTGTTTTTTTTAAACATAATGGTTTTTGCATTTTAACTCGTTTATCAGTATTTTTTTCACTCTAGGTAGGTTCCTGTGTCTGTTTGCAACAATGGGTTCAAAGCTAAACTCTGCAAACTTGTATGGACTGATAAGCTTGAACCGGAGGTTTTTGATTTTTTATGGAATTTTTTAATTCAGGAATTTGAGCTAGAAGATAATAATTGGTTATCTGATATATTTGGTTTAAGGAAGTTCTAGATTCCTGCATATTTTCGTGAATGGGAGTTGATGTGTTCAAACCAGTTGATGTGTTCAAGCAATACGCTTGTTGAGTTTTTAACTCATTTTGATACAACAATGTGTGAGCAGAGGTTTGTCTAGTCAAAAAATGACCATGATAGTTCGTATAACATGCCTAACTTTAGTCATGACTGGCCGTTGGAGTAGGATGCGTATAGTATTTTTACCAGAGCAGTGTTTAGTGATATTTGTAAGGAGATTGGTTTTGCTATAAAGAAATGCATGTCTCTATCTTTTTCGGACGATGGAATGCAAAAGATCTTTAAGATTTGTTGACACAAGTGTTGTGGCTTGTGAGATTGATTACTCTATAGACAGGGTCAGTGACCCAAAAGTTTTTGATGAATTCTTTCCCATCCATAGTGAGGTTTGTTTTATTATTATCTTTGTTGGTTATTTTGTTTCTTTTTTTTTTATTTTTACGAATTTGCATTTTGCATTTTGCATTTGTTGATTTTTTATCCTGTTTTGTTTTTGCATTTCTAATTTAATCAGGTGATGTTCACACCTTCCGATGGAGATGTATCATGTTCATGTAAGAGATATGAAAGATTTGGATTCTTGTGCAGACATATTTTCTATGCTCTTCGTTTATTGAAGGTTAATCAGTTCCCCCGTAAATATATTTGCAAAAGGTGGACGAAGAATGTTGTCCCCCTATGATGTTTGATAGGTCGCTAAATAGGTATCATGTTGTATTTGAAGATGTTGGGTTAAGAGAGGTAGTTCGCCGTATATATCACCATGTCAAGGAAGCATTGAACAAGGTAATTGGTAACAAGGAGAAATTAGTAAGGTTTCTTGAAGCGCAAGAGAAGTTGTCTAAAGCATGCATCGAAGATTTCTGTGAAGATGATCAGATGTTGAATAGAGATTTTATAAGTGAAATGCTAGGTGTTGAGCATCCCGAAAATATTGATGTTCACAACCCATCTGGTATTCGCAATAAAGGTGGTGGAACTAGGAAGAGAATGACAAGTTCACGTGAAAGAGCTATTGATAGTCAAGAAAAGAAGGGTCGGAAATGCAGCTATTGTGGTAGTTATGATCCTCATAACATCCGGACATGCCCCGAAAGAATCAAAGCAAATCTTCCTAAAGATTCTTCTCAGTGTGAATATGGTGTTGGTCCTTCTAAATAACACTTTTAGTTTTAGGTGTTTTAAATTTTTATAGCTTTTTATCTCCCGGATATGTGGAATATGCAAAATGCAAGATCAACACTATATCTTGTGAAAATGCAAATGTTTTATTCGTATTACGCGCCTGACTTAACAGTTTTACTTGAAATGCAAAAAATTACATTCAAAGTGTGTTGTTTCACAGGAACACTGTGTTTCAATTTTATTTTTTTTGCATTTTGATGATGTGGCGATGAAAATGTCGTTCATCGCTTGGATTCCCACCTTTTTTACATTTTTAGTCATTTTTTGACGGTTTTTTCATCGTCTTCCCGCGTCTTCCTTTCCTTTATATACGGAAGCATATGGGCACAAAGAATACCAAAAATTTCATTTACTCCCAAGTAGTTACAAAATTACGTTCATGGATTATCCCGTTTTTCATTCCCGTCAAGAGTGTAAGAACAAGAAAGTTTTCGGTGACATTTCGTTTTTGAGGAAAGAGGTAGATGTGCAAATACTGAAAGACAAGGCAAGGTTAAGGGATTGCGAGAAAATGATTTCTGAAATCCAGGACAAGATTCATCATTTAGAATCTGTCGAAGCAAATCTTCGTTCGTTCCCCAAGCTGTCGAGCATTGAGAAAGGGCATGCTGAGTTCTATTCTTCACAAATCGAACATCAGAAGGCAAATCTCGTTGCTGCCGAAGAGTTACGTGGCAAGATTATAACTTCTATCGAGAATCAAAGTGCTTATTATTATGGTCTCGAGAAATGGTTAAGCTAGGGTTTTAATGTTTGGTGATGTCACGAGAATTTGTTCTTCTTAATGTTTTTTTCTAGGGTTTATGGCTTTTGCAACATGTTATGGCTTTAATGTATGACAATTTCATATTCAATGTTATGTTTTATTCATATTTTTTTTGCGAATTTTGTTATATTTTTAAGTTTTGTTATTGGTTTTGCATTTTTGAATTATTTTACGACAGTGTCTGCTTTACAATCCGTTTTGTGTTTACATTCCTGCTGTTTTTTTTATCTGTGCACCTGTAAACGTAAACACTCTGTGATAATTTCTTGCATGTAGAGTTACATGTAAATGCAAAATTCTACTTGAATGAGTTTCTTGGCTTGCTGACTCTAAAATGCAAAAAAACTTTATATTTGATGCTTTTGAATTCATCACGTAAATGCAAAAGTAAAATTATACATCTCACGACTAGTGATTTAAGAATATGTAATCTGTAACCATATTTTTGTTTTGTGCAATGGTAATCCTAAATGCAAACATTGTAACGATTTTAGACATGTAAATTGACATGTCTAAATGCAAGTATGTAAATGTAAGATTATTGTAAGGATATGAACGTGATGACATTTTTGTAAATTGACATGTATAAATGCAAGTATGTAAACATTGTAATGATTTTTGTAACCATATTTTTTGTGAGGATATGAACGTGATCTGTTTGCTATTTTTAAATGCAATATTTTTATACCCGATTCCTTTTGAATTCATGTTGTAAATGCAAAAATTCTAAATGCAAGTATGTAAATGCAAGATCAGAAAGCAAATTTGTTTGCACATTGTTGAATATAGCGGTGGAACCTTGATATGTTTGGTCATTTTCATCAAGATAAAAATAAAACAATTATCCTTTGCATTTAACAGCAAGAAAGAAGACTAGATCAAAAAAAATAAAAATGTTAGCGGTGTCATGATTTCCAAAACTTTGTTTCCATCATTTGTTTCACAAACCAACTGTTTTATCAATTGCCCTAACCCCACAAATCCACGTGGCTCTTTATCCGCTCTTCTGCATCTTCGAACAATTTATTCTTCTCATATGCGTCTAGTTGTTGATACACTCCCAACTCATTCAGGATTACATCCCGCTTTTCAATACATTCAGAAAGAAGAATTTTGGCGGCATGTTTTTCCCTCAGCCTTAAGATTTGTTCACTTTGGTCAAATCTTTCCATCCTAAACCCAGATTTCCAATCAGTCTCAGCCCCTCTGAACATCTCCATGTGCCGCATGATGAACACTCCACAATCTGTGTAGTTTTGTTTTGTTTTCCAGGACAGATTCACCAGCTTTGGCTCTTTGTTGAACATACCCATGTTGCATTGTACCTTCTCTTGAGTTGTATATTTCTCCAGGTCATGCTTCTGTATAAGGATGTTCATATTATCACATTAAAATGCAAATTTGACAAAAATACAAAAAACAGTGTTTGAATAACATAAAGAAAATTAGCATATATAATACCCATTTTAGACTGTAAATACTTAAAATGCAATTTAGCATATGAAAACTTCAAATTTTCTAAATGTAACTCAAAACCTAAAAACGATCGATAGCAAATATTCCTAAGTTTTAAAGGCGAATGGATTTTGCATTTAAGAGTAAGGAATGCTTACATTACTGAATAGACATCCTTATATCTGAAATTTGCATTTTGTAGCCTTGCGATGTTGTCCAGTATGTGGATATTTCCTTTCTTCAGTTCAAAAACGAAAAGAAAGAAGTGGCTCCCGTCGATTATTGGGATGAATACCTGTATAACGTCAACCATTATCACAAATTGTTATACATTTTGTTTTTTTTGTTTTGCATTTTTGTAAGTAAACCCTATCACACCTATATTGTTGTTTCCACATGCCATATCTACTTCTTGGATTCTGTATGGGCTTGTTCTCGGGCTCATCTCCACCATATTAGTAAACACTGGATATCTTTTTTCATTCTCTTCTTCTCGCTGCTTTCTTTCTTCTTTCTGTTGATCAGCATTTGTTTTTCCAGGTTGCTTTCTAATTTCTGTTTTGAATTTGGGCTGCATTTTCCAATTTCAGTGTATGAGATTACTAAAATATGCATTCAGAATGAAGTGTACAATTTATACATTTGTAGTACCTTCTGCGTGACATGGCAGAATAATCGTTTACTTGAGTTTTTGCCTCTAAACGCCTCCTCATGGTTCAATACACTTGCCCATGCATCTACAACCGAGGCATGTACATGAGATCCTGGTATCAAGCTCTCTAGTAATGCCTTTGGTAATGCAACCCCTTATTGTTTTTCGAATACAATATCCCTGCAAAACATGCTGATAGTGAGTTTTCTAACTATTTTTGTAAAAAAGCTCTTTTTTTTGTGTTCTTACATTGCATCTCCCGTTCCGGAAAACAACCAACTTGTCACTTCAAGCTCATCAACACTTGTTTTTGCATTTATACTCACTTCTCTGTTCTTGTAAGGCAACAACAACGCAGCTGCGGGTCTTATCTTTCTCTTCCCCTTGTTGTTATCTTTGGCTTCTACATGTTGCATGTTTTCCCCACCCACGCGTCCCAAGCCAAGTGCCAAGTCTTTCAGACCAGCCTCTTCTCGCATCTTTTCCAACTTTGCCAACACGTCTTCAGCTGTTTTTGATGTTGTTTCTCTCTTCTCGTCCTCTACGGCTGTGTTGACTGCATCACCACCAGTTGCCCTCTGCTGTTGTTCTTTTTCGGTCAATGGTTCACCATGATCTGCATGTTCATATGGGTGAACATTCAGAAATGGAATGACTTTGATTACATTCTCCATGCGTTGTGTAACATCTTTGAAATTTAATTTACCTTTCTCTGATGCCGTCTCAGGTTGTGTTTGCGTCATTCCAAGGCTGAATGACGGGATATTATCTAATTTCCTTCATTTTCCTGGACTTTCTTCAAAGAAAACATTTTTATTTGTTGCCGCATCTTGTCCTTCTTCGCCCACTCTCAAACGCGCATCAACAATCTTGTCGACCATCCGTAGACATTGGGTACTTGTGTTGCTGTTGGTGTACTTTCAGATGTACTGGCCTTTTTTGCGGGTGGTGTTTGGAAATCTATTTCGGCTAACACTTCTTCTTCCTTGACTCTCTTACCTTCAGTCTCTTTTTCCATACTCTTCAATATTTTTTCTGATATTTCCTTAACGACCCTCTCCTTTATCTCAGCAATCATCTCCTGCATCTCCTCATCTTTATGCACATTGGCAAATTCACTGAGATCGAGATCATCCACTATTTTGTTCTTTATTTGGTTCAAAAGATCGTGGATTTGTTTTTCTTCCGGGTACTCATATTGTGCTCTCCACATCATGTCGGTAAGCTCGTGCTTCTTGCAAATTAACTCCTTGTACAATCTCCTAATGTGTTCGATGAACTCCTACATTTTTAAATTTGAAAAACAAATGCAAAAAACTTAAATGCAAAATGCAAAATACATTTTTAAACTCCTACAAGGTTCTATGTGAGTGTAAAATGTAAAATGCAAAATGCAAATGCAAAATACAAGGTACTATGTGAGTGTAAAATGCAAAATGCAAAATGCAAAATACAAGGTACTATGTGAGTGTAAGATACAAGGTACTATGTGAGTGTAAATGCAAAATGCAAAAAACAAGGTACTATGTGAGTGTAAAATACAAGGTACTATGTGAGTGTAAAATGCAAAATACAAGGTACTATGTGAGTGTAAGATACAAGGTACTATGTGAGTGTAAATGCAAAATGCAAAATACAAGGTACTATGTGAGTGTAAAATACAAGGTACTATATGAGTGTAAAATGCAAAATGCAAAATGCAAAATACAAGGTACTATGCGAGTGTAACAACCTTGTCAAATAGTATGCAAAATGCAAAAGACTAAGTGAGTATAGCAACCTTTGCAAAAATCATCAAAAAATGCAAAATACAAACATCCTTTTCAAACAGATGATACCAAAATCATATTGCTTACCATGAAACTGTAGTTATTTACACCTGATAGATGCATCGGTGTTCGCTGGCTCATCTCTTCATCATCATGTCCTGCTCGATCCATCCCCTCACCATCATAATCATGTTCGGCTTTCTTTCCACCACCATCTTGATCATCATCATGATCTCTTGAAGTTACCGATTCAGCATTTTCATTTATAAACTTTGTTTATGTGTTTTACGTATCAAATTCAATATTTTTTGCATTTCAAAACTAACTGTTTATGTAAATGCAATTTACCTATGTCTTCCGTATTCACAACAACTAGTTCTGTATCAGCTTTCACCTTACTCTGACTCTTGTCTTTGGGGTTTTCTGCAAATTTATGCGTTTACAAATATCAGATTAACGTTAATATATATTAATTCTAGATTCAATATCGAGTCTGCAAACCTGTGCTCTTCTTTTTCAATTTCCTTATCGAGGCTTTTGTCATTTTACGCGTATGTACATCTGATTTAGCCTTCATCGTTTTCAAACTTACTCCTTCTGCATTTTGTTTAGTTTTCAAACAATTTAACATATTGAAGTTTTGTTTATCTGATAAGGAAAACAGTGTGAACTCAATATTTATCATTTACCTTTCATTTTCACTTTATCCTTTCTTGTTGAAGATACCTTTCTTGATGTTTCTCCAGATACCAGCCTTCGTTATTCATTCTTTAGCATTTCTGTTGTCCAGTAACTCACTGCTGGGAATGCAATATCTCCTTTTCCCTCCATCCTTTTGAGTGTTGTACAGTACCACAACTGCATTCATATTATGAAATTGTAAGTTAGTAGAACTTATTTATTATGGTCAATCAGTTATATAGTCATTTATGTACTTACAACCAAAATTAACAGTGGTCCTGTAAACCAGCTTTTCTTGTTGTTCCTATACCATTTAAGCTTGCATCTCTTTGCACATTCAAGGACATATGTGCACCGGTCCATATTTTTGATTTCTTCAACACTCTTTATGTATGGCAGAAATTTCTGGTTTACAGTACCACACTTTATGCCCTCTGCAAGGAGTGTCATTATCATCACGATTGCATTCATCTGAAACAGTTCACCAGGCTTCTTATCTGACAGCATTCTTTCGATCAACTGCGTCATATATATAGTTTGGGTTTTCTTTGGTTGTGATGGATACTGCTTCCTCCAAGTCACTACCTTTTTCAGTATCCTCCATCCCTACTTTTGTTACTGCCTTTACTTTGATTTTTCCCATAGGTAGTCCCAAAACTTCCTTTATTGCATTTTTATCAAGTTTACATTTTTTACCCCCAATTTGCATTTCCATCTTTTCAGTATAAAAATTGTCCACGACCCAGTAGGCAAGCTTGCCTGATATAAAACCAATTTTGCAGTTCAAGATACCCTCAAAACCCATTTCCTTTATGATTTTCTTTTTAGCATCGCTTAACTCCTTGCACATGTTCACGAACTGGTGTGGTGACTGCCTGGATGTGATGTAAGGTATTTCTATAGGTGTACTCTCCTCTTGTTTTTCAGTTGATTTTCTTATATCACTATCGACGGGGCTGATCCTTTTCCTCTTCTTCGTTGCTGTTGTCTTCATTCTAGTACTTGTTTGTTTCGGGGGAGGTTTAACGAAATCATCATCCGTCTCCGTCTCTTCTGCATTTAAGGTTAAAAAATGTAATATTTTAAAAAATATTATGTGCAGAACATAATTTTTTAAATGCATATAACATTATAATATGCAGAACATGATGTTTTGTTTCTGGAATATGCAGAACATATAGATGATAACTATGTGGTACAAATGATTACTTTGTGAATGTAACAACTTTTCTCTAGTGTCTGTTAACTAATGAGTTTTTACAAAGGATACCTGAAAGCAAAATGAGATATATTTTTGCAAAATTGTAAACACTATGTGAAAGTAACAACCTTTATAAACAGCAAAAGAAAATGCATAAAATACAAATTTCACTTGAGTATTTGTGTCAAATGCAAATTACAAATGGATGTGTTTTTCATATTATCAGAATGAAGTTAAATGCTCCCTAAACAGCCAAAGTAAATGCTAAATGCAAAATAAGTTACTCGGGCAAAATGAAAAAATAAAAGGTGCATAACATGAAAAGAAAATGCATAAAATGCAAAAAATGCAAATTCCACAATGAAGTTTATATTATCAAAATGAAGTTTATATATTATGACAATCTGAATGCAAAAATACAAAATTTCTTATACTACAGTACATAAAAATGCAAAATCGCCTAAAATGCAAAAAATAGGGTTTGAAGAACATAAAAAGATTAGCATATATAATACTCATATTACACTGTAAACATTTAAATGCTTCCTAAACAGCCAAAGAAAATGTTAAAATGCAAAATGAGTTACACGAGAAAATGCTAAAATTAATAGGTTCAGTACATCAAAATGCAAAAAAATGCAAATTTCACTAGAGAATTTGTGTCAAATGCTATTTTCAAATGGACGTGTTCATATTATCACAATGAAGTTTATATTTCTAACAATCTGAATGTAAAAATGCAACATTTCTTATGCTACAGTACATTAAAAATGCAAAATTGACTAAAATGCAAAAAATAGGGTTCGAAGAACATAAAGAAGATTAGCATATACAATACTCATATTACATTGTAAACATTGAAAATGCAAATTAGCATATGAAAATTTCAAATTATCTAAAATGCAACTCAAAACCTAAAAACAATTTACAGCAAATATACCCAATTTTAAAGGCGTATGGATTCTGCATTTGCGATCATATATGTTTAATTTTTTCATAACATGCAAATAAAAATTAGATTGAAGTTATATGTAATACCGTCATCTTCACTGTTGTGAACATTATCTTCTCTTTCTATTGTTTCCGTATCTTCGATTGGCTTTTTTGCGTTGCCAGGTTGTTCAGCATTTGCATTCTGATCTCCGTCACCTCCGTTATCGTCCTCAAGGTCTATTACCTTTCCATCATATGTAATAGTCTTTCCGAATGCTTCAAGCAATCTGCCGCTTCTTCTCAACGGTGTATCCACTGAGATTTGTACACATTAGAAGAAAGTTTAATCAAATGTTTTGCATTGCAAAAAATGTTAGTATCGAAGGAATACTTACTCGTTTACTCGTTTGCAGATTGAACTTCTTCGTCTTTGGCTTCTTCGCTATGAACTTCTTCGTTAAACCTAATCGATAATGGGGCAATTCGACTCTGGGTTTGCAATGGTTTTTTGGTAACTGATTTTGCATTCGTTTTTTCAAATATACGGTTTCCGGTGTTTTAGCGTTAAAAACGGAAACGATTGAAATGGGCACTGGAAATTTACCTTGTTGCCCTTTAATGTATACTAAATGGCGCCTTTTCATTAATTTAGAGGATTTGTTTTTAGATGCAATCCTAGCCATCTATTTGTAGATCTAATGGTTGAAAATTGTTCTTTAGGTTCTATATATAATAAGGGTTCTATGAATAACCTAACCCTATATATATATATATATATATATATATATATATATATATATATATATATACTAGTATCATACTCGCGCAATGCTTAGAGGGTAAATAGTTTATGTTATACAACATGTTGCTTTTAAGAATGTAATAATATATTATCCGCGCGATTCAGTGTCACGAAAGAGTTATCTACAACATGTCTGTTTTTTTCAATTTTTTTATTTGCATCAATTATTTTATTAGTTTTAGAAGACATTAAAATATGAAAAAAGATTTATATTTATAAAATAAGGAGAAAGAAGTTAAAAAGATTTTAGAAATTATGTTAGTATGGGTGTATAATTATATTTGTGTGAGAGGGTATGTTACTATGAGAGAGTATATTTTAAATGAATAAAAAGTTAAAGTAAATTAGAAAAGATAGTAAAATAGTTAAAATTGAGTGATGAGATTAATTTAGATAAAAATGAAATGTCAAGATTTTGTCTCAGTTGAATTTTAAAAACTCTTAAAGTTAAGGAGGAGTAAAAATGTTAAATCGTTGATATAGTAGTATGTATATATGTGTGTGTGTGCTAATGAAAATATTTAAGGGCATAATTATCCAAAATGTATCAAACCATATTTTGATTGTTATTGTGTGTATCTACATTTCAAAAGTGTTAATTAAGTGTATTGAACTTTTAATACATTGATATTATATATATTTTAATTACATAAAAGTAAAAAATGAGTTTAGTACATAAAAGATGAAGTTTAATTTACATAATAACATATTATGATAACACTTTTGAATAATAGATACATAAAATAATAATTGGGATATAATTTGATAAATTTTAAAGAATTAAACTCAATATTTAACTATCAATTAAATAGAAAATGACAAAGGAGAATGGATCAGGATCTCTATTCTCTAATCTCTTGTCAATATCACATAAATATACCTGATTATTTAGGGTGGGCCAAGATCACACAGCACTCAGGTGTTTGGTTTATTGGAGAATTTATTGCAGTAAGAAAACACAACACCGGGTAGGTTTATCAAATGGTTTATAATCTAACGGTATTAAAATATTGAACAGTGTTTTTTTATGAATTATGGTCAAGAGAAACTCTCAACGAAGCTTCACAACATTCTAAAAGGGATTCATAAGAAAGAGAAGTAGGCCCATATGTTTCCTCTTAAAGCCCAAAAACAACCCCATGCTTTGGCTTGTGTTTAAATGCAGCCGTAAATAAAAGATGTAGATTTAAGAATAAAGTTAAAATTATTTGTTTATTTAAGATTACCCCTTCAAAGGGCTAATAGCGTTTTGGTTTGGTATAAAATTCAAAGTCTTCGAATTCGTTGGCGGAATCGGTGTAAATAGTTAATTTCCTAGTTTTTTGCTACTTGTGTAGGGTAAATTTTATGTTTATACTTTAGACAGGTTTTGTATCCTTTTACTCATTTGATCATGACAAGTGGCAAAATGAGAAGAGAAAATTAATGGATTTCGTATGTCAATTATTAATAAGTAGGAGGATAAATTAGAACGAAAAAAATATGAGATAGAATTTTCTTATACTAAGGGGTGTTTGGTTCATAAATTTGAAATACTAAGGTGGCTTTTGGTTCGCAGGATGTTTCGGAAAGAATTGAAATCTGTCAGGAATTGAAATTTGAATCTGTAATTTGTTTGGTTAGCAAGAAATGGAATTGGAATCTATTTCCATATTCTGTTTGGTTCGCAAATAATGTAGATGAATTTGATTTCAGTCATGTAAAATTACAGAATTACCTTTCCTACAACTTTCAACTTCATTCTTAACTGCAACAAAATCAATTACCCACAAATCAATAGTTGAACGACGAACAGCGACGCACCAAACGACGACCGGCGAAAGACGAACGGTGAACAGCGACCCGTGGGGACTGACGAACGGCGACGCGAATGACGAACGGGGACACACCGAACGACGACCCGCGAAAGACAAACGGCAACCCGCGAGGACTGACGAACGATGAACTGGGACACGACTAACAAACGATGACAGGCGAACGGTGAAGAGAGAGCATCGAACGGCGACCCGCGAGGATTGACGAACGACGAACGGGAGGCGACTGACAAACGACGACCAGCGAACGGTGAACGGCAACCGCGAGGACTGACGAACGACGAACGGGGAAGCGACTGACAAACGACGACCGGTGAAAGATGACAGGCGAACGGTGAACAGCGAGCATTGAACGGCGACCCGCGAGGACTATCGAACGACGACCGGAGAACGACGAACATCAAACGGCGATCGACGAGGACCGACAAACGACGAACGGGGACGCGATTGACGAACGACGACCGATAAAAGACGACAGGTGAACGGCGAACATCGACCGGCGAGGATGAATGGCGAGGCGAAGAAAGTAGGCGGAGGGTATAATGGTAATTAACCACATTCCCTCCCTCATGGATTTTAAAATCCCTCCTTATCTTGAAGGATTTTACATTCTCTCCCTCATGGATTTTAATTCCTTCAAATTCCAATTCCGTGGTGAACCAAATATTGGAATTTCTAGTAATTGGATTCCAATTTCCATAAAATCCCATGAAATCCTCCAACCAAACACCCCCTAAGGATTACAAATCCCTTGGGATTTCAAATCCAATCAAATCTCTTGTTTGGTTCATGTAAAAGACAATGAAGGCGACGGTGGCGGAGAAGGGGAAGGTAGAGTCTGTGAGGGTGATGACAGCGGAAGAGGCGGAGTCCGTGAAGGGCGACGGCAGAGTCGGTGAAGGGCAAAAGAGGCAGAGGCGGAGTTGGTGTGAAGGCAACGGTGGTGAAGGGCGACGGTAGTGAAGGGCGATGACGGCGGAGTCGGTGAAAGACGATGGAAACGGAGGTGGAGGTGGAGAAGGGAAAGGATGACGGTGGAGTGGGGAAGGTTATGGTGGTGGCCGGTTAGGATAGTGACGGTGACGATGGACAAATGGAGATGACAACGAATATGGAGATGGTGAAGGGCAATGGTTACGACGGTGGTGGTGGCCATCAATGGTGATGCCGGTTATGGTGGGTGATGCCGGTTATGGTGGTGACCGATTACGGCAGCGACGGTGAGAGTGAAGCGTCGGTTGATATGGTGAAGGTGAACCGTGAATTGTTGGTTAGATAATTTCTAATTTTGAAATCCCATGTATGAGGGATTTAGAAATACCATCCTTCTTCCAAGGATTTTAAAATCCCACACCTATAAGATTTGAAATCTCAATCCCTTCTTTCTTATTTTCAACATGAGATTTCAAATAATTTAAAACACAAATCCTATGAAATCTCTCAATATCCCACGAACCAAACAGGCCCTAGGTGGTGTAAAAGATAGATACTTGTTTAGTAGCCTTTGTGCTTAATTATACTTGTATTTTAGTAATATTTAATATTTATATATTAGGGAGATATGTGAGTAGTAAATTAGTGATGCTAACAAAAATGTCCTTTTCCCATGTTTTAGATATGAGAATATTAAAAGTAGATTGAAATTAATTGTATAGATGGCAATGTGTATGCATAGGTTGTACAAGTTGGGTAGTATTTAAAAACAGACTTAATTAACTATATATTTTATTTTATTTTTTAAAGTTTTTGTCAAAACATGTTGGATCAGCCATTGACTCACTAACACATTTATTTCTCTATTTCTTTAATTTAAATGATATTTAACACATCATATATAGTTATAGAAATATATAAACAAAATAAAACAAAATAATAAATATAAATTAAACAAATTAGATCTTAAACATTTAGATACATCGCAAATTGTAGGCGAGTTCTATATACGTGAGATGTTATAACCACGTTTTTTTTACATTTATGAGTTTAACTTGTTACCCATAAACATAAATTTAATTGGCTTGTTTTCAACCTTGAACCATCAAAAGGTTATCGACTAATTAATTATTAAATAAAATAAAATAAAAACTATTGTATGATGGGTGTGTTTGTTAGAATTAGTTAGCAGCTGAAAATTGAAAACTAGAGTTTTTATTTGTGTATATACGTTTAACAGATTAACTGGTAGCTATAGATGGTGTAAAATAATAAATCAAAAAAATAATAAAAAGAGAATGAATTATAATACATATGCTAGTGTTACTTTGGAAGAATATTATCTAGGTAGCATACCCCCTTCACGAGCTCCTACCTCGTTAATACCATTGCGTCATGCTCGTTTTAGTTTCATTATTTTGTAGCTCCATTGCTGTGGTAAACAGCTGATTACCTTGTTAATCATTTTTTACCAAACGGTAAATATATGGGTGGTTCACTTGAGAACCGATGCCAGAGCGAGAACATTGTTAATTGATTAAAATAAATCAATAGCTAATAATGATAGTGACTCATTAACGAGAGATATTTCGGTAAAATTAAGTGTCATTAATAACAGTCCACCCGGACGCAATTCATGGTTGAGTATATGTATATATATATATACGCAAAAGTTCAAACGAGAACTGTTTTTCGTACGAGAACTACAAGAACCAATCTTAGCCGTTCAATTCCCCCTCCTTCAATTGGATTGTCCACTCATGAATTCCTTACATGCACCTTGCCACACTCAATCTCCCCGCGCAATGCGGTGGTATCGAATAATTTCTACTCGATAATTACGTTAAAATATTTATTACATGATAGAATATTCAACATTAAAGGTTTGGTTATGAAAATATATTTTAAAAATTAAGTTAATTTGTATTAACTTGATTTTTTTTAAATATGGAAGGTTTATTTATTGAAATGGAATATAAGAATCCTTTACTCTATTTAATAGTTACTTTATTTAATAATTTTCATTTAGTTTATATGAGAGGTAATTTAGTAAGCTTAAATGTTTTATAATATAGTATAGATATATGACTAAAATACCTTTATTAACGAGTCATTAAAGATGGCTACAAATGGTGGTTCTCGAATGATATTTCATATATATATATGTGTGTATAATATATCTATAAAACAAGGATCGATACAGAACCAACATTATATGTAAGGCCGGCATTTTTTGGGTCGACTCAAAACCTGACCCGAACCCGACATAAAAAAGTGGCACGAACCCGAAATGGTTTGACACGAAATCGACAAGAAAATAAATGGATCAGGTGAGGGTCAACCCAACAACCTGAAAGTGACCTTTTTAAGGTAAAACTTAACATTAAAATTTTCTTAATAGGAGAGAGTTCATTAATGAATCAATGGCTAATAAACAGAGAGAATTCATTAATAGCGATATTTTGGGAAATTCAATCCTCGTTAAATAATAACTCGCCCAACCAGACGAAATTCACGGATAGATAAATATATAAATAACCAAAATGCCCTAAGTAATGAGTCATTCATGGTGGTTATAAATGGTTCTCGTGGTTATCGCATTAAAAAGGTTATCAAATAAACTTCTCATTATACATACACACTAAATTATAATACGTTTAACACGCTCTCTCTCGTACTTAATTCCTTAAAATTTCAACAATTGGAAATTTGAAATATACCCCTCAAATAACCTCTATTTCTCTCTCTTACTTTACATACTTACCAATAAACACACTCTTCCATAACTACACAATTCCACACCCACCAAAAATAGAGAAAATGGTTGTTTGGTTGTTTTTAATAGTTTGTTTTGGAAATGAAGAAAGAAGTTGATTGAAAGAAAAAGAAATGAAATGACATGTTACCGAGTAGAAACTATTCAGGGAACATCATACCCTTATATTTGTAAACGATATGTTATTGATATCGCATTTATTAGTTATATGTTTAACGTGATATTTATTTGATTTTAGCCATTTATTATGCAAACATGGTAAAAAGGTACTTTTTACCTTTGTTATTTCATTTCAGGCTAAAAAGATCTTAGGCAAAGTTATTTGAAGATTAAACAAGAAAAATACGAAAGTTTGCTGAAAATGAAGATCGCAACGCGTCCTGTTACACATCATGATGCGTCGAGTGAAGATAAAACTGCAGATTCAAAGTTCAAAGAAAGTGGATACAGCGAGAGAAGTCCGCGTCGCGACGCATCGCGAAAAGTATTCTGGATAATTCCAAATCTGTTTAAACTCAAGTCTAGATCGCGTTTAAGGACTTCTAACCTACTTTTAGTCTTTTACTCACAATACACCTCTAAGAACGTACCAGAGGCGGCTGAAGGCAGATTGGAGGCTTGAACCTGAAGATTAAGGCTAAAGGAGTGAAGATTAAAGGCTTCAATCATTGATTCATCCATGTTCTTCATTCTTTACTCTGATTTTATGTTTTTAGACGAATTGGGTATGTTTAAATGTTGATCATGAGCTAGTTTTTATGTTTTCTTCCACAGAGGAGATGAACCTATGTAAAGTTGTTTGATTTGATTAATTAGGATGTTTAAGTATCATGTATTTATCTTGTCTTTCTTAATCAAAGATCCCCATGTGTTAAAGATTCTTTTTTTGGTGTTTATATACTGAGTTTTCATAGATTAGAGGATCAATCTATCTATGTTGCTTGAATCATGATTATCTATGATCAATAGGTAGTTTTTACCGGTGATTGACCAATCCTAAGGTTAAACAACCAAAGTTAGCAACTTTAATATGTGTGCAATTACATGATCTTTATGTGTAAATTGATAGATTGAATGATAATTAACAATCAATAAAGATTAAGTCTTGTTTGATTCAAACAAATAGATTCATGATGCTTTTTATTGATCTCATGACCATGGGATTAGTATTTTGCGGGTTATAGGGTTAGATATTCTAACCGTGAAGTTTAACCACATTAGAAATCAGTATATGATGTTTAAATGTTTATTGCACGTGTTAAATTGAAATCAACTACTTGAAACGTGTAAAATCGAATCTAGGGAGAGAAATCATTATTCTGATAATCTAAATCCAATCAAGTTTCCTGTTTTCTGATTTCTTTGAGCTATTAAAGTATTTTCTTAGATAAGTAGTGCATAAAATTCATGATTAGTTGATTAATAGTTGTTTAATAATAAATTCCTCCTTAACCAAATGAAGAAATTCTTGTTGAAATGGAATCCATTCCTAATGTATGAACATACTACCAAATTAATAGAAGTTTCATTGCCTAATCAAGGATTTATACATGATTCTTTCTCCTTGTCGTTATCGTTCGGGTAGAACACAAGCACAGGAGCCCACAAGCTCATCAAATTTGGTTCAACTTCATAGATTTCAGTTTTAAAGAACTTGTACCATGCTAACAATTAATTCCCATTGATAAATTTCATTCTTATTAAGTGAACATGTGATTTCAATCCTCTATCTCTCTCTCTCTCAGCCCAACATGACAACAAATAGTAAGAAGGCCTCAACTATACTCACTCAAATTTCTATGAGAACCTGTAAAATCTATGCAAGGGTAACTACAAAAGCTCAAAAATCATTACTTGATGTGTTCTGATGATTGAATCCAAAAATCTCGATCCCCTCTTGAATTCCTCTCGACAATGGCACAAGCGCGCACATAGAGGTCTCTCTTAAGTGCAATATACAACTACAATGTCACTTACTAGGGCATGGTGCCCTAGTTTGGGTATTTATCCACAAGCCCAAGCCCAAATCCCTAATCCTTCTTTATCTCCCTAGGCCTTCTTACTCTAATCCTACTAACAAGGTTTTCTTATTATTAATACTTATGGTAACAAAGTGTCAAAACAATAATAATTAAAATTCTTTAGATTAAATACGAATAATAAGAGTTACAATTGCGAGTCTAGAATAATGGACATTACATAATTATATAAATGTATAAAGTTTTTAGGGACGAATCAATAGCGTGTTTTATGTACAAATGGGACGTAAAGGGTATAGAAATGTTCACCAAATCTCCTTAAATTTAAAGACCTCAACAAGTGTAACAACCTCAGAATTGGCCTAGTCGTGTTCGAATCTAGTACGTCTAAATTCTAATTAAATATTGAATAAAAGGAATTAAAAATATATTGTTGATTAAATAAGAAAATAAAGGAAAATAATAATGAAATGATAATATTAAAAATATTATTGAAAATAGATAATAATAATGAATTATTAAATGGTTTAGAACGAGGTTTCCAAAAATATCCCTGTTGGTTAAAACGGGTACTCGTGCGTTAAGTTGTAAGTTGAAAAGGGGAACAAGATACCAACTTGTGGATATGCATAACCCACAAGTAGGCACCTTTGCCTATCCACGTATACACACAAAACGCAGACATTGGTTTTGACTCATTGTGTTCTTGTGTGTGTGTGTGTGTAAAGCTTTGAAGAAGAAGAATCAAGATCATCCAATTAGCAATCTGTTTTGCTGTAAATCCAAGTTCAAATTTGCTGTGAAAATTCACAATCATCCTCTGATTCAAGTAAGCTCTTTGTTCTTGATTTTCTAGTTTCACCAAGTTTAGGTTCCAATTGGGTTTAGGTGAAATTGATGCCAAGAATTAAGTTTGATGTTGTCAATCTGTTTCTAAATGATTTCTAAGTGTTTAGGAATCAAAATCTGTAATTAAATTGAAGGTTTGAATGAGTTTTGAGAATTAAGGTGGCTAATGGGTCAAAATGATGATTTTGGTCCCAAGTTTTGATTTTGATGTTTTGGTATGTAAAAATGGTACCTTTGAGTTGTATTAGAAGTGTTATTTCACATATGAACCATAGAAACCGATTGGTAATACTCTGGAAGTGATTTGGTATGCTTTTGGATGGAAAACAGCAGGTTCTGCACGAACCTGCTACTGTACATTGAAGGGCACGGGCGTGCCTCTCAAGAACAGACCGTACCTTAGGGCGTACCTAGGAGGCACGGCCGTACCTCCCAAGGGCACGGGGCGTGCCTAACCCTAGCGAGCCCGGGGGTACCCTGAAGTCACGGGGTGTACCTGAGACCCAGGTACGGGGCGTACCCGGGGCGTGCCACGTCAGGCACGGGCGTGCCTTGGCAAGGTACGGGCGTGCCCTGCCCCTGACAGAATCTGTTTTACAAGGTTTTAATAGTTGTAAACCTTGTTTAGGTATTCCGATTGATCCAGAAGCAGTATCGTAGAGAGAAGTATTCTAACTCGACAGGTGAGTGCCTGATAACATAACGATTAATATACCTATAACATATATTAACAATGATTACAGAATTGTAAACCATGATTTGTACACGCACTTGTTCAAGTGTAGGATTGCATGATAATGCTAGAATATACCATGTTGACACAGTATAGTATGCACTTGATTAGGTGTATGCTATGATGAGTATTGAATATATATGCGCGCATTGACTGATGATTCGATTGAATCAATTGTTTGTTTGTGGTTGATCCGGATCCTATGGACAAAGCTGTCCTCTTCGGGTATAGCTGCGGCTGTATAGCTCCCCCACCGGGGCGGTTGATGTGTTTGGTACCCCAGTTTGGTGCATTGAGCCGGGTTAGCTCCCCTGCAAGATATGTTACCTCCTGACTACGCCAACTCATCGCGAGATGCTAGGATAGAATTATCTGAGCATGATTGATGATATGTGATGTATTTATGTTAATCATATGCTATTTGAGTACTCACTAGCTATTATAGCTAACAGATGCTACACCCTACATGTGCAGGTGATCCTCAGTGAGCTTGGGACCCTGCGGGTAGTTTGTTTTCATAGGAGGAACACTTTGTCTGTAATAACTCTGATATAATGTTTCTTTGTATTTAATAATGGTCGACCGGATAAGTAACAGTAACACCGAACTTGTATGTGGCATCTTTTGGTTTGTAATATATTTGTCACGTGTTTTCTATTTCCGCTGCGTATTTTCAAATGAATAATATAAATAAATGTTTTAAAAAGAAAAATATGGTTCTCGAAACGGCGGTGTTACAAGAAGAAAATATCGTGTTACGCTACCATCTATAACAACTTAATAAATACAAGATGAAGTGGAAAAAGCGAAGTCGATATTCTACAAAGGGCGCATTACCGTTATCAAGAGGATAGCAAATGAGTTACTTTCAACCATGAACAACCTTAAAACGTCCTAAAAAATCGTCCAAAATGGCACCCAATACAACCGATGGCCTCTCCTTATTCCTGGCCTACAAAATGTAGTATGACGTCGGATTCCCGAAACCCAACGACCAGGTCTTCCGATGCACGTTGTAACTTGAACGACGAGGATGATCATGAAGATGAAGATCACGAGGTTGATATATAGGATACTTGATAGCTTACGGACCATCGGGAGAAATAGGGGAAATAGGCCATCAACGAGTTCTAACATGACTAGGTCGACTCCGGAAGAAACCGGTAATTTATTAGGTTAAATAAAAACGTTCAACCGGTAGGCTGAGAGTAACATGACATATAAAATGAAAAAAAATTGAGTGTAGGAAAAATCATTGGCACTCAAAGCAAATGAGCTAAAACTACAAGAAGTAGCCCACTTCGAAAAAGACATCGAGTTTTACATTGTCCCGCATGATCAACTTACGAGACCTATTTAGAAGGCAACTTTGGAATGTATGGATGAGATGAATGAAATGTATTTTTATTGTTAATTATAAAATTTATATTTTTTATTATAGTTAATTTCATAAATGGTCCTCTAACTATCCACGAATTACATATTTGGTCCTTTTTTCAAAAAGTTATAAGCTTGGTCTTTTAACAACCATTTTGTTGCAGTCACAATCCTATTAACGATTTCCATTTATTAGGTCTATTAAGTCCCCTCATGTACACCGCACGTGAGGTCATTTTTGTCCTTTTACTTCTTTATTAATTTTCAATATTAAATGCATTGCAGATGAGGTCATTAATTCTCCTACGTAGTCTCTCTCCCTCTCCCTCTCCCTCATTAGGCCCTCACTCTCAGTCTCAGTCTCTCATATCTCTCTGTGTGAACACACAAAAACATCGCCGCACTTGTGTCATCGCCACTACACCAGCACACCATCGCCACCGCACCAATGCACCACCACCACACATCTTTGTTGTAGCTCTACCACCGCATCACATCATATTTAGGGTTTCTTTTTTTGTTCCAGGATTAGGGTTTTTGTTTGTATGTTCGTGTAACCCACTAATGTCTCTATATGTGAAAAAGGGGTGGAGAGGAGAGTGAAATAAAGGGTTTCCGTTTTAGGGTTTCCATTTCTAAAGAGTGATGATTTTAGATCGCAAAAGGGAGTGGGTAGGACAGTGGGAGAGAAAGTTCTATGGAGACAGAGATGATGATGTTGAATGTGATACTGAGAGAGAGGGGTAATGAAGATGGTGGCAGTGGTGGTGGGAGGCGAGAAGAGCGGAGACAATGGTGGTACGAGGTTTGAGGGGGCGGTAGTGGTGGTGGGAGGCGTGAGGTAGCAACAATGGTGGTAGGAGGTCTAAAGGCGGCGATAGTGGTGGTAGGAGGCTTGAGGAGGCGACAATGGAGATCTAAGGGCGGCTGTAGTGGTGATGGGAGGCGTGAGGTGGCGCTGTGGTGGTGGGAGGCTGAGGGAGAACAAGATGAGAGGATATGAGGATGAGAGAGATGGTGTGTGTCTAGGATGAGAGAGTGAAGGCTGAGAGAGTGTAAGTAGAAAAACAAAATCTGATTATTTCATTTCTTAAAGAAAGTTAAATACTATTTAATGCTAAAAATTAATAAAGAGGTAAAAGGGCAAAAATGCTCTCATGTGTAGTGCACATGAGTGGACTTGACAAACTCAATAATTAAAAAGGGGGAATGTAACAAAATGGTAGTTAAAGGACCAAGTATCCAACTTTTTGAAAAGAGGACTAAATATGTAATTCTTGGATAGTTAAAGGACTATTTATCAAATTAACTTTTTTTTATTATTTGTTATTTTTATTTTTATACCATTTATAAATATTTTATTTTGTTTAATAGTTAAATGTAAAATAATTTTTTTTAAAAAAAGTAGAGAAAAGATCGGGTAAGACCACCCTAACGGGTGGCTTAACGCCTTTGCCTTGGCTCTCGGGTTCCTCGGTTAGCCGAGAAACACCCCTAAGGGTTGGCCATCAGGTCCATCAATCGGATCCCCCAACCCAACCTTACCCGATTTCATTTATTTTCTTTTTTCCCTTTTTTACCGTTACATCACTACACACTTTAAAATTACATCTTAAATCCTATATTTCTTTCTATCTTTCTTCTTCTCTTCTACTACAAAAAATATTTAGTTTTTACAAAATATGGATTCACCACAACCTGCTTTATCGACCGCGTCATCGTCATCCGTATCAACCAAAGAGCTCGTCCAGCCAAAAGATCAAACTCTAGCTCACCTGGAAAGTCATTTTTTTTATTATTGGTGAAATTTTTAAAGGGTTGGTTAGAGAAGCGGATGCCATTTGGACTGAGAGACATCATGTATGCTTGTATCATATTACCCAATATGATACTAAAGACGAAGACCACACAATTTGTAGTTTCGATGACCACGACCTTCTATCGTCGAATATCAAACATAAATAAGTGAACAAGCACACACGACAAACGTTCGAGAAGTCAAAAATCAGGAGATGCATAATAACTTCCACTTTGATTTGGTCGAACATATTTCACTTATTCAACTTTCTGTCAACGAGGACGACTAGCCCACTAAATGTTTTTATTATTTATTATTTCCGATTTTGAGTTTTATTATTTTTATTTTCTAATGATAATGTTTTATTAATGTTATGAAAAGTTTATTTTGATTATTTGTTGTATTTTTATTTTTATGCAATTTATAAATATTTTATTTTTATTTAATAGTTACATGTAAAATAAAAGAAATTTAGAATTTTATTGGGTTAGTTGGGTTAAGCTATACTTGGGTTTAGGGTAAGAGGGAGAAATAGAGGAAAACGTGATATAACGATAATATGACATTGATGTTGTAGAGAGAGATTTGGGTGCTATACTCATAGTCTTAGGCTATAATAGCTATTTGGGTAAGAGAGATAAATGAGAAAAAAGAATATAACGCTAATGTGATATGTGAGTTAGCTATAGAGTGAAAGAAGCCGTTCACATGACTTAATTGTAACTACTCAAGATGGTGGATGAAAGTTAAAAAAAAAAAAAAAGTCCTCCGACCTCTATGTCACTCTTTAGAGGTGAGGGAACTTTTTTTCTCTCACGAGCGACACTTAATTGCTAATTTTAAAAATAAAATTATCTCTTAATTGTTTGTTATTATTGTATAACGTACAATTATTACTATAATTTGCAGAATATTAATCTCATTATTACAAATATTATTAAATTTTAATTTAATTATCGAACCTTAATAATTCTACTACTATTATTTTATTAATATTAATATTAATATTATTATTTATTTATATTTTTATTTTTAGTATACCTTACAAAAATACTTAGAGTGTTATATATAAACTTCTATCATTTCACCTCAACTAAATCAATTAAAGAAATTACATATATAACATAATATAAAAATATAACCCCAACCTATTTCTAGCCTAAGCCCCAACTTGTTTGTATCTTGTATACATTTCAACCCGTCTATCCAAATTTTCCCTCTTCATATAATTTTTTTTGAGATCGTGCCCTTCATGAGTCCTTTCTTAGATTATCCTCACACCTTAAAGAAAGCTTTCCGTGTCTCCTTGTCTCATTAACAGTGATATTTTCCACCTAACTGGCGTTGTTGATAGCTCCTTGTGAACGTGTCCAACCAACACGGTCTTCCTTCTCGCAACTTGTGGACGATAGGTGTTACTCATGGTTCCGCTCTAAAGACTATTCAAGATTTTATCTAATAGCGTCTTCCCACATGTCCAACTTAGCATCCTCATTTCCACGAGGTCCAACTTCTCCGCTTGACCCTTCTTCAGCGACCAACACTTTGACCCAAACAAATAGTTGGTTTTACAACCACTTTGCAGAATTTCTCACTTTCTTATACATAAACTCCTATTGTCACTCTCCACTTTTGCCACACCCGTCTAAAGATAATTGGCAACGTCCTTATGTATCCTTCTTGTGCAATGTAACAAGGATCTAAGTACCTAAAATACTCTTGCGGTCACAATACATTTTCTCCTATGTTAATTTTCTCGCTCTCGTTGATTCTGTTCTTCTGGAAATTGCACCGCAAATATTCGGACTTATCTCTACAAATTTGAGGCCCCAAGTCCTCTAATGCTGCCCTCCACTTCTCTAGCCATCTATTCAATTCCTTTTTTTCGAGATCAAGAAAATGTCGTCTAAAAGCATTCACCAAGGGAAGCTCTCCTGGATCCCCCCGAGATAAGACATCAAGAACCACTACAAAAAGAAACGAGCTAAGGAAGATACTTGGTGAAGACTCTATAACACCAGAAAGTACCAATTGTCCCTTATCGAGGTTCTAACACAAGTCAAATCACCTTTCATACATATTTGTTATAATCCTTATGTATTGCCCTAGAATCCATCTATCATTAAGGGTCCTCCAAACTATTTTAATCTTAAAGTAAAATATACATTTTATCCATGTGGTTTACTACTTATTACATTGGTGATCCCTAAACTTTATTTATTATGCTGAAAGTCCATACTATTTACATTTTGTTACACTAATAGTTTCTTGTACATGTGAAATGACCAAATTACCCTCCCTATTTCATTTTAAAAAACCATTATGCCCTTATTTCCTTTTTATAACATTTTTCTTAATCTAAATCATTCAAAATATTAGTAAAACTCATAAATATATAATATTTATACTTTAATATATACACAAACACCAACCCCATATACCATACATATAATTCACTCTTAAGATATAATAAATTAAAAAAGAAAAAAGAATTATCATTGTTTCAAGTGTGTGGGACCATAACTGCTACAAAATAAAAATAGTAAGGATTATCAGTGTAATACATAAAGTTTAGGAATTGTTGATGTAATTAATAGCAAACCACTGTTGATGTAATTAATACCAAACATATAATTCACTCTTACGCTTGTTCTTGAGTTGAAAAAGGAGATGAAAATAAATGATAGCGAAGAGAGTTATTTCCTTCTAAACCCTCTCATTTTGAAAGGATAAGAATTGAGACAAAATAAGCTTAAACTCTTTTTTCAAACCAACCCTTTCCTCCTATTTCCTTCGTTTAATGAAATTCGAAAATAAAACTTTTCTAGTTTTCTTTTTAAATCCTTTCTTTTTCTCCGGTAACAAACTGAATAACATATATTAGTTTTAGTTAAACGAGTAACCAGGGGCGGACCTAGGATTTGAAATGGATGGTAGCATCGGACCTAAAATTTGAAATGGATGGTAGCACAATCTCGAAAAAATCGAAATTTATACTACGCAAGATCGAAATTTACACTGCACGTACAAAATTGGATGATGTCCCTTACCCCATAACCCAAGCCTTAGATCCGCCCCTGCGAGTAACCAAGTCATGAAGTGAAATAAACCATGAATTTTATGCTACGGTCTAAAATCTTAGGTCCTCAAAGCATATAGTGGCAATGTGTAATTTGACATAAAATCAGGGGGGTTAAATGAAACTATCTCGTCTACATAATGAAATTGGACTTTGGGAAACACAAGCATGCGCTCTCTTTCATTTCATAGTGAAGACGATGGATGACGTATGGAACGACATCGACAGCCTCTCATCTCCGGCCACAAATCGCTACCAAAATTTCTATTCTCCGGCACTCCGTCTACCACCAGGAGCCACCACTAACTTCCTCCCTCCTCCAACGTCCCCGACCACGATTCTAACCCTAACCACAGCTATCTCCGACCATGAAGATCGGACTAAGGGACCAAAACCTAAGCCACCGATGTGTAATATCGTGACGCCGGCGAAGTCTCCCCCTGAATACACTGAAAAATTCCGGCGATTGATGAAGAATCGTGAATCGGCCGCTCGATCCAGAGCCAGAAAACAGGTTTCATCTCGATCTCGAAATTGTTCTTCAACAATCGATGTAGTTGTTTTTTATTGAACTTTTTTTAGTGAGAAACGATCCGTACTACTTATCGTTTAAATGATAATAAATTTTTCTATTTTTATTATAGATGTAATTTTGGTTGTTTTTCTGAATATAACGCGTTCACAAGTGTTAATGCTCTCGTATATCACTTTTAAGTAGGATATTAAGATTATTTTAGTATTTTTATCACGAAAAAAAAATGTGTACTCCTGTAACATCTAAAGATCTAAGCTAATGAGGTGTAATTTATTATTTTAGTATTTACTCGTATAAAAATGTATACGTAAGTATAACAACACATAAATTAGATACCAACGGCGGTATATATGCTTTGTACTTCAATGATTTAATAATACAAGAGAGCAGCAACATATGGTTTAAGTAACATTATTTGCATGAATCATCTCCTCATGTTCCGTTTGTATCTTAAATTTTATATTTTATTACGCTTGATTAATTTATCTTTTTTGTTGGGTTACGGACTGCATTCATGGTTTCGAGGATAATTTCTTTTTAATTTTAAATTTTTTTCCTTTATTGTTTGTTTGTTTTGTAATAGATTTTCTAATTTTGGGCATTTTTCGATTAATTTAATTGTTTTAAGTATGATTAATTGCAGGCTCGGGCAGATGAATTGGAGCATGAAGTAGTGCGATTAGCCAAGGAAAATGCTAAGCTCAAAAAGCTGCAAAAAGAAGTAATTTTAATTATTTCTTTAACCGAGCGATATTATATCATTCTTCTTGTTTACAAACAAATTTAGATGTTAAGAAAAAATATTGAATATAAATTCAAATACCATACGGGGTCATTCGGGAAAGGGTATACAAATCATCATCTATTATAAGACTAACCGTATAACAACACCCGAAGGCCTCGGATTCACCTTGGGTTCATTTGGGTTTAGGGGGAAAACCCATAAGTACGTCTCACGGGTTACCCCTTCGGGTAAGATTTTTGGGTTCACCCCTTTCTTCTTTTCTTCTCTCCTCTTGCTTCTTCCTCAAAAATGACCAAATTAGGTTATACTAACTTTTGGGTTTTGGGTTAAAAAAGGAATTGAAAGAAAAAAGTGATATGGCCGTGGAAGTTGGGCTGGTAAACCTAAATGCTATGTCGTACGGATGCCCTAATAATGTATAGAAATTTTGAGCACCGTCGATTTTGATTTTGAATGTTCTTTGTGTACTTTATAATATTTTCTTACTTCTTTTGTAGTAAAGAACAACATTTCAATCCTAATTTTGGGTTATCTTTGAAAGAATTAGAATTTTCTTTTCTAAAAGAGTTTTTTTAGTTATGAATAAATACTCTAAAGTATCATATTTGTAATGCGTTTTCTCATGAGAACTTCAATTTTTTTAATTAAAGTATCATATTAGTATTTTGTAATAATAACTTGTAACACTTCAGTAAAGTACTTTAATCATACTTTATATTTTATGGCATATGTTTTGTTTTTGTCATGATCATAAAATATGTTTTTACAGAAATTAAAATTGTAGGCCAACCTAGTGGATGAGTTTAATTACTTGTAAAATGGTAGCCCAGCCTAGTTGATGGTGGTCCTTTCAGAAATTAAAATCACGTTTTGTTTTTATTTTTTTAATTTTTTTTATTAAATGTAAAGAATTACTCCAAATTTAAAAGGATAACATTTAAGTGGTCCAAAATAATTCCTGATAGATGATCTAATTATATATTTTGTTTTTTTAAATATTTTTATATTAAAATATTCTTATTAAAGTACGTGTCCAAGATAAACTTATTTTATCATTAATGGCAAAAAGGTAAGAGAGCTTTTCCAAAAAAGAAAAATAGCAAAAAGGAGAGCGAAGACTAATTTGCTTGTTTTGGGCACCAACACAGGTTGCTTTTTATGTAGTCCTTTGATATATTGTAATCATATGCTTGATGACACTATGAAAAGTTGATGATGACCCTTTTTTTTAAATTTCTTCTATAAAGCAAGTTTTTTTATACAAAAATTTCATATTCTGCTAATAAATTTTCTTATTTATCTATCTTTCTACTCACTACATGAAAGCAATTATCGATAAAAATTCTATATGTTATACAAAAACCCACCGAACAAAGAAACAAAGAGGGTCAGTGAACATGTAGGTATCCTTAAGAGCATACGGTATATAATCCGCATTGCTGTGGAGCAGGTCCAGACCCTTTTGGCGTCGTGCAAACCACTTCCTTGCGGCCCCTCCTCCTCCTTGCACGACTTGTGTTCTTTTTTTGTTTATTTTGTTCTGATATATGTAGCATTAGTTCTACATTAGAGTAGAAGAGCTAAAAATAGTTGTACATCATTAAACTCTTTCACATGTTATACAGTTTAAATTTATTTATTATTATTATTATTGTTACATATTAGTTTAGTGATATGAGAAAATTTCAGTTTGGAAGGTTTTATTTGAAAAGTATTAATTATTGGTTGTATCTATTTTCAGCTATGTGCTTCACAGGTTACTACTAAAGGATCTAGACTTCACAGGACCAAAAGTGCTCCATTTTGACAAGTCTGCCTTCAACAGATTTATTTTTCACTTTTTTGGTGTAATGGAAATGACTGTTTTGGGGCTTTTGGTTATGATGAAGATGGGGACATGTTTGTCCATATTTAGAATTTTTTTTATCTCTCTCCATCGACTGTGACTGTTTTTTACTAAAATGTTCTTTGGTCATTTTTGTAAAATATCTATTTTGCCCTTAACTCCATGTGTATATGAGGTTATTTGTATGTCATCTTTTTTATTTAATTAGTAATTCAATATTTTAATATTCGGTTGTTTTTTTAAGAAAAAAAAAACTTGATGTCCCTTATTTAACTCTAAAAGATGAGAAGAGGTAGCAATGCGGATTTATTAGTATTTTGAAACTCACCCAAGTTTGATCATTTTTTAAGTCGATCCCGATTATCTAGCAAGTTGTTCATATTTTTTAGAAGAAAGGAACCGTACAATAATTAGATGGAGGTATGGGATTCATGGTGGAAAGGTGTTGTGGGCCCACACGGTATAGTCATAAATGAGAAAAAGAAGGTATTTTTTGGAGTTATTATTATGCACATATAAAGCAACCTTTGATGGTGGCCAAATTAAGCAAAACTATACGTATTTCTTCTCCGAGGTATTATAAAAGTAAAGAATAATGTTGGACTTATACAAAGCAACCTTTGGTGGTCGCTTAAATAAGCAATATCTCTTTCACACTTCAATTTTTTTAACTTATATTATTTGGTAATGGTATTTGTGCCAAGATGCTTTGGTTATAAAATAATTTTCTGATTAGCTAATAAATATATTATCTTATCTTTAATCTTTTAGTAATCATTTTAATCATACCTATATTTTCCCAAATAACTTGTGAATTCGTTGTTTCCTCAAATGTAATTTTTAGGTGATTTAGTTTGTTAACGCTTAAATATCTTAACAAAAATATTTATTCAAATTATTTAGTAGACACATCTACCTATTTTTTGTAGTAATTTATGTAAGCACATATACCAATTGGATTAACTTTAAAAATTCAAATTTGATTATAAAAAGGCTTTACAAATTTTTTGATCATGATGTTATGTATAAATTTCTGATTTTTCTTTATCGATTTACATCTTTTTAAGAGATTTTATATATCCCTATATATGTTTACAATGTTGTACTCTATATGTTTGTACTCTTTAACACTATAAAAATTTAAAATTTACTTTAACCAACCCCGTGTTTATACACAGGGTGTTTAGCTAGTTATTAATAAAATATTGGAAATAATGGATTAACTTCTTATGTGCTAAATATTTTTATGTTTAATAATTCTATATGGGGTTTAATTAACCAATATATATTTTTTAGAAATGCATTAACCAAAATAAATCTAAGTTTTTATATTTTATTATTGTATATATCTAACTTTTAAACTTATTTTTTAGAGCATCAAGAGTACATGAAACCATGACATTGGTAATCCTATGTGGCCTTTGCTACCAAAAGGGCACACCACTCCCTACCCTCAATACCGAGAAAAATTAAAAATGCTCAGCATTTAAATACCGGAGAGAGAGAGAGAGCCTCAAATGGTCATATTTTTTTAATCTACCCTATAAACAACCTTCACATTTTTTAACGACATCTGTCTTGACCCCGACACCATACCCTAGACCCAATCCGAGCTCGACCCCATAGAGGAAAACCAAGCTGAATCTGACGCCGTTCCCGATACCCAACCCACGTCCGGATCTACCTGACACAAAAAAGCAACATCAACCTCAAGAACTTAAGAACCAAACACCAAGTGGGCTCCCGAGGAGGTGGTGGCTTTGTCGAAGGGGTGGTCGATGTTTCCAAAAACAATCAAGTTAAACACTCACAAAAAAACACATCTTTTTGCAACTGCGTTGTGGAGTACTTCCTTAAAGAAATGAAGAAAGAATACCATAACAACCACCAGCTCAACTCAATTAGAGAGTGTTGAATCGACAAGTTGCGGCCTTCAACGGGATTTACAACAACTTGTGCACAAACCGAAGAAGTGGACAAAGCGACGAGGACATCAAGAAAAATACATATATACAACATAGGGATGCTTACAAAGTGAACTTTACTCTTGAACACACATGGGAGGTCTTTCGAGTTTGACCAAAATGTGCCCCCGTTCCACCACTATCTTCATATGGTTCAAGCAAAAAAACCAAAACTTTTGACTCCAACATTTTCTCAGACACACAAACAAGTCCCAATCAACCTCAACGAAGAAGAAAACGAGGTGGCAATTGAAGAACCACAACGGCCGGTTGGAAAAATGAATAGAAAAAAGTTTGTTTCTTCGACTTCATCAACGGTTCATCATTGGAATTTTCACAACTACTCAAAGATCTTGGCAGATTCCAAGGTCAATGAACGAACACAACGCAAAGCTTATTGACATTCAAGAATGTAATTGTTTACAAAAAGAAAAAAACAGGAGAAAGGGGGTGCCATTGCTAAAACAATCCGACAAAGATTCAGAATGCGAAGATCTCGAGATCGTGTTGAGTGCAAAATACGCGATTAGGGAAAATATTAGCTAAAAAATTAGCCGTGGTAGTCATTTCCTTTTCTATGTTATTTGTAAAAAAAATTTCTCTTTTAATTAACTAGATGATTTTTTTTATTTTAACAAAAGTTAGTTGTTAATTTTATTATTTTCCTCACTTATGTGTATTTATAATCTAACTTTATTAATTTTTGTAATAATAAAAGTAAAATAAATAAATAAACATATATATATTATTACTTTAAAAAAAGTTTAAAGTATTTGAAGCGTGCAAAATGAGAATCATGTGTATTTTTTAAATTTAAACATAGAGAAATAAGAAGTGTTATTGATGTGAAACTGTAGCATGAAGTATGAAATATAGATACTCTTAATGCTTTTAAATTATCAAAGTTGCCAATCTTACCATTTGATGATGTACCCAAAAACCTGAACAACAAGGTACACGTGACATTTTTATTTTGATTGATTTTATATCAAAATTACTATTAGTTTATTATTATTGTTGAAAATGTTAATGAAGAAGATTCAACAGCTAAATTTGAATGAAACACGACATATCTAGAACATTCTAAGATTTTTAACCAAAATACAAAATTGATGAGCAAAACGCAAGAAACAATCCAAAAACTAAAATCCAGAATCATGAACCAAAATTCAAAGATGAAATAATCATTAAGATATTGATCGAACGACACCCAAGAACAATCTTACTTGATTCATACAAAAAAAACCCTATAGATATATTTTCAAATGGAAATCAAACAGAACCTCTACAGATTTGTATGTAATTGCAACATAGAACCCTATAGATATATTGTCGGATGACAGAATATGTAACACCGTAATTTTCAAAATTAACCATTAAAAAAAACTTTTAAATAAAAGCAATTACATGCAGCAGAAGTCTTAAATCATAAGCCAAATTAATTGTTTCCGCCATAGAGGCGATTCAAAATCATTCATACTTAAACCATGGAGTTACGACTGTAGTCGTTCAAAAATCGTTCTCTAGTTTAAAACAGAACTGTAAAATAAATTACATAACCAAATTGTTCGTTGATACCAAATTACTAAATCGAACCACCTACTAATACTACCCTCCTCGCAGAACCATAACCTCTAAGCCACCTGCGTTAGTACAAGACACATTTAAAAAGAAACAAGCGTCAACTTACGCTTAGTGAGTCAATAGAAGTTGAAATCAAAAACCATAAAATATATATTCGTAAATAGAAATATGACATATAACTAAATACTATATCCCACCCTCCGTGTATTTGACCCGTACCCGATAACATGCAAACCATATAGCATCGAATGGGTCAAATATCCGCAATCATTTCATGTAATCATTCACACATAATCATAATCATACCGCATATAATCGCATAAATTCATATCGCATCATAATCGCATAAATCATATGGCATCATAATCGCATTATAATCGCATCAATCATATCAAAAGGTGATCTTAATGTAGAGTCTAAACACACACTAGATAACCCAAGGTTCACTACTCGCGTGCCCGGCCAACCTATATTTCCAAGTGGGGCGCAACTGCCACTCGAGAACATAGATCCCGAGACGCTGCTTTCGCTACTCCGACGGTGCGAGTACAAGTACTGTGTTGTCGTTCCAGTGCGATTCCAAACGAAGCCGATCGTTTTTCAACTTCTCCTTACACAATCGTGATGTATGATCTAGCCCCTCTGGTCTACATCACTCTGGTACTTAAACCCCGAAGTGTCCACATACCATGTGTCAATATAATCGTCTAAATAGACCAAATGACTCGTATTGGCTAGCACTTTAATCCTAGAAGGTCAATCATACCTACTAGGCCCGCAAAAATCCGCAAATGAGTAATACATTGTACTACCCCTGCCCGCTAAATACATGCATGCAAGTAATCGTAAGCAGCCATATGTAAATCACATTAAAGTGTAAATAATCATAGCGTGCATATTACGTGTTTGATCATGCATGCAACCAGTATTTAACTTAGAACATATAACATGTATCATCAATCAATATATATATATATATATATATATATAATCATCTCTGTTTCGAAAATAAGGTTTTGTCTATGTACTCGGTTTTGTAAAGATCTACTGAACTCACCAGAAACGACACGAAAGAACACCTCGAACCTAGATTGTTGAGCTTAGCACACGGACTGTCGAAAGTTGGTCTCACATGCTTCAAAACGCCACTCGAGAACACCACAAACAAACCCGAGGTCGAAACTTGGCCCAAAATTGCTTTACCGAACACCTGATCCAAGCTAACGCTCACAAACGAAGTCCTAACACCGGAAAACGCTCAAGAACTTTGCAATCTCTTTAAATTTTGGCAGAGTAACGGTAAGGAAGTGAAGTGTGTGAAAATGGCTGATCTTGATCTTGTATATATGGGCATAGAAAATGGTCCGACGCGTCGCGTCCAAGAACTCAACGCGTCACGTTCTGCGACATGCAGAAACTGACACACGCAACCTCGACACGTGTTCTGCCGCCCAAACACGTCGCGTCACGATCTCGATTTTCCAGGATTTTCATTTTCTTTTCTTTTCTTTAAATAATAACATTCCATTATTATTATTATTAATGACTTAAACTCTAAAAATAATATTTTGTTTCTCGAATAATAATATTACAAAAATTTCGGATCGTTACAGAAGAGATTAGAATAGTTGCAAACCTTGAAATCATAGACTAATCGTGTACGAGTTCGATGGAGTTCAGATTGAATGTGATTTAGGATTTAATCCTTGAACACGTGTTTCGATGCTTGAAGTTGATATATCGATTGTGTTTAGATCGAATATGGTTGAAAGTTGAAACAATCCAGATATGTTATTGTTAATATTAATTTATTATTGTATTTTGAATAGTTTGTAAATATGAAATTCCTTATCACTTGCCACATCACCTATTACGTGAGAGCAGTTAGTTTCACATTAGTTCTAACATTTTATAACATGCCGAATACATTAAAAGATAACTTTAAAACTCCGGTGCATTAAATGAAATGTTTTAAATTTGAATATACATAATAATAAAAAAGTGACAAGTTGTATACATTGTGATAAATTAAATAATTAATAATTGTTTAACCATCAAAGTTTTAGTTCAGTTTCGGTTTAATAATCAAAAATTTTATTCAAACGGTTTTACCATAAATTTGAATTTGTTATGATTTAATCCTCAAAGTTACACTTTCTTTTTAGTTAAACTTTAAAAAAAATTGCCAACCAATTTAACCCTTAAAATTTTTGTTAAAAATTGGTTTAACCCTCTAAGTTTTATAAAGTCTTTAATAAAACTAAAATGAATAATCAAGTAGAGAGGGTAAAATCAAAAACCATACAAAACTTAAGTGATTACTTAGTTTTTTAACAAAACTTCGAGGTTTAAATCATTTAAATTTTTTTGAGGTTTAAACAAATTCAAAACTTATGATAAAATTGTTTAGAAACAAACCTTGATGGTTAAACCAAAATTAAATGAAAACTTTGATGGTTAAACCTTATTATATGCCTTTGATTCTTTATCTCATAAACTAAGTTAGACATAGGTATAAATATCATTTTTTTTAAATTAACATATATTACAAGAAATAATAATAAAAATGAAGTTAACAAATAAAGTAAATAAAATTACAACAAACTGATAATAACTACTAAATTGTTACTTAAAAGATGGTAGATGAAAAATCATACCGTTTTTCATAATTTCATTGTTGGAGAAGTACTTTTGATCTTTCTCATACACAAAAGTAACATATATTAATTTTATTTCTAAGATACTTATCTTAGCAATCCAATAATACACGGCTAATTATTATAATTATTGTACATTAGAACAATTATTTTAGTTCATTAAAAAAATAAAAAAAGATATGCATTACGGAAAATAAAACAAGAAACTTTATATTTTGTCAATGCGTAGATTTTTTTAATGACAAAAGAATTGCAAGTGGGCCGGGTTTGACGAAGAAAGGTGATTGCTTGTATGATAACCCAAATATTTATAAATAATAATAATAATAATAATAATAACAATAAAACGAATTTAATATCTACTTAAATTTGCCCAAGATTTGTTAATAATGAGATGTTGTTGGACCTAAACTAACCAAACTCATTAACCATCTTAGGTTAGGCCTAGATACTAATATATGTCCAGCCCTCACGACCTAATCGATTGAATTGGTATTTCGAACGAGAGCCATTATCAAAACCCGGCCAAATTGGTGGTCATCTCCTTGAATCTGCAACGAACACGGCTATAAGTACGTATAAGCTTAGCCTCGTTTCTTCAATCGGGAACCACCAGGTGTGAACCGAAATTGAGAGTGAGAGGGGGTGTAAGGGTCGACATAACAAGGCAGCAATTGTGTGGCAATTGTAGCTATATACGATATATATCATAAAAATTGAAATGCATTCTCTTTAATTGTTCGCGTATTCGGGCGGTCCCCAAATGGGAAAATCAAAAACCAAATCCAAACCATAAACCGATTTAATTATTCGGGTGTATCCACAAACTGATCCAAATCAATTAAGCCATAACCAATTAACCCAAACTAGAATAGAGCGTTTGGATTTTCGGATGAAACCAATTAACGAACACCCCTAGTACTTGTACGTTCTGGAGGAATCTCTATGACTACAATAATTAGGAATGCTCATCAGAAACATTCCAATAACCTGCTAGATGTCAGTGCTTTTGACATGATCCCTTAGTTAAGGGACATGTTTCAGGAGCAAGCTCGCACAGAGCATTATGATGCCATTCGGGCTCTAAATGCGTGCAAGATGACTAAGGGGATCGACCTCTGTCAGTACCAACGTTATAAAAATGAAGGGGCACATTGACCACCCAGAAAGACTTAGACACCCGGTACCGTTGTAGTAGGCAACAGACATGATTCTGAACAGTTTCTTTTGAACCTATATACAGGGAGAAGTTTATTTGACACTATTCTTAATGTGAGAACCGCGAGTACTATTTGTAATCACCATTAATGTTCATTATTAGGGGTATTTTGTTCATTTAAATATTTATCTAACCGTGAATTGTGTCTAGGTGGATGCGTCATTATTTAATAAGACTTGATTTTCTCAAAATACCTCTATAAACGAGTTATTAATAAGCCGTTAACAAGCATAAACGAGGGCTCATTAATGATTTATTAGCATTTTACCCATTGATTTAATTTAATTAAGAGTCAAAATTGGTTCTCGCAATTCTTGTAATAAGAATGGTTTTCGTAATAAGAACCGTTCTTAGATGAATTTACCCTTTGATATATATTCAAAAATGGTAGTTGCCACCCCCATCTTTTTTATTTTCTCTTTATTTATAAGCTATTCACCTTTTCCCTTTTATAACTAAAATATCTAAAAAATACTCGGTATGAATTCATAAAAAAATACACCATAATAACAATTAATTTTTTCCATTTAATTAGACACCACATTTAATATGTTTTAATTAATTTTTTAATTGGGTTTTAAATATGGGTTTTTTAATTTTTTGTTTTTACATGTAAATTCATATGTGAAATTACAACATTTCATATGTAAAAAACAGTGTTTCATATTTTAATGTTATTATTCACATCTGAAAAAGAACTACTGAATTTCACAAGTTCGTTCATATGTGAAATAATAAAAAATCACCGTCACTTCTCACATATTTCACATGTGCAATGAAACAGTTTCATATAAAATACAGTATAACACATTGAATAAACAGAAAAACAATGGTCGAAAGCTTAAATCCAAAAATCCAAACAACACGTCTCCTTGACTCCTTCCTCAGTCAACAACCATATGAATAGTTATAGATGTAAAATTGATGGAGATTAAAACAAAACTCATATAAATTATCCTACCTTGCATCTCTAAATGATGCAGATAGGTTCATAAGTGAAAATCCTTGAAAATGATTTGAAATATCTAAAATCTATAAAAAAGTAAGTAAAATAAAATACGATTGGAATATATAAAAAGCAATATAAACATTCTTTGAACATACAATAAAATCCATGGAGGTGAAGGTGGCTACATGCAGATAGAGTAGTGGTGATGGAGGTTAACGGTGGGCAATGGTGGTGAGGAAAGTTGGTGGGGTGAGGTAATCTACAGTCACTTGATGAAGATGTAGGGTGTAGAATATGAGATCACGGGAACATAGGTTAGAGACTTACAACTGTTGATGATGATGGCGGTGGCAAAAACAAAGAGTGGTTGCTCATCGACCGGTCTTCAAGAGGTGGTTTTCAGATATGATGGCGAACAACAACGATAAAGGAGATGGTGGTTTTCAAATCCGATGGCGGTTTTCAGATTGATGGTGGAGGACGATGGTAAGGTAGATAATACAGTAAAGGAGATGGTGGTTTTCATATTTGATGGTGGAGGACGACGGTAAGAAGCATAAGACGGCAAGGGAGATGGTGGTTTTCAGATCTAATGGCACAGAGGAAGTCGCAGAGGAGGGTGATGGTGGGTGATGAGAGAAAGAGAAGGTAAGGGTGAGTATGAGAAATGGGAGAGAAAGATGAAAGGTCTTAATATTAAATGGGATCAAATATTAAATATTTGTCTTGTGCATTATGATAGACTTCTATTAGGCCACATGTAGTGGTCAACCCGAGAGCTTTCGAGTAAGTGTGGGTTGAGTGGGTTCCTTCGGGAACACCACTACTACCCTTTCGGGTTCCTTCCCTACTTTTTATTTTCGGTTTCGCCAACCCAAGAGAAATGAAATGCTTTTTCATTTTTCATTTTTTTGGTTTTTTAGTGAGAAAGGGGAGAAAGAAAAATATTTGGGTTGATTGAGAAAGGTGCTATTTGGATTTTGGGTTGATTTGGGTTGGGCAGAAAAAAGTAAAAAAAAAAAAGCCAATGTGATAGTGATGTGACATTTGGGTTGATTTGAGAAGGGAAGGGTGCTACTCATCAGGAAAATAATTCAGCCCCTTTCGATATAAATCGCTGAGTGGAAGTGAGCATAGATCAAAATAAAAGGAACGATTGAGATTTAGTCTTCCATCCTCATTAATATCTAGGTAATCAAACGAACCTATTTATATAGAAAAATGTTACTTTTTTTCCTACTTCTCCTCCTATTCATCATAATATGACATGTGGAGTCCACTATTCTCTTTCCTCATATACTCTATAGATTTTGACACTTGTGTTAATCTTGTAAGTAGAAGTATATATTACTCTCATTTATGTATGTAAGTGTTTTGTGTGTGTGGTGTGGAGGCTCGGCCCACCAAGTAACCTTTGTAAATGGACACTTCAAGTAGAGTAAACCTAGTCCATTAAAACCCATTTACGCAAGGCCTATAGCCTATAGGTGTATAATTTATTATTTATATTCCGTAAAAACTAATAAATACCAAGTATATAAATTCAGTGACTATTTGACCCTAGTTTTACATTATATATATATATATATATATCGAAAAGTTCATTTGAGAACCGTTTTTATTGCGAGAACCAATCTTAGCCGTTTAATTTCCCCTCCTTCAATTGGATTGTCCACCCATGAATTCCTTACATGCACCCTGTCACACTCAATCCTCTCACGCTCTTCATCCATGAATTCCACTTACCACTTACATGACCAAGATTGGTTCTCGCAGCTCATTTTGGATAATGGAATTCATGGAATGAAGAGTGTGAGTGGATTGAGTGTGACAGGGTGCATGTAAGGAATTCATGGGTAGGCAATCCAATTGAAGGAGAGAGAATTGGACGATTAATATTGGTTCTCACGGTTCTCGCAATAAAAACGGTTCTCAAATGAATTTTTCAATATATATATATATATATATATTACATTAGAGGTAGGTTCATGTGAAAAGCATTTTATTTGTGAAAAGTGCGAATAGCTTTTATGATCGTTGGATGATTAAATTAATGGCTAGAATGATTAATGGCAATTATGTAATTAAAGTAAATTATTAGGAGATTTAAATATATTAAAAAAGGATAAAAATGTCTTTTACCTACCAAGATTCTACCCTAATTAATACCTCTCCTAATTAAAACCCTACCATATTTTCTTCTTAGAAGAATTCCGCCCCTCCCCATTTACGTCTCCCTCATTCCTTTCGATTGACTTCTACAGCAAAAGGTCAAGATACATCATTGCCACTAATAAGTTTTGATTAGTTCAACTTATTCCTTCATCCATCCAAGGTGGAGAATACGATTTTTACCCGCTCCATTTTTTGCAATCTAGTTAGAGTTTGTTCCTTGATATCATCTTCCCCTTCAACCAGGGTTATTTATTTAATTGTTTGAAGAATTAAACCAGAGCTAGTTGAGGACGACCAACTCAAAGACATCGTAGATCTGGTCTTCCCCCTCCCCCCTTCTTCAATAGATCGATCATCTACTCCACTGCTGCCATACTTTTGCTTTTTTATCACCGTCGGCGGACCACCGCCATACTAGCTTCTCCACCGCCGCCATTCATGAATGCCTCCCAAGATCAAGAAACTAAGTCAAAAGATCTATAAAGTTTCGGTATTTTCATTAATTTAATTTTTTTAAATAGATATTTTTTAGATTTTCTATTTTTTCTAGATTTATTAAGTTTATTAAATTTTTTATTTTTGTATGTGTCGAAGAAGATATTTCATTTGTATATTATTTCTAAGATTATATTGTGGGTTTGGTTTGAATATGAATAATGATCATTGGTGAATTATATAATTATAAATGTTTATTGGTGAATATAGTATATTGATTGTAGAAAAATAACAAAAATGGATAATACACTAAAAAGGTTTTTTTTTTTTGTTATTTGTATTGTTTGTATTTTGTATGTTCGTTAGTGAATAAATAAAATATATAGGTAACACGCCGGCAATTTTTTTTTTTTAATTTTAAGCAGATATTCAGTAATGAACATTGATAATTAGAAATAAATGTCTGTAAAACTTCCTCTAATTTTATACATAATTACTAGTGAACAAACTATTCAATAGTAATCGAATCACGTTTAGACGTAATTACTAGTGAAAAAGCTATCAAATAGTAAAAAAATCACGTTTACGAAACATTGACTTATTGTCGACTGTTCACTAATAAACGTAGGTGATTAGAAATAAGAACGTGGGTATTTTTATAATTTCCGGTAAATGTTCATTAATGAATCTCGAAATACCAGCCATGAGAGAGAAATTAATTGGATAGAGAAATAAATTGGAAAAAGAATAAATTTAAGATTACTATTATACTCTTTTTTATTTAATTAAATACAATAATCTGATTTATGTGTGCCATTAGATCAAAAGATAATCAAAGGCTATAAACGCTTCTCGCGTTTTTCGCGCTTTTCGCAAATAAGGTACTTTTCGCATGAACCCTCCCCTATTACGTTATAATACATTTTACACACTCTCTCTTATTTTCTTTAATCACTTAAAATTTTGACAATAAGAAATTACTAATTATATACCCTCCAATAACTTTCATTTCTCTCTCTCTTACTTTATACATTTCCATATAAACATATTCTTACATAACCACACATTTCCCACTCATAAAAAATGAAGAAAACAGTTGTTTTCTTGTTTTTTAAAATTTATTCTAAAAATAAGGAAAAGAGTTGATCGGGAAAAAAAAGAAAAAGAAATAAAACAACATGTTACCAGTTATAAACTATTTGCTAAATATCATAACTTTATATTCTATAAAACAACATGCTATCTAGTAGAATCTATTTGCCGCCACAACATTATATGTGTATCATGATAATATAGCAAAAAAGAGTGACATTTGACGGATCTAGTATGTAGCATACATGATGTGGTAAGTGTTAGCCCTCATACACGGTCTTAATTCTAGAATGAGTTTTTTCAATTTTTTTATCCAGATGCAACTTTTACTCAAAGTTCTTTAGATTTGTGTATATAAAGAATATTTCAAGATCTGCCATTAAAGAGCAACAATGCAAGAACTTTATGCTCATTAGTAAGGAATTAATGATCAAGTTAGTCATGATACGCTACTTAATTTTCATAATTAAAGTGTCCATATAACAGATGAGTATGAAATCAAATAAGGTATGTCACCGGTGTGTTACTTTATTAACACATTATAAGGTTAGTCATCAAATTGCAATCTAAGTAGTAAGGATTACCACATTCACTAGTTGCAACTTTAATGATGGTAGACATTATCCAGTATCGTGACTTTGAATCTGTGTCTAGAATCAAAGTTGGTCATTGTAGGATTATCTTATTATTTGAATTTCATTATAACTCAGACATATGTGTGAAATATCAAATTCGAAAAGTGATATACACAATCGTATAATATAAGAAATCCGAGCTTTGTGATTCTAGATATTACATTGTTCCAAGGATAAGTTTCCAACATACTCGATCGTAATATATCAAATAAATACACTAACAAAAATATGTATTCATATAAATATATGATCATAAACCAAATAGAGTAATGATATATAGACCTAATAAATCAATCTAAACACGTGTCTAATCAATTTAATGTTTGACATGTGTTTTAGATACTCTCTCTTATAATCTTCACCTTTGATCGAACCACTTGTTACTATCTTTTTATTAGGCAAACATTTAAAGTACATACAAATCATTTTCCGGCTCGAAAACCAAAAAAGAGAAGGTAAAGACCAGTGATCGATACATGAACTACATAATCAAATTCATATTTTTGTTAAGGAAATCACGAACAATGATTCTGTATGCATTCTGTGTAAAATGAAAACTATCCCAAAACACGTATTCCGAGACATTTGTACATGTGTACTTGCATAAGAAAGCTACCTCTATAGTACCTGTGCCGCAACAACCTATATTTGAAATATCAAACCCTGCATGTATACATATATCGTAATTAAAATGATTTACATTAATTAAAACGAATAATTAAACGGAAGAATTTTGATATAATCCGGATATTTATTAATAATATTTGAAGATATGTATTATTATTAGATAAGATTTGTTATTTAGCATTTATTATTTAGATATGATTTATTATAGATAAGGATTAGGAGTTAGAGTTATTTTAGGATTAGATTACTCTTATTCATTATAAATAGGTGCTTTAGGGTTGTAATTTGATTATGCAGAAATTATTGGTGGTTCTTTTATCATTGGAGGGTTGGTTTACCTCTCGAAAGTAAACTATAGGAGAGCCGATCGACCTCTCGAAAGTCGATTATTCTATCTTTTCATCTTTATTTCTGATTTCCATTTTGATTCTTATCAATTGGTATCAGAGCCCTGCGCTCCTGGTAACAACATGGTAAGCAACACGGATAGAATCAATAATCTGGAATCCGATGTGGCAAAAATACGGGAGGATTTGGAGGCTAACCGCGCTCAAAACACGTTGCAATTCCAAGAGATGATGAAGGTGATTTCCGACTTAACTTTGGCAGTCGGAAAGAAAGGATCAGTAAAGGGGGACGAATCAGGTTCCGATGACGAACAAGAAAAAAAGATTAAGGTGGTGGAGAATGTTGAACACACAATCAACAATACGAGAGAAAAGTGTGGAGAAGGGAATGCGGAAAAAAAGAAGGGAGTAGAAGAGAAGAATAAGCAACAAAAAATTCGTTCACGCGAGGTTAGACAAAAGCCACAACAACAGAATAAAGTGGTGAAAGTGACGGTATTCTGGAAGAAATTTGTGCTTGCGTCAAGCCGAACTAGAAAAAATGGTGATGGTGACACATTGGGAGGAGTCTATGGTCATTCTTGGGCCAACCAAAAAACACGAGCAGATAAGAATTTTGACCATAAAGTTGGATTTATTAATTTATATGATTCGGACGCTTTGTATTGTCAACCTATAAGAAGACAACCCCAAAGAATGATATGGGATCCTGGAATTTGGTTCGTTCTTGGCAACACCTTAAGGACAAGGTGTTTTTGGGGGCCGGAGTAATGATATAATCCGGATATTTATTAATAATATTTGAAGATATGTATTATTATTAGATAAGATTTGTTAGTTAGCATTTATTATTTAGATATGATTTATTTTAGATAAGGATTAGGAGTTAGAGTTATTTTAGGATTAGATTACTCTTATTCATTATAAATAGGTGCTTTAGGGTTGTAATTTGATTATGCAGAAATTATTGGTGGTTCTTTTATCATTGGAGTGTTGGTTTACCTCTCGAAAGCAAACTATAGGAGAGCCGATCGACCTCTCGAAAGTCGATTATTCTATCTTTTCATCTTTATTTCTGATTTCCATTTTGATTCTTATCAAATTTATACAAAAAATGTATGATAACCAGCGTATGCATTTGTAGATTGATGACGCATCGTCATACCTACGTTCCGAACCAAGGTTTACTTATGGATCGAAACTCATCTACCGATTTGGACCTTGTGTATTACTCGACATATATTATGTAATAACCAACGTGAATTACCTAAATGGACCATAGATAGCATTAGTGACATTACCCAACTCGTCCCTATAAAAGGGGACACCCGCCACGAGGTTAAGTGATCCCCTCCTCCTCTCTTCTCATTACTTGTCTACACTCTATGTACTTACTCTTGACATACATATACATATAGTAATTTTCTAACACAAACATATATACGAGTTATGACTTGAAAGTTGGAGGTGGATCTTGGGGCTTTGGCTTTGAGGTCCCCTTCACACGGGATTTTTTATATTCGTAGCAAAATCCAAACTCGAAACGATGAAAAACGACTCTACTCAATCATCAAAACAGACCTGACAAACCATAGGTATGACTAAACGTCATCATAGATCTTTTTGTTAAAGTATAACATTGGGAGATACAATATGTAGAGGGAGTGTTGGGATTCTAAGAACACAATAAATATACAAGTAATCCCAAACACCCTTCCTAATAAATATGAAGACCATTTTGATGTATTCTATAATTGGAAAAAAGAGAACATACCATATTTTGTAGGGGTTTGGATGATGTCAAGTGGAAAATAATAAGCATCAATGTAAACCATCCTTGCAAAAGGGAGATTATGGTTTAAATAATTGATCTCCATTGATAGCTTAGTGTTGAATAACTCTGCTAACTCATTGTACTTCCCTGCACATTCTCTTTGTGCTCCTCCTTCCAAAGTTCTTTGTGATGGTAGACATCCAATTGGTGGTATACTAAAAACACCAATTCTTCGACCACCTAAATTATATAAATTCTGTTGTTGTTTTTCAACCATAAAGTTAGTAACAAAAATTATGATTATTATGTCGAGAACCCGGATATTTTTTTAAATAAAAATTGATCGATCACACCAAAATGTTAGAAACTTTTAGATTTGTTGTTATAATTGTGTGTACGGAACTAACTTTTATCATTGATGTAACAAGATTCTATGTTATCACTTGATGGCTGATATGTTAAACTGCTATAATTAGAAAAATCGTTTGTCACGTCATTTTATTCTGAAGTCAAGTGTAATGCCACTCACACCAATCCCCATTATAACAAGTTTATGACATCAAATGGTGGTGAAGTAAAAGTTTAATGTATGAAGTACTAGTGATCATATATCACATCAATATTATTAGATTATGACCGAAACACTCACAATCATGACACTAAAATAATCTGACATAAGTGTTACGTGTTAGTCATTCTCCATAATGGAAGAGATGACGCTCCTATTACAAATACTCTTTGACTTTTTGGGTGCTAAGATCCAAAGTTCAGAGGGAAAAGCCGCTTAAGACTCGAAGAGAGAAGGCTAAGCTCTCGGGAGGGCTGGAGAAATGTTTCACTCCATACTTAAGCCTTAAAAAGTAAAAGTGACAATTCGGACATGTTTATATGAAAAATAAAATGGTTAATTATGATTTTGTATATATGAAAAGTGAAAATGGTTATTTTGTTTTTATTATAACGCTACAAATCAAATAGAAAAAAAATCTATAAACTTAATCACAAGAAAAATAAGTCACGCTGTTTAAGGGTTTTGAAAGGTAATCAATTACATAATCAAATATTTATAGTTTCTACTCTTCTTAATCTTTTAATTATTTCTAAAAATAAAAATATCCCTTATTAAATCTATAATATCAAGAAAGTATTATGAAGGTCGAATATGTAACACTTCTTAAAATATACATATTATTAAATTTATCCTATAATAACATATTGGGTTCAATTTTATATATTATTTTATAATTTTTTTTAATAGTGTTATAATTTTGTGATAAAATTTACCTGTAAGAAAGAGGAAGCAGAGTTGACCATAAGACGAGTGTATGAATCAAAGTCAAAGTGGTATTTCCTTAAAGGGTTATTGAAGTAGGTGTTGGTAACGTCGTTGCTGCCTGTTGCTACAATGAATAGTCCTTTGCTTAGTATCTTGTTCACTACTTCCTCCCCCGCCATTGACTTCACCTTCTGCAAGTACTCTTTAAACAACTCGATTTGCTCCTCGAGTGATATCACTGACTATATATAGGCAAATAAGTAAAATTCACATATGAATCTAGTGATTCAAGACAATATTATGAAACAAATCACGTAGATTTTGATCAATTTATAAACGAAGTAGTCGCTTTATGTTATGTTTAATTTACTTTAACAAAACAAACGAGAATTACCAAGACAGATTAAGAGGAATTTAATTTGAGCTATTTACGTATGATTTAGGTTGTATTTTTTTTTCTAACGAGGCAAATGAGCGTAGACATATAGATTAAACAAGAATTTTAATCAAATTACTTATAAATGCGTTGATTCAGATTATGTTTTATCTCTAAAGATCATACGAGTAAAACTATACAAATTATTAAAAGGTATTTCAAACAAATTCTTTGATTTGAGTTATGTGGTTTACTGAAACAACCCAACGAGTAAAAAAAAGAAAAATTAAAAGGAATTTTTAACTAATTTACATATGAATGTGTCCATTCATATTCAAATGGAATTCAATCTATTTATATTTTAATATAAGATGAGCTGATTTAGGTTATCCTTATTCTTAAATATATCAAACAAGTAAAAAAACAAGACCGATAAACAAGAATTTCAACAAATTTAAGTATGAACAAGTCTATTTAGGTTATTTTTTATCTTTATTACATCAAACAAGTATAGTAATTTACAGAGGCGAACTTAGGATTTTCGATGACTGATGACACCATATAATAATAAAAATAAAATTAATTAAAACTGAGGATATTAATCGGGCTTCCAGTTAATCGGATTGGGTTAACAAGGTTTCGGTTGTTGTTAAAGTCTATGGTAATATAAGAAATATACCTAGGTCCACATATGGTAATATTAGAAATGGACCAGTTCTTTTAATTCGGTCGAAAATTGTCCAAAGTCTCTTTTTTTCCTTTTGTTTCAAAGATCACACATTATATTTATAAAAACTACTCGGATATTTTGAAGAAAAATTGTTTAGGTTTAACCAATTTGCTCTGCCCCGAAAAAAAAATACTCATTTTCAACGTATTACACAAGAAGTTTGGTTCGTTTGTTTTGTCACCACTAATTAAGTTGTACATACCGCGAGCTCGGATGTAAGAGGATCGTATCCACCACCTCCGGAAGCAAAGTTCACTCCTGTTACTAGATCTTCAATTTGAAGGCTTGGGTCAAGATATGGAGGCAATACATCTTTGACTCCAAGTTCTTCCACTGCAAATAATCATATATACGACAAATTGCCACATTAAGATCGATATGTTTATCAAAAACTTAAAAAAAAAAAAAGAAAGAAAGAAAAATCAATGAATTTCATTACCTACATGCACACTAGACACTCAAACATATACTCACATATCATTATTGGAGATATCATAGATTAGAGTTAAGATAACTTAGTTCGATTGTATAGATGGGCTAAGGTCTATTAAGGTTTCTTTTGTAACAGTGTACTCAATATTTCAATATAACATAAAACACTTATGAAGTTTTTATTATTCTATATGGTATCAAAGCTTTAGGATTCTGGTCGTATCTTCTCTTTCTTTCCTAATGAACCCTTGCTCAACTATACAATCGTGTTAATTAGGTTATAAAATTCTTATCTACATTATCTCTAATACACACATGTATGCATATACATGTACATGCCAGATACACAAAATACAAAAGTACGAACGTCTATATATGTGTATGTATAATGGATCAAATAAGAACTTAAATATACATAAAAACCGTAAGAATCATTCTAGATCACACATCTCATAATCATTCATGAAACTTTATAGAAACATCGATGATTTAATCATATAAAACAAACAGAAAAAGACATGTATTTGTGTGTGTATGTATGTATGTATGTATATACCAAGGAAATCAGAAGGAACTTTGCCATTAGAAAACCTGCCAGTAGGTTGACCTCCTGAAAAGTCTTGACCATAAGGAGGGTAATTCACCTTGAAAATTGTCTGCAAGTAATTGTTGTTTCCTGTATCAACTACTGAATCTCCAAACACAATAACTGCTGGCACCATTGAATCATTGCTTCCATTGCACCTTAAATGCAATAACATCACAAAAACAAGAAGATGAAGAAGAAAAGAAAGTGGTTTATGGAGCAGGGAAAACTGCATTGCTATTTGGGAAAGAAATGCACATTTGATGCTTATTTCTAAGAGCAATAAATACACACATCCAACTGCATGTTGTCATGGGTTTTTAATTCTACAAGTTTTTTTAAACAGCAAATTTAGTGGGTTGGGTCCATAATGATATTTATATAAGGCAGTATGCGAGCCTTAAGTCACGTATTATGAGGGAGTAATACCCTCCATCATTTTATAGAAAAACCCCCACTGTCGAGATTCAAACCCAAGACCTGAGCTATTGGATAAAACCCCTATACCACTGGGCTATACCATAGTAGTTTTAATTCTACAAGTGATTAATGTTTTTTTTTACTATTTTAGGATGAATATAACTTATTTTTCTATTTTGGATCTCGTGAGATTGTTTGGAATTCATCATTACATACCTACATGCATTTATTTATGTCTTGGTTATCAATATAAAGTTTAAAATATCTCGTGAATAGTAGCTATTTTTATTACTTTTTGTTAATTATAAAAAATAGGCCTACAAATACTATATATGTAACCAAAATTTATTTATATTTTGATAATATATTGTTATATCAACAACCAAAATAAAAATAGGCCCTCTTAATTAATACGATTCTTTTTATATATAGGTAGAATTCACTAATACTACAATAATTGGTATGCTAATAACTTAAGAAGAATAGTTGTAATATAATTTACCTAGTATTTGTGTAGCCTAATAGGTTACAGGCTAATTATATTAAACATGAGTTTTCAAATTAATTCTTATTGTCCGGGCTTAAAAATTATAATGTTAAACCTATATAAAAGTGTATTATAATTGGGTGCTACTATTTGGCCTCCCTCCTCTGCAATACTCATATGTCTAATTATTGAATTACAGTATTCAATACAATTTTTTTCCTCACAAATATCACATCAAGGAGGCTATTTAAATATATATAAGAGGTACCAATAGAATCACTCATTATAATTTCTTTTGGTTCCTCTTCTGAATATGAGCGATGTATGATCTCTCACCTTGTATGCTCAAAGACCACCCATGTGGTTTATGTTTGTGTTGTGATGAATTTGAAGTATATAAATTTAGTGGGTTAATTATCACCTTATATCAATTTAAAGAAAAAAATACTATTCATTCTAATTTTCAATTCTAACCTTCTATAAAATTTTACTTTTCATCCTTCAACTTATATAAATTGTATTTGATAACTAAATTTTTTTTATTTTCTATTTTTTATCTTCAAATTATATAGATTACATTTTACATAATAACATAATTCATATTATTTATGCAACTAGTCATTTTAATTTTCAATTCTAACCCTTTATAAACTTTTACTTTTCATCCTTCAACTTATAAAAGTTACATTTCAGCTGTACTTTTTATTTTTATCTATTATTTTTCATCTTCAATATATAGGATTACATACTCTAATCTTTTTTTACGAAAACAGGTACACCTTCAATAACTTCCAACAACTAATATTAGATTAGGTGCTAAAAAGCAAATATATTTTTATGAACTAAATATTATCTATGTATGCTAGCTTCGAACAAGTATATAAAATTATATATAAATTAAATTAGTAAAAATTTGAATGTTTAAATATGAAACCAGCACAATATGCGGATATGATATTCCTTGTTAAACTTCAACATGTACACCACAATTAACAAAAAGTAATAAAATAGATGCTATTCATTTATTTTCTAAGTTTTGGATAACAAGGAATATTATATCCGCGCGCTGCGCCGGGTTCATATGTAGACAATCATTTTTTTACTAATTTAATTTATATATAATTTTACATATAAGATGTTTGTTTCAAAGCTAGTATGATAATAGTTAGTTCATAAAAGTATATTTATTTCTTGCAACTAATTTAATATTAGTTGTTGAAATTTGTTAGAGGTCACATGTTTACTTAACAAAAGATTAGGGCATGTACTCCTATATATTGGAGATGAAAAACAATAAATAAAAATAAAAAATAGAGATGAAATCTAACTTGTATAAGTTGAATGATGAAAAATAAAATTTTATAAAGGTTAGAATTGAAAATTAAAATAAATAGTTTCATAAAAAAATATGAATTATGGTATAATGTAAAATGTAATCTATATAATTTAAAGATAAAAAATAGAAAATAAAACATAAAGTTATCAAATGCCATTTATATAAGTTGGATGAAGAAAGTTAAAAATTTATAAAAGGTTATAATTGAAAAATGAAATGAATAGTATTTTTTTTTATAAATTGATATATGGGATAATATATGACTCTAAGGTTGGTTATTATACAATATACATATTCTATTTAATTAGCCATACCTTTGACTGTAACTTGATGAGAACAATATTGTTATATCACGCAACATGGATGTGGTTGCAGGTTATTCATTGCGAATTTATGAGGCTTTTTGCATTTTCCAATGCTTTCTAGTTCATGTATTATATTGTGGTATAACATTATTATTATTATTATTATTATTATATAAACTTATAACTTTATGATTTAGGTTAAGAATTTAATGTCAAAATTCTATGTTTTTTAACGGTAATAAAAGACAAACTAAAAGAAAACTTCGGCTTAACCATCACCCTCTCCTAGCAAGCCAAATATATTATAATAAACTCTAGCAAGATACTAGAGATAGAAGAGTTTTACAATTGGAAAAGAGAGTTACAAGTTTAGAACACCACATAAACCAAACTAAAGATTTACAATTTGCTCTAAGTTTCATCCATATAAACAAAGTAGCCTGAATTTCATCCATATATAACGTAGCTAGGAATCTTTTTCTATTAAACACCAACATGTTTCGAGCCTTCCATATAAGCCAAAGCAAAGTTCCAACAGCGGCTGCTAAAAATTTCTTCTTCTTTTCTAATCTACCACCATTTTTTAGCACACTTATCAATTCTTCAAGCATTGAATGCTGACTCACTGTGATATTACACCAATCCAACACCCAATGTCACACCTTCAATATTTATGGACATGCATAAAATAGATGATGTGCAGTTTCCTCCTCCCTTTCACAAACTGGACATATAGTTGTTGGAAAAACAATACCACGAGCACCAAGATTTGACCTTGTCGGAAGTCTTTTTAGCAAAAGTCAAAATTCTATGTATATTTACTTTCTTTCTAGTTAAATCTAATTGGTATATATGGGATAAAAAGAGAGCATAAATAGTTGTTCGTTAATAATGTTATCGATAAAAAGAGAGCAAAAGTCAAATGTGAACGTTCGCACGCTAGGAACGGGTGTACGTCGTGGAGACCAAGTGCACAACGTGCAACATCGAAAAATTGAATACTCCACGTCGTGGAGTGCAAGTGCACGATGTGCAACACATATATATAGACAGGATGCAGTATTTTTTTAGACAAGATGCAGTATTTATAGACAAGATGCAGTGTTTATTAGCCGAGATGCAATGATTTTAAGTTGAGTACAGTGATTTTATAGACTAGATGCAATGTTTCTACCGTTACACATTTTAAGACTGTTTCTATTGGATATCAATTAGCCAGCCTTGAACCTCTCTTTCTTGGATCGTTATTTGCGACAGACTGATAGAAAGATCTAGAGATAGATCTGCAAGGGATTGCCCTGTATATGTGTGTGTGTTTCATAATCTTAATTCGAGACAGAAATTTAAAAATCGGTCGAATTTAAAAATATTATGTTTTGATAAAACAAATTATATATGTTTTGTGAATCATTTTTGTATAAATGCATGTGAATCAATTTTAAGTTGTATTGTAATTTGAATTAACAATTACGATTTTCATTCTAGGAACATCATTATGTAGGCTTATAAATGTTAAATTCAAATACTTACCGGATAATATTAGAACACGTGTTAAATAAGTTGGTTTGTATGTCAAAATACAATTGATTCACATGTGAAATGTCGTTGATTCATATATTAAATGCTTAAATACCATATATTTGTATATGAACTACCATATTAATTCACAGATGAAATGTCATTTATTCACAATTAAATAGACAGTCTTAAAAACTATAATGTATATGTTTTGTTTACACTTGAAATACGATATGTTCACATTTGAAACCAACATATACAAACCAATCTGTACTAGAGTTTGAGCCAAAAAGATACAAATGTTACCCACAATAGTAAAATAAAACTACAAAATCATGACAACCCATTTAGAACAATTATAAACAATCCAAATCATATAGAATAACTCAAAATGAGAGTAAAAAAGTTGATGAACATCCTATATATTCATATACAGTTATCACTGTTGCATATAGTACCATCAATGACTTCCACCGGTGACCCCCTTCACAGGCGAAGTTATTTTCTCAACACAAAAAACCACCAATGAAGCATGGTACCACCGACAAAAAGACATTTTCCACTCTCTTATATACCACCACGATACATAGTACCAATTTTCGTCGACAATGCACGACAACTATCTCTACTCCTTCATTGGTGACGCATGACAACCCTTACGTTGCACGTAAAGAACTATCTCTTATCTCTTTTATCCTCTCTAGTGATTGTGATTTCCTTCCAAAGGTGGTCAATAAGGGATAATGACAAAGAAATAGGAGAATATTTGAGTAGGGTGAGAATAAAGACAAATCCTGAAATATCTCTCTTTTTATATGGAAAACAAACAATTTTTCTAACCCACACAAAGATTTTAAAGACCGCATTTTCACAAAAAAAAACTTTACCTTTTATAGAAAACAAACACTACCACCTTAATCACTTTCCAAATATAATTAAAGTTAACAATATTTTTTTACCTCTCTAGTTTGGTTAATTTTCTGAACATTAACACTCACCCTCACATGCGCGTACACACACGCTACTCAAATGTTCACACACGCTTAAATTCTTGCCCTTTGACACCATCTTGTTGCTGAGATGGTTGACACGCCTCCTTTCCACCTCCAACGCCAACTATTATCGATGACGGTAATGACTTAGGTGACGAATGTGGGTTTAAGATGAGGCATTTTGGGCTTCGACATGAGTGTATACGTGTCTGTGTAGATGCACATGGTTAGGTGATGATGATGGTAGGGGAGGGAAGGTGGATTACAATGGAGGTGTCGGTAGTGTTTGATAGCAGAGAGGCTGATAACAATAGTGGAGAGGATAGCGGTGATCAAAACAAGAGAACACCGTGTAACTTAGGTGATGGTTCATTCGAGGTTAAGGAGTTGCGATGATAGATTGAAGATTCAACAAACCAAGTGAAGATAGACTTAATGGTTGAAATTGGTGGTGAAAAATATGTGTTCGTATAAAGAGTAATGAAAGATAGATTATCACCAAATAGAACTCTTAGATCAATATCATACAAACCCATTCCTTTGTTTGGATAACAAGAAAGTGTGTAATGTTTACGTCGATTTGTGTATAGGACTGGTTACAAAATCCCAATTCCGTGGCAAAAGGTGAGGGCAGGTGATCGAGATTTTGTTCTTGGTGAAAAAAATGGGTTAGGTATGTTCACTTTGTTTTTACATAATGTCCATGAGTTGCCTTTTGGTCTTGTTTTTGGTGGTCGGAGATGGTGACAATTGCTAGAGATTGTGGTGATGGCTGAAGTTGGTAGCGCCGATGATGGTAGCGGTGGTTACTTAATGTAAGAAAATGAATTAGTTATTTAATTATTAAATATTATGTATAATGAATTAAATTTTATTTAGAATGAATAGAAATTAAAAGTAAACAAATAAAGATTGAGTAAAAGTAATTTGATAATTCCTGATAAATAAATAAAGTAAAAAAATAATGTCAAAACAAATAGTTAAGTGCACAGAAGGTCACTTTTGATTTTTATTATTTTATTGTATTTTATATTTATTATTACCTTGTTATTTTTATCATCATCTTCATCTTATTTAATCTAGAACAAAATCTAATCTTCATCGTCTGTAATTTGTATAACAAAAGCATCTTCATCTTTCATCATTTTCCTTGACAATGATGACCTTAATCATCTAAGAACAAATTTGTTCATCTTAAAACAAATTACACACAATACACATACTACATACACCTGGATACACATACACATGACAATACACACTCAAATAACACATACACTACACACACTTGGACGCATACATGGGAAGAACACACACTCGAAGAACACACTACACACACCCCTTCACTCTAGTAGAGCACACAGAACACATGCAATACATATAGATATGGAAAAAAGAAAACGAGAAGAAAATAGAAAGTGGTGGAACATTTAGAAATCATGATTCTAGATCTGAAATCGTTTGAATCGCGCACCAAAGTGATGATTCTAGATCTGTGAATTGCTTGAATCGCACATCCGAGGAAGAACTCACATGCACTTTTTCTTGGATTTTCCAAAATGAGAGTTGGAATGAGTTTCACACGATTCGTAAGCAACAAGTTTTGTTAATGGCTGTTACACACGTAGTTTTAAAATATGGAAATATAAATCACAACACACACGACAGTGTACCCACACATGTAGTATAGTTTATAAAACCGAGTATCGAACATAGGGAGACAGTAACTACTAATACACAACCATCATCATTGTCTAGTCCAAGAATGCAAGTAGATCATGATATCAATACAGAAACGATAAATCTAAGTACAGTTGTTGTTCCAAGTTTACACATAATTCTCTAAATACAAATAAGTGGAGATTTACTCACTCGGGCTTTGATTCCTCCCAACTAACCATGATTTTTTTGTAAATGCTACAAAAATCAGATTTGTGATGACTCCAATATGATAAACAAAAATAGGGTAATGCTATAGACACACATTAACCATACAAATATTCGGAAAATTAATGCTATATACACCATTAACCACTAAAGTTTTTTCTTTTCAAAACATATCAAAGACAAGTTACACTTGTTTAAATTCGTATTCATAAAAATCATAAGTAAATGGAAAACCGCTTTGGTCGCAGTTCCTTCATTTCCAAATGGTTTATAAACACGACAAATACTGCTCTGATCCACTACAAGTATAAGGACATAACTTGACCAAATCTACAACACACCAAGTTAATACCGCTCTGGACCAAGACAAGTATCCCAAATGCACATACCAAATATGAACATGCAAGTTACCACCGAATTCTAACAAAAGAACTAGCATGTATACACATGTTGAAATATACATACAATTGAATATAAGTACTCTTCTGATACGCGAATATCAGTCTTAAATTTAAACACTAATCTAACCGTATTTGACTGACACACTAACGGGCAAGCGCACCCGATCATATAGCAGTAAACAGGGTAAGACCAGGATCGTCTCCACAGGGAATCGTTATGGAATATACTATTAGGAAATAAACTAGTTAAACTAAAATGCCTTAAAGTAAAAAGGGGGTTTGAGTTAAAGCAGTAAATATGAAAACAATTTCAAGAAGTTGAAATCAGTTGACAGAGATGTATTCACCAATGAATCACTCCCCCTAAGTTTAGTTTGTTATAAACATAGATAATATGACAAGTTTCTAAGGGCGTTCGAACCAACAACCATCAGTCCTACTAATCCGGTTACGACTTAACCTTTCCAAAACACACTTAACTCTCGTTGTATGGTGAATTGAACTCAAACTTTTATCTATGGTATTACTGAATAATCTTAACCCTCATTGTCTCAGAAAAGTTATCTATTCTATTGAATGCAAACGTCATTATCTCAGAACAAGCAAACAATAATCCAGAAGAAAATACACATGCAAGTCATTGTCTCAGAGCATGCACGAACTGTATCTAACAGATTACTCAGCAAAAGTTAAGATAAAAAACTCAAGGGTCATGATTAAGCATAAACAAAACCAATCATATATTATAAATAAAGATTACAAATCAAAACCCAGGGTTCGTTCATCATGGTAAATACAAGAAAGGTCTAACTCATAGACAAGTTAGAAAACAAAAACAAAGAAAAACATAAATTGCAAACCATTATAGATCGATGGTAGCAACCCAAGTCAACCCTGTAAATGTTGCAGCCTCTCCTCTCCATCACTGATTACTTATCTTAGCACATGCTGTTGCTTTTCTTTTCCATCTCTCCCGTCGACTGCCGCACAAAAAATAAATAAAATCAATCGCCCCCCTCAACTATTTCCGTAGCCGCCGTATATATCCAAAAAAATAGAGGTGCACAAGACCGGTTTTTTAACCGAACCGGATCGGATAAAAACCGGTCCGGTTTTTTTCGGTTTTTTTTAGATCGGATTTTTTTCAAACCGGATCGGATCATAACCGGTTTTTTGAGGATAAAGTGTTAACCGGTGTAACCGGATTCGGATCGGATCGTAACCGGAATTTTAATATCCGGTTTTTATTTTATCCGATTTTTTAAAAAAATTTCAGATTTTTATAAATTAAAATACTTAAAACATTACAAAGTTACTTAAAATTCTTAAACATTACAAGGTTCAAATTAAAATACTAAAAATACTTTCGGCAAAGTTTACAACGCGCCCTTTTCGAGCCATTTGACATCTCACACAATTCAAAATGTTCCCAAATTTCTTTGTTTCGATTGTGTTCGATTACCCTCACCACGTCGACATTCCCCCCAACGGAAGATTCAACCGTGTTACTAGCACTAGCCATGAAAAAATAAAAAAGATGGAAATTTGAGAGAGTTTTTTAGAGATATAAGTTTGTGTGAATCATCCTATACCATTCCCAAACTATTTATAGAAAAATAATGTGAAAAAAAGCCAAAAAAACGGTAACGTAACGGCTAGTTTTTGAATCTCGAGGACCGGTTTTTTTACCGGTTTTTTAACCGGATTTTTATCCGGTTTTTTCCAAACCGGTTTTTTATCCGACTAAAAATCCGGTCTAGGCCAAATCCGAGAAACCGGTTACACTATCCGGTTAAAAAAAAATCGGACCGGTTTTAAAAAAAACCGGTTTCCCAAAAACCGGTTACGGATAGTTTTTACGCGAAATCGGATATTCGGATTTTTTGTGCACCTCTACAAAAAAAATACCACATCCTTCGTTTGTTTCTTGTGCATTGGGCTTCTCGGCCCATGGGCCTAGTAAGATGGCAACCGTCGTTTTTATAAATATATGAGATCTCCCAATTAATTCCCCAATCTTTTCTATGTTTTTCGTTTCTTTGAGTTCTCTGGTCCCTTCCATCAATTGCTAAAATTATTAACTATTGAAGCCCACATAGATAAACTAAGAACAACTCCTGCCTCCCCAACTTGAGATAAAAAGTCCATGTCATATTTTCCTTTTAATTGTGTTGGGCTTCATGACCCATATAATTGTTCCTTCCTCTTTTTTAACTTCTGTTTCTTGGCCCAATTACAGAAGAATTACGGTCCATTTGAATAGAACAAACATAATATTATTGTGGCCCATGTTCTCTAGTTTCCGTAGCTTTTTGAATCAGCTCGTTTCGAGTTCAAATGAGTGAGATACGACCAAAACATTGAAGATGTGTCAACTTTGGCAGCTTTACTCAATTTATTTCCCTTCTTCATCATTTTTCATCAAATTCTCTGTTTCTTCTCTCAAGATCTCTAAAACACATATTACAACAAATTAAGTAGATAATTAACCTAATTCATCATAATAATGCAATTAAAGATTAAGATATCGAATATAAACAATATGCATATTTTAGACGATATCATCTTCATATAAATGTTTTCAATCTATCATGATCACTATCCCCACATGGCTTGAATATGAAAGCAAAATAGTCAATATTAATTCTTCATTAAAACAAGTATTACCAAATATTTATGGAATCGTCATGGATATAATCATTGTAGCAAATACAATTAGATTAGTCATGATTCATCTTGGCCTAAGTAAAGAAGTGATATAGCTACTTACGGTAACAAGTACAACAACAAAAGCTACTAGATTACATTGTGTCGTTGCTGAAAAAGTAAATAAGGAATGATTATACCAATGACTTATTAAGCTAAGATGAATGTAGATAATGAAGCTAACACCTCCAAATGATCAAATGAACTTTCTTGGAGCTCTAGGATGACCCAAGGACTTCAACTGAAGTGTATCTATTGTTTAGGAGCGAGAGGCATATATTGTGAAGAGTGTTAAAAAGTTGGACCTTTCCTTATGTTGAGAAAGGTTGCATTTATAGAACTGGCATGCACTTTCTACGCCCGTAGAAAGGAAAACTATGGCGTAGGAAGTGGGAGGTGGAAAATTGGCAAGCTGGCCTGACAAGAATCTTTGCAGGTGCAAGTGGGGAAACTTGTGGGCTGTCGATGCGTTACGGCCATAGAACTATAGAAGGGACATATATGGCTGTAAAAGGGGTTTTCACCCTAAACCGAACTTGGTTTAGGAACAACCTCTGGACATGCGTGTCTTGAAGTGGTAAGTGCACCCGAACTTGAACTAACTTCCACTCCTGAAACTTAATCTATCGTGTGACGCGATGTGAAGTTGAAACTTTTGACTTTTTGAGCTCCTAAATATCCAACTTTTGAATTTTGAGATCTGAAAATATGGTTGTAGAAGGGAAAACTATGGCCTCTGAAATGTTTCAACTTCTAAAATCCACACCAGTTATGGAATTTGGCCTTTTCTTCCGAATTTCAACGGTTTTGCTCGGTTTCTTGTTCTTATGCCACCATATACCCGCATGGTGGAATATAAACAGTTAAGAAGGCAAATATAACATTTCCACCGTAAAAGTTAGTGTAAACGAGAATCTATATGATAAAGATGTATAATTTAAGAGATATCAGTTCTTTAACATCAATTATGGTTTATAAACAATCAAACTAAACATATTTATTTTCCCTTTCGATGGGTGAAACTTAATTTAGGGTTTGCAACTCATTTGGAGTTGATTCCAGATATGCAAATCTACAGGTTTCAAACCCTTAATGATGATGAAGATGCGAGGGGTGGAAATATAATGATGAATATGTTAAGTCTGGTCGCATGTTTTTTATTCTAATATGTAACATTGTTTTCTTACTCCCTCCTAGATCTTCAAGATTTATACTTTGATTTGCTTGCTAAAAAGGAGAGATGATGATGAAGATGTGAAGGTGATAGAGAGAAGGTAATACAAGACCATGAGTATGACACCTTATATTCTCTCTTTTACCCTAATGCTACATTAGTATCACATCATTTTTTTCTTCTTTTATCTCTCTTACTCTAATATGTAGTATAGCCTAACTTAACAGTAGTCTATTTTTTTTTATTATTTTAATTTGTATATAGAAGAAAGAGAAAGGGAGAAAGAGGAAGAGAGAGAAGGGAGAAGAAGAGAGAAGAGAAGAAATACTCTGGTTCCGGAAACCAAATTGCTCAAACGACCAGGTAAAGATTGAGGGGCGTTGGTGAGCTAAAGAAGAGTCCGAAGGGGCATAAAAGTGGCCTAATAATAAAAATAATAATAATAAATAAATAAAATTAAAGGTTATAAACTTAATTTGTAATAGCATATCACATTATATAAAATATAATTTTCAATAACAAAATTACATTTTAATGTAACTATATTTTATTACAGGGAATATTAAAATGTGCAAATTTCATTAGCTTTTAACCCAAACAAAGTAAAAATAAGTAAAAAGATGTAATTATTTTTTTAATCCAAACAAAAGACGTAATTTTTTTAAACAGTAGAAGAAATTACATTAGAGGAGAGTTTTGGTACGATGATTACTTCTTCTAGAACAACAAAATATTATTATTAAGAGTAGAAACAAAAAGTTAATTAACTTACGGTAATTTTAACCGCTAAACAAGAGGGGAACACCGAAAACCCCCAAATATATATAATCTCTGCAAATGATTTAACACGATGAACTGTCATACAACTATTTCTAGAGAGAGAATCAGTGTTCTAGCGAGAGAAAATGTTACTTTCAGAGGCCATGGAAGACGAAGAGAAATGGCTAGCAGAAGGGATCGCTGGAATTCAACACAACGCTTTCTACATGCATCGTGCCTTGGTAAATTCATATGATTAGTTTCGGTCTTTTTACTTTCTGTTTGATTTGATTTCGAAATTTTGTAACAATCAATACACAGACAGTGATTTTTCTATAATACGTGTTAATCGCTTGCAATTTTTTTATCAGGATTCTAATAATCTCAGAGAAGCCCTAAAATACTCTGCACAGTTGTTGTCTGAGCTTCGGACTTCAAGATTATCGCCTCACAAATACTATGAGCTATGTAATCTTCTATCTTTAACTGAGTTTTATATAGTTTTGGGCTAAAATGATCTTCATATGGCTAATTAGGCTTCTGCTTCGAGAATCGGAGATATAGTTTGACTCATGGTTCCATAAGGCTAATTATCTACTTGATAATTGATATGAATCGTATTAATATTGGAGAAATATTCCATTGTTATGTTGAACTTTTTAACGAATTGCTGAAGATCGAAATTTATTGGTGTTAATTTTGTAATTAAGTTAGATGTAAATTCACATCAAGAATTGCCAACCACAAAGTATCTATTTATACTAATCTTATGTTAAATCAGATTACGGATTCAGAAAAAGATAATTTCACATTAGCTGCTAGAACTATTTAATTTAAATTTATCTTAGAAATGAATCATTTTACTTGTTAAAATGTATAAGGACACCAAGCATGCCAGAGTGAGTGCTAATCGCTAAATTGGTCACAAAGTTAACAGCAGTTATGAACTTGATTAGTAATGGATGTATTTTTTTGAAGAGCAAATACACACACACCCCACTAAACTACACCTATGCCCACAATGGGACTTGAAACCTCAACCTCAAGGAGGGAGGGACACCTTAACAACACCTTGGTACCGCTAGGCCAAGATCCCTTTAGTGATCAGTAATGAATGTATTACAAGGGAAGGAAGTCGCGAAATGCTGCATAGCATTGATGATCACTGTATGCACCCTTTATAATAGAATTTCAGAATTGATACAGTAAAAATGGGTCTATTCATAATGTTGTATCATGCATGGAAGACTTAGAACTTTAAATGAAAGATGAATAAAGATCTTTCAAATTTTCACCACAAAAAGTGATAGATCAGATGTATGATGGTAGACTATAACTCCCTCATTCCCTCTTGAAAGGAGGTAGTATCAAAGTCTGTTAATAATGATCTTTGATCGTTTAATGAACTTCTGTTTGTTGTTTAATTGAGATATTCAGATATGAGAGCATTTGATGAGTTGAGAAAGTTGGAAATGTTCTTTAAGGAAGAAGAGAGGCATGGCTGTTCAGTAATGGACTTGTATGAACTTGTCCAACATGCTGGAAACATTTTACCAAGACTGTAAGTCATAATACAAGTATACAACCAAGTTCTCACTTTCACATAATTTCAATCCTGACATGTTTGTTGATTACACTTATACCATCAATATCATGGTTTTAAATAACGTAAGGTGTGGCGTGCAGGCGAGTTCAAGCCTCAGGTTTTAGGAGCCATGGCGTTTTTTAAGGCGTGACTTAAAGCGGCAATTTTGTATATATTTTATTATATCCAACTTATCATTATTAATATACAAATTACACAAAGTTGCACATATGAGGAGCAAAGTAACATATACAAAAAAGATTTTCCGTGCACCACGCCTTAAAAAACTCGCCATTTGGCGCGTAAAGGCGTGCCTTGCCAAGCCTTGGCGTGCGACACGCCTAACACTTACGCCTAGGGCTATTTCTTAACGGCGGAGTCACGCCTCACGCCTTGTCGGCACCATGCGCCTTTTAGAACACTTATCAATATATTTGCCAAAGTTCCTTTAGTTGGAGCTTCTAGCCATATTCGTTTTCTGTATGTGCAAAAACTCAATCATTATTGTTGATTTATTGACCCGTTAATAATGAACTGTTTTCTATGCATGGAGCTAGATTGGAAGTCAATTGTTCCCTTACTCGAAGTAAATTTATACATACTTGTACTGTTGTACAAAATTGACCAAGCAATGAAGTCTCGGTCTCTGCAGCTTCAAAATTATTGCCAAAGATTTTCTAACAATTAAGTATAGGGCCCAGTATATTCTCTTGAAAGCAGGGATCTTCCCTAAAATGCTTTCTAGTATCCACTTGTCGAAATCTTATTGCTAGCTCCTGTGTAAAGAACTGAGTGGATCAGTTTAAAGAGTGTGTTGAAGCTTCATTGACTCTACTGTGTTCTTAGTCCTCAGCCACTATGTGAATGAATTTGGGAAAATGTAAATAGAGAACAATACTAAGTATACCCCCATATGGTAACATCAAAGATTTTGGTACAACATATTTGGTGAGTCCATACGGTGTGATCTTTATTTTAGAATGGAAAAAATTTATTAAAGCGAATCTGCATGGTTTGAGTGATAGTTCGATCTCCAAGAAACATCCTTGAAACCTCATTTTGTCGTCTTTTAAAGCTCGTTGTACGTGCCATCAGTTTTATTGGCGGCACAGGGACCAACTTTCTGAACATTATATTTCTGAATGTATCATTTACTTGGTTTAACAGTTATCTTCTGGGCATCTTTTTGAAGTTCTTCTGAAAGCAGTCAAGTAAAACATGGTGTCACATAATAACATAGTTAACACTTGCAGACAATATTAGCTGTCTTAAATGAAATAGGCTTAGATCAGTACTATGTTAGTTCTGCTTGAAATGTTGATTCCCATCATGGAGTTATCAAAACATGATTTGGTCATACAATCATCTCCTTTATATGCTTGCTGCTTGAACACCGATTTGTACACAGAAATGTAATCGGATGTGCATCATTCACACACATAATATAGCATCACTTGCATGATACCCATTTTACATATAAAGCATTCTCTGACACGTAGCAACTTGTGTTTATTTGTGGAAATTTCTTGATATATTTATTCGTCTGTCTGATTTATAGGTATCTCCTGTGTACAGTAGGGTCTGTTTACATAAAGTCAAAGGAGGCTCCTGCTAAGGATGTGCTTAAAGATCTCGTTGAAATGTGTCGTGGGGTTCAACATCCCATACGTGGGCTCTTCCTTAGGAGTTACCTTACACAAATTAGTAGAGATAAACTCCCAGATATTGGCTCTGAATATGAAGGGTAAGGAAATTGTCTCTCTTTTTGTGCTAATTTTTCTGCATATGTATGTCTGGACTGAAAATATTCTTGAGATTGGCTTGCGTGTGGGTTGGATATGAGATGTTATATGTGCAACTTGATGAAAGTGATTGGAAGTTAGATCCATATAGTTCATTTCTGCTGTGAGTACTTGGTTTTACAGTTTCTGATCTCGTGAGAAAGACAATGAAGGTGTGGTTTCATTCTTATTTAGTGGTGTTGAGTTCTAATGTTTGTTAGTAAATGTGTTGCCCTTTGCTTTTATTTAGATGTTCTTGTTTGCATCGATTCTCTTTAGATTCTTCCAGGAGCATCCCATATAATTAAATTTCATCTTGAAAGATTTGGTCAGATATGTTGCTAACTGCATAAATATGCAAGCACAACTATCTGGGAATGACTCGAGACTAGTTGGAACAAAAGTATGCTTATCAGATTTATTTGCAGTAGTTGACTTTAAGGGTGGCAATTCCTGACACGACAGGATCCAATATGAAAATTAATAGGTTAGAGTTGGGTCTAAACGGGTTTGAATAGACCTGTCTAGGCTGTTTAATATACAGTTCGTGTTCATTATGGGTACTAAATAAACAGGTCGACCTGCCAACCCGTCTATAACATGTTTATGGCCTGTTTATTATACGTTTACAACTCGTTTATGATGCATTTACAACCCGTTTATGATGCGTTTACACTTCGTTTACCCAACCCATTTACAACCCACTGAACGTGCCATCTCATTTGATCCATTTAGATAAATGGGTTACACTGGCCATTTCCAGGTTACATGGGTTAAGCATTTCCAGGTAAGGGCTGAGGTTACCATTTGAATAATTAAACGGGTAGTGTTCATGTTTGAGAGATACCAATCTGCCAACCCAAACCTGAACCCGAACCGACCTGAATTGTCACCCCTAGTTGATTTCCTTTTCATCTCAATTGATGATTTCCATTAGAAAGATGATGTAGTTTGTTATATCAACAAGTTAGTGTTGCTCTTTCTTGTAGAGACGGTGATACGGTCATGGATGCTGTAGAGTTTGTGCTGCAGAATTTTTCAGAGATGAATAAACTTTGGGTTCGGTTGGAGCATCAGGTTTGTTAGTTGATATCTTTACTTTTTTATTTCTTTCATGTTGTGACATGCATATGCCTTGCTTGCATGACACAAGTGTTGTAATAAATCATGAGAGCATGATTTTTCGCGAATGCAGGACTAATAGTGCTTGTACTACATTCATTTTGGTGATCCTGAGTTGAGGCCTTCATTTGGGCTTTCTGGTCTGCAGGGACCCGCTAGGGTGAGAGACAAAATGGAAAAGGAGAGGAATGAGCTGCGTGATCTTGTAATATCAACACCATGGACCACATTGATTAGCGGTGAATTACCATTTTGAATGTTTTTTTGAACATGTCTTTGAAATTTCAGGTTGGTAAAAATCTGCACGTCCTTAGTCAGATAGAGGGTATTGACCTTGATTTGTACAAAGAAACTGTTCTTCCCAGAATCTTGGAGCAGGTCTAGTTTTCTAATCATTCCATTATTTCTTTTGAGTACATTTTTTAAATTCCTGTTCAATGTTGATATTCTCTTTCTGACAGGTTGTAAACTGTAAGGATGAGCTTGCACAGTATTATCTTATGGACTGCCTGATTCAGGTGTTTCCAGACGAGTATCATTTACAGACTCTTGAAACCCTTTTAGGAGCTTGTCCCCAGCTTCAGGTGTGTAATCTTGCTTAATGGATTCTTCATAAAAGAATTTAGATCAAAATTTTGTTGTTCTAGGAATCTGGTGTTAGCTTTATCGGGCACACTTTGTAGTTTGTATAGATGTGTGTCCTAAAGTTTTAATTGTGTGAATCTAGCCTACTGTTGACATCAAGACGGTACTATCCCAGCTTATGGAGAGGCTATCAAGTTATGCTACTTCTAGCCCAGAAGTGAGTTTATTCATTGGAAGTTGTTTCATTCACAATGATTCTTCATTTTGGTTAAAAGATAACTTTTGCAGGTCCTTCCAGAGTTCCTCCAGGTTGAAGCTTTTGCAAAATTAAGCAGTGCTATTGGGAAGGTATTTGAATCTTCCCACTTATGGATATGTAATTCACTCCATTTTCCTGGAACAAACCTTTGTAATGTTTATTCATTCTGCCTTTCAATTTGAGAGATATGACATCATTTTTTATTCACTGTTAATACTACTTTGTTGGCAGGTTATTGAAACTCAGGGTGACATGCCAATCGTTGGAGCAATTACTTTGTATGTTTCTCTTCTCACATTCACTCTTCGTGTTCATCCTGATCGGCTTGATTATGTGGATCAAGTGCTGGTATGTTAATTCTCAAGTTGCTACAAATGTTACGATATGTATAAACTTCTCTATTACTAGTCACCAATAAGTATCCTACTCACATCTTCTATGCTACCGATGCCTATATTAAGACCTTTTTAGTTTTTTCACCTTAACTTAAATAACGTAGTGGCAACAACATGAAGGGAAAAAAGAGTAAAACTGTGACAGTTTCTTGCTTTATCTTGGATAGGGATCATGTGTGAAGAAATTTTCCAACAAACCAAAACTTGAAGATAGTAGAGCTACAAAACAAGTGGTTGCACTTTTGAGCGCTCCATTGGAAAAATACAGTGATATTGTCACTTCCTTGACATTGTCTAATTATCCTCGAGTCATGGATCACCTTGATAATGGAACTAATAAAATCATGGCTATGGTTATAATTCAAAGTATAATGACAAACCAAGCTTGCGTGTCTTCTGCTGAGAAGGTATTGAACATCTTCTGTTTTATTCTCCCGCATCTCTTCTAGAGGTGGCAAAACGGGTGGGTCAGATAACAGGTCAAGAGGTTCCAGTGACCTGCTAATACTTTTTGTGTTACATTTTTTATATTAAACCTAACTAATCTGTGTTAATCAAGATAAAAAAATAGTATTATAGGAGTACTAATCAACAATTTTTAACAAGGAGGTTGTATGCATTAAAAGCAGACTTTGGACAACTTTCAACCTGTTTGAAGCGTTTGATCCTCTCCCTTTCCAGCCAAGGTCAAATGGAAAAAACAACTGAAAAAGATCCATTGATTAGTAAACGGGTTGAATAGGCACCTCTAATTTCATCCTTGAGGCAATTGACCAATGATTTTTTCCATTTATAATGAGGTTGGTTCAATTGTTACAGGTTGAGGTTCTGTTTGAACTAATTAAAGGGCTTATAAAGGATTTGGATGGAGATTCAGAGAATGAGGTGCATATATGTTTCATCTTTCTGTGGCAAAGTTAGCATTTTGATTGCTTTATTTTGTCATCCTAAACTTCTTTGCGTTGCTAATTTGGTTGCACTTTATTTCACTATTTTATTCAACTTTTTTTCTGTTATGTTTGTACTATGTTTTACAAATGGCATTAGCTTGACGAAGAGGATTTTAATGAAGAACAAAATTCTGTTGCACGGGTTATACATGTGCTATATAATGATGACCCAGAGGAGATGTTGAAGGTAACCACTATTTCCTTGCTGTATGTCAGTGTGCTTGGTGCTTTTGCGTTTTTACACTGGTCAAAGTGTCAGAATTGACTATTTTATTTTTATTCTTATTATTGTTTTTTTAACTTTATCATTTCTGCTTTAGATTATTTGTACTGTGAGAAAGCATATTATGACTGGAGGCCCAAAGCGTCTTCCTTTCACAATTCCTCCTCTTGTTTTTTCTGCCTTGAAGGTATGCTATCAATACTACAGATTCGTCTTTGTTGAAAATTAAAACCGTCTCCCTCAAATATATATAGGTGAAGAATCATTTTGCTAGACATGGCAAACTGGCAATTTCAAATGATTTACTTATGAGTTGGTTGATTGTTGTAGTTTCAATCATGTAAAATCAAGAAAAATAGCTTCAGAAATGGATTAATCATGTAAAGTCAAGAAAATAACCTCAAAGGAAATGAGTCGAAAGTCATGTAATGTGTATTTTTTAATGCTTAAAACCTCCTACATGATACTTATTACTGAGAATAATTTAAATTACTGGCATTATTTTTTGTAATCATATTTGATGCGCTAATTATTTTTTTAAAATGTAGAAGATTCGGACAAAAAGTGTTTCATACTTAAGTATCAGACTAAATAGTCATTGTTTGCAGCTGGTTCGTCGATTGCAAAATCAGGATGGAGATGTAGCTGGAGAAGAGGATCCAGCGACGCCGAAGAAAATTTTTCAGCTCCTAAATCAGGTGATTTTGAAATATCAAATAGCTGTTGGAGTTTTTATGCTATATATAAGATACTCAATGCAACATATATTTTCCTTGAAACTGGATGACAGAAAAAACTTTAGTAGCTAGTAGGCACTAGGCAGTACAGTAAATTCTGTTCAAATCAGGTCTTTAGAGTTGCATTTCCTTATTAATTTATGTCAGTATTTCTTTTTGTTGCATCTGCTTGTTTGTAAATTTCCTTTTTTGATCTTATTTTGATGCGCAGCAGCATTATGCATAATTATCCTGATTCATATTTAATGACATGATACAGTTTTAGATTATGTAATAAGCAAGCAGACTCTTTTCATATGTCCTGTCAACTCATGTCATTTTCTCATCATTTACCCTCTGTTTATGATATTAATTTATGTGCATTTCAGACGATTGAGGCGCTTTTATATGTTCCAGCACCTGAATTGGCATTGAGGCTGTACTTGCAGTGTGCTGAGGTGAAGTTTCCTAGTCTTGCACAAAGTCTTGTTACTGTTTTAAAACTTCTACATAGAGGTGGCAAATTTAACCCATTTACTGTTTCTCTAATTTGTCAGATATTAAAATAATCAGCTTACGAATAAATGACTGGTACCCCAAAAATGTGTTTTAAATGCTCAAAACCCCGAACTTATTTTATTCAAATTATTATATAATAGAAATGACACAATTTCTTATTTTTGACACACTAATAGTTTATCATACAAGTTTAAATCTTTCGAACAGAAATTGCTTTGGGCCAACCAATCCCATCTGAACCTGTAACTGTATTGACCCAAACCCGCTTGACCCACCCATTCTGTCATCTCTACAGTAGGGCAAGCCCGAGGAGTTGAGGGCTAAACTTATCTTTGAGATTATTTGTCAAATCTTTGGTTTATCTCCTTATTACTAACTACTACTAGTCACCTACACTAGTCGATTTGCACTGCATCCTTGAAATCGGTAAACCAACACTATATAAAGTTTTCTTTTTTGACATTTATTCCCTTCAGGCTGCCAATGACTGTGATCTGGAACCAGTTGCTTATGAATTCTTCACTCAAGCATTTGTTTTATATGAGGAAGAAATTGCGGTAATTGATCAATCTCTTAAACATTTGTAGAAAAGTGACTTTTAAGCAGTCTGCGGATTGATTTGTTAATGTCTTTAAAAAAGACTAGAACTTGCAACCTTAGAGTTGTATAGAGGTGCTAACTTCAATCCATATACTTATAAATGGGTTGGTTTGGGTTCTATCTTATCTCAGCTGGAAGCAATTTATGAAAGTTGCTACAGATCAGAATGGGTTGAAAGTCGCCCACAGTTTATTCTTAATGCATACATCATCCTAAATAGTTGTTATTTGAAGATTTAAATTACTACTGTAATAATATTGTTTATGGAATCATAGTTGGTCCATAAATCAATTGCAATTTTTAAAGATAGGACAAAGAAGTATATGTGGCTCAACCCGGCCCAGCTGCCCAGCCTAACACTACTAAATTGACTTGTTTAAACCTGAACTCATTGGGTCAAAATCTAATTAGTGACTATGGTTGATTCACTTGATTGCATGGCAACAGGACTCCAAAGCCCAGGTGACTGCAATTCACCTAATAATTGGAACCCTTCAGAGGACAAACGTATTTGGTGTGGAGAACAGGGATACCTTGACACATAAGGCCACAGGGGTAAAAACATAATTTCATCCCTTCAGATTATTTGTTCCTTCTTCACAAATTTTCAACCAATAACTCGCTTACTCCAAATTCAGTATTCGGCTAAACTTCTTAAAAAGCCAGATCAATGTAGAGCGGTTTATGCATGTTCACATTTGTTTTGGGTGGATGATCAGGATGGAATTAAAGATGGAGAAAGGTATGACCATTTTGACAGCTTTTTCATTTTGTTGCGCTATTTTGCTTCTTGGTCAAAATTGATTCTACTTTCAATTCAATTAGGGTTCTCCTTTGCCTTAAGCGTGCATTAAGGATCGCAAATGCTGCACAGCAGATGGCAAATGTTGCACGTGGTAGCAGCGGCCCGGTTACTCTCTTTGTCGAAATACTCAACAAGTACATACACTAACCCCCAAACACAACCAAAAAACTATAATGAAGAGAAAGTAAACACATTTTTTTAGGTCAATGCTTTGTTGATAACATGTTAAACAAATAATGTTTAAACAAGTTGTTATAAAGGCAATGCGTTAAAGTCATCCACAGTTTATCAAATGTTTACAACCTTTGAATTGCTTTGTTAAAAAGATTGAAATCATAATTCTTACTAGTAGATTTTGCAAAAAAAAAAAAATTACTAATTATTTTCAAAATTGAAAATGTACCAGCGATCATCCTAACCCAAACCAACCAGTTTTGACTCTAACCCCTTTAGCATGTAAATAGAGGTTGCAATTTTGACCCATGAACAGATAAATGTGTCTATTGATACCTACTCTCTAATGGGTCATATGGATAAAAGGTTGATATTGAAACATATCAAACATGTTGAAAGTTGCCAAAAGTATTTTTTTTTGTGCATACAACCTCATGAATTGTCTTATTAGAAAAACTAGATATATAAGCAATGTCGTCTTTGTTGCCTTAAAAAAAGAAAACAATATCATCTTTGTTATTAAATCTAAGTTAATTATATATATGCTCAAAATTTCTTTTCACATGAGGCTGTCTTGACTAGTTGACCCGTTGTCTGACCCGCCAATTCTTGTACCTTTACATTTGGGCACCTATAGTTTTCATCATTTATAACAGAAGCTGCATTTATGAAAACATCGTTCGGCTCATTCTGATATTGCCTGTATTCAGGTACCTCTATTATTTTGAGAAAGGCAATCCACAGATTACAAGTGCTGCAATCCAAGGGCTCATAGAGTTGATCAAAACCGAGATGCAAAGTGATACCGCAACCCCCAATCAAACTTCTGATGCTTTCTTTGCTTGTACTTTAAGGTACATCCAGTTCCAGAAACAGAAAGGTGGAGTAATGGGTGAGAAGTTTGATACTATCAAGGTGTGATCTGTTTTTTAATCTGAATTTGTTTACTTATTTGTTAATATATTACATGTGAGCAAAGCAATTTGGTGTGTTTACATTACAAGCTATAGGCATTGCTTTCCCTTCATATGGTTGTACATTTTTTTAAAAAATTTGTATAATCTTAATGAATATGTTTTTGTACATTTACATGTATGTTATTGATTGTGATGAACCTCTTAGCAAAATATCCCTTAAGACTCTTTAGTTTAATATCTGGTTACTTGTTTTGACTCTTTTGTATTTCTGCATTTGATATTTGGCCTAAAGTCGCAATTTCTTTACGTAATGTTTGTATATGAAAAGTGTTGGCCTTTATTTTTTGAAAGCCCAGAAGAGATTTTATACTATGGAATTTTGCACATCACTTGTCAAAACATCCAAACACGCCAATTTTGCATCCATCGTAAGGGACCCAAAATGATAAAGCGAACCAACTCCAATCGTCAAAGCGAACCAACTCCATGCCGACCAGCGAAGCCCAGTTCTATTGCTTCTGTTTTGCAACCACTGCAGGGAAAGGAGCTGAATTGTGCTAAAACGTTCTCATGAAGGATGTTATCATTTTCAGATTCATCAACGTTTATAACGTTGTTTCTCCAAGACCAAATGCCCCAAAGCAAGGCATGGAGAACCCCATCAAATCACTTCCCGCCCGGTCCTCTTGCTGTACAAAGTTTCTTACTGTACCTGCCAACTTCATATCATTGATAGACAGCACTTGAACATTGTATATACTCCAGTATCTTACGCCAAATAGGAATCACATAAGGGCACTAGAAGAATAAGTGTGAGAGATCCTCTTCCTCCCTGTTGTAAAGGACTATGGGGACATTCAACCAAGGGAAGGGTTACACCTCTATGGGAGACGCGTTCTCTTCTGAAGTCCAAAGAATGCATTTCCAATAGTCTTCTTTTGCATGGTTGAGGGATAGCTGGTCCAACAATGAGGTTAGTTGGGCAAGTTCATCCATCGATCTATCTAACGGATCCCCCTATCAATCCAGCGATCTTAGATGAACCAATCCTTCTTCACCTCTATCGCGAACAGCCTAGGAAATACTAAGGGCCTTGTTCAACCCATCCAAGTTGTGTAACCATAACTTGGTCTGACATCCACTTTGTAAGCAACATTTAAAGGAGTTAATGAAAGGAATTCCCAACTCATCCAAGTTTCTACATGATTTAATTATATTAGTCCAAATTGTCGCTCAAAAATCCTAGGGGAGGATGAAGCTGAAGCCTCCCGAATCACCATATAGGTGTGCAATTACTTTCCTCCAGAGAGGCAGAGAGCATCTTGTTCATTTGGGAATCTCCATCTTCATTTTTTCAACAAGGCTCTATTAGACTGTAACGAGTATTAATTTTTTTTTTAAAAGCGAGTATTATTAAATACATAACTAAACATAAAATCAAACATTGTTTCTATAAGAGAAACCACAATGAAATATAATCATCAAAAATGGAATTTACATGGAAAACACTTAACATTATTTGTTTTCACACTGCCGGAGCCTTCAAGCGGTCCTTTCTTGAAAAGAGGATAAACAATAACAGTAAACATAAAACTTAACGAACACACATAACTGACACACAATACTAGGTAATTACACATCAATCACAAATCCACGATCATATTATCATTATCACATAATACCGTAGTAGTGCACCGACATCGATTTCACTATTGGATTATAGTTGACTACCCAAGACATACCAAGGATTTCACATGTCTGATCATGTCCAAGCTGTGCTTTCACCAATACATAGCACAACCCTTCACCATATCTCATAATCATATTAGTTACACTTTCACATAAATAATTGTACATTTCACACTAATATAATGAGCAAGTTAGTGTAACTTACGTGGTTGCAACAATAGCAAAAACAATAACAATTCAGGTTTCCAAAATCTCAAACCCTGTCACACTTGGCAATCTCTACAGTGATCGCACTTGGCAATCCGTAGCCACACCTCTACTTGGCGATTCAAGATTAAGGCCATATCTACTTAGCAATCCAACAACTAATAAGGACTTGGTGATCTTTACGACATTCTCACTTGGTGATTCAATCGACCCACGAGGTTGGCTATTCCAACTCTGATTAGTTCTGGGTGGTTAGCGATCCAACTGTCCTTGACACTTGGTGATTGGGCACCAATGCCCACTTGATGATTGGGGCGTCCCCTTAGGGAATCAACCCACTTGGCGATCCGTCTTATTTCACGATTTTAAAGACTTGTTCACTTCGCAATACAGGACTTTAGACCACTCCACAATTACTTGGAGATTCAAGCATGAATCACCAAAGTTCTTGTAGCCATAGCCAACCCAATATACAGATTAAACTCACACAAATATTAATAAATTTGATTTTTTTTTCTTGTTGCATTACATCAGAAACATGATGTAGACAAAGCCTTATCAATTAATTTGTAATGCCCCAATTTTCTTTTTAAATTATTAAATATAACGTAATATAACATTATCATAGTAAAACTCAATCATCAATATTTAGAAATGTATTTATAATCATTTCAAATTAATAAATGTTATAGCAGGAGCTACGAAAATGTTTCACTTAAAATTCAAAAATAATAAATCCCACGAGTTGATGTCACGCCGGAGCTTTTCCCCTTGCCTGAAGAACTTGAAAGAGATAAAACAACAACGGGTAAGTTAGAAGCTTAGTGAGCTACACAACATTTGTACCTTATGATCATCACACATCATCATGTAATTTCACATAAGGCCCCCTCGGCCACGATGTACACAGATATCGATCATAATGGTCCACTCGACCTTAATGCCATTAAACAGACAACATGTTAATTGATTATTATAGAACACGTAACAATATCCAACGCAGATACACGGAACACGTCATAAAATAAGAGTTAATAAAACTTACCTGATTTGTAGTCTAAGTGTTAGCTACGGCTCACGTCACAAATATCCAAATTTAAGTCAATTACGGGCAACACCTATAGTTAAATCATCTCATAAATTCTTATAATTTCTTACTAAATCACGTGATTTGCAATTACACTAAGGGGGTGTTTGGTTCAAGTATTGTTTTTGAAGGGATTTGCATTTATAATGGGATTGGTATTTTGTGGGATTTGCATTTGGTGGGATTTAAAATCCATCTTGTGTTTGGTTCATATTTCTTAGGTGGGATTTCCACCACCACTAAACTCCATCAACAGCCAACCACCACACCTGTTGCCACCATCAAAGAGGAAGGACGACGACGGCGAATGGCGACAGCGAACGGGTGACGACCACGACGAATGGCGACGGTGAACAGGTGATGGCGACGGCGAACGGTTGACGGCGACGGCGAACGGTTGACGGCGACGGTGAACGGTTGACGGCGAAGGCGAATGGCGACGGTGAACGAGTGATGGCGATGGCGAACAGGTGACAGTGAACGGGTGACGGCGACGGTGAACGGGTGACGGCACGGCGAATGGCGACGGCAAACGGGTGATGGCTACGGCGAAGGGCGACGGCGAACGGGTGACTGCGACAGGTGACGACGGCGGTGACGGCGAAATCGGTGATGGTTCACCGGAATATTAACTGAGAGTCGTCAGAGAGAATACCTCATCTGAGTGATTTCAAAATACCATGGGGGTGGAAGGATTTAGAAATCCCTTATTGTGAGATTTTATAAAATTCTAGGATTTGAAATCCCATCCCATATTTCCAAACCAAACACCATATTTGAAGGGATTTTAAATCTCAATCCTATAAAATCCTCCCAAATTACACCAACCAAACACCCCCTAAGAATTCCAAGTTTGCGATTAATTTGAGTCCTTTATGTAAATTTGTGATTCTGAGTGTTTGACCCAATTTGTGATCTGACCACTAAGCCCATTTTGAAATTCGGCCTACTAAACCCAATTTGTGATTCAGCCTACCACGCCCAATTTGTGATTCGTGTAAAATAGTCTATTTGTGATTGGTGTACAACATATACAACTAGTTTATAGAACTGTGCACATACGAGTATTAATTTATTAGAAAAGTAAACTTGAAATGCATTAAAATCAAATAGAAAAATGTAGGTATTGTACATATACAAAAAGTTCCAAATACGTAAATAAGAAACCAAATTAATTTCTTTTTGAAGTACTTTATACACAAGTAAACTTGAAAAATAACATAATTGAATATAAAACATGTTTCAAGTGTGTAGATAACGACTAAACTATTAAGACTGATACATAAAAAATAAAAAGTAGACATACAAATTGTTTAAAATATATACAAAACAATAAAAACACATCAAAAGCTTAAGCATGCTCATATCCTAGATCATGACATCTCACGGATCAGTCAATTGGTGATCTAGAAATAAGAAAAAGAAGTGAATCTACCCGGGATACAAATTCTTAAATCAAGCAAAAACAACAACAGTCTAATAAACAACCATTCTACTTGATCAACCTAATCATTGGGAAAGAATAAAATGATAGTCAGTATAAACTATCAGATTTAAAGAACAAATAAAAGTTTTTTATAGTTAAAGAAATGGAAATCCAAGTTCGCATAACTAATAACTTAGTGACGATTTAAGCGCACAGATTTAAGAGAGAAAATATACATACAACTTTGTACACACGAGCATTACATGACTAAACCTGAAACACAACATAATCCAATAGAGAATCGTTTAATAATTTAATGAATCAAATTAGTTGATAAATAGGCCCGCTTCCATGCTTAAATATGCTACTAATGACCACATATCTTACCTTTTGAACGAGCTCCATTGCATTTTCACTTCTGAAGCCTAATTTTCGTACGCCTTACAAGTAAACGAAAAAAAATAATGACCCATATATTAAATATTAAAAAATAAAGAATGGTTTCCCGTCTTGTGTATAAAAATATTAACACTTCTATTTTAGAGTTACTTTTGGCTAACTACCTACACTAATAAAATAGTTTCAGGACCATCAAGAACAACTATCTTTACATCTTTGAATTTAGATTTTTGAATATATAATATATCATATTTTAATGATACATTTTATTTTAAAGCATATTTTATAAAAAGTTTCATACCTCTTTCTAATAAGATTAAAAATACTTTAAAATCAATAGCTAAACACTTCTATTTTAGTGTTACTTTTGGCTAACTACCTACACTAATAAAATAGTTTCAGGACCATCAAGAACAACTATCTTTACATCTCTGAATTTAGATTTTTGAATATATAATATATCATATTTTAATGATACATTTTATTTTAAAGCATATTTTATAAAAAGTTTCATACCTCTTTCTAATAAGATTAAAAATACTTTAAAATCAATAACTAAACACTTCTATTTTAGTGTTACTTTTAGCTAACTACCTACACTAATAAAATAGTTTCAGGACCATCAAGAACAACTATCTTTACATCTCTGAATTTAGATTTTTGAATATATAATATATCATATTTTAATGATACATTTTATTTTAAAGCATATTTTATAAAAAGTTTCATACCTCTTTCTAATAAGATTAAAAATACTTTAAAATCAATAACTAAACACTTTGAATAGCATACTCAAGTTGACTACTCAGTTCATCACTATAATCCCAAAAAAACCCACATAGCTAAACAAAAAATTACCTACCCACTACTACTAATGGATAACAAAAAATTAAGAATATATCAATTTTAAAATAGTGTAATATTACAATAAATTTATACCAAAACATACATAAAAATGAGACGGTTGCACATATATAATTATTTTTTCTCTAAACAAAATATATCACAAGTTACTAAACATAATTTATAAACAATATATAATTAATTACAGTAATATACAGTTTTTATAAAACCCCCTCACAATTTTCATTCAGCCCTCTCCCAAGTGATTTAAAATTGAATTCAATTTAGGGGGATCCATGTTTAATAGAATTGGATAACATATTTCTAAAATTGTTTAACAAAATTAGAGAATTATGAAATTAGATATTTTGATTAGTTGATAGAGATTGATTTAATAGGAATAAATAGAAAGAAGGTAAGTCTTTAATATATAGTTATAGATTTACGATTTTTCCATGGCAACCTTCTAATTTGTGATTCTAGGAATCCCAAAAGGGACTCAATCCTCAATTTGTGATTACTTATATTTTAACTTACGATTCCTTTAAGTCTAAATTGATTTAAAGTCAAAATTGAGTTTTCAATTTTGAAAAAATAAATGGTTAACATTTAATTTTAGGTACGTTACAAATTTCTACTAAAATTGACGAAAGTTAATATTTTATTATGATAAAAGAAGGTTGTAAAAGAAGAGATTGTCTCGTAAAAATAAATAAAAGACGCATAATTAGCAACATTAAAAAATAAATAAGAGAAAAGATTGATTCACCAAAAGTATATATAAATTTGTGTAACTTGATGTTTGAAAAGGGAAGAAAGAGTCCATTGATTATAGGGTTTAGTATCTAAATGTGTATTGAAGTTGTCACTTTTTGCTATTGTGTATACCCAACTTTTAAAACTACCATTTAGTGTACTGAAATCTCAAAAACTACCATTTAGTATATGGTAACTTGTGATAGCAGGTTAATGCTTACGTGGCACAAGTTAATGCTTATGTGGCACACTTAATGCTTAAGTGGCAGTGACATGGCATTTTTTTCTTTTACCAAAATAATACAAAATAAATAAATGCTATTATAATATTATTATGATTATCATCATCTGCATTCTTCATCGATTCTTCATCTTCAACAAATGAAATCTCCCATCTATTCTTCATATGCATCATAACCATCGAGAGCTCTCAGGCGATTCATCTTCATCTTCATATGTTGACCGATTCAAAGGATTCTTAGGTCATACAATTAGCTTTCTCAAGCAACTCACTTGCTTTCATTCACCAGATCTTCACCGATTTAGGGTTCTCAGGCGATTCATCGAGAGTTCTTATGATATTGTTCGAACCATTCAAGATCTGGAAGTAGAAGATATAGTTCGAACCTATTATGTTCATGTTCAAGAACACCATAAAAGGTAAGTTTTGATTATTTTGGGGTTTTCTTCATCTGCGATTCTGTTTTGAGTTTTGATTATTTTAGGGTTTTCGGTTTTAGGTTTCGATTCAGTTTTGGTCCACAAATTTCATTTTTAGGTTTCAATTTTCGATTATTTTAGGGTTTTCGTGTTTAGGTTTCGATTCGGTTTTGGTTCATAGATTTTTTTAGGTATCGATTCGGTTTTGGTTCAAAGATTTCTTTTTAGGTTTCGATTAATTGAGTTTCTATTCGGTATTGGTTCATAGATTCTAGATTTTCTTCATCTAATTTTGAGGTTTTCTTCATCTGCAAAGGGCAACATCCATGATGAGTTCACAGATTATGAGTTCGATTTTGAGTTTTTGATTCATCTGCGAAGGGCAACATCTGTGATGAGTTCGATTTCACAAATTTTAAGTTCATAGATTTTGAGTTCGATTTTTATTTCACAAATGGGTTCACAGATTTGGTGTTCTTCATGGGTTTAGGGGTTCGATTTTGAATTCTAGATCTGTTCATGTTTGGTTTGCAGGTTATCTTCATAAAAAGATATTAAATACTAAAATTATAAGATATATATATGATGTGGCATTTATTACTGATATGGATATACTTATGTGGCAAAATTAATGACATGGAAAAGATAATAATATTAAAAATAAATCAAAATTCAAATATTTACCTGCTACCTGAATAGTAGGTTTAACAATACATTAAATGGTAATTTTTGAAACTTCAGTATATTGAATGGTAGTTTTCAAAAATTGGTATATACAATAGCAAAAAGTGACAACTTTGGTACACTTTTGGATAGTAAACCCTTGATTATATATCATACATATAACTATTTGGGTTTAGTATCCGAAAGTGTATCGAAGTTGTCATTTTTTGCTATTGTATATACCCAACTTTCAAAACTACTATTTAGTGTATCCAACTTTCTAAAACTACCATTTAATGTATCGGAAAACCTACTGAACAAGTAACCGGTTATTTTTTGAAATTTTCATTTATTTTTAATACACATCATATGCCACGTCATTAATTACTACCACAACACTTTTAATAAAAAAATTAAAATCCATAATTCATACAAAATTTAAAATTTCAAGAACTTGACAAATTTCTTCATGAAACCTAGAAATCTATGAATATACCTTCAATCGGAATCTCTCGATTTGAAACACAAACACATAGATTTGAAATGAAGCAACACATCTGAAGTTGTTCTTGAATGGTTCAAACGAAGATGAAGATGAAGCAACACCATTGATTTGAGCACAAAACCCCAAAATCAAACCTTCCACCCTAATAAGTTGAAATCGATGAAGAACGCCATGAAGAACGCATGTTGCCAAATCATGAAGAACACATGTTGCCAAATCGACCTGGAAGTCCAAGCCATTAACATGTACAGATCTGGAATTCGAACCAAACACTCTAAAAATGAAAACCCTAAAATCAAAATCTGAACCAAGAACCAAGAAGATGAAAACCCTAAAAAACAAAAACACTAAAATCGAACCAAAATTTGTGAACCAAGAACCAGATCTAAACCAATAACAAGAACTCGATGAAATCCTTTGTTCCATTATCGAAACTTACTTGGAATCCTTTGGATAGATTGAATCGACACATGAAGAAGATGAACCGGATCTGTGATAATCGACACATGAAGAAGACGAACCACACATGTTGAAGAAGACGAAACATATCTGTTGAAGATGAAACCCTCTATTTTAAAAATGAAATTGCATCTGAAACCCTCAATTTGATGAAGATCTTGAAGAAGACGAACCACACATGTTTTGTAAACCATTTCAAGAATATGAAAGAAAGTGATTTTGAAGAATGTGTACTGAAACCTAATGGTTTTTCAAAAAAACAAAACATAATAAATTAATAATAATAATATTTATTATTAATTTATTATTATTATTATATCTTCAATTATTTATAAATAAAGAAATTACATGTCAGCATCCACGTCAGATGCCACGTCAGTGGGTGACCTGATATACCAGGTCAGATACATTAAATGGTAGTTTTAGAAAGTTGGATACACTAAATGGTAGTTTTGGAAGTTGGGTATATACAATAACAAAAAGTGACAACTTCAATACACTTTTGGATACTAAACCCTAATTATTTTGATTTAAGTTTAATGTTATTTACTTTAGTTTATCTTATATTAAAATTGAATTTAAATAATTGTTATTAATTTAAAGTCAAAATTGAGTTATAAGTTTGACTAATTAAAGTCAAAATTAAATTTCAATTTTGATCATGATCAAGATTTAATTTTAAATAAATGAATGAATAGAATTTTATAATTAAATCAATGAAGATTAGTCTTTTATATATATTAAAAGATTTTATTTTTATGCAACTAATATATATTCAAGTTTATTGTATTTTTTAAAAATTCGAGTATCTATATATATATATATATATTTGATCTTATCTATTTATATATCTAATCTAAAGTTGTGTTCAATAAAGTCAATGTAAAAAACATAGTTCTAAAACTTTAATATTCAGTCACATGTGATTCGGTATACAATCACATGTGATTTGTAAAAGCATCACACGTGAATTACGAAAATATCATTTCGCCCAAAATTTTAAAATGCAATCTAGATATTGATACTATTGATCTAAAAACTAAACTTAGTCCCTATAAAACTATGAATTAAGTATGAACTATATTGAACATTTATAATCTAATCTAATCCGATACACAAATAACTAAATACCCGATAATCAAACTATAAAATAGTTTGGGTTACTATTATTTTTACAATCTTAAAAATCTGATTAAACCCAACCAAAATTACCTGAAACCCGAAAAGCATAACCTAACAACATCTTAGGTTTTGCTTTTCTCGTAAAAACAAAACTTTTCGTATGAATCACCCTATATGTGTGTGTGTTTTGGGTAGGCGAAAGTTCTTAGAAAGTTTGGGTCGACGAATGTGAAGAAAATTGGAGATAATAAAAAAATCGATGCGTGTCGTATTTGATGTATTTTTATATTTTCACGAATATTTTATGACTCTTAACTTACAGTCTCAGAAAACTTACAAAACACTTAAATTAAGATGTATAATCACGATTTTAACATATTAATAGATTTTTTTAACGGCAAAAACACACATACCAACTAAATTTACCCCTAAATCTACTTCATTGTCCATAACGAGACTTGAACCCACAACCACTTGGGAGGGGACACCACTCCATTCTACAAAACCAGATACTATTGTCTACAACAGTACTTTCTGTCTTAGTTCTTAGTTCTTCTGGTTTTTCCAAAAATTAAGTTGTTATTTAATCCTCTATGTGTGTGTGTTGTTTTGTGCGGGTGTTGAAAAGGGGGGCAGGGGTGTTTGTCTTATATTGACGGCAAGCATACACCACCAACCAAAATACGGAATCATTGAATGTAACAAATGAGAGGACCCTTTGAGATGAGGGCACGGGCACGGGCACGGGCACAGGCACAGGCACATGCATTCTGGGAGGGAGGGAGGCGAGCAACATTATTGGGTGGAAGTAGCTTTTTATGCTCATTCTTTGTAGCCACAATTCAAATGGAACAAGCACTCAAACCATTCTACTTGTACAACACTAGTCTCCATGGGTCCCACTATACATGTCCTTATTTAATTATTATAATAAGGACAAAAAAGCAACTGTAGTTTTTAATTACTTTTCTGATTTTATATTGTGTTTTTCTTTTTTTTTCTTTCTTTTTTTTAAAAATCAACAATTGATTTTATATTGTGTTATATTATTTATATAAATGTAATATTTATATTTAAATGCAATACATTCTAATTTAGTTACTATCTAAATATCTAATCTAATACTCTCTCTCCTTTAGTTACCCTCGCTAATATTAGCGCCGTAAGCGAACTGAATCGAACAAACGTAAACGATATTTGTTTGTGTTCGTTTTAGTTTTAGTTGAACAAATAAATGAACACGAACGATAAACGAATGTGCTTTTATGTTCGACTGTTTAAAATATTGATTAGTTCGTGTATGTTTTTGTTCGTTTATTTATATGATAAACAAGCGTAAACGAAGGAACACACATACCCTATAATGCAAATCCAATATTATTAAACATAAATAAACACTATATATAAAAATAAAAACACACACATAATATTATATATATATATATATAACGAACGGATAACCGAACTTTCACGAACATATATAAATGAACGAACGAGAGTTCTGTTCAGTTAGTTCGTTTAATCAAATGAATAGAAAATTGTGTTCATGTTCGATCGTTTATTAAACAAACAAACATAAACGAACTTCTCGTCAAACAATTTTACAAACGATTCATGAACATTTACTTCTTTTACAATCTTATCTCTGTATAAAAGGAATATTGTAATGAGAACTTAAATGTTGCCACGGATTAGGCATATAATAATTCAATAAATTTGTGATTATGTATTAATAATTAAAAACTTTAATGAATTCTTTAAAAATATTTGACAACAAATACATCAATGCATTCTTCGGCCCAAATTTTTAAAAAACTAATTAAATAAAAACCGTGATTAAAATATGTAATCTAGAAATTTTGAATAATTTGTAGATGTATTTAGATCCACTGAAAGTTTCATCTCATGTGTGTGTTTGAATTTATTATTATTATTTTTTTACATTTTTAAAAATTCACTACTCTAATTATGATGCACAATTAACGAAATTAGTGAATTGTAGACGCACGTAATCTGATCGACTAGTTCTTACGATTTTTACTAATGTAAAAAACAGATGCAATTGGAAATTAAACGTATTTGTGAAGCCACGTTTGATGAATGGAAGATGCAATCGATTTTTGATGCAATTAGACATTTATACATAAAGTAAATAATGATTTTGTAAAGTGCAAATATAACTAGAAAATAAATGCACGGTTTTGTGAAAGATAGACGGATCTGTAAATTAGATACAATTTGGAATAGACATAGTCCTTCCATGCTTTGTTCTGACTTCTGACGGGATTAGGTAATGTTGTTGTTGTTAAAAATAGATATAGTCGTAAAGACCAGTATAATATTAGCTTTTGTCAATAACCTATAAGACAATAAGTCCAGATATATGCTCAATGGATTTTTAAGAAAAGTAAGGTCAAATACTATGAAAAACCTAAGATTATTAACGACCGCATCAAAAACCGATCTTCAACAGTCACATACTAATACACCATAAATACGAAATACCCTAAATATCAAACAAACATATACAAATTTACACACACAACACACTAAATACATAAACACGTATTAGCATTCATGCCTTTCTATTCAATTTGCCTATATAGAACAAAAAACATTCAAATGCTGAAAAATATTTATAAACTTTTATCAAACTATCCACTTTCTAACGTCATCACTTGGTAGGTATTATGTCAAATTATCGAAGGACAAATAATAGTTTTAATAATGTAGAAAGTGAGAATATAAATAAATACAATGAAGTATCTTTAACATATGTGTAAATATATGTCTAAGAAGGGAATAATAACACATCAAAAATAAGGGTGACGATTTGTATATAATATTTTTTATCATACATAACAATAATGACTTTTTACCCTACAAACTCAAAAACTATTTTTTTTCAACCAAATGTTTAAAGGTATTGTGTTATATATATATAGGCAAAAGTTCAAACGAGAACTGTTTTTCTTACGAGAACTGCAAGAACCAATCTTAGCCGTTCAATTCCCCCTTCTTTAATTGTATTGCCCACCCATGAATTCTTTACATGCACCCCGCCACACTCAATCCCCCACGCTCTTCATCCATGAATTCCATTATCCAAAATGAACGGCCAAGATTGGTTTTCGCAGTTCTTGTTTGAACCCTCCCCTATATATATATGATATATATATGTTTATTTTTTATGTATGACAAAAAAATGTTATATACAAATCATCTCATCAAAATTAGTAGCAAAGATTTGAAGAGAAAATAATTAAATCATATGTCAACCAATAAATACAATAGACATAATTAAATTAATTAATTTATTAGACATATGTATCATTACTCCTCGCAAAATATTATTTCCTTTTTGAAACTATGAATTAGTACCTTTTTAGCACGCATGCATCTTAAAAAATAAATTTAATTTAAATATAAATTATATTTCATAAAATGGCAAAAGCTTAAAAATATGTTAAATTTATATTAAATTGAAAAATATGATAATATTAAGCTACTAATGTGTAGCTTAAATGGGTGGGTGTGTTTAAATGGGTGGGTGTGTTTACATTAAAAAAAGTACCAAGTTACTAACGAAATTTATAGAAAGGTATCAAGAAAAATTACAATTTGCTAGCATTTTTGTCAAAAAAATAAATGAATCATATATTCTATGTTATATTTCATGTTTATCATTTTAAACTCTAAAGTTTAGTGCATTAAAATATATTCAACTTTACACATTTTGCTATTGTATGTATTTAATTTTTAAAAGTTATCTTTTATTGTATTGACTTTCCGAAACCTACATATTTAGTGTAGAACCCTCAAACATTATGTATCAAACATTACATATTTTGCTATCCAATTTCCAAACCGGATACATAAAAGGGTCAATAATGATTTAACCATCAAAGTTTTACTTCAGTATCGGTTTAATTATCAAAGTTTTTTTTAAAACAATTTTACCATAAAGTTTGAATTTATAATTATTTAATCCTCAAAATTAGATCTTCTTTTTGGTTTAAACCTTAAAGTTCTTTCCCAAACGATTTAACTATTAACTTTTTGTTAAAAAATGATTTCACCCCTCTAAGTTTGTTAACTTTTTAATAAAAAGTAAAAAGTATAATGAAGTAGAGAGGGTAAAATAGAAAACCATACAAAATTTAAGTGATTAATCAATTTTTTTAACAAAACTTCAAGGTTTAAATCATTTGAAAAAATATTTCGGGTTTAAATCATAACAAATTCAAACATTATGGAAAATTCATTTATAAAAAAACTTTGATGGTTAAACCGAAAATAAACAAAAACTTTGATGGTTTTACCATTATTGACTCTACATAAAATGGTAGATTATGAGGGTTTAATACATTAAAGGTAAATAGTTTAAAAATTAAATACATATAATAACAAAACGTATAAAATTAATTACTCTATTATAAACTAAACCCTAAACTCTAGACACCAGTAGTTTTCTATGCATCTTAAACTATTCTTTTATAAAAGATGAATAAGAAGCTAAATTGTATTTCTAAATGGCTCAGATTTCCATAATAATAATTCCATATTTCCATTTTTGTAATTACAACTGTTATGTAAAAATAAAATAATAAATTAAAACCTTCACTCATATAATATAAGTATATATAATATATAAATATAAATATATAATAAAAGAATACAAAAGGTTAGTTAATAGTGAATGGTGTCTATTTTGGTAGAGAATCATTTAAGATATTTATGAATTATGATATACACCAATCCTCTCTCTCTCTCTCTCTCACACACACACACATAGACACACACACACACACGCATGAAACACGTCCAAACACACACTGATCTTCATACAAAACGGGAGATCAGATAAACCGTTGCCGACACACCCATTAGCTAAAACTATCCATTTTCCCTCTCTTAACCCGAATACAGACAGTTTTCTTCTTCCAAAAATGTGTACAATTTCATGATAGAAATCCTAACAAACACAAGTCATTTGCATAGAATTTGCCAAATCAGCTTGTGATTAGGTTATGAAACTCGGATTTATTGGTATTTTGGGACGAAGATCGAAGGGAGTGAGGATGGGGATAGTGAGCGCGATTGCGGGGACGTTTGGTTTTGGAGTTGGGGTTTCGATTGGGCTTGTGATGGGTTACTACTTCTTCATTTACTTCCAGCCCTCTGATGTTGAGGTTCGTAATATATTAAGCTCTTCTTCTTCTTCTTCGAATTTCAAATTCTGTGTAATTTGTTTGATTTGAGTAGAATTGTTAGACTCTGGACAAAAGTCAACAAATACTTTTGAGTTTTGAGTCTGAATTTTGTGTTTATGTTAGGTTTTGCGGTAATCTATCTTCTCCGGTGTTCGATTTCGGAGAAGATGATGAATTTTGGTATAGCTGTTGTTGAGCAGTGGTCTGATATTGTACGAACAAGGAAACTAACCATAAAAAATTAATATTGCATTTATTTAGGATAATCTAAAAATAGATAAATAATTAAAATAAGTATCTTATGATCTAGTTGGAGGATGTCTGAAATTCTGTAAAGATACCCGAGTTCAATTTTCTTTGGGTGTAACTAGCTAGGGGTATAAGAATCGGTCATAACAATGGTTAAACTGCGTATGTATGTTAGGGTATAACTCGATTTTTTCATGAACTTACTAAGACGAGAATTCTATTATAAAAAGATAAAATAATAGATAAATAAAGAAAGAATACATGTAGATCATTAGATATTATTAAGAGGGTGTTTGGAATTGGAGTGTTTGGATTGAGAAATAGAAAATGTGTATATGATACTTTTGTGCAAAAATAAACACTTCTTTTATGAATCATTCTGCTTCTTTTTTGTTTTTATTAAGCAAAAGCTAAATATATGCGATCTCAAACATCTCTTGAAACCGCTTGCCTTAGGCAAATGCCGAATGCGGAGGGTTAGGGTTTGATCTTGACCCGATTTTACTTCTTTGTATTATATGCGATCTACATCCTTTATGTTGCCGGTAGGTGGGTCTGATTCAGTGAGTTATTTATTTTATTTACGTTGAGAAAAGCTTATAGTGAGATAGAATGAGTGAAGTTTGTGTTCGAATATAGTCGATAGTAGAAAAAACTAGATAAATTATTAAAAAAAACTAAAACAGAAATATAAATAATTATTTTTAGGCAAAAAGATTTAGCTAGTAGAAGAATATTTTTTAATAAATAAAAAATATTATTTTAAAGGTTAAAATAAAGCAGTTGTTAACATATGGTGACAACATGTTTGATTGTTTCCCCACCACACCACTATGATTAATTTGGCATCCCTTTCCTAATGGGTGACGATTTGTATATAATAGTTTTTTACTATATATAATAATTAAGATTTTTTTGTCTCTATCAATCCACTAACTATTAATCTCGTACATAAATTTATAGGTATAATAATTAAAATAATAATTTTTTATTATATATGATAAAAAATAGTTATGCCCGTTCACCACCATACATACATCATCACATCGATCTTCACTCCGCTTACTCAAGTAGTTGAGATGAATGCTAGTGAACAAGGACTATAGTCATGCATTGGAAACATGGGAATCATATTTTTTTTATGTTTTCTTCCTTTTTTTGTTGGGTTTGTTGATTTTTTCTGCTTATTTTGTTTTTTATTTTCTCATATGGTAAGTTTTATTGAAATTCTGGTTTCTTTTTTACTTATTTTGTTTTTAACTATTTATTTTTACATTTTTTTTTTCTATTTTGTGTTTTTTTTTGGTATATCTCTAAGCTTTTTTGGCTTTTTCTTTTTTACTTATTTATATCAATAATATCATTACTATTATTAAATAGCTTAATATTATTAATTAGTGTTATTATTAAAAATATGACCCTACACTGACTTTATGCTTGTGCGAATGTTTAAAACCATATTGCATAAACTTCGTTATAAATATTAATACAAACTAGGTAGACTTCAACTCTTGTCGTGGTGTTATGGTTAATAATTATTGCTAACTAATTAAAGAGAATGGGCCCATACATATTTTCGGACCACATGATTATTTGTGTGTGAAAGCAACGTGTCTTGACTTTTAACCACTCAAACCATAAATATTTTTTACCATATATATATATATATAGGAATGAGATCAAATAAAAAGAAAATTAAAGTAAAAAGTGTAAAAAAGATGATTATTTGATCATTTTTCGGTATATATATCAACTGATAATTGTTAGTTCATCATTTTTATTTATTAAAACTAATTCTTCATAGATTTCTTTTTGATGAATTTAATATATATATATATATATATATATAAACGGTTTCTAAATCTGTTTACAAACATAACTTGAATTCATAATCTATTGATCTTAGGCCATGAACACTAAACTTAAATTACTTTAATACTAATAGACTGGATCCTGGATACCATTCAAACCTATTAATTAATTAAGCATCCAACTTTTGCATCATCAAATAATATACAAATAATTTTGTCACGTCATTGATCTATTATTGCTATTTATATTTATATAAAATAATAGACTGTGCTCTATCTTTTTCTATTTTATTACTATTTTTAGTAATATTGAATATCTTATTAATCGATAGTGTACTATTACAATTTTTAAATATGGGTAGAGACCCCTATACGATCTTATCTGACTAAGACATGTTAAATTTTGCATTTTAGAAATACAAAATTCTAATCTTTTAGATGAAATCAAGATTCTTTTGTTAAGATCATGTTAATCTATTATTACACTTTTCCTTTGTTTATCATTACTTTTTTATATTAGTTCGGTCATCTCGTGATGAGCTTGTGACCATAACGAATTTTATTTTCTTTTTATCCAACCAAATGCAAGATAAATATTTTTGTGTGAAAATGATACGACCGTTAGTAATGATAATTATTACTGCATGTAACTCTAATAATTTTTGTCAAATGATGACTTTTTGTATGAATCGAGTTACTTATTTGGGCACTTTTGTTATTTTAATATCAAGGATCCTAAAGTACGACCTTTGGTTGAGCGAGATACAAAGTCCTTGCAAGATGTGCTCTCAGAGATACCTTTGTGGGTGAAAAACCCTGACCATGATCGGGTATGTTCTTGATCTTTATTTCCTCTCTAGTCAACTTTTGATAACATAAAATTATAAATTTGAATATAATACTTTTCCAATTTGAAGAAGGTAACTTATTTCCCATCTGTAAGTTGTTTCTTTTCACTACCCTGTAATAACTTTAAGATATTGATCAAGTTATCCTATCAAAGCTTGACATGGATATATAAGTCGTTTGACTTTCAAAAGTCAAATGTAAAATTTTAACTTGTTATGCTTTTATTTACATTAATCTTATTGTCTACAGGTTGATTGGCTTAACAAGTTTATCGAGTTAATGTGGCCATATCTAGACAAGGTATAGTAGGAGTTGAATAGAATTCTATTGAAGATCGATCTGACCAGTTTCGACCAAGTCGCTAAAGAATTGTTTGAACTAGTTATGTTTTATATCGGGTCAACGGGTCAAACAAATCAAATAAAAAGAACTAGTATAATGGAATCTAGTCATACAATTCAAATTTCAAAACTCACCCATAGTGTACTTCATAGCATAAAACCTTCCAAGTTATTTCACTATAAAAATTTAGATTATTATCATAATAATACATTTTTTGAAATCATATTTGACACATTAAGCTAATCTAGAAGGGGGTTTTAAGTTATGCTTGCCTTGAAGAAAATTTATATATGCAACTCTTTGTCGTTTAAAATTAAAAATAAAAAATATTTGAAATGACAATATATGTCTGAATTATGTTTTTAGAATAATAGTGCATGCCTCAGTATTGCATATATTATTTATGAAAATTTAAATTTTTGGAGAAATAGTGGTTTTGGGTCAATCCAACCCAACTTTACAAGGCCTCCATTTGGTCACCTCTAACATGACTTGATCCTGGAGTAGTGATAGTTTGAATATTTCCTAGGCTATTTGCAAGACTGTGAAGACGGTTGCAGAACCTATAATAAAAGAACAGATTCCGAAGTACAAAATCGAGGCAGTAGAATTTGATACACTTACCTTAGGCAGCCTACCGCCTACATTTCAAGGTTGTAGGATCATTTGAATTTACTGCTTATATTTAAATCATGTATAGTGACAGTGATTTCATTATAACTAATATGTTATGTCGCCTGTTGTAGGAATGAAAGTTTATTCAACAGATGATAAGGAATTGATTATGGAACCATCTTTCAAATGGGCCGGGAATCCTAACATACATGTAGCTATTAAGGCATTCGGGATGAGACCCACAGTTCAGGTATGTGGTTCAATAGTACATCGATTAATTGATTTTTTTAATGGATAAATCCCTCACTGTAAAACAGGTCATAAGTTGCCCAAGATGATCTCAAAGGCTTATAACCTCCTACCACATCACTCTATTGAAAAAGTTAGATTATTATTTTGATGATATTGCTTTTATAATCTTAGTAAATACATAAATAAATTTAAAAATGTTACAAAGTGTTTCTCACTCCGGACATGTAATAGAAAGTTGTCCATTTGGAACGATATTGAAAAAAGTTACCAACGTACCCAGCTGGCCCGACCCGCCTGTTTTGCCAATTCTAACTGATACCATCTAAAGGCCATATGTTGTTGGCTATTCTCAAATTACAGATTATTCTTTCAGGTGGTTGACTTGCAAGTATTTGCTTCGCCTCGTATCACCTTAAAGCCATTGGTTCCAAGCTTCCCATGCTTCTGTCAAATTAATGTGTCTCTCATGGACAAGGTAATATTCCTTTTGTAACCTCAGTATTTGAGGGCTGAAGACTCATGCTAACAAGTGTGTGTGTTTTGATAAAATGAAAATTTAGAATGAATATTTTGTAGCTTTTTACTAATGTAATCTATGTTCAGACTCTAACACCCTTTATGAAGTTAAATTATCGTATCTTTTGCACCCCAAAACAGTATTTTTGTTCAGTTGTAAATTTGAAAATGGTTGATCTGATCCTCAAAAGTCAAACGTTGACTTTTTTAAAGATGAAAGTCTCCAAAATGGGTTTCTTCCATAAGTAGTAATTGTGTCAAAATTCTTTCAAATTTTCAGCCACACGTTGATTTCGGGCTAAAAGTGCTAGGGGCCGACATTATGTCCATCCCTGGCTTGTACAGATTCGTCCAGGTATGTACATATGAATTGATGTTATTCAAGAAACAGAACTACAGAAGGGGTATTAATATTAAACTTGTATTATCTTACATTTTTTTTCATTCAGGAACTTATTAAAGACCAGGTTGCAAATATGTATTTGTGGCCTAAAACATTAGTGGTACCCGTACTTGACCCTACGAAGTAAGTATTAGCTAATCTTTATAGTTACCATTTTATAACTAGCTTGAACAGTTATCAAACAAGTGCTTACATTTTAAACTGATTATCTAGTTTTCGCGAATTCTAGTCACATTAGTCAGTTTTTTTTAAATGTCTGGATTAACAGATTCTGCTTTAGATATCTGAATAATCAATTTCATACTAACTACAACAAAATTGATTACTAAAGCATTTGTCAAACACTAAAGCAGCTGTTTTTCTTTAATTACAACTTCATATGGCAAAAACACATCCAAAAATGTATTTTCATTAATCGTTCTATTATAGTTCATTATCTGTTTTTTTAATCCAAATGGCGCTCGGTCGCCATTCAAATGACGATATATCGAAGCTCGTGGGTTTGAATTCTTTCAGTCACATTTAAAAACTCTAATGAGTCTATGTTTCAACTTGGCAGAGCGATGAAAAGGCCCGTTGGAATGTTAAGTGTGAAGGTTTTAAGGGCAGTGAAACTTAAGAAGAAGGATCTTTTGGGTGCTTCTGACCCTTATGTAAAATTGAAACTTACTGAGGACAAACTTCCATCTAAGAAAACTACTGTGATACACAAAAACTTGAATCCTGAATGGAACCAGGAGTTTAATTTGGTTGTCAAGGACCCAGAGTCACAAGCTCTTGAGATCATGGTTTATGACTGGGAACAGGTAAATTTGTTAGGGTGGCAAGTCCAATCCATTTTCTTAAATTGTGTCAATTTGGGTTGTCATACATCTTTAAAAGGTTTATTGTTAAATGAGTTGAAGGCATCAAAAGTCGCCCAAAGAATGGTTACAGCTCGAAGTGCCAATTTCAACTCAAATGCTTATGAACGGAACAATTTGGGTTGCGTTTTATGTCAAATGGGTCAAATACGCCAAACAAAAAACAATGCAGCTAAAAGGGATTAGGTCAAACGTGTTGAAAGCAAAATCTATTTTATAGGTTTTAATGTTTCTGTGTTCATAGTTACAGCATTAACCATTAACTTAAAAGAAAAATGAAAATTGGAAAAAAGGTTTGTGTGCGTGTCAACACAGAACCTTGTCTGGCACTATGGCCCATTTTGACCTATACTAAAGAATTGACCCATTTGTACCCATTATTCAACCTAGTTGACCCATCCACATTGTCACCAATACCTACACTTCTTTTTTACCTGATACCCAACCCGGTTAACCTAGCAATTTTGCATTCATTTGTTATGAATAACATACGTTTTGACTTTTGTGGTCAACTCATGTGGTGTAGGTAGGGAAGCATGATAAGATGGGAATGAATGTTGTACCACTGAAAGAGGTTACACCAGATGAACCAAAAGCTATGACTCTTGAACTCCTAAAAAACATGGACCCGAATGACCTGCAAAACGAGAAATCCCGAGGCCAAATCATGATTGAATTGGTTTATAAGCCCTTTACAGATGATCAAGCTCCGGTGGAGGCTGACGAAAATGCGATTGAAAAGGCGCCCGAAGGAACCCCGGAAGGTGGAGGTTTGCTTGTAGTTATAATCCATCAAGCCGAAGATCTTGAAGGGAAACACCATACAAATCCGTCTGTTCGTGTGCTTTTTAGGGGGGAAGAGAAAAGAACAAAGGTTACTGCATAACTTTCTTTGCAGCACTACTAAAACATCCAATCTTATGATTTTCAAGGTGGCTAAAAGTAACTAATGAGTGATGATTTATTTGATTGCAGGCAGTGAAGAAAAACCGGGATCCGAGATGGGAAGAGGAGTTTACATTTAGTTTAGAAGAACCACCAACGAACGACAGGATGCATTTTGAAGTTGTTAGTACGTCTTCAAGGATGGGCCTACTTCATCCCAAGGTACTCACTATTACTCCCGCCTTTTTTTAGTTTTACTTCTTTTTTATTTTATTTTGAACGTCAAACACACACCAACATAATTACTCCACACCTATGTTCATGACGGGAGTTGAACCCTCAACTTTACAGAGGGGGAACAGCCTAGTGGTGTCAATAGACCGGATCTTGATCTAGATCAAATTCGATCTGCTCCATTTATATGATCAAACGGGTTAAAAAACTAGATCCATTGACCCAATAGGTCGACCCAATTAGTTAGATCACTACGTGGGTCGATCCAAGATCCGCCTGTTACCATTTCCACCATCCGCCACCGCCAAAACCACCAAAGTCATTGCCGTCGCCACTATCGTCACTGGCGCTGTCACTACCACCACTGTCACCGCCGTTGCCATCAAAGTCATCGCCGTCGCCGACCATCACCCGTAGCCGCTTCCGACCACCCACCACCGCCTGATGCCGCTCGCCTCCGCTCCCCTACTACCGACCATCATGACCTACGGTAGGGTGGGGGTGGGGGTAGGGTGTGGTGTTTAAGGTTGGGTAGGGTAGGGTAGGGGTAGGGGTAGGGGTAGGGGTAGGGGTAGGGTGGGTGGGGTGTGTAAGGTCGGGTAGAGGTGGTGTATGGGTGGGGTAGGCGGTGGTGTGGGTTGAGTGGGGGAAATATTTGATAGATTATTATATAAATAATAATAAATAAATAATATTAAATGTGTCGTTCCGAGTTAAGATTCATTAGTAATGGATCCGATCCAAATCCAATTAAATGGATTTTAATGTTGATGGGTCAGATCCAAATCTAATTAAATGGGTCTACGGGTCAAATCAGATCTTTAAAAGATCCAATATGCCCCATTGACAACCCTAGAAACACGTTAATCACCCTTGATATCACTACGCCACCTGATTTACATCTAGTTTTAGTTTTTTATTATGGCAATGATCCATTCCCATAATAAAACCTTTGTACATGATTACAAAACCAACCAAAGATGTGTTTAGGTGTTCCACATGATTGTGGGTTCAAGTCATGTTGTAGGAAAAAATGGTGTAGATTTAGGATTAGGTTAGGGAGCGTGTGTTTAGCCGTTCACAAAAAATGATTACAAAACAAAGTGTGTATCACTAGTGATATTAATTTACTCCATGAATAAATTGATTTACTAAGTTAGGCTCAAGCTCGTTCTACCTGATTCATGACAATCTTTTAACGAGTAGATCACGAATAGCTTGAATAATTTATACTCTTAATTTATGGCCGGTACTTTTGACATGTTGCTTTATTTGTAGTTGGAATATGTGATTCCACATGTTTCCATAAACAAAGAACTAATTTGTTTTTAAATAATAAAACGGCCTTTTTGGTAGGAAACGCTGGGTTATGTGGACATACAACTTGCTGATGTTGTGAGCAACAAGAGAATTAACGGCAAGTACAACCTAATCGACTCGAGGAACGGTAAGCTTCAAGTTGAGCTGCAATGGAGAACCTCGTCTTAAAGCTAGGGTGAGTGGAAAAGGAATTTGGAGTATCTTAAACATGGGATCAAGTACCATCAAGTTAAATGTTTGCTTTCCTGTAATTGACACTTGTCATGTGATTTTATATTATCTTGTGTGTGAGTTATGCCAAATAAATGAAATATTTTTTGTTTTTTCCATCATATCATTGTATAAAGATTAAAGAACATATATTAGTAACTCATTAATATATATCATGTTTTAAACCGTTACTAAACCTATAGCAAGTTAGAGAGTGGTCTTTTGCAAAACTTCTTGCCACATCGTCTTATTAGCATCACACTCCTACAACTAAACTCATGGTATTATCACTCACCACTAAATTAAATTATAAGACTCGCTTACTATGACTTACCAATCAAAAAGTAGGGGTGAGCATGGTTCGGTTTTAGCATAAAACCGAAACCAAACCAATTTTTTTGGTTTTTGGAAAACCAAAACCAAAACCGTTCGGTTTTGGAGTGGTTTGGTTTTCGGTTTTGAAGTCGGTTTTTGGTTCGGTTTTACATCTTTTTCATTTTAACCATTAAGATTTGAAGTCATACAACCTTCATTGTAAAAACTATGAAATTAAACGAAATTGAAGCTATATAAGAAACATCAAGATGTGCGTCACCTAATTCAAGCTATATATATTTCAATTGATACAAGCAAAATGACTGTCATATTTTTAAACTTTAAAAACAAAGTTGAAATAAATCAAAATTCAAAACAAATCGATAAATAACATATTAGCAAAACTGAATATCAAGATGAACAACCAACTCCAAATATACAACATAAAGTTGCAGCTTTGTTTGGTCATTGAACTACTCGATTGAGTTCACCAACATCACTTTATTTCGAGTCGACGAGAAAATCATAGAGTATTTGATTTTTTAGACATGTATATTTACATTGTTGTCCCTTTGAATGGTTCGGTTCGGTTCGGTTTTTGAAGTTGTAAAAACCAAAACCAAACCGAAAAGATCGGTTTTTGAAAATTTGAAAACCAAAACCGTCGGTTTCTATACTAGTTCGGTTTTTTTGGTTCGGTTTCAGTTTTTTCTGCTCACCCGTATCAAAAAGTAAAAAAAAACTATTTCCACCAATCTTCCTATGTGTGATCACCACAATGTCATGATGGAGGTATGGGCCTTATGGCACTGTCTCCTCTCATGCCATGGTCATTGACCATGCCTCAACTAATAACCCATCCCGTGTAAATACAATGATGAAAAGAGGTCTAGCCAGAGGCATTTACAAACTCATTCAACATGGATAGATAAGTAAGTGGAAAGTTCATATAAATGACTATGATGTTTAATCTATATATATGATTGTAACTCGATCATCCTTATAATTCTTAAGAGTGTCTTATGTCTAATTCTTTATTTTTGGATGAAATAGACGAGGATGATGATAAATTCGATTTGTTCTTTGTATTTAGCCAATTTCAATGAAAAGTACTAAGGATATTAGGTTCATTGTATATCTATTCCTAAATTTTTTAGATCTCTTTGTTTGACTCACTAACCCAATAATTATGAAAACACTAACACAATGGTTATGTAATTAACTATCCTCACAATTAGTCAATTAACTCGAAGATTTAATCATTGTTGATTTTATTGGTCATACAATCAATAATTACACATATTGGTCCTCTAATGTAATTGTGCACACACGTTAAAGTATTAATTACTTTATTACCTAACCTTAAGATTTAGTATATCACTAGTAGTCATAATCACCTAATGGTTATAGATAATCATGATACAAGCATACATAGATATACTGGTTCTCAAACATATGTGATATCGGCTAAAATATACATGCCATTTATATCGAATATCCTTTTCTTTAATGTATTTATATCAAATTATGTTAATTATGACTTAATTTGTTATAGTGTGTTTTAGAGCTCTTGGAGAAGAAATTGGAGAAAATGGTGAATAAATTGAAGAAAATGAGAAAAGTTGATAACCTCGACATACCTTCACTGTTTTCACGGTATCTCACTCATACAATCTCAGATTTAGACGATTCAAGCGGTCACAGAAACTAGACTCAAAGGCCTACAATTATATCCTAAAAAGAAGCTTAAGCTCCAGAAAAATCTTTGCGGCACGAGCCTCTTAACCTCACATTGTGAAGCATGTTGGCAACATGCATATAAATACGTTTTTTAAACCTTAATTCCAAATTAATTCATACTTTAGCCTAGTGTTTCGTACTAGAGACCTAAGTGGGCGATTTTGGGCAACCAAGGGCATACTTTGGAGAAGAATCAAGCCAAGAGGTTAGATTTCTTACCGATTACGCCCGATGATTGAAGACCGGAGACTACATCTTCTATAGGATTGATTTGATTCATTATCATCTGTCTATAATTGTGCATGAACTCTATTTTTTATGTCTTGTAACTTGTCTATGAGTTAACTCTTACGTTTACTTGGATGATTGAACCCTCTACTAGATATGATTCATCTTATGGATTATTTGATGTTTTCTTGAACAATTATCCATTTTTTCAATTAAAGAACCCTTAAAGCTTTTAGCTTTTACCTTTGCTTGTTTGATTTGTTAATTGCATGCATTTATTGATCATGAAATTGTCATAATTGTGTGATTTTTTCTACTTTTCGTTTAGGTGAAGTCGTAGGCAACCCACTATAAATAGGGGTTGAAATTAAACACCAATAACCTAGTTAATTGCTTAAAGGACTAATTATTGAAACAAAAGTTCTAGTATTAGGGGCAACGAGAGATCCGATCCCATAAGTGAACGGTAACTCGAGGTATGTTATTTCATAGGCTTAGAGATGAAAATTTTAGAAACTGTGTCTTAGCATTGCGAGAGATTGAATGAAAGTTAATCAATCAACTTCTAGGGATTTCATCATTAATCGGGAGATATGAGTCTGAGTGAATAGCATCTTCAGTATTGTCCTAGATTAGCTTTCCTTTATCTTTGCACACTTAATTAGTTGTTTTATTTTATTAGTTAATTATAAATTTGTATCTCTCTTTAAATAAAATCGGATAGTTTGATTAATAGTGATTTATTTATTCGAATTAGACTTTCCATTTCCTATGGAGACGATACCTGGACTTATCATTGCTATATTGCTACGTGACCAAGTCATACTTGCCTGTTGTGTGGTAGTCAACTTTGATATTTCAAGACTTAAAAATTTTATAACATGATTCCACACATCACTATGTAAACTAAGTCAATAGGTAATAAAGATATAATTATTAAAACATTCAATTCATTGAAATCAAACTAAATATCAAAGGTTCATCTCTTCTAAGGAGGAAAATAGGGGCCTTAGCCCATAATTAGAAAACTAAACTTAATGGAATCAACAAAATTTAATGAAAACATGATTGATATGCAAACTAGGTTGAAAGCAATAGTGTCCAAGTCTTGATTCTTCAATCTCCAAGCCTTGATCTTCAAATAAGCCTCATATCCATCATCTTTGATGGTATCTCTCAGAGCTAATGTCCTATTTCACTCAATCTAACGAATCTTGGACCTATTTTGAACTGAAGCACCCCAAATAAATCTCCTTCTCAACCTCTCTATAGAATCAATCACATTGGAGACGCTTTAAATAAAGAGAGAAAATACAATGGTATACTTTCGAAACAGATTTGTATAAAATGACTCTTCCATCAAATGATAAGTTTTTAGCTTTTTACGAAGATAGCTTGAAATTAAGTCAATTAACTTTGTCTATAATTGTCTTCCAATTTTTAGCTACTCTCATATTTGTCAATAATAATATCAAAATAAATAGGAATCTTTAATTAAATATAAATAAAAGACTAACTTGGATCATCTTTATTAAACAATCATATCCGTCCGTTTTAATCAATTTAAATCTCAACCATCAATTCATATTGAAATCAGATTTTGATTTTGAATCAATTTTATTGTAGAAAAAGGACGTGGATCTTTTTTCAAAATTCAAGTCATAATTAATAAAACAATTTTTATGATAAAATCTTATAAATTCATTTAAAATACTAATCTGTATAACTCTATCTATATTTTCAATGCACGTAACTTATTTCCATGATTTTCCAACTTGACATCTTTTCCTCCTTTACTAATCATAGATGATAAGTTCACGTTTTATCAATATCCTTACTTTCAAATAATATACTTATAATTATCACTACTACACCTATATTTACACACACATTATACATTCATGAAGCCCTGTTTTGTTTTCCATTAATATTTTCTCACTTTTATTAGCTTCTTCTTTTTTATTTCTTATGGCCTTGATAATAAAATACACCTCCATTGCTAAAATTGATGATAAGAATGACAACTTGGTTTTCAAAGTTAATAAAGACTATTTTTCTTTGGAGAACGTAATAATAATATGTCAATAATTCCAAGCATCGACATGATACTAATGGATGATGAGGTATGCAATTCATGTATTTTTTTTCTTCGTAGGATGACCAGATTTCTGCAATCGTTAGGAATGATCTAATTAGTCAATGTAAAGATTTACTTGAAGAGGGTGGATATAATATTTTAACCAAGTTTGCTATTGTGGCTAATAATGGAAGCTTCATAATGTTGACCATAAACCAAAGATTATCTTCAACAATAGAACCACACTCAAATTTATAGAAAAATTTCATTCTGACCATGATGGTTTTAAATTTATTAAATTTCAAGATGCAATCGATAAAAGATCAAATCCGAAGTTGCATTTGGTTTGTAATTTATACTTTCAATTCGGTTAATATAAACATGTTACGATTTTACATATCCCATTATTTTAAAATTGGTTTATTCAGATGTGATCATCTGTGTCATATATGGTTATTAGATGACAATACAAAAGTTGAAACATTGTGAGAGACGTGTTCGCAACTCTAAGCTCCAAGATGACAAGTGTGTAAATTTATTTAATCACTTATTACATACGTTCCTAATACATATATAAAATAATCTATTTTCTTAAATATTCTACTTTACATAACGTTTAAGGGGCGTTTGGTTCGCTGGAATTGGACGGAATTAGAATTGAGCATTCCTAAATCTTGTTTGTGTTTGGTTCGCAGAATTTATGGAATGGAATTTGACAATTTCAATGAATTCCTTAAATTAATGAATTGGGAATTCCTTTCCTAAATGGATAGAATTCTAAGGAATTCTTCAAATTCATAAGGAATCTCAAAACATAATTGTTGTCTTCTATCCCACTCCACCCCCCCGTCACCACCCCAACCCCACCCCACCCTACCCCTACCCTACCTCATCCCACCCTACTCTACACTACCCACCCCTACCCCACCCCCACCTCTACCCTACGTCATCCCGCCCTACTCTACACCTTACCTTACCCCCACCCTACCCTACTCTACACCATCCCACCACCACCACCACTACCGCCGCCGCCACCACCCGCACCGCTACCCCCACCGCCACCGCCACCGCCGCTACCGTCACCGCCACCATTGCCACCACCACCGTCATCAACACCCTCCACCGCCACTCACCGCCACCCTCCATCACCACCCACACCTGCCGCCGTCGCCACTGCCACCCTAGGTAGACTATAGGGTGGGGGTGGGTGGGGTATGTGGCAAAGGGGGTGGGGGTGGTGGGCGGTTGATTGTATAATTTATTTTGGTTTATACGTATTGAATTAATTTATTTTTTGCTAGATTTCAATTCCGGTCTTTACTAACTAAACAAGATATAGTTTTTCACAAATTCCAATTCCTACGAATTCAAATTCCTATGAATTCCAATTCTTTGGTCAAATTCCAATTCCTCCATTTTTATTCCGCGAACCAAACGGACCCTTAGTTTTCCAAACATTTGTAATATTTACTTATTTTTGAATTATTTGTTTATATATAGGAGTCAAGTTATGGGATGTGTCTTGTGGGATTCATATGCAATCAATTTGTATAAATATATCTTTTATCTTTTATCTCTTAATATTAATAAACGACTAGCATTAATTCGTTATTATTTTTATGTCAGAAGTCGACTCGTGTAGTACACGGGCGCTTAGCCAGTAATTAGTAAAAGAATAGAAACTCTTTGATTAATGATTTGTATAGTATGATACATGTGTTTTTAAATCTATAAGATATATGGTAGTGGTAAGTACAACAACCAACCCCGGGTGATTTTTATGAATAAATAATTAAAAAAGAAAAGGAAAAAAAAAAAAGAAAAGCAGGTGCAGTGGGACGAAAGCAACGTTTTGCACCCTCTCTCCCTCTGGTCCGGGAAAAGGCAGCACACCCACAGCACCCAACCGCACCATTCGATCGCAGAAAGTTAGGGTTTCGTGAAGAGAGAGAATTTCACAAACAGATGCTTTGTTATGTAGGGTCTTCCCAATATTCAAATTCATGCTTTTTATACACCAATTAACCTAGACAGAGAAAGTTAGAGGAAGTTTCTAGAGGGAGAAACAAAGTTTTGAACCTTTTTTTGTGTGTGTTCTTTCCATCTCTCGCTCCTTCTGTAAAGCTTCTAGCGGTCTCGATTCTATAACAGGTAATCAATTCAATTTTGTGTGATTCTCTATCGATTGTTATAGTTTTTAAAACGTTGGGTTTCATTAGTGATTTTGTTGAATTTTACGAAAATTGATGAAGTTTTCGATTAATTACTTTTGCCTCGTAATGATTATGGTAGTTTAGATTTTATCTCCATGTATGCGTTTTATCTTTAGTCTATTCGTGGAGATTGAGAATCGTATGTTTAGGGTTTTCTGTTGTGGTAATGAAATTGCATTGTAGGGTTAAGAGGTGTTTTGTGAATATGGGTTTATCTGGAGCTATCACTTTCATTTGCTATTTTTTTTATATTTAGGTTTTATGCTTTTTTTAGGAATGTATGGATATTGCCTCTTTCTTGTTTTTGCTTTCAATAAAGGAAGTGATTGAAGTATGAATTGGTGGATTCAGTTGCATTTTAATCTCGGTGTAATCACCAAGTAATTCAATTCATATGTTAATCATCTGTTACGTTAATGAATTTAGGTCTATTTTAAGATCAATCTCAGTTACGGTGTGTTTCCTATATAAATTTTGTTCTCCGTCATACATGGTATGGTTTTTCGATTCTTTGATAGTCTAGATTGTGTATATTTTGTTTCTAAATTAGTATGGTTTTATATGGTTTTTTGACTTCATGGTAACATGATAACAGATTATTATTTTTTAGATCGGTCTTTATATATAGCGGCTCCCGTTATGAAATGTTTTATTCTGTGGAACGTTAATCATGCATGTTTAGTAGACTAGATCTTACTTATTGGACACCTTTTTAATATAGAAAACTCGTAATTGTTGTATTTACTTGATTGGTTTAGCTTGAAATTAATAGGCAAAGACTAGTGTATGTCAAATATTGCTTTATATACTAGCCTAAATGACTGAGATGAAAGAGCATTAGATTCTGGATATTATAACCTAAATGGTCGATATGAAGTAGAAGGCAGAGATTTAGACATGTCAAGACTTGTTGGGTCGGATTAAATAATGGTTGAAGACAGGTAACCGGGTATTCAAAAGGATGCTCTTTTGAAATAGGTCAATATGGATTGTGGACCAAATTGTTTGAGTTGAGCAGCTAGACAAATAGACCATACACCCCTTCTTTATGTTCCTCTTTCAGTTTTATTGTAGAATAAATGCTTTTTGTTACAAAAAAATGTTTAGAATGAAAACAAATTAATCTAAGCATATAAAACATCAAAGATAAAAGTGTTTAATTATTTGCATAGACATCAGTTGAAATTTATAGCATTATGAAGAACAAAGTCATATATGACATCGACTAATTGCTAGCATCTATGGTTTTCAAATTCTTCTCGATTAAACGTTATGATATTTGTATGCTAGCATATAGTTCATGTCTAACAAAAGGGTCGATTATTGTTTAATTTTTGGAAATTCTACCTCTAGACTTGAAGTAGACGTGAATACTTCGTAAGAGCTAATTTTTGGTTAATGTGTAAAATATGTAACTTTTTATTAAATCTTGTGAATGTTTCAGTTTTTTAATGTTATTGTTTTGAAATATTTCTGTTAGTCTGTGAATCTCTTTAAACTTACAGCCATGTTTATTGTCACTATTTTTTTCTGACTCTCTTCACACCATGTCAAATATGATTCTTTTCTGGGAATGACATAAATATGTAAAGAGTCTTAATGACTCTTCACAATACGTACCGTATGGTATTTATTATAAATTTTATTCGATGAAAAAAATACAACTTAAATGGTTTTTCATTTTGTTTTGGTATCAGCAAATAGCTATCTGTTTATTCCAATTGATTTTCCGATTTGCCTATGCATATTTGTTTGAACAACATGCTCAGTTCTACATTTGTAATGTTGTGTTATGATGGTTTCCAGGGAACCGAATAAGTTTTGTAGCATGCTGCTTATTACAGTTCAAATTTGGGAATCCTAGCTGGCAGGTGAAGCATAATGACACTCAAGGATTTCTTTACCATAAACGAGTTAGAAAATGGGCTCACAATTCCGGATAGAGTCAACGAGCTCATCACTGTGATGCAGAGTGAGAAAGACTCTACGGTCAACAATTTAGGTCAAACAACCCGACTGTGGTCAACTGTTGCAAACACCATTGCAGCCACTGAGAACAAGGGCTGCCTTGATCTTTTTATCCAATTAGATGGACTTTTCTTTCTTGATAAATGGCTTAAAGATGCTCAGAAGCTTGAGAATAGTAATGAAAATGACTTTTCGGAAGAACTATTTATTTCTCTATTGAGAGCACTTGAGAGGCTGCAGATAGATAGCCAGAGGTTATCGACGTCTGAAATAGGGAAAACCGTGCAGGATCTTGTTGCTCATAGTAGTTCTACGGTTTGTGAAAAAGTTAAAGAATTGTGTGATAATTGGAAGCTAAGTATAGCTCCACAGGAAGTCGAAAATCTTGATCATGTAGAGTGCAGACCACCGGATATTATTATGGATCCTGAAACAAAGGATCAGGAGCTGTTGGATCATGTTGATCCGTCTTGTAAATCAGCGGACAATAATGATAAAGACTCAAATTCTAAGTCAGAAGGCGTTGGGACTTTATCTAGTACTTTGGAACAAATAGCTTCTAGTGCTGATGTGGATAATCCTTTGGAGTCATCTGTAAAGACTGACACTAGTGGTGGCAAAGATGATGACATGGCTGATGATGATGAGAGCCCGAAAATGTCTTCAAATTCGGACAATGACAATGAAAATGTTGGTGTTCAGATTAATGAAAATTCTGAGAACGGTTCACATTTTTTTAAATTATCAACGGATAGCAAGACATCAGATATGAAACTAGACTATGGGATGATAGACCCCTTGGATATTGCTAGACAAGTTGCTATCGAGGTGGAACAAGATGTTGATTCCCGAGAAAGAAGTTGTAGTACCTCCGAGAAAACGCAAGATGGTGAAATGGAGAAACCAACCACCTCGGGTTCTAGAAACTTTCAAGAAATTCAAAGTCAAAGTCAACCTGTTGGTGGGTCAGATAAGGTCTTACCAGAACCTATGAAAGATGCAGAAACTTTAGTTTCTCAAGTATCTGAGGTGGCTCAAGTATCTGAACCCAATACAGAAAGAGGGTTCGGGTTCTCAGGGTTTGATCTGAACCAAGAAGTGTGTTCTGAAGAAGTTGATAATCCAATCAACCCAGTCTCCTCCACAATCTCTGTTGTTTCTGCTTCTCGGGCAGCTGCAGCTGCCCAGGCACCTACTGCCCCTCTGCAATTTGAGGGTGTCCTAGGATGGAAAGGATGTGCTTCCACAAGTGCGTTTCGTGTTGTCCCAGTCCTAGAAGGTTCCGGGACTCGCAACAACTCACAGGAACTGGGTTTTCATGATTTTGATTTGAATGTGGCTGAAGATGGTGATGAGGATAAAACTGTAGTTATACCCTATCTTCCTTCTGGGGAGGAGTCTTCTGTAGCAAACCCTAAGAGACCCGAAAGGGTGCAATTGGATCTTAACAGTATCGGGGATGATCAAAATGGATGGCAAAGTCCATATCATGCATCTTCATCATCATCATCATCAAAGCATCCCATTGTAAGAAACATTGATTTGAATTTAAACGATCAGCCGGTTCTCCCAAATGGTAAAGAATCTGTCATTTCTATTTTTGGTGCTAAATTTGAGGTGAAGAGAAAGGATTATGTTCCTCCATCGGAACCGAAACTGGATTTCAATTTGGGGAGACCTTTAGAATCTTCTTCCTTGAATTATAGTTATACTAATCCATCTTTCTATGGTCATCATCAAAATGGTATGTTTTTCTCCCTCCCTGTGTATGGATCATCATCATCGTCAACACCATCACATGCCATGCCGATGCCGATGCCGATGCCGATGCCGATGCCGATGCCAATGTCAATGCCATACATGGTTGATTCAAGAGGAACCCCTTTTCCACCTCAAATTATTGGGTCTCAACCACCGCCACCTTTCATTACGAATATGGCTGTAGCTGGTGCACCCTCAGGTTTTAGCGGGGTTGGACCACCACAGCATAACTATGATATGAACACAGGCTTGATGGTTAATGGTGGTTTGAGACAGTTTTTCCCTCATAAAGGCAATGAACAAGCTTCTACCAGCTCTGTTCCTGGGAAACGCCATGAACCTGATTCTAACTGGGAGTTTTTTCCAGTGAACAAACACCGACAACCGCCATGGAGATAAAGCTTTGTTTCTATTATAATCTTGATTTTGAGGAACCAGAGGGTTATTTTTAATTTTAATTTTTAAAAATCAGATTATTGACTGAGAAAAATAGAAGGGAATAGGCTTTTACCTTTGGTTATAGACATTTATTTGTTATTAAACTTTTTGGTACTTGATAGAAGGGGAGGGTGTTTCTGGCTTTGTTTACATTTGATTGTTGTTTCTCCTCCATATATATAATATATATATCACAGTAAACTAATGAAATCGTATCCTTTTCTGTCAATTCCATCTGCATTTTTCCTTCTATTTCTTTGAAAGATTGTGTATAAAAGCTTCTCTGTGTTCTCGTGCTATATTGGACAGAAGGGAGCATAGTTGTTAATAGCACCGCTATAGCGAATAGCGTAGTGTAGTTCTACGTGACCGCTATCAAGCAGTAGCGATGTTATTTTGGTAAGATTTTTAATTTTTTTAACCTTTAATTAGTAATATGAGAGTTGTGTTCAATAAAGTCTATTTAAAAATTTTAGTTTTAAAATTTTAATATTCAATCACATATTCACATGTGATTCAGTATACAATCACATGTGATTTGTAAATACATCACATGTGAATTACGAAAATGCTACTCTGTTCAAATTTTTAAAATTTAATGTAGACCATTGATGTCATTGATTCAAAGGCTAAAATTAGTCGCTTAAGACTATGAATTAATATGGACTATATTGACCATTCTCCAGTAATATGAAGATTTAAATGATCTTTGATTTAACTTATAATAGGTTAAGACTTAGTATTATATTTTGTTCTCTAATATATATAATAGTTTAAGACTTCTAAGGTAATATACTAATATATAAACATATAATTATATTTTAGAATGCTATCGCTATATACAAAATAGTGGTCGCTATTTAGCGCTATTCGCTATGTAGCATATAGGTAGGCTATCGCTATTCGCTAGGAAAAAGAAGGGTATATGAGCATTACCTTTTCAATTTTATTGTTCTTAAATAGAATTGACGGGGCTTTCCTTCCAAAGCTTCAATTCTAATTTTGTTTAGAGAAAAAAAGGGAGGAATGTTTAGATTCTATATAGAATTGACTAAATATCATCAAATCATTCAAAAGGGTAAAAATAGAATTGAAAATTGGGATTTGCTATCTTACGCACCAATAGCCACCATTTTATCAACTCTTGAACAAGTAAAAAATTTAAGAAAAAAGTTATACCAATCTATTAGTTTTTTAATTCTATTTAAACTAAGACTACTCTTTTCATATTTTTAAAATTTTTATTTTGAAAATACAATATAAAAAATGCACGTTTCAAATCTGAATATGTAAATCCAAATATGTAGTTCTAAAAATGCAACAACATCTAAAATGCAGGTACTTTAAAAATGAGAAACATAGAATTGGTAGAAGTAGAAAAAGATAACATGATAACCTAATGCATATCCACAATCAACAAAAACTAAAATGCGTAAATGAAAAATGATACGTTAGAAATACGCTCAACAATTCGAAAATTAAACACATACAACCAATAAATCCAAATATGCTTTCAGATACTATGAAAATGCAGGTGAAAATAGCAGCATGATACAACAAAAATGCAAAACCAAAAATTATAAATAAACCGGGCCTAACTCAAAATGTAAACAAGGAACCCATAAAAGATTGTTAATAAAATGGAAACCCACAACTACTCTTATATGCATGAGAACAATTCAATATTAACTAAAAAATATATAGAGAAATCAAATGAAAAATACAAACCCACAACTCTTATATGCTTATCATAGCACCCAAAAATTGAACAACCGAATCATTGATAATAAGTCTTCTGTGCACATTCAAACAATAATCTGAAAAATATCTAAAATACATCAAATGTAATGAAATGCATATACGTATATGAAAAAACAGAACTTTAAAGCAAACAGTCATTTGCCCTAAATTGAGCCACCACAATGAACGAGATGAAAATGCATATTACCCCTCTAGAATTGCTTCGTCGAGATATTAATTCTCACCAATTATCTACCACCAATGCAGTAGATGAAAATGCAAAAATCCTTCTGAATTGCTTCATTGAGAGTGCCATTTGCCCTAAATTCATCCACCAAAATGCAGGAGATGATAAAAAAACCCAAGATGCAAAAACTATTTTGTTGCCCGGCAATTAGGGCTTTGCTTGATAAAAAAAACAACTCATCTTCGGCAATTTGGGCTTGGCGAAAACTATTTTGTTGGCTGGCGACCGTCAAAGCGGTTAACATGGTCCGGTAAATCTTAACAAATGGAGACAAAATTTGTTCTTCAAATTCTTCAAGCAAAGATCCAGCGGTTGAAATCGTCGCCAAAGAAGGGAGATCCAATGGCTGTCGTGTCTGCGAGAGAGGGGCTCGCCGGAAACTATTATGTTGGTTGGTGACTGTTCAAAATTGGAGATAAAAGCCATTCTTCAAATCCTTTATTTTGGATAAGGAATTCATGGATGAAGAGAGTGAAGTGATTGAGTGTGGCATGGTGCATGTAAGAAATTCATGAGTGGGCAATCCAATTGAAGGAGGGGAATTGGACAGCTAAGATTGGTTTTCGCGGTTCTCACAATAAAAACGATTCTCAAATGAACTTTTCACTATATATATATATATATGAGAGAATTTATTTGAAAACCATTTTTATTATAGGTATCACGATAATCAATCTTGACATTTGATTAAAATAAGCTTTTGATTGTTTATCGAATATGGCATCAGATTTCTAGTTGTGTTTTACTCATTTATAAAACCATGCATGTAATTATATAATATCACAAAGTATGTTGATAATCGTAAAACCTCTAACTTTCATCCTTTCTTCTCCAACAAAGTAATTAATATTTATACATCAAATTTTAAGTTTATCATTTATATTAGTAAAAGGGTAATAAAGTAATTAATATCCCTATCATTTCCTCATCTCCCGTAGATCTCTCCAACTTCCTATCATTTCTCTTTTCAAAACATTTTTGAAAAATGTGATTCTAGATTTAATTCATCTCCGCGGCTTCATATTTTCCTCTTCTCCCGTATATCTCTCTTCAATTTGCCCGGTGATTTTTGACACCATTGCCACCTCCATGGCTCCACATCGAGTGGCTCTAAACATCCACCACCACCGCTGTAGCGATGACTTCGTCAAAATATATGTAAACATACAAAATCAGTTACAGAAATATTACTTTCATATCAAAATATATAAATAAATAATTATCTTTTAAAATAATTGTTTTGGCAAAAAAAAAAAAAGAAGTCATTGAGTCATTTCCAAATGCCTTATTGTTTCCATGCGGGTCTTAGACGGCAGCCCTCACTTTCAAAGACGAAGACAAAGACTTGGGGTCTACTCCACTCCACTACTTATATTTGTAATTGGACTATTGGAGTGTCCTTTGGGTTATAACCTTCTAAAATATTCTACTTAATTAGTAGTAATCTTTGTTTCTATCTAGCATCTTTCTAAAGTTTTTTATAATTAATTTTGAAATAATATTTACATATTATTAAAACAAATCAATGGTTAAGAATTACAATAGCTCATTAACGAGGGTATTTTGGAAAATTTAAGCTAATATAATAACGACTCATCCATACGAACGTAATTTACGTTTATGAAAATATATATAAATGTCAAAAATACCTTTATTAACGAGTCATTTATGATGTTACAAACAGTTCTCGAAGTTTTCATACGAAAAACAGTTCTCGTTTAAATCATCTCTTATATATATGTGCAGTGTATACGTATATATATTGAATTTATAAAATTATCGATTCATATTATTCAAATTTGGAATTTTGACTAGTCTTTAAAATCTTACAAAACATTTGTTTTTCTATGTGTGTCCATGTGTGTGTTAGTGTGTATAAATAGAGGAAGAGAAATATGATTCATCTACTATAGAATAGCTAGACTAGAATATTGAAAAACTTAGTTGATCTACTATTCTTATCCTATAAGTATATATCTAGCTTCTAAATACAACTCAATATAACCATGCTTGCGTTAAGTAATGGTAACAATATGTCCTCTCAACCAAAACTTCATTCCATCATAAACCAATCAGATTTCACATTTTGTGACATCCCAAACAGCAAATATCATAGAAAAAACAATGAAAATGAAAACCCTTCATGTTCTTCATCACCCTTTTGGACCAAAAACACTGGTTTCAATCAACTACCTTCATCATCAACATCTTCTTCATCATCTCCCATGACAAGAATGGCAGAAGGAAGGAAAGAGCTCATGGAAACAATCAACGACTTGCCAGATTCATGGTACGAATTGTCGCTTAATTATATGGTGATAAAAGATGTGGATAATAATGGGTCGGTCGTAAAAGATACAAATCAGTTGAAGGGAAAGAAGAAAGGTGTGAAAAAGGGCGAGATTTCAAGAAGTGTGAGCCTTGATACCGGGTTTATTCTGCTTAAAATGTTTGTCCCAGGCTCTTTTGGCCTGAAAAAATGCAAGGTTTCTCGAAGTACTTCTATGGATGGTTTAAAGAAACGCAAGCATAAAACTTCGTTTTTTGTTGAAAGCAAAATTAACATGAGTGGATCATGTAACGAGAATAGAGGTTGTGCTACCGCCACCCAAAATAGGTATGTATTTCACTCAGTCTTTCATTTTAAATAAAAAAAAGAAAAATTTCCATTTTCTCGATCATATTAAAACGTTTTACTTCATCCTCTATTAACTAAGTGATTAACATGTAGAACTCACTAATTCTCTTACATCATATCTCTTCTCTGTAAAAAAAACCCAATATGTCTAGTTTTTTTTTTAAAATTATTTTATGTGATCCATGCAAAACGCTTCATTCACAAGGTCTTTCGCCTAATCGTCTAGCTAATGTAGCGATGTAATTACGTTTCAGACCCAAGCCTAACCAGATGTATGGAACGTTTATATTCAAGCGTCCAAATTAAATGAGGATCGGATAAATCATGCATGTTCTTGTTGGATCGAATCACGATTTAAAACACAAAGTTCATACCAAAGTTCAATCTTTTCTTGAAGAAATCACATCATTATATATATTGAAATCACTTCTCTTTTACAAAGGAATCACACACTTGTTTCTGTACATTCAACATCTATTTATAGCCTACTCAGGTGGCGGTTTTACAGCGGTTACCAGCCATTTTGACGGCGGCGGTTAGTGGCTGACGGCCGTGGCGGTTACATTAAAGGCGGCAAGTTGTGGCAGTCCACAGTGGTGGTCCACGGCTGCCTCAAATGCCACTTCTATTCTTTTTATAAACTAATACATAACTATCTTATTAATTATATTTCTAAACCCTAAGTATATTTTACATATATCTAAAACTAATATTTAGTTTAATACCCAATAGTTCTTAAGTAATTTAGTACGTACGTACAGTTATTTTGATTGTGTTCTTTCTTGACATTTGACCGTTGACTACTTGTGCCTGCACGTAGGAATGCAGAAGGGACTTTGAAGCCTGGATGTTGGTTTAAATCAACAAACCAAAAGGGGTGCATCTTCTTTTAAATGAAATTAAGGGGACAAACATGCATCGGTGTAGCTGCAAGTCGATCATATGATTCATCATGTCTTACTACAATTTTTCTAGAAATTTAAAATGCTGCAAGTCGATCATATAGATTAATTTTTTTTCATATATTTTACGAATTTGATGTTCGAGCATAAAGATTAATCAAAATCACGTAGCTACTTATAAGAATAATTACAAAATTCTAGTTTACGATTGTAATTGGACTTCTCATAAAAGAGTAAGTCGATCGAAACGTATTGAACCGGTTGATAACGCACTTAATTTGATCGTGAAAGTCATTAGTATATATAGTTTAGATGATCCACGTACACAATCCTTTGAGGATCATCTTTAATTGTTGTTGAGTGGTGGCCAGGGACCGAAGAAAACCTGGGGCGAAAATGCTCAAACAGTGGGCACAGATCGAAGTCTAGCTCTTGGTGAAGATATCCGCTAGTTGTACGTAGCATAGTAGGAATAAATTGATCTGAGTTGATAAGCGCGCAGCCCTGAAGAAACAAGCTCCCATACGAAAGGGCAATCAATTAATGTCAACGTTCATAATTTGCTGCTTTCGAAGAAGATGCGTCACCCACACAGTTTCTGACGCGGTGTAGGTCATTAACGAGCTAGGAGAAGTATGTGGTCTCTTCACTCGCTTAATCTATTTTGGTCAAGAGTTGGCCAATGGGTCCTTAATTTCTAATTAAGTGACCTTCCCGGATCAAGTCGAAAGTAGACGGGACTGTTCCGGTACCTTAAAATTGAGCTGTTTTTCATTTTTGTTGTTCTCAACAAAACCAGATTCATAATAAAATAATAAACAATGGTAGAAACAAGTCAACAATAATGAATAAATCATTTGCAGCAATCGAACAAATCATCGATGAGACCCTTGTAGAAATAAAAAATCGATAAGCTTGAAGTCGGCACTATTGATATATTTCAGTGTCTTCATGTTGAAGTGTTGAACTCTCGATCATTGCAGGCTTGCAAACTCTCGATGTCAAAGCTCAAAGAAGAATTGGGGGAGATGGTGGGGACTCCTAGATGTAAGTTATTTAGTTTTAAGGAATTTAAGTTTTCTAATGGTTTTTACTATTTCATATTAACAAATATATATATATATATATAGGAGATGGTTCATTTGAGAACCGATTTATTGTGAGTACCGTGATAACCAATCTTGGCCCTTAATTAAAGTAAATCAATGCCAATAAAAATGACGGCTCATTAAATATGCATTAATGGCTCATTAATAATTTGTTAATGAGAGGTATTTCGGGAAAATCAAGGCTCAATCTTTAATGACAATTCATCCGGACGCAATTCACGGTTAGAAAATTATATAAAAGACCAAAATACTCCTATTAGTGAGCATTAATGGCAGTTACAAATGGTACTCGCAATAAAAACGGTTCTCAAATGATTTTTTCACTATATATATAAGTTAAAAGCAGGCGGGGCGGGTATCCGCGGATATCAAATTTTAAAATCCGAACCCACCCTGTGTCCAATGGGTACTAACTTTCAGTTTTTTTGGGTTACGGGTTTTACGGATATCGGTTTTTAGATTTTTTGGTTTTAACACCCCCTAACGCTTGACTTCCATTTCAAGCCGCTGAAATAATTCTTGGAATTAAAGAAAGTGTTGAGTATTATCCCATATTAGACGAATGTGACTTTATAATGTACGTGATTATGCGGATCTTGGGTTATCTCACTCATTACCAATTTGTTTTGAGTTGGAACCTAAAGAACCGAACCTGTGATGGAGGAATCGAAGTGGACTCGATCGAAGCCATATATTACGTTATTTACGCATTAATATATAATGGTACGTGTTGTTGAGAAACAAAAAAAAGAGTGGAATTGAAGTAAAAGGCTTAAGAATCGAATAAGATAGTCATGGGGTCCGTACGAGTTTAATATGTTTTGATGATTGTTAGGATTAAGGCGCTTACCACTAAGCCAAAATGAATTCCCGGTGATTAAGGCGCTACCTCTTTCTTATATATTGAGTAGCCAAGCCACCCATGGGTTCTATTCTTACATGGTAGTTTTAGCGGTTATGTTGACAATCTAATATCCAACAATCCCCCAACATATGTTGCAAATGCTTTTAGCCCATTCCTAGCAATTTAGGCACATGTAAGGGGTTGAACCCATGACCTGTTCGACTACCAATTGTTAAGATCATAGCGCTTACCACTAGGCCAAAAGGAATTCCTGGTGGTCAAGGCGCTACCTCTTTCTTCTATATTAAGAAGCCTAGCCGCCCATATGTTCTATTTTTACAGGGTAGCTTTAGCGGTTATGTTGGCAATCAAATATCCAACAATGATTTTAATCGCTAGCAGAAGGATTGTACGAGTGACAATCAAGGGCTGCAGAAATAAAATCGTTCAAGACAATCAGAGTGCCGATTTTTTGTAGATCAATTTTGAAGTTAGTTGATATCGGCTAATTAGCATCGTAAGTTAGCTATTGAGGTGGTGTTTGCGTGTGTTAGCTAATTAAATATTTTAGGCTTAAGCTTATTAGCTTATTAACTATGATTGTGTTTGAATCAACTTATAGCTTATCGGTTTAAAATTATTTACAAATAGGGGAAATTATCAATATATATATATATATATGCTTACATATTAAAATGTTTAGATTACTTAATATTGAGGATAAAAAAAGAGAATTAGGATGGTAATTAAGTAAATTTAGGTTAATAAGCTTTTTTAAAATAGCTTATTTAAATGGGCTTATAAGCTAAGACAAACACTCATTTCCTAATAAGCACCCTTAATAAAATAATAAGCTTATAAGCACATAAATAAGCTAACCCAAACACTATCAAAATGTCCTCCGATAGGTCCGTGCTTACGGGTTTTTGAGTCTTATTTTTTGTGATCACTTGCAATTAATGGTAATGCTATTTATTAAAAAACATCTCTTAAGAGTTGTTTAGTATAGAGAAATGAGGTCGGTGCAAAAAAATTGAGTGAATTCTCTTGTAAAGTGAAAAATAAAACAATTTTCATTCTCTATATTTAATTCTCCATGTGATGAAGACAAAATGAGAGATTTCACCCCAACCAAACCCTAGCTTCTTCCCCTATTGACAGTGTTCTTCATGTTCGTCTTCTCAAGCGAGCGACCGGCTGTGGCAAGCCGTATCTCTCTTCTCCGGCGTTAGATCTCTCTCTATGTCTCTCGCCCTTCTTCGATCTCTCTCTTCTTTGAACGAGATTTGCTAAAGACTTTGGCATGAAAACAAGATAAACAAAAGAGATATTATTACTTACAAGAATGTCAAAACTAAAGATTGAAAAGGAAAGATTACATAAAGGCGTCAAAACTGAAGATTAAAAATGAAAGATTACATAAAGGTGCAATACTGTAGGTTAAAGTGGAGATCTTTTAAGTGTTAAAGTGGTCAAATGGGAGGATAAAACAATGTTATCATTTTGAATGTTGTATATTATTATCATTTTCAACCGGAAACATGTGTATCTATATCATTTTCGGCTGGAAAGAGTCTATGTTTATCATTTTCATCTGAATAATGTTATAATTTTAAATGCTTTATATTGTTATCATTTTCATCTGAAAAAATTATTATTTTCAACTGGAAATTTTTATCATTTTCGGCTGGACGAGACATATAGGGGAAAAAAGGAAGGGTCATGATTTTTACGGTGGGGTCCCATAATACACTTCCTTCTATAATTAAATCTTATGATTATTTAATTAATTACATTAATGTTATTATTAGATTTTGACCATTGATTTAATAAATCTAATGGTCCAGATTTGGACTTTAGGGACTATGTTTAAGTATATGTCCTATATTGATCTAATACATATATATATATATATATATATATATATATATATGGGAGTTCATTTGAACACCATTATTATTATATATATAGGCAAAAACTCAAACGAAAACTGTTTTTCGTACGAGAACTGTTTGTAACGCCGTCAATGACTCATTAATAGAGGTATTTTGGTAATTTATATATTTACCCAACCGTGAATTACGTCCGGATGAGCCGTCATTAATTTGCGATGCTTGATTTCTCAAAACATATATGTAGAACCACTCTTAAACATATAACCCACATAAAGCTGACACATGTCATGATTTATAAGGGTAAAAAAGAAAAAAAATTGATCTTCTCTTCCAACGTGCCACTCCCCCTCCTCATAAAACAAACAAAAGAAAAAACTCATTTAGCATTCAAATCTTCATATCTTCAACTTGTTTATATTTTTAATAAATTTTCCTTATCATATTATTCAGTTTTTGAAAAATATTTCGAATGATGATCTTTTTGAAAATGCAAGTTCATATATTTGCATTTTCATATATAATATATATATATATATATGTACATATATTTGTATTTATATCTGCATATACATGTATTTGTATTTTCATATACCTACATATACATATATTTGCTTTTTTATACAGTTTTTCAAAAAATACATGTTCATATATCTGCATGTTCGTATATCTGCATTTTCAACATACATTTTTTTGAAAATGAATGTTCATATGCATTTTCTAATTTAGCATACATATTCAATACAAATATTATCTATAAAATACAAAATAAACATCAAACAAATATATTTTGAGACAAAAAATAACCCAATTGCATTTTTACACATTTGGTAACCAGGGCCATCACAAATATTTTCAAGACCCGGGGCAAAACTAAAAGATGGACCCCAAAAAAATACTAAACTATATAAAAACGTTCGGTAAGAAACTTACATTTATACGTATAGATGAAAATATATAATTGAAAAGTTTAGACGTGTTTGAGAAGTTAAAAGAATTTCAAAACTCAGATTTGTCTTAAATAAGTTGAATTTTTGAATTCTACATTTTACAAAATCCATGGATTTCGTTTTTTCTCAAGAGAACCGAATAAGGATAAAAGATTGTGATTGCTAATTTTGTTCTTCTTCCCACACCGTGTAACTTTGTCCCAAAGAGTCAAACGATTTTATGTGATTTCTTTGCAAAGTAACTATCGATTTTTTATGAATTGATGATTTCTTGATTTCTTCCTAATCCGGTCACTACTAGAGAATAATGCATTACAAAGAGATTTCCTTTCAAACAATTCATAGCAAATTTTCAACGAATTTTCCACGGCTTTGGGTCAAAAAGAAAAATTTTAACGGGTTTTCCATGAATTTCATGGGAAATCCGAGGGAAATTGGTTTCCATGAAACTTTTATCCATGGTCGATTCTGAAATCCGAGAGTAGTTCGAGAGAAAATGAAGGAGGAACAAACTCAACCTTTAATCGAATCCGCGTCTTCTCCTTAGCAAAGAGAAATTTTACCAATCAATTATATCCGCTTTTTGAAACAGCTTTTTTTTCACGGATTTGTCCAATACAAAATTAGCTGTTGTGTTGTAGTGGGCCAAAAGATTTTTACAATTGAATATATGATTTCTGCTTTGAGTGTTTATCTCAAATTTATAAAAAATTCTTAACGTTACAACAATTAACTCATAATAAATAGGCTTAAAGTGTTAAACCATGTATATTACACATACAAGAAAATTGGTCCCCTCTAATCCTTGGGCCTGGGCGGTCGCCCCTTTGGCACGCCCTTTAAGACAGCCCTGTCGGTAACAGCTGTAAGGAAAATCAAAGTAAAATTCGAAATTAAAAAATGAAAATGCTAAAGCCCAAACCCAACATATCTGCATTTTCATCTGCGTTGCATTTTTATTATCATTTTTATCTGGATTACATTTTTATTATCATCTTCATCTAGTTTGCATTTTCAAAAATAAAAATTTCAGAAATATGGGAAGAGTGGTTTAATTTAAAGAGGATTAAAAACCTAGTAGATTGGTATAGTTTTTTTTGCTTAAATTCTAAAAACTTAATTAGTTATAACAAATTTAAATTTTGGATGGTAATGTTTTATTTAATTGTTTAAAAATATAAAATGAAATTATGACGATGTATGTTTAAACATGGAAGGTGAAGTAAGTTTTAAAACTAGATTTCATATACTATCCTTAAATATATAATTTGATCTTATAAATTACAAAATACCATCAAGAGATCTTAGCTTTTGATTTAGTTAATCTAAAGGTTCAGATTGGTTCTTTAGGTTCTATGGTTAAGACTAGGTTCTATATTGCAAAAAAAGTTTTTTTTTTTTTGTAAAAAGTACGAGAAGCGATACTAGCCACTTATTTGCATTTAGATCTAATGGCCTAAAGTAATCATATTATTTTATTTTTTTAATTCAAAATGGCATAATAGTAAAACCAAATTTTTTTTCTCTTTCAAATCTATTTTTCTCTCTCTTATATTTTAAATAAAAAATTAAAAAAATATAGCAAATTGTTAATTTCACGATTTTCACTAGTAAACCATAATTTTTTCTGCTTTATTCTTATATGTTATGTTCGGCACTATGTTCATTAATGCACTGAGTTCGCATCTTCAAATATATTTCTCTTTATTTTTCTAAATTTCAAATAAAAACAAAACAAAATAGAAATAATTTACTGGTATTTTGATTATTTATACTATGTTTATTGTTTACGGTGCGTTCATTAGTAAACAATATATAAAAAAACACAAAAATCAAAACAATTCACTACTTAACATTGTTAGTAGAACACATATACAATTCAGTAAAATAAGTTATACTATATATTTTCATGTCTTCTTAACTTGTCCACTAATAAACAATAAATGAAACTGTGAATTCTCCGATGAACATCATTCATATTCAACCAAACCCACAATATAATCTTAAAATAATGTGTAACATATGAAATATCAACTTATTTCAATTAACAAACATTTGAATAAATTAAAAGAATCTATAAAAACGAAAAGGAAAAAAACCTATAAAATATAAATTAAAAAATAATATACACTCAATTGTTAGTATTATTAGTGTAAGGAGGTGACAACAAAGGTAATGATGGAGGGCGGCAGCGGCGGCGTGGTGTTTATCGGCGATGTCCGTTTGAGTAGTGGAAGTGGCTATGATTCTTCGCCGCTCTTCCTCTGACGATGATGGTGGTTGTGGTTACTAAGAGGAATCGTAGAAAGAGAGATGACTTTAGGGTTTTCAAATGGGATTGGAAGAGGAACCGTAGAGAGAGATGACTTTAGGGTTTTCAAATGGGATTGGAAGTATGAGAGAGGAGAGAGGGGAATAAATGTTGAATTAAGTAGAGTATATAATATTTTAGGGTAAAATGTCTATTTTATCCTTTTGATTTAATTTAATAATCCAGTAAGATATCACTTAATTACAAAAATGTCATACATGATCTTAGTCTTTGATTAAATGATCGGATGGTTGTAAATGATTCTCGTACTTCTCGCAAGTAAATACTTTTCGCATGACCCTCCCTACCTACATCTCTCTCTCTCTCTCTCTCTATATATATATATATATATACACTAGCAACGTACCCGAGTAATGCTGCGACGACAAATAATTTTTATTTTACATCATGTTGCTTTTAAAAATGTAATAATATGTTATTCACGCTTTTTTAATGTCACGAAAAAATATCATACAATGTAAGCTTTTTATTTTTTTATTTGCATCAACTATTTTATTAATTTTAAAAATAAATTCTAAAATACATTAAAATAAGAAAAAGATTTATATTTATAAAATAAGGAGGGGGAAGTTAATAAGATTTTGAAAATTATATTGATGTGGATGGATAATTGTGTTTGTGTGAGAGGGTGTTTTAGTGTTAGAGAGATATTTTAAATAGATAAAAAGTTAAAGTAAATTAGGAGAGAAAATGAAATTGTTAAAAGGGAGTATTTTAAAAGTTAGTGTAAATTAGGAGAGAGAATGAAATGGTTAAGAATGGGTATTTTAGTACATTCTAGTTACTTAAAATTAAGAGTTTTTAAGGTTATAAATGTATTATAAAGAAGTAAAATATATATATATATATATATATATATATAAAAGAGGGTTCATGTTAAAAGTGCGAAAAACATTTATCGGCTTTGATTAAATTTTGATAAAGTGACTTAGATAAATCTTATTTTTTATTTTTATTTAAATAAAAAGGGTATTATGGTAAGCTTAATTTTAATTTTCAAATTACTTTTTTCTTTCATTTTTTAATCCGAACATTCTATGATCCATAATTTCATTTCCAAATTAATTTTATATTTTCTTGTTTTTTTTTTCAAATTAATTTTCTCCATGTGTTTTTTGCAAAAAATTTCCACTGTTCATTAGTGATAAAGCAATCTATATTTTATTCTATATGAACAACCTAAAATTAATAAAAAGCAAACAAAAAATTCCTAAGTTCAATGATAAACAATTATCTAAAGCAATTCAAATCAACACAAAAACTTTGTTCAGTAATAAAAAAAAAACCTTAAATTCCTAGCTCAAATTCACCGTTCACTAATAAACATCTTAAAAAACAATAACTTAATACATGTTCACTAATGACTAAAACCTCTGAATATCGTACAATTAAGATCATTCAACAACACACAAGTCCATTAGAAAAATAAATTTTTTGATACACCAAATTGATGGAAAAAAATAGGTCCCGAATAAAAAATAGATCCATGTATAAAAGGCATTGATATATAACAAATACAACAATATGAACCCTAAAAACTGGGAAAAAATAGATCCAATAAACCCAGGTGTTGATTCTCATCAACGACAACTAACAAATACATAAATAATACAAGAAAGAAAAAACGTTTTAAAGTTGGTAATAATGTATAAATGAAAAAAATCCAGATCTTGTTCTTCATACTCAAAAAATGGGGTGAACAAGTCTCCTCTTGTTCTTCATACTCGACAGTTTCTTAAAGATGATGGTGGTTACGGTGGTAGTGCGTTGTGACCAAAATCAGTCGGTGGTGGTGAGATGAATGGTGACCGACGACAAAGCAAAGGGGGAGAGGTAATCTGTAGCAGTTATGATGGTGCGCTTAGGATGGAGGTGAGAGCGGCGACGAAGGTGACAAAGAGCAACGGCAAAATCAAGCGGCAAAAAGGGAAGGGGGGGTGATGTGCAGAGGCAAAAGGATTCGTTTAATTGATGTTAGGAAACCTTAGAAACAAAAATGGCACAAATTGGTTGAATTTCAAAAGATTCCAGAATTTTAAATATGACTGTACGTGAATGGGTTTTTGTCCGACAGAGGTAAAAGGTATGGTCCAACTTATGCATACGGTCCGACCTATATATGGTCCGACCTATATATAGTCCGACTTATGCATATGGTCCAACCCAGGTTTAAGGTGCGAATCAGCGAGGTCCGACTTGAGACTTGTCATGTGTGTGTTAGTCACACAACCTAGGGGTTCATATTTGAAATTGACTCAGTAGAATGTGTTGTAGGTTCTACTGCCAGGATTGTTTAACAAGCAGCGTTGAGAAGTATTGCTGACTTTGTCGTGTCATCAATCAGGTAAGTTACCCTAACTTACTATGTTCCCGTAATGAGTACGTGTTATGCAAGACGCTTATTGTAGCGTTGTATGTGTTTAATTGTAATAGGTTATTATATGATATCGTGATGATATGTTAGTAACCAACCATGCCTTCGTGGTCGGTCAGGGCAGATGACTTCATCTAAAGGTGGGAACTGTGATGAGTCATAGCGGGCGAGGCCCAGTTTAGGCATCGAACGAGTGGGACCCGAGATGCGGCAGAGGGCAAGTCCCTAGTTATGTGTTATATGATGGCAGTACGTGATTCCTGTGAAGGGTAAAGTAGTGGTGATTCACTAAGCTTTGTGTTTACCCGTTATTGTTATGTTTCAGGCTCCTCGAGATTGGACAAGCGCAAGGCTCCAGCATAGCAATGGTGATAACAACGTTTAAGAATCTTTCCTTTATTCAAGTTGCAGACTTTAATATGTTTTAAACCAGTTGAACAATTTTACTATTATTCACTTCTGTTGTATTAAACAATTAATATTTTGATGCTACTAATGTAACCATTGAATTTGGTGATGGCTAGTATACTTTACCTTATTGTGTTCGAATTTTTTTTTTGGGGTGTTACATGATATAACGGACAAAACGTAGTATCAGACGAAAAGACATGATTGTAATTCATTATGGTTACAATTAGGACAATAAGGTTAAGTTTTTATTAGTTATAATTTAAAAAGAGTTTTAAATGATTATAAAATGTTTTAAGATGATAAAATTAAGAATTTGGTTAAATATGACTTTTGAAATGTTATAAAACGTAGATACGATATTTATAAATTAGAATGAGCAAATATAATATTTTAAAATATAAGAATGACATATACATAATTCTTTAATAATTTTGATTCAAATTTGTCCAACAAAAATCAAAACTTAAATTCTAATTTTTAGTTAAATGGATACTCCAGGTTAAGCAATTAAATTTATTTTATTAATTGCACTCTTAGGATTGTTTAATAAATTTGATGCATGTTAGTCTTTTATTTATATTAAAAGATATTGAAAACCGGATTGACCTGGTTCTTGGACCGGTTGACTGTTGACCCGCTCATCACACCGGGTTAACAAAAAACCCAGGTTTTAAAGCATTAAACAAAAAACACTTAACAATTACAATCCCGAGCACCAACTTAATGCTTAACAGGTAGAGAGGCATTAGCCTAGACCGGGTTCAATTCTCATCTTGGTGCGAACAATTTGAATAGTCAAGAGGAGTATGGGAAACAATCAAGAAAATTGTTAAACAGCGTATATCATAGCATAATTCAACTTCTTCGAGCAACGTGCTAATTGAATATTAGACAAGAGGAGTATGGAAAGGGTCCCTCCTATTTGGCCCCCCCAACAATCTTGTTAGCCCCCTTAATTAATACAAAGTAGGTAAAACTTCTTTTTATTGGCTGATTTTATAAGCTTTTTCAGTATTTAGTCAAATTTACACAGATTATGTATTCTTGGAAACTAAAGTTGCAGAAAATTAATAGTCAAACTTTGGAAAATTAAAACAATTAATTACACTATAACCAAAAAAACCCTGTAAACAAAAAATAAATACATATATATATAAACAAAAGATATTGTGTATATCATACAAAAAAACTATCAAATAAGTTTTAACATTGATAATACATACACATACATATACAATTATACATACCCACGGTGGCGACGGTGGAGGGTTGACGGCAACGGTGGCGACGGAAGTGGGGGGGGAGTGGGCGGTGGATGGTTGACGGTGGCCGGTGAAGGGATTCGGCAGAGAGAGGGAGGGAGAGAGAGAGTAGGGGCGGAGTGGGTTATATGAAGATGAGAGAGAGGGAATGAGATTAAAATGGGAGAGAGAGTGGGCCGGCCTTGATTTTCTTTTTCTTTTTTTTTAACTTTTTAGTATTAAAGTTTAAAATAATAAGGTTTAAAGTTTAAAATATTAAATTTTATTTTTTAAATTTTATTTTTTAAATTTTATTTTTATAATAATATTAAGGTTTATAATATTAAATTTTATTTTTATACTTTTTTTTAACTTTTTAGTATTAAAGTTAAAAATATTAATTTTTTTTTAATTTTAATCTTTATATGTTTAGTATTTTTATACTTGATAATATTCTAATTCTTTATTTGTTGTGATTTTTATATACAGATATGTCCGATGGAGATGAAGAAATTTGCATTAAATCATCAGAATTTTCCACCGATCAGGTTATATGATTATACAATTTATGGTGTATTAAATATATATATATATATATATATTAAAACACTTAAAATTTAATTTTAGATGTTCACGTCTCGTGAAGAATTGTTGGAGTGGACACAAAACATGGCACGGTCTCTAGGTTTTGTCATTGTCACTCGAAGAACAAAGAAATATGTGAATGGCTTTGTGTACAAAGTCATACTTAGATGTGATCGTGGAGGAGAGTATAAGGCTAAGAATATAAGCAGAGCATCCGGAAGCAAAAAGACTAACTGTCAATTTCAACTACAAGGGAAGTATTTAAAAGAACATGACCAATGGATGATTAAAGTAATATGTGATGAACATAATCATCTACCTGCACAATATATGGAGGGTCATCCGTTTTTAAGACGGTTATCTGTTGACGAGCGTTGTTTGGTGGCTGACTTAACAAGAAAGAACGTGGCTGCACGTGGTATTCTTGCAACATTAAAGGACCAAAATGAAAATAACGTGTCAACCCTTAAAACGATATACAATGCACAACAAAAACTTCGCATGATTGAGCAAGCAGGTCGAACTCCAATGCAAGTTCTAATGTCTCTTTTGCACGCCAATGAGTATGTATATGAGTTTACTACGGGCGATTCTAATGAATTAGAAAATCTTTTTTTTGTTCATCCAATGTCGTGGAAGATCTGGCGTGCATTTCCACACGTGTTGATAATAGACGCTACGTACAAAACGAACAAATATAATAAGCCATTTGTTCAGATTGTTGGTGTGACCTCAACTCAGAAGACATTCTCTATATGGTTTGCCTTTATGCATAGAGAAAAGGAGACCAACTATAGTTGGGTGTTAAATTGTCTAAAGTCAACACTTGATGAGTGTATGCACCCATGTGTAATAGTTACTGACAGAGAGCTGGCGCTTGTGAATGCATGCGGAAATGTTATTCCGAATGCTACTCGATTACTTTGTAGATGGCATATTGAGCAACATATTTCGAAGCATTGTAGGCCATCTATTAGGCCGCAACACGATTGGGAATCTTTTAAATCAATGTGGAAGATACTAGTTGAGTCTCCAACATGGGTAACATACACAGAAAACCACAAACGACTTCAAACAATGTTGAGGAAATATCCAGATATTATATATATATATATATATATATATAATAACTTTTATATTACTATTTAAGTACTTATTTGTTTATTTTTTTTGCTTCTAGGTGTTTTGAGTTACGTAGAACAGAATTAGTTAAACAAATACAAAGAGATGTTTGTATCTGTTTGGATCGATCAACGTCTTAATTTTGGAAATCTCACAACCAATAGAGCCGAGAGTGCACATGCAAAGTTAAAGAAATATTTGGAGTCTGGAAATTCGAATCTCGATAGATTTGTATGATTGATTAATCAAATCGTGCAGTCACAACTAACTTCAATCAATGAAAGCTTTGAGAAAAGTAGAATTTTTCGTTATAATCATCACAAGTTGCCGTGTTTCAGATTATTGCGGGGTTTTGTTTCAAATGAAGCTTTAGATATAATATTAGGAGAGCTTCAAAGGTTGAGTGCTTTAAAGTCAGACTCCTCGATATGTGGTTGTCAACTTCGTAACAGTTGTGGCTTACCATGTGCCTACATGCTTTTAGGATATTCGAATTCAGGTTAATATATTCAACTACAACATATAGATTATTTTTTAAATATTAATTGGTTTTTATTTGAATACTGGTGAAAGTATACCATTGGATTCAATAGACGTCTTTTGGAAGAAGCTTGATCTTTCAGCGACGACGTCTGTAGAAGTCGATATTTGTTGCGATGATGAATTAGAAAAGTTTAAGGAAAACTTTAACAAGCAGTCAAAAGTCGGGAAAAAAAGCTTTTTGAGAAAACTTAAAGATATATTTTATCCGAGTACAACAATCATTGAAGAACCTGCGGTTCAAACAAGCACTCGTGGACGACCAAGTGTGAAGAAACAACAAAAAAAAACATGCCGATACTCTAAAGCAAGCTCCTTGTAGATACAGCTGCTCAACCACATCAGAGTTTGCTGGTTTTGATTTAAATAAAGAACCTGAAAGGCATAGTTGTTCTTTTGATTTAAACAATGTACCTGCCTTCGACATAAATTATGAACCGCCGAGCTACAATTCGTTCATAATGAAAAGAATTCCAGATGTATTTCATCGTTACATCGCAGGTATACAAGATGTAATGGGCGATGGGAACTGTGGGTTTCGAGCGGTTGTTGTTTGTTTAGGGCATAATGAAGAGCAATGGCTCAACATTCGACAACAGTTGCTTGAAGAATTATGCAGTCAGTATTACACGTACTACACTGTTTTTACTGACGGGTTCAATGACCTATATAAGTCGTTGTGTTGGTCAGAATCACCAGCACCAGTGGAGCATTGGATGGATATGCCTTTGACGGGTTATTTGATTGCCAACAGGTTTGGTGTGATCGTTCATTGTTTATCCGAGTTTTCTATGACATGTTTCCCACTTTGAAGAGGTCCTGAAGAGTTTCAAGACCACCGAGCCATTACATTGGCACATGTGAATGACAACCATTATGTGTCGGTAACTTTACAAGGAAATTACCCGATGTCTCCGACCACAATGTACTGGGATGCCCATAGAAGCTTGTCTGCGTCTGCATGGAAAACTCTATATAGTTCGTGTTTCGAATTATTTAATCAATTTATGCCACATATTTCTGTAGCACCTTTGATAAATGTCAAAGATTAATTATGAACATATATCGTTCACTTTTATTATTTGTTACGTCATATTTCTTTGTATTTATTTATGTTACGTTAACTTTTATAATTGTAAAAGATTATAATTATTTTACAATTAAAAAGAAAAAATGTAATTAAAAATAATTATATCAGGCGAAGATACCAAAATTTTAAAAATAAAACTAAAAAAAGAAAATACCAAAGTACTTTGTGAAAAAATGTAATTGAAAATAATTTTTATCAGGCGAAAAAATGTAATTAAAAATAATTTTTAGGAATAAAACTAAACAAAGAAAATACCAAAGTATTTTAAATAATTTATTTTATTTAAATAACTCACTTTCTTCAAGTATTATCATTCCCCATAAAAATAACTCCAATCTCTTCATCATTGTCTAATTATTTTAAATAAACTAATTATTAAGGGGGTTATATAGATAGAGGAGAGGGGCTAGATAGATCAACCCGTATGGGAAACAGTCAAGAAAATTTGAATAGTCAATTTGAATAGTCAAGAGGAGTATGGGAAACAGTCAAGAAAATTTTCCCTTAACCCTGTTTTTCTCGGTAGTGAGTCCCACAAGCACACCAAAGACTTAGACTTTCGGTCTACACAACACATTTTCTATAATAATAGAACCCATATTTAGTATGTTCCTAATATCATTCCAATGTTATTACAAAAGTGATGGCAATTTTTTCCCGTTTCAGCATCTCGATCCACAAAGTCCGGTGACGAAGCCTTTCTTTGAAGGCTGGTTGATGCCGGGCGAAAATTGTCATGCAACACCAGATTCACAATGGACAGTATGTGTATTCGTAGTATGCACTTGCAGATGCTAATATTACTATCTTGCTTTGCTACAAGCCATGGCGTTCAGTCAGACATCGATTGCCTAAAATCCATCAAAGAATCCCTAGAAGACCCCGAGAATCTGTTATCTTCATGGGATTTTAGCAGTCAAACAGAAGGTTTCATCTGTCACTTTGCGGGTATCGAATGCTGGCACCCTGATGAGAGCAAGGTTCTAAACATTAGGCTGTCTGATATGGGACTTAGAGGACCATTTCCAACGAGCATAAGACATTGCAGCAGCATGTCAGGACTAGATCTGTCTAGCAATTACCTCACAGGATCCCTTCCTTCTAATCTTGCAGATATTATAGGATTCACCACAACTTTGGATCTTTCAAACAACATTATCTCGGGTCCAATTCCACCTAGCATTGCCAATTTAAGCTTCATTAATGTTCTGAGGCTTGATAACAACCAACTTACAGGCCAAATTCCTCCAGAGTTGGGTAAGCTTTATCGGATTAAGCAATTTAGTGTTGCTAATAATAGCTTGTCAGGACCTGTACCCATATTTCTCGATACTACCGTTACCTCTGCAGAAAGCTATGCAAACAACCTAGGACTTTGTGGAGGTCCCTTGAGTCCCTGCAAGAATGAAAAACATGATGATGATCTCTTTTGTCCAGGGTTTGCAGTTGGATTACCTGTTTCTACTATCTTAACTATGCTGCTTATCTACTGTTTGCCTAGACTGTCTTTGAACAATATGAGACCTTATCTTCTCATGATCAAGAAAATAAAGGCAATGAAGCATCACACCACTCCAAGCATCCCCCAATTCCCATTTACTGAGGAAAACAGCAGCGAAGAGAGCAAGGCAAGCGCTCTCTCTCTCTCTCTCTCTCTCTCTCTCTCTCTCTCTCTCACATACATACACAGATGTGTGTGTGTGTGTATAAGTAGGAAGATAAATACTTATATGTAAAATTATGTGTTCAACACAGGTAACTGCCATGGAAAAATATATCTGCCGAATGAGTTTGGTGGAGCTTGAGATGGCCACCAATGATTTTCACAGTAAAAAAGTAATCGGCTACGGAAACATGGGACTCTTGTACAAGGCTATGTTTCCAAACGGTTTGATGCTTGCGGTCAAGAGGCTTCATAAGTTTGAAAGCTTTAACAAAGAGTTCTTACTAGAAATAGAAATTTTAGGAAGACTACGGCACACAAATTTAGTGCCGCTATTAGGTTTTTGCTTTGAAATGGAGAAGAAATTTCTTGTATACAAATACATGTCTAACAGAACGCTTCATCAGTGGCTACACTCTAAGCCTCAAGTGGATGGTAAGAAGATGGGATGGACTTTAAGGTTTAAGATTGCACTAGGGATAGCAAGAGGACTTGCATGGCTGCATCACAACAACGTCCTCCGGGTGGCCCATCGCAAAATCAGCTCAAACTGTATCTTACTAGATGATGAATTTGAGCCCAAGATATCAAATTTTGGCGATTCAAATATCTTGATGAATACAAGCGGTACCCCTTCGAGTGGTAGCAATTTTCTGGTTCCAGATTTAAGTCCTGTTGATTACAAGGAGGATGTTTATAGCTTCGGGATTTTGTTGCTTGAATTGATTTCTGGAAAAGAACCATCTATATGGATCAACTCCATGACCCATTATGTGTGTGATGAAGACTTCAATGAGGTTGATGAATGCCTAATGGAACAAGGATTCAGTGAGGAAATATACCGCACGCTTAGAATAGCAGAAAAATGCGTTCAATCACACACAGACGGGGCAACAAGCATGCTTCAAGTGTATCAAGCAATGCGTGCCATCAGGGTATCAAGAAACGAACTTTCTGACAATTTCTGTATGGATGTAGAAGACAATGAGGGAGACGTGTAGCATCATGCATATGTTTCAAATCCTTGTTTGTAACAAATGAAATATATATATATGTATCCGCCACAAACATCATACTTTGTGACCCATTCGTTGCATCCTGTATCTTCACCCTCGTCGTGTAAAATAATTTATATCTGTTATGTTTAAAGCAACAAGAACTCTGTTCTTTCTCATTAGTAATTCTAAATAGGCAAAAATTATTCAACAAAACAAAAGCCTAAGAATGCTCAAAACATCACTACATACTTCAATTACCCAAGAATGAACATATACAAAGATTTCTGAAAAGGTAAATTTAAAATAAAGTTAGTATTCAAGCAATCAAGCTTACTAATAGTGCTCAATCTCGTCTATAATTTTAGTGCTACCCCCTAAAAACTAGTTTAGCGTCTGAGCTGAAATTATAAAGAAAACATGCATTCAAGTTATAATATTTTTATAATTCTCAAATAAATAGTATAATAACTAGGGACTAGAACACACAAAAGGCAAGTATATCTACCGTGTATATAATTTTAAAATGAAGGATTACGGACGCGTTCAACCTTTTCCAACACCAATACAACATATTCAATGTCCCTTGAGCAACTCGAATGCGGCTGACATGCATCCTTCATGAAGATATATAACTGGTTAAAGAATGAAAGAAGAAAGAACACCATATGAGTTGTGACTTCTGTGTTTTTACAAATCCTCAAGAAGAAATCAAAACTAAAGGAAGACCAATTTTTGTGTGTTATTTCTCACTACAACTGTTTTCAGAGATTATGCAAATCCTTAAAGTATACAAATTAAGTTATTTAACCATAGTCATAGAGCCAAGAGTGGTTTCTTCTTGAAGAAATTGGCATGGAGCGTGATGTTTTTCAGGAAGTAATTATAAAATTCTCTGCATTTGCTCAAGGAAAACCAAACATGTGGTCTAGTTCCTTCTTGACATCGGTATTGAAAAGTTATACCTGTAATTATCAGTAAATTACCTCAATTGTATCGGTCTATCCGTTAATCTAATCCTAGCTATGGCATTTCTAGAAATTTTGGGGGTTGACAATAAAAAAAACTGGAATTTGAAGGAACTGAAATATCTGAAGGAATTGAAATCTGTTTAGTTGGCAGGAAATGGAATTGTAATCCATTTCCATATTCTGTTTAGTTGGCAGACAATATAGATGAATTGATTTCAGTCAAGTAAAATGACAGAATTACCCCTTATGTTCTTTTACCTAATTTTAGTTTGTTTTATAAATTTTATGTAACAAATTAGTTCCAATAAATACACAAATCTACCATTTTCCCACAAAATCAGCAACAAATTAGTTGTAATATAACACCTACAAGTTTCAACAAGAAGTTTCAAATCAGATCAGGATCTCACATTCTCACTCATATCAAATATACAACAAAATCATTTTCAACTACAAGTTTCAAATCTAATCAGGATCTCATCAATATCTAAGCATGACGAGTGAGAGAGCATGGTGACTGAAGAGCGGCCAACGATTGAAGGAGAAGGAGAGAGAAAGGGAGAGAGGAGAAGAGAGAACTTACCGGCAGGCGAGAGAGAACGACGAAGAACGACGACCGAAGGAGAGAGAATGGCGACTGAACGGGTAGAGAACGGCGATGAACGGAGAGAGAACAAGCGATGAACGGAGAGAGAAGGCAGGGAAAAAAGACGACGGCGATGAAAACGACGCCTCGACAGCGATGAAGACGACGGCGACTGAACGCCGACTTCCAATGGTGGCAAGAAGGCAAGGAGGTTTTCTCTTGAGTTGTGAAACTGTGATCGATGATTGAGATAATATGTAGGGTTTGAGGGTATAGCGGTAATACACCAAATTTTCTTCTCAAGAGATTTTAAAATCCTCCACTTCTTAATGGATTTTAGTTTCTTTCCTTCAAAGAATTTTAATTTCCAAAGATTTTATTTTTAATATGTACCAAATATAGAAATTGGATTCTAATTCTCAGAGAATTTCAAGAATTCCTTCAAAGACTATGAGTAGTGATTATTTGAACCCAAATTAACTTAAATATCAAATCAAAATCACTTACAATATCATTTTTTCTTCTTTTTCACTCTCTTACCCAAATTAACTTAAAACCATAATTAATTAGCACTCATTTCAAATCAACCCAATCTTTTTCCCATTTTTTTTAATTTATTTAATTATACATTTATATATTAAACAAAATAAAATATTTAAACAATTATATAAAAATTAAAAGATAGCAAATAATATGAATAAAAATTTCATTAATAATAATAAATAATAATAATATTAATACATATCATTCCTCCCAACCATATAATTCTTTAATTCTTTTTTTCTTCGCCAATGTTGCCTTTAAAATAGGACCTGTAAGATAATCATGCAGGCTAATATATAACTCAAAGTCTTTGTCGAATTGCGCTGCTTTTTGTAGTTCGACCTCAGTTTGTCTAATCGTCAACTCGCTTTGTTTGACCGTCAACGTCTTTTCCTTGACTTCAAGTTTTTTCATTCTATATGTCATATTTTGTGATACCCGCTCGTTGTATGAAGATATTTGGCCCAATAACGACTCATAGTTTTGTTGCGAAATTATGTCGGCATTGGGCGTACTTGTCGACGGCCTCTTTCCTTTCTCCCTCCCGATAGGCCTTTGATGCTCCTCTATTTCGACCTCGTGAGGCTCCTCTTCATCGTTATCGTTATCGTCATCGTCATCATTGAGATTAAAGTTAACATGTGTGTCGGAAGACCCGGTCGGCGGGTATTGGAAAGAAGACGTTTTACCACGTTTTAAGGGTCAGAAAGAAGGAGAGGCCATTGGTGGTACAAGGCCCCACTTTGGCCAATTTTTTAGGACGCTCCACGATTTTTCTTGGCCGAAAGCAGTCCCCTACTTTTCTTCCTGAAAACGGTAGTGTGCCAAATTTAAAATATCGGCTTCGCTTGTTCCATGTTTTCTTGTATTCATTAAGTTGTTGTAAGTGGCGGCGAAAGAAGATATTTTTTTGAGATCTTTAAATTTGGAGGTGACTTGATGAACATTTCTATACACTCCACGTCTCATTTGATCGTGAAACGAATTCTCGACTCGTCTCCAAAAGCTATCTACACGTATATAATAAAAATGGTAAGAAAAATAATAATATGTATAATAATAGTAATAATATGTATATAATATAGTAATAATATGTATAATAATAATAGTAATAATAATAAAAATTATACCACTCATTTGCGCGTTTCCGACAACGGGGTCCTCGGAAACATCAACCCATGCTTAAACCAACGCCACATCTTCCTCGGCCATCCATTTACTCGCTTTTGCTCGACCCTTGAATTTTTTCTTTCCTGTTTGTGGTGATGGGATTTCTTGTTCGGTTGGGTTGGATTGTTGGGTTGGGGTGTCTCAGGATGTTGGGTTTTCCAGTACATAGTCTATGTCGCCGTCATCTTTTTCTAGATTGGTTGTTCCAAGCCGGGTTTGGGAGATTGAAGGGCGCCAGAACAAAACTCGATTGTAACATCCCTAGGTACGTTAATTGGTAAGGGATGTAACCTTGTTGAGAAAATTGTTGAAATTCAGGTTGGAAGCCGAGTAAAGACTCTTGTTGCGGGATGTAACCTTGTTAAGAAAATTGTTGAAACCCGGGTTGAAAACCGTGGGACGTTGGTGTGTTTGAATCCGGGTTTCGATCGCGGTTGCGACGTGAATCCATGATAAAAAGATTTTATGTGTAGTAAAAATGAAATAAGTTGGAAGAATGAAGAATGAAAGAAGTTTGGGTGGGTGAATTTTTGTGAAGGTAAAAATGGTGTGTATATATAGAGAGAGAGGATAAGGTAATATATGTATATACATTTGAACGGTAATATTACCGTTAATTTTTTTTATTTTCTCGGGATATAGCCGTTGTAAAAAAAGGAAAAAAGGGAAATGATTTCGGGTAGTAACGGGTGCGGGAAGCCAGGAGCTCAACCCGAAGAAGGGGTAACTGGGGTTCCCGGTTGAACCCAAACGAACCCGAAAGCTCTCAGGCTTCCCGGTAAGGGTGGCCTTACAGCATATCAAAGTTACAAAAAACTGTGGATTATCTGGGTCTTTCTTCTCCGTATGTGGGGAAAGTTCTAGCTAACACGTCACTGGTCCACCATAACGTTAGTTCTTAATTGTGATCATTTTAGTATTTTATAATAGTTTTGCTTCTAGTCGTATTTTCTAGAAGTATATAGTATATTGTGAAAATACGTGATAAGTATATAAACAATGTAATTAAACCTAATTCATAAGGAATTATTTTGGGTGACACTGTTCTCTCCTTTTCTCTATATCGTTCATATACATATATTGAGAGTTTGATTATTGTGTAATTGTTTTGCTTATTTGATACTTGAAACCATGGACCAACAATTGATATCAGAGTAGGAATGGATCAAAGGTAAATCAATTGATATGTTCGTGCTTTTGTTTCTTCAACATCTGAGTTTTGATATTCTTGATCTGACCTTTGCTAATCTTCATTAATTATGTAAGTTTTACTGAAATTGTGGATTGGATTATGCTTATCTATTGATTTCGAGATCAACTGAATCATATATCATCAAAATCAATTGAAATTAAGATAGTTCAAATCTGATTTTCTAGGTTTCGTAACTAAGAGTTATGTTTTTGGTTCTGTTCTTCATAGTTGGGACTAATTTAGTGATGATAAACTAAAATTGATTGTTTATTTATGTTCCAATACTCTTTTCGAGTATAATGGGACTAAACAACATCAAAATCGAAGATTATTGAAAAAAAGATCTAATTTTTTCATTTTTGAAGTTACTATTTGTGTTTTTTTTTCGTGGCATTTAAATTTGATTTAAGAGTGAGTGGATCAAAATTGGTTGTTGGTATTTATTGAGAATATGTTTTCAAGAGTAGTGAAATCAAAAACAAGAAAAATCAGTTGATAATTTTTGGATTTGGATTACCCAAAGATCGACACTATGCTTGAATTGAAAAAGATCTTCGGTGAATTGAAAACTACATAGCAACTGTTAATTGAAAAGTACACGTAATCTTAGTGACACTTGAAAACCAACTAAAGAAAGTGAATCCGACTATGCCTAATCAAGAAATTGAAGGTATGGAGAATTTTAGTAAGTTCGAGGTGCGTGATGAGCCCGAACTTGGAGTAACTTATTTAAGCCTGGAAAAGAAGATGAGGTGGATGCGAATCAGTGAAGTAGCCAAGTATTGTGATGGTACACCGAAGAATATTTGGTCTAAACTAATCAATAAGTTGTGTCAAGACGCTAAACTTCCACTTAACCATCGGATGGATGGTTATCAAAATGTGCTGGTTAATGAAGTTGCTGATAGAATTGGAGAAAGGTTGACTTTACAATGTTATGTATGGCCGTGCCTAATTAGGGCATATCAGTTGAAGTAGATTCTTCTTTTTTATCAATCAAAACCCCTTCCCAAACTGTACAAGCTTCTTCCAAGAACAACCAAGACATGTTGAAGAAAGATTGGATATTCGCAAACGAGTATTCAAACATTATGCTAAAGCGAAAAAGGAGACACGGAAGAGGAAGAGAAAAAGGAAACACTCTTTGACAATTTTATTTTGTTTAGTTTTTTTGTTTATTATACTTTATTTGTGCAATGAACACAAATAGGGAGATTGTTAGTTCTTAATTGTGTTCATTTTAGTATTTTAAAATAGTTTTGTTTCTAGTCATATTTATAGGGTATATTGTGAAAATATGAGATAGGTGTAAAAACAATGTAATTAACACTAATTCAATAAGCAATTATTTTGGGTGACATTGTTCTCTCGTTTCCTCTCTATCGTTCATATACATATATTGAGAGTTTGATTATAGTGTTAATTGCTTGGCTTATCGTTGATTGATACGTGGAGCAACACATAAGTTACGTTGTGGAAGAGAAGCTACGGGCCACAGCTGAGTATTTCCACTCGATCAATAGGCGTACGTTAATTCCGCGTGGGATGTTATATTTTGATAGAATACGTACGTACATTAAAGCTGATGAATGTATGTTGTAACTAACCACTAGGCAATTGCATTATAATGTGATTTTGAAACTTGATTTAAGGTGTTAATTAAGATCGAGCGAGGTCCAAGTACTAGCTTATGAGTGAGTTGTATCAGAAGCATTAATTAGTTATGGAGGAGGCCTTAGTTTATTGTTCATGTGATAGCACATATATTGTCAACAAACAAACCATATATTTCTCCTAATCTGTAAGAATGCACGTCAAGTACTGCCGCGTAAATTAATATCTGAAAATCCGCTGAATTACTTTCCTTCCAATGCTCTTTTCCAGTGGCTTGGCTTGGCTTGGCTTTATCATATGCATATATGTTAAGTTTCCATACTATAATCGTATGGAGATTGTTTCAAACCATAATATTGACCAGACAAATAGTAAAGTAAATGAGACTTTCAAGAAGTCAAACTCGTAAAGAGTGATTATTGTATAGTTTGACTGACAAAAGTTGTTGGATAAAAAATTATCACAATGAATTATTAATTAAGAACAAAAGAATAAGAATACGTATATCGATCCGTCTCCATTAGTTAGGCTTGAGTTTGAAACGTAGATTCGAGAGTATGGCTTTCCTCAACGCAAATCCTTGGTGTTCTTTCTATGAGAAGAGAATGAACGTATTGATTTTGATGTGTTGGGAACCATAACCTTAGTTGTCTTTATATAGAGTTGTAATTAGCGTTCTTGTTAAACCCTAATTATACCCTAATGGGTTTTCTCTCATTAAGTCCATACCAAGTTGGGTTTTATCGGGCTCTCTTTATTAAGCACATAATTAGCTGGTCATGATATTTTAATGTTGTTGTTAATTAATGAATCAATGTTTAATTTGTTGTTAAAGAAAAGTTCAAAAGAGCCTTGCACAATTAAGGGACTTTGAACCCTGAATGTTGGTTCAAATCAACGAACCAAAAGCGGTGCATATATCTTCTTTTGAATGAAAGTGGAACAAGTCATATTGCTTTTCTCCCAAAATAATTATAATAATAATAATAAACTACAAGTCATATTATTCATGTTTTATTACATTCTTTATAGATCTAAGGAAAGCTAAAAACATAGATTAAAGTATGAGAGACGACCACAGGTAAAACCGCATATATCAAAGAATAGTTTGACTTCTCCGAGTAACCTACTAAAGTGAAAAATTTTACAATCTTAACCCTTAATAATTTTCACATTTTATCTTTCCGTTTATTTGTGTTACATCTGATCTCATAATATCACTAAGTCACGTAACCTCATGTACATAATGTAATTAGTAAGTGCATTAGATGCATGTAATATTATATGAAAATTAAATTACTAAAAATATGATTATTTAAATATAATCGGGCGTAACACGAGTACTTAATATATCTTGTTAGAAGTCAATATTATTTCTTGTTATTCTTCTAGTATGTTGCTAGTAGTTTGTTGATATATATATATAGGTCTTGTTAGAAGAGAGTGATGGTCGAGCCGAAACTCTTAATTCTCTGTTGTTGTTAAAAAAACAAAAAAGTCGATATTGGCGTTGGGGTCATCATTTTAAGCTTCTAACCATTCATGAACATTATTTCCATCGACTTGGACATCATTTTCACTTGACCCTGGTTTTTTCTTGGAAGTGAGTCCCACGGTTGACGTAGACTTTGGGTCTACCGTCTACGCAAAACATTTTTTATACAATAAAAAAACATATTAACTATGTCCTCTTGCAACTCCAGATTCACGATGCACAGAATATTTATTCTTCGCAGTTTTCGCTTGCAGATGCTAATATTACTATCTTGCTATGCTATAAGCCATGGCGTTCAGTCAGACATCGATTGCCTAAAATCCATCAAAGAATCCCTAGAAGACCCCGAGTATGTGTTATCTTCATGGGATTTTAGCAATCAAACAGAAGGTTTCATCTGTCGCTTTGCGGGTATCGAATGCTGGCACCCTGATGAGAGCAAGGTTCTAAACATTGGGCTATCTGATATGGGTCTTAGAGGACCATTTCCAACGGGCATAAGACATTGCAGCAGCATGTCGGGACTAAATCTTTCTAGCAATTACCTCACAGGATCCCTTCCTTCTAATCTTAGAGATATTATAGGATTCACCACAACTCTGGATCTCTCAAACAACAGTATCTCGGGTCCAATTCCACCTAGCATTACCAATTTAAGCTATATTAATGTTTTGAGGCTTGATAACAACCAACTTACAGGCCAGATTCCTCCATTATTGGGCAACCTTAATCGTTTAAAGGAACTCAGTGTTGCTAACAATAGATTGTCAGGTCCAATTCCACATTCAATTGTCTATTGCACACGCCTTAATGTTTTGAGGCTTGATAACAACCGGCTAACAGGCCAGATTCCTCCATTATTGGGCAACCTTAATCGTTTAAAGGAACTCAGTGTTGCTAACAATAGATTGTCAGGTCCAATTCCACATTCAATTGTCTATTGCACACGCCTTAATGTTTTGAGGCTTGATAACAACCGGCTAACAGGCCGAATCCCTCAAGAATTATCTCAATTCGATCACATCAAGGAATTTAGTGTTGCTGACAATACATTGACAGGAACTGTACCCACATTTCCCCATACTAACTTCTCTGCAGAAAGCTATGCAAACAACCAAGGGCTTTGTGGAGGTCCCTTGAGTCCCTGCAAGAACGAAGAACATGATGATCTCTTTTTCCCAGGGTTTGCGGTTGGATTTCCTGTTTCTACTCTCTTAAGCACATTCCTTATGTTCTACTGTTTGCCTAGACTGTCTATGAGCAACATAAGACTTTATCTTATCATGATCAAGAAAATAAAGGGAATGAAGTGTCACATGATTCCAAGCAGCCCCCAAATCCTATTTACAGAGGAAAACAGCAGCGAAGAGATCAAGGCAATCTCTCTCTCTCTCTCTCTCTCAAACACATACATACACATTTATTTATGTGTGTCTGTATAAGTAGGAAGATAACCACTTATATGTAAAATTATGTGTTCAACACAGGTAACTGCCATGGAAAAGTATATCTGCCGAGTGAGTTTGGTGGAGCTTGAGATGGCCACCAATGATTTTCACAGTAAAAAAGTAATCGGCTACGGAAACATGGGACTCTTGTACAAGGCTATGTTTCCAAACGGTTTGACGCTTGCGGTCAAGAGGCTTCATAAGTTTGAAAGCTTTAACAAAGAGTTCTTACTAGAAATAGAAATTTTAGGAAGACTACGGCACACAAATTTAGTGCCGCTATTAGGTTTTTGCTTTGAAATGGAGAAGAAATTTCTTGTATACAAATACATGTCTAACAGAACGCTTCATCAGTGGCTACACTCTAGGCCGCAAGTGGATGGTAAGAAGATGGGATGGACTTTAAGGTTTAAGATTGCACTAGGGATAGCAAGAGGACTTGCATGGCTGCATCACAACAACGTCCTCCGGGTAGCCCATCGCAAAATCAGCTCAAACTGTATCTTACTAGATGATGAATTTGAGCCCAAGATATCAAATTTTGGCAATTCAAATATCTTGATGAATACAAGCGGTACCCCTTCGAGTGGTAGCAATTATCTGGTTCCAGATTTAAGTCATGTTGATTACAAGGAGGATGTTTATAGCTTTGGGATTTTGTTGCTTGAGTTGATTTGTGGAAAAGAACCATCGACATGGATCAACTCCGTGACCCATTATGTGTGTGATGAAGACTTCATTGAGGTTGATGAATGCTTAATGGAACAAGGATTCGGTGAGGAAATAAATGAAACACTTAGAATAGCAGAAAACTGCATTCAATCACACAGAGATGGGGCAACAACCATGCTTCAAGCATATCAAGCAATGCGTGCCATCAGGGTACCAAGAAACGAACTTTCTGAAAATTTCTGTATGGATGTAGAAGATAACGAGGGAGACATGTAGCATCATGCATATCCTTGTTCATAACAAATGAAATATATATATATATATATATGTATGTATGTATGTATGTATCAATGTATGTATGTATGTATCCGCCACAAACGTCGATCATACTTTGTGACCTCTTCCTTGCATCCTGTATCTTCACCCTCATTGTGTAAAATAATTTATATTTGTTATGTTCAAAGCAACAAGAACGCTGTTCTTTCTCGATCATTAGTAATTCTAATTAGGCAATCTTTCAAACCATAATATTGATTGAACAATCGTAAAGTAAATGAGACTTTTAAGAAGTCAAACTATAAAGAGTGTTTATTGTATAGTTTGACTAACAAAAGTATTTTAATTTGTTATTTGAACGGTAGCATAAAATAACACTTCATATATATATGGTAATTATATGAGGATAATAGTGATAAAATAAATATTTTGAGCGTCTTTAGTCGGAGGTTTTAGGAGGTTAATAAATGAAAATGATAATGATTAATATTGTTCGATAAGATTTAATATAATCGATCATTACTTATTAATGAGTAATAAACCATTCCGTAGTAAATAGGTGTAATGGATTCGGACATGTGTTTATTCCCACCGATCACTAACCACCATCCTTCGGCGCCACCACCTACACCTCCCACCTCCGTTGTCACCACCATCGGATGCAACCACCGCATCATTGTAACTCGTCGCACAATCACCACCCCTACCACCATCACCACCACCACCTATCACAATTGTCTCCATCATCAACCATCGCTTGCTGCCATCGGGTGCAACCACCGATCACTAACCACCATCCTTTGGCGCCACCACCTACACCTCCCACCTCCGTGGTCACCACCATCGGATGCAACCACCACATCATTGTAACTCGTCGCACAATCACCACCCCTACCACCATCACCTATCACAATTGTCTCCATCATCAACCATCGCTTGCTGCCATCGGGTGCAACCACCGATCACTAACCACCATCCTTCGGTGCCACCACCTACACCTCCCACCTCCGTTGTCACCACCATCGGATGCAACCACCACATTATTGTAACTCGTCGCACAATCACCACCCCTACCACCATCACCACCACCACCTATCACAATTGTCTCCATCATCAACCATCGCTTGCTGCCATCGTGCCATTGATCGTCGCCTCCACCAAAATTATCTTCTCCACCAACAACTCCGAATTTACCACCGACACCATCATTGATCACAACAACCACTAGGGATATAATCGAACCGAAGCAGCTGGCGGACTAAAGGCGAATGATCCAACTGTATCTTGTTTAAGCGGATATCTACATAACCTATAATTAAATCTAATTAGTACAGATTTTTTTATAATAAATATGAAATATAATGTAAAGTAGAAAAAAAGTCAATAATGGTTTAACCATCAAAGTTTTAGTTCAGTTTCGGCTTAATTATCAAAGTTTTTTTTCAAACGGTTTTACCATAAAGTTTGAATTTGTTATGATTTAATCTTCGATGTTACACCTTCTTTTTTGTTTAAACCTTAAAGTTTTCTTCCAAACAATTTAACCCTTCAATTTTTGTTAAAAATAGTTTAACGCTCAAAGTTTTTTTTAAGTTTTTAATAAAACTAAAATGCATAATAAGTAGAGATGGTATAATTGAAAACCATACAAAACTTAAGTGATTAATCAGTTATGTTTACAAAACTTCATGTTTTAAACCATTTAAAAAAACCTTTGAGGTTTAAATCACAACAAATTCAAAACTTTATGGTAAAATCATTTAGAAAAAAACTTTGATGGTTAAACCAAAATCGAACGAAATCTTTGATGATTAAACTATTATTGACAAAAAAATAAAAGTAATACTTAATATTATTAATTTAATGAACATAACTTCTTAAAATAAATCTTATAGAAACAGTTTCTAATTTATAAAAATGAGATGAATAACAGAAAAGAAAATTTGGATCATTTTGCTTTATTTAAACAACCATAATTTATATTAAAATTAGAAAGCAACCTTGGAATAAGGTAAGCTTTGTTTCTTTCGGTTAGGATATATCACTTTGTCAGTAAAAAATGTAAAGGGGCTTGCTCTGGTGGTAAGGGAGTTTTTTCAGTGAAGGAGAGGTTTTGGTTTCAAGTCTCTCTGGAGGGTTTCTTCCTAGGAGTAGCTGAGGGTCACTTACTCGTTGGTAAAAGCAGCCCTACCGAATTAATTAGGGGGTGTAGTTGGAGTGGTTCGAAACCGGGACCCAAATTAGATCAACCGGTTTCAATCCCTTACCACTACCGCTGAGACGAAGCTGTTAAAAAAAAGTAAAAAATGTAAATAATTAAATGTAAATCCTTGAAATGGAACACACATCTCACCTGTCAATCACAAAGCTTATATCCAACTCATTTAACCATTTATGTGTTTACTCTCTAGAGATAGTATAGTATATAAGCCCATGCATATGGCCACCGGGTGCCATTTGGGTTGGTGCGGTTAGCCGTCAAACACCCATACGCCCTATCAGACTTAGTTGGCCTGACAATTTAAGTTGCGAAACGTGACGGCTTTAACCACCCAACCCACATTCTCTCGATCCCTCTCCTCCCTCTTCCCTTTTCTCTTTTTTTTCTCAAATATATATATATATATATATATATATATTACTAAAATAAAATAAGAGAAGAAAAAATTGGTTGGACTGTACAAACTTTTGCGTCAGAAGAGCGAGAAAAAGGGGAAGATGATATAGTAATAAGGCAAAAGTTCAAACGAGAACTGTTTTTCGTACGATAACCGCGAGAACCAATCTTAGCCGTCCAACTCCCCTTCCTTCAATTGGATTGCCCACCCATGAATGCCTTACATGCACCCTGCCACACTCAATTCCCCCACGCTCTTCATCTATGAATTCCATTATCCAAAATGAACGATCAAGATTGGTTCTCGTAGTTCTCGTACGAAAAACAGTTCTCGTTTAAACTATCTCATAGCAATAATACTTGAGTTGGGTAACAGACATATAGCTGTGAACAGTAAACTACATATTATAGTACCATACATTTACAAGGAAAAAAACCAATTTTATAATATATATTAAGTAACGCATCAATTAACCAATTACGAATCTGCCGGGTTGGTAAGGGCGACGTTGGTCAGCCGGTAAGCGGAGGTTCGAATCCTTCCTTACACAAAGTCTAGAATTTTTATTTTAACAAAAAAAACCCTTATATAATATGTTGGGAAAAATAGACTTATAAATAAATCATCTTTTGTTGACACAAAAGTATACAACTTGTTTATATAATTATATGTATGAACATTAACATATGTGCACATATACATATATATATTCAATCAAATATATTCTAATCCATAATCTACAAAATAAGCTTCATCAAATGACCAAGCTTCAATCGTCAAGATCCGAGTTCATGTAGAAGTCGATGTTGAAGCCTCCTACAAATAAACATTCAAAGTCTATGAGCTTACAAAATAAATAATCAAATAAGTTTAAATTTTTATAAAATAACTTTTATAAAAACCTTTATAAAAATTGAGACAATTTTTATAAAAATCACAATCTTGGAAGTCAAAACATAAATTCCCATTTTGGCAAATACTAAACACAATCTTATATTGAAATAAGCCAAAACCATATTTAGCAAAAGGAATCTCCCAAAGAGGTAAACTTCCAACATGCTTTGTGCATTTGGTTTCCAAACTACCATTTTCATGATTAAATTCAAACTTAAGAAGTATGGCACTTACCCAACTTTTCTAAAGCTTCTTTTTAGTACATTTTTATAGTAAAAATGGGTTGTGTGTGGTTTTGGTAAAAGCCCAACGTCTATATGCACAAGGCTCAAAAATCTCCAGCAGTGCGACGGTCGATTCCACGGTCGACCGTGGATCGACCGTGGATCGTCTGGACACTTTTTGAGCATCAAACTTTTTCCTTATTTAAAGCAACTCAAGTCTTGTGTTTTACTCACCTCTTGCAATCTGAAAAAACACAGAATACATAAAAATCTTGTGAGCTCATATTCCTTAATAATTCAATCTTTCAAGATCAAGAATCAAGCAAGAGTGAAAGTCTTCAAGTTCATATACTTCATTACATTCATATACATTTGTAATAGTGTGAGGATAATCTCTAGCCTATAGAATTAGAGAGAAGTGAGGATCAACTCTAGCCTTTCCAATTAGAGTGAAGTGAGGTTTATCTTAACCTTGTTTGCAAGAGTGAAGTGTAATTCTTGTAAGCTAAAGAGAGAAGTTGTAAAAGGTTTATCTTTACCTTCAAAGAGAGAAGTTAGTGGAGAAACTCTTGGTGGGTGAGGCCAAGGAGTGGATGTAGAGCAAGGTTGTTAACCCTTGCTTGAACCACTATAAATCATTGTGTCCAAACTACTTCATTGGTGATATCTTCCTTCCTTAAACTCTTTAATTATTTGCAAATATTGTTAAAAACTTTAAAAAGTGGCCATATAACCTATTCACCCCCCCTCTAGGTTCCAACAATTGGTATCAGAGCAAGTTGCTCTAGATAATTTTTGAAAAGTCGTTTTAAATCTTCTAAAAATATTTTTTTTCAAAAATTTTTGAGTTGACAAAATGGGATAAAATTATGTAGAGGGGAATTCTATGGTTAGACCTCCACTTCTTGAAGAAGAAGGGTTTTGTTATTGGAAACAAAGATTCATGACTTATGTCAAAGCCAAAGATGTTGATCTTTGGGATATTATTGAAGAAGGGGATTATGTACCAAAAACCTTTGATTCCAAACAAGATGCCTTTGTTCCACTTCCTAAAGAAAAATGGGATCAAGAGGATAAGAAAATGGTTTCTAAAAATTTTGAAGCAAAACTCTTTCTTTACAATGCTTTGCCTAGAAAAGAATTTGAAAGAGTGTTTATGTGTGAAAGTGCAAATGCTATTTGGAAATCTCTTGTCACCACACATCAAGGAAATGCCCAAGTTCTAGATAACAAAATTGAATTACTTGTGCAACAATATGAACAATTTCAAATACTAGATGATATGAAAATTGATGAGGCTTTTGCAAAGTTTAATACTATTGTTACTTGTCTCAAGTCACTTGGGACTACTTACTCTAACAAAAAGATTGTAAGAAAGTTTCTTAGGGATCTTTCACCAAAATGGAGGGCAAAGGTGACGGCTATTGAGGAGTCAAAAGATTTGAACATACTTCAAATGGATGAGCTAATTGGAAATCTCAAGGTGTATGAAGTGATCATGCAAAAGGATGATGAGATTGCCAAGCTAAAGAAAGAGAAGAGCAAGTCCATTGCACTTAAAGCCAAACATGTCAAAGATTCCTCTAGTGATGAAAGAGATGAAACAAATAGTGATGAGGATGAAGAGTATGCCATGATGGTGAGGAATTTTAAAAAGTTTTTCAAAAGAAAAGGCAAGCATGTGAAAGCTCCATTTGATCCTAAGAAGTACAAGCAAGCCATGGATGCCAAGAAAGAAAAGAAATCATCTAGAGAATGCTATGGATGTGGAGACTCTTCATATCTCATAAGTGATTGTCTAAAGGTAGCTTCAAAGAAAAAGGAAAATCACAAAGCCTTCCTAGGAGGTGCATGGAGTGATAGTGGTGATGAAAACCAAGAAGAAACAAAAGAAGAAAAATGTCTCATGGCCTTTGAGACAAGTGAGGTACACTCCGATTCTAGCTACTATAGTGACAATAATGGCCATCAATATGATCAATTATGTGATTTTAGCTCAAAAATACTTACTAAAAATGAGGAGTTAAAAAATGAGAATAAAAGTTTGAAAAAGGAAAATATCAAGTTGAAAAATGAAAATGATGACTTAGTTATAAAGATAAAAGATCTAGAAAGCAAAATTGCATCTCATACACATACAAGCATAAAAGATTTGGAGAGTAAGCTAAAAACAAACTTGGATACAACCACACTGTCAAAATTTGAGAATAGTTCAACAAAGTTAGATGAAATGTTAAAGATTCAAAAATCATCAAAAGATAAGGGTGGCATTGGATTCTCTGGGCACTCAAACAACATGCCAATAAGTCACTTGAAAACCATCCAATTTGTGAAAGAAAAAATCCAGGACCTCCACGGTCGACCCACGGTCGATACCGTGCATCGACCGTCGGGTCACTGGAAATTTCAAAAGAACAAAAATGTAAACATTGTCTCTAGCTCTTCCACTTGTATTCCCAAGGTTGCAAGTAATGAGTTAATGAGAAAGTTTTACACTCCAACAAAGCATGGACTTGGATTCAAGAAACCCAAATCAAATGTGACTCAAAAACCAAAATACTCTCAATCCATAAACCCTAAGAACACATGGTATCATAAAAGTTTTAGAATCACACAAAGATGGATTAGAATATGAGTTTTTGATGCTAACCATCCAGGACCCATGAAACATTGGGTACCAAAAGCTTGAATGAAAACTTCATATGTGTAGGGCTGCAGTAAAAGTGAGAATATGTCTCATGAATGGATTCTTGATAGTGGTTGTTCAAAACACATGACCGGTAATAGAGAACTCTTCACCTCATACAAGGAGTATGATGGAGGACATGTTGTGTTTGGAAACAATCTAAGAGGAAAGGTGATTGGTAAAGGTAACATTCTTCATGACAATATCAAATTCTTGAATGTTGAGCATGTTAGTGGTTTAGCTTACAATTTAATAAGTATTGGTCAACTATGTGATAAAGATCTAAATGTTAAATTCACCAAACATGAAAGCTTAATATGCAAAGATGATAAAGTTTTAGTAAAAGGTGTTAGGAGAAATGGACTATATACATGTAGACTTGGTGATAATCCTAACACACAAGTATGTCTTGCATCTATAATTGATAATTCAACATTATGGCATAGAAGACTAGGTCATGCCAACATGAGACTACTACAAACGTTGACTAGAAATGAGCTTGTTAGAGACTTACCAAATATTAAATTCGATAATCATTTTTGTGATGCATGTAAAATAGGAAAACAAGTGCATTCATCTCATAAATCTAAAAATGCTATAACTACAAAAAGATGTCTTAAACTATTGCATATGGATCTTTTTGGCCCTTCATCAATTCAAAGTTATGAGGGAAACTTCTACACACTAGTTGTTGTAGATGACTTTTCTAGATATACATGGACACTATTTTTGAAAAACAAAAATGAAGCTTTTGACAAATTTAAAACTTTTGGCAAGAAAATTCAAAACCAATTTAGTTGTACGATCATTTCAATTCGTACCGACCATGGAAGAGAATTTGACAATGAAGCGCAATTTGGAGCATTTTGTGAAAAACATGGAGTGTCTCATAACTTTACAAGAAATGAGTAGGACAATACTAAATGAACAATCCATTCCACAAAAGTTTTGGTGCGATGCGGTCTCAACAGCTACATACATCCTAAATAGAGTCTTGATTAGACCAATGCTAAATAAAACACCCTATGAAATCATCAAAGGTAGAAAACCATCCTTAGGACATCTTAAGGTATTTGGTAGTAAATGCTATATCCTTAATACCAAAGACTACTTGACAAAATTTGATCCTAAAGCATATGAGGGTGTCTTCTTAGGATACTCCTTGAATAGTAAAGCCTATAGAGTATTAAACAAATCCACTATGGTTGTGGAGGAATCCCTTAATGTCACATTTGATGAATCTCCACTTCCTCCTAAGACTCAACCCTTGGTAGATGATGACAAATTAGAAGAAGAAGCCATAGAACAACAACTCTCAAAATTAGACATAAATCATCATAGCGTTCAAAACCCAATAATAGATAACAAAACCACAAGTAATGAAAATGAAATTAAAGAAAATAGGAACCATCCAATAACTCAAGTCATAGGAAACTTGAATCAAAGACTCACTAGATCCCAAGCCCAAAACCTTAATACTTTCTTTGCCTTTGTGTCACACATAGAACCCAAAAATATTAAAGAGGCAATTAAAGATGAAAATTGGGTAATGGAAATGCAAGAAGAGTTAAATCAATTCACTAGAAGCCAAGTTTGGGACTTAGTACCTTTACCTAGTGGTCACACAATAATTGGAACTAAATGGGTTTTTAGAAACAAAGTTGATGAAAATGGAAATATCACTAGAAACAAAGCTAGACTAGTAGCCCAAGGATATAACCAACAAGAAGGGATAGATTATGATGAAACCTTTGCTCCGGTTGCTAGATTAGAATCCATAAGGATTCTACTTGCTTATGCTTGTGCTCAAAATTTTAAACTATATCAAATGGATGTCAAAAGTGCCTTTTTAAACGGGTTTATAAATGAAGAAGTTTATGTATGTCAACCTCCCGGTTTTGAAGACCCCATTCATCCATCTTATGTATATAAACTTAGAAAAGCATTGTATGGCCTTAAACAAGCTCCTAGAGCTTGGTATGATAGATTAAAATCATTCTTGTTGAAAAATGAATATAATATGGGTAAAGTTGATAATACATTGTTCACAAAGAAAAGAAAAGATGACATCTTGCTTGTACAAATTTATGTGGATGATATCATATTTGGATCAACATACCAAGACTTGTGTGATGAATTTTCAAAACTTATGCATAATGAATTTGAAATGAGTATGATGGGTGAATTGAATTACTTTCTTGGACTTCAAATAAAACAATATGAAGATGGTACATTCATAAATCAACCGAAGTATATTAAAGACATGCTTAAGAAATTCGATTTTGAAAATGTGAAACCAATGAGTACACCTATGGCTACAAACACACACTTGACACTAGATGAAGAGGGTGAAAGATTTGATAGTACAAGATATCGTGGTATGATCGGGAGGTTGCTTTATCTAACGGCAAGTCGTCCCGATATTATGTATAGTGTATGTGTGTGTGCTCGTTTTCAGGAAAATCCAAAGAAATCACACAATGAGGCCGTCAAACGAATATTCCGATACATTAAAGGAACAATCAACTTGGGATTGTGGTATCCAAAGTGGAGCGGCTTAGATATAATGTGCTATGCGGATTCGGATGTCGGTGGATGCTACTTGGATAGAAAAAGTACAAGTGGAGTATGTGCCTTTATTGGATTGACACTTACCTCATGGTTCTCGAAAAAGCAAACATCCGTTGCCTTGTCAACAACCGAAGCCGAATATGTAGCCGCCGGAAGAGCATGCGCTCAGGTCTTATGGATGTAACAATCTTTATTGGACTATGAGGTACATCTATCCGAAATTCCTATTATGTGTGATAATAAAAGTGCCATTGATTTAAGTAAAAATCCTGTATTGCATTCAAGAACTAAACACATCGAAATTAGACATCACTTTCTACGTGATAATGTGCAAAAAGGCAATATAAGCTTAGAAAAAGTTACGTCATGTGAAAATATTGCTGACATATTCACTAAACCACTAAAAAAAGGAAGTATTTGACACATTAGGACTTGGTTTGGGAATGATGGAACATGTACCTTAAGAGATAAACACCTAAAAACTGAAAAACAGCAAAAAAAAATGCTATCCAGTGGCTCCACGGTTGAACCACGGTCGATACCATGTATCGACCGTCGGGGCACTGCCAAAAGTTTGAGAAACACGTGGTCGATACCACGGTCGACCGTGTATCGACCTTTATACACCTGACGAAATTTAACCCTACCTTCCCTTTTTCCTCTCTCTTTCCTCCCACTTTCATCCTCCTCATCAAACCCTAGCCGCCATTTTACCATTTTACTCTCTAAAAAGCTTAAAAAATCATTACAATCAAAAAAATTTCACTTACGGTCGAAGGCACGATTCTGCTCACGGTCGATATACGGTTGAACACGATTTCCTCCTTCCTTCATGGTCGATCCACGGTCTTCTCTCTCTCAAAGGTATAATTTTTTTTCTTTCTTCTTCATCTCCTTAGGATTCTATTTTTTTTTGCACCAATGAATCATGTGTATCTCAAGATTTTTGTTATTTTTTCATGATTGGGCTTAATTTTGGAAGATTATTTAGTAGTTTTTGTTATAAATGGCTTAAGGATGATAAAGTAGGCTTTGTTTGGGTTTGGTTTAACTTTTGTAGTAGTTTTCTTATACATAGGTTTGTTGATGTATCTTAAAGTAATAACATCAGAGCTTTCAAAAGGGACAAACAAAACCAAAAATTTTGAAAATCGTCCGGCGGTCGATATCACGGTCGACCGTAACTCGACCGTAGCTATTGTACAAAAATCCAGTCCCACCACGGTCGATCCACGGTCGATACCGTGCATCGACCGTCAGCAATCTGGAAATTTTTGAACTTTTCATCTTTTAGTATTTCAACTATTAATGCTCAAATTCACTTTATTCATGTTTCATATACTCCAACAAACACTTGACATCGCATGATTCATCAAAATTTTCAAAATTTTCTCACACCTAGGACACAACCACATCGTATGGACATATTCTCAAAGAGTTTGCTATATTTTTTTAAGCACACTTTCAAATATGTCTCATCTACATTGAAATATCATATATCTAGTTATAAATTTCCAAAACCAAACTCTTTTTCGTGTCATGACTAGATAAATTGAACATGTCGTACACATTAGGCACACACTAGTCCTAATACTATATATTTGTACTTAATCATATAGTCATTGTCTCTATAGATAATCATGCCACGTGTTCGCACATCGGCTTCAAGAAAACCAGACAACCCTACCCCTCGTCAATCCGCCAATGCTCTAAAGAAACGGGCCATAAACGAGGGTCGTGTAGTTGCGGTCAATCAACTTGACCAATATAGGACCCAAGCCACCTTTGAGGCTATTGGGTGGACTATTTTCCTTTCTCTCTCAAATGTCATTTATAAAAATCATCTCTATGAATTTTATGCCTCCTTCATCTATAATGAGGATGATGAAGTAATCACCTTCAACATTGAAGGTAAGGACTTTACCTTCACTCTTGTCCAACTAGGTAGGATTCTACACATCCCATCCTCCGGCCTTAAATACTATCATACCGGTCATAGCCTCACAAACCTTCCACCCGCCTTCACCATTCCTGAAATCATTGGGTCAATTTGCAAACCAAATGTTCCCCACACCACAACCAATCTTTTCGGAAGAGATCTTCTTCCCGAATGTGCCGTTTGGAACAAAATCATTGATTCCAATATCTTTCCCAAATCTGGGAATCATTCTGAAATAAGTGCTATTCAAGCTGTTCTTCTTCATGCTCTTAAAACGGGGACCGAGATCAACCTCACGCACATTCTTGCTAAACGCATGAGTGGTCTCGTGACAAGTCGTAGGGATCTTCCCTATGGCCGTCTTCTATCTCTTCTTTTTACGAATCTACCAGATGTTTCTCGCATTGTCTCAACTCCGGGATCCTCCATGCCCATCGACCTTGCGACACTTCGCAAGATGTCTTCCCATAAAGGGACGAAACGGGCACACTCTTCCTCTTCCGGAGATACGGAAGCCGAGATTGACAAATTCACCTTTGGTGAAGAGGAGGAAGGTGAAGCGGAGAGTTTAATTCCTCCGGATTTCGGCATGGTTGAAGGCACTACCGATGAACGAATTGCGGCACTAAATCGCAATGTGAATGCTTTACGGAATGAAACTCGCTCTCTCCGTAAAGAAATGAAAGGGGTAAAGGGCATGTTGAGATCAATTATGAATGCTCTTAAATGTAATTCCGGAACCGATGGAGGTGAGCCGTCTCAATCACGAGTCGATGTTTTATGATTACCACATTTGTCTTTCAAACAATTTATTTCTATGTATTCACACAATATGATATTTATGTTGGTCATGTGCTACAATATTTTATGCTATGATGTACGTTTTGTGGTTTGATATGCATGCTTTCCATCTAACATATATTGTGATTAATACTGGCTATGCTCACATCACTCGTGCAAGTCCTCGGTAGAATTTTGTATATACTCTAGCTCATCCAAATCAAGATATGGAGATCTACATTCAAGGGGGAGCTTATGCCAAAGGGGTGTCTCCTTTTTGTTAAGACAAAAAAGGGGGAGAAGATAGAAGAATATATACATATGTGTGTATATGTGCACATGTTAACATGTTAAAGTTACATATACAATTCTTATACAAGTTATAAATTTTTGTCTTCAACAAAAAGGGGGAGATTATTGGGAAAAATAGACTTATAAATAAATCCTCTTTTGTTGACACAAAAGTATACAACTTGTTTATATAATTGTATGTATTAACATTAACATATGTGCACATATACATATATATATATTCAATCAAATATATTCTAATCCATAATCTACAAAATAAGCTTCATCAAATGGCCAAGCTTCAATCGTCAAGATCCGAGTTCAAGTAGAAGTCGATGTTGAAGCCTCCTACAAATAAACATTCAAAGTATATGAGCTTACAAAATAAATAATCAAATAAGTTTAAATTTTTATAAAATAACTTTTATAAAAATCTTTATAAAAATTGAGACAATTTTTATAAAAATCACAAGCTTGGAAGTCAAAACATAAATTCCCATTTTGTTAATACTAAACACAATCTTATATTGAAATAAGCCAAAACCATATTTAGCAAAAGGAATCTCCCAAAGAGGTAAACTTCCAACATGCTTTGTGCATTTGGTTTTCAAACTACCATTTTCATGATTAAATTCAAACTTAAGAAGTATGGCACTTACCCAACTTTTCTAAACCTTCTTTTCAGTACATTTTTATAGTAAAAATGGGTTGTGTGTGGTTTTGGTAAAAGCCCAACGTCTATATGCACAAGGCTCAAAAATCTCCAGCAGTGCGACGGTCGATTTCACGGTCGACCGTGGATCGTCTGGACACTTTTTGAGCATCAAACTTTTTCCTTATTTAAAGCAACTCAAGTCTTGTGTTTTACTCACCTCTTGCAATCTGAAAAAACGCAGAATACATAAAAATCTTGTAAGCTCATATTCCTTAATAATTCAATCTTTCAAGATCAAGAATCAAGCAAGAGTGAAAGTCTTCAAGTTCATATACTTCATTACATTCATATACATTTGTAATAGTGTGAGGATAATCTCTAGCCTATAGAATTAGAAAGAAGTGAGGATCAACTCTAGCCTTTCCAATTTGAGTGAAGTGAGGTTTATCTTAACCTTGTTTGCAAGAGTGAAGTGTAATTCTTGTAAGCTAAAGAGAGAAGTTGTAAAAGGTTTATCTTTACCTTCAAAGAGAGAAGTTAGTGGAGCAACTCTTGGTGGGTGAGGCTAAGGAGTGGATGTAGAGCAAGGTTGTTAACCCTTGCTTGAACCACTATAAATCATTGTGTCCAAACTACTTCATTGGTGATATCTTCCTTCCTTAAACTCTTTAATTATTTGCAAATATTGTTAAAAACTTTAAAAAGTGGCCATATAACCTATTCACCCCCCTCTAGGTTCCAACATAATATATACTAAATAACGCCTTTATTAACAAATTATCAGTTTGCTGGGTTGGTAAGTGGCCATGTTGGTTGGGCAAATGGTGGGGGTTCAAATCTTTCCTCTACGAAATTCTGAATTTTTATTTTGTCTTTTTTTAATTTCATATTCTTTTTAACCTTTTGGCTTTTTTTCAGTTTATATAATTTCTTAAAAATACAGATTCCGATTTTTAACCGTTTTTAACTTCGTATTCTTTTGAACCCTTTTTAACTGATATTTTATTAAAACATTGTGTCTATCTTTTTTTAATATATTTTTTGTTTAATTTAAATTTCATAAATATTTTTTATAACTTTATGTAAACAATATTTAATATATTAATTTATTTAAAAATTTGAATCAAGGATAAAAATAATTTAAACTCTATTTCGATTAAACTCTAAAACTTTTTTTTATATTTTAACTTTAAATTTTATGCTCATTTTGTTGAAACAATTAACATTTATTCTTGAATTGTTTAAGTATTAAAGTTTAAGTTAATTTGATTTAACCATTAAAATTTATTTTTAGAATGGATCTTATGTAGGTATGCATCATATTATTATTTAATCGTTTGGCCAAGATGTAAATAAGTCGTTATAGAACGAACGAAATTTTTTACGTTGCAACTTTTGTCTTCTTTTGGTAAAAAGTATTCTTAAATATGTGTTATTATTTAGCAAATAAGTTTCTTATGGAAAAAAATGCAACTTACAAATATATTTCAAAATAAAATTTGCACTAACTCAGTATTAATATGTTTTCTTAATCAAATAAATGGCCACATGAATTTCGTGTATTAGTAATATGTATATTTACTTAAAAGTAAAACCATTCGAAAAAAATTGAAGGTTTAAATAAATACAACTTAGTTTTTTATGACGAAAATAATGTTTAAGTATAAAAGCAAAATAACTTAATGGTTTGAAATGTTAGGTGTTTTGAAAATAAATGTGTAGGCTAAACCAAAATAATCTTTCAATTTTAAAGTTAAACAATTTTTTTATAAAATCAAAAGATTAAATCACAATAGTCTTAAAATCCAATGATAATATAGTCGGGAAATAAAGATTAAATGATAAACCAAAATAAAGCTTTAATTGTAAGGACTAAATCATATGAACCCTTTTTGTAAGGATATTAATTAAGGATACAAAATTATGTCATTATCACTTTTGTTTTTAGTTTTTCTTATGTAATATATTTATGTACTTTTTTACATATTGTATTCTTATAATTTGTTATCTTTTGTATTTCTTATATAAACAATATTTGTTATATTTAATTATGAGGTTCAATAACTACTATAAAATTTTAATAAAAAGTTATATTATTACTGTATATTTTTTTTCTAACAGCTATATTATTAGTGTATATTACTCACTTTTCATGTGTCTTGTAAGATGATTATATTTAAAAAAATAATAACTCGACTCAAGTATTTGTACCTTCTCCATAAACTTTATATTAATTATTTACTATTATTAATAAGTTAATATGGTCTTAGTGTATTATATTACTTAAAGTGGTTTTTCTTTCAAAAAAAATTAAACTTGATGGTTAAATACAAATTTTTTGAAGATGAAAATTCAATATTTTATCTATAACATTTGAAATCTCTTTTTACTCTTTTTTGTTTCAATATTCTACCACCATATTAGAACCCTAATCCTGTGATTATTTTTTTATCGCGCGTTTTATTATATTTGGATGTGTTTTTATAAAATTATTAATATATTATCATGTAAATCAACTTAATCTTATGATTTATTTTGATAATAAAATTTTACATTTATAAACCCGACGCAACACGCAGGCTATAAAATCCTAGTTACATTTAAAACTAAACTTCACGATATATTCACTATCCGACATCACATTAGAATTTATTACAAAAAAAAAAAAAACTCCTTTGTATTTACTGTCATCAAGAAAGAAAAAGAAAAAACAAAAAGACCAAAATCATTCCATACGTAATTATATAATAAAATCCTTTTTTTACATTATCCTTTTTTTTCTTCTTTCGCCTGATCGATCATTGGCGGTTAATGGCGTGTCGTTGTGGAAGCCTGAACCGGACCTGTGACGCCGGCGACTTAACGGCGACACCGTGCCAACATATGCCACCTCGGCACATCTCGTGCGCCACATCCTCACCACCACGAGTAACCACCGCACACGTGGCCACTTTACGAGAAACATCCCACGTCAGCGCTCCTACTAACACCACCCCAACCGCTGCCGTCGACAGAACCAGTACTGCTGGTCCGCCGTAGCACCGCCCGCTTAGTTCCGCGTACCCCTTGATCGCTGCGATTACAGCCAAGTACAAGATCGTCAGATTACCGACCACCATATCGGAGATTGCCATGGCAAAGGAACGAAATCGGACACAGTGATCAAAAGGGAATGATTGATTTGGGGGAAGTTACAATCAGGATGAAGAATTTGAAGAATCTGGAAGGGGTTTATAAAACGAGGAATGTTGGTGGGGTTGGGGGTTTCCGATGAAGGTGTAGTGGATTTTACGAAACGAAAAGGGTTTTGCTCCTCACTCATCACTCCTGTTATTGGGGTAGAACTTATCCATTATTTTTTAATTAATTAATTTATCTTTCTTAACTTGTTAAAGTATTTATGCCAACACCCCTTGTATTTTGATTTTATTTTCGTTGCACCCCCTTGTAAGTTGGGGTGTTTACAGTTTGGTTGGAATCGAATGATTTGGTTCAACATAGTACTTGCTATGTTTAGGGCCGGCTCTAACGATACTTGTGATTCAAGACTCCATACTATATCACATCTTGGCCTACCCCTGTCCTCCCCCCACCCGGGGGGTGTTTCCTGCTTTCCTGTAATATCGTACGAAATACAAAATAACTACTCTAGTTTCCTGTAACAACTTTATTTAGGAATGTAAACGAGCCAACCAAGTTGAGTCGGACACTTATCAAACCGGGCTTGTTTAGGTTTTTTAAACTCGAGCTCGGCTCGTTTAGAGCTCATAATGTTGAGCTCAAGCTCGGCTCGTTTAAGATTTATGAAGCTCGGGCTTGTCTCGTTTAGGCTTAGGTATTATTTTGATATTTTTATTTAAATTTATATATATAAATATTAAAAACTAAACATATAAAATATAAATTATATTATATTTGGAGCTCGTTTAGCCTCACGAGCGTAAACGAGCTCATTCTTTGGAGCTCGAGCTCGGTTCGTTTATAAAATGAGCTTTAATCTAGCTCTAGCTCGAGCTCGGTTCGTTTATAAAATGAGCTTTAATCTAGCTCTAGCTCGAGCTCGTTAAGGCTCGGCTTGTTTCGAGTTTTTAACGATCAGAACTCGAATAGCTCATTAGAAGCTCAGCTCGTTTACATCCTTAACTTTACTTGTTATATTTAGTAAATAGTCCAATAATCAAAACATAAGAAAATAACATGATACCTTGATTATCCTATAACTTGGGGCAGTAACAGTGACCGATTATATAGAATAACAATTATCAAGAAGTTATGAATAGTGAATGTCCTACTAATTGTTATATAAATCAAAGATGCGTGTATCACTAAACTTTGGGTTGATATAGCAGGCAAAACAATGTGCCTCCAACAGAAAGGTTAGGATTTCGACTTTCACATTTGATATCTAATTTTATTACTCCTTTGTTTGTGCACCCGCAATGAACAATGTTCGATTTAAATGTGCCCATCTCATTTTATCTATGTTTCGATGTAAATTTTATTAGATTCAAATATTTATCTAAAAATTGTATCTCTCAAAATCATAATACTAAAAATAGATTTTGATGCTAATTATGATATCACATTAAAATTTATATGAAAATATTAAAATAGTTTTCACTCTATCTTATATTTGTGTTTGAATATTAGTTTTAATGTTTTACTCATTCTTGATTTTTATTTCTCGCAACAACGTACATGTTTAAACAACTTGTTAAATAAAAAAACTAGTAATTAATAAAAATTTAAGGTTGATCTTAGAATTCAGGGATGACAAAAATCCTCCATTCCAATGAAAAATCCTTAACCCGAAACTGTTGAAACGGGTAAATGGTTATGGGATATGATATGAGATTTATTTTAGAAAAGATATTGGGATTGAATCGGTTATGGTTGTAGTCAATACCTCATCTCATACCCAATCTCGTTTATCCAACATTGAACCATTAATATATTTAAATATATAGTTCTCTTACTAACATATTAATATTTTAAAGTTTTATTTCAATAATATTTAGAACTATAAGTTGATTATGTGTACGGTGTTGATTATGAAGTAACTATATACTACGTTATAAACTTTAAAATTAGCTATATATCTTTTAGTTATTAATTTAACAGTAGATTTTGTTTGTTTATTTTACAATTGTAGAAGATTGGGTGTTTATATAATGATTTGATTAGCTTATAAGCAAATTTCAACATGGTTTGCCATTCCCACTAGAATTAGACATTCTACTCTTTTACAAAAGAATTCACAATTTCACATACTCCTCACGTAGGGAAAAGCGCACCCCATTACTCCTTTGCCGCTTCTGCAAATCGCCAAATCCCCTCATTCGGCAGCCGGAAAAGGGAGAGACATGGCTGGCGCAGCTTACGGTCAGCTTAATCTCGAAGAATCGCCGTCATGGGGTTCACGAAGCGTAGACTGTTTTGAAAAACTTGAACAAATTGGTGAAGGAACATACGGGTGAATATTCTCTTGCCCTAATATCAACATTATCGTTTTTCTTTGTAATACGATCGTTTGCCCTTAACTGAATCAATGCATCGTCTGTGTATTTGGTTTCATAATCGTGTGCATACAGGGTTTACTTGAAAGTGATTACTCTTGATTATCGATGTGAATTTCGATTTTGCTATAGGAGAAGATGCTAAGTACACTAACGGAATAAAATAATAGAATAATTTTGAAAGAACTATATTTGACTTTTAGATCAAACAGCAAATAGGTTACTCAATCAGAGGAAAATTAAATGCATGTATCTATAGAAACATTTGTGTGTGTATGTCTGAATGTGTTTAATGGTATTGATTATTGATGATTTTCTATTCAAAGGGCGGTAGACATACAGAACGGAAAGAGTCTGACCAGACTAGCTGGTGGCTTTATGATTTTTTCTTGCTATTTAGTTTATGGGCATGGCTTGTAGAGAACAATATCTCAAGAAGTGAGAGTTGCACATTCCTTACACACTCGTAAAGATATCATGGGCATTGTGTGTCTAGTGGAGCAATTTGTACTCAATTCTTTTGTGTTTGAAGATATTAGGTTCATGTCAGAAAACAATTTATTTGCGAAATATGCAAGAGAATTAGAGAATAGTTCGGATCTTCAACAGGGAGGGAACAGAAGGGGAAGAAATAGTAATGTAAAAGCATCAGTCAATCTTGTTATTTATAGATTGGAAAGACATAAAAAGGTATAATAATATTATGAGCAGGTGGATAATTGCCTTGTTGCATGTCAACTTACAGATACAGTTAAAGGTCTCACCCTTTTTTATAGATAATGTTATTCACCCATTTTTATAGGTGATGTTACTCAATCAGCATCTCTATTGCGAAATGTGAAAAACTGAAAATGAGGCTCAAGGATTGCGGGAGTCATTGTATTAAATTATACATCCATAAAATCTTGCTTCCTTTTTGCAGTGGTGAATTATAAACATTAATTCACAACATCTACATTGTTCGAAAGACTGCACTACACGAGGACCATTGGTTTATCCATTTAGAGCGGTTATAGTAATTTATTAGTATATGCTCCACTCTTTATACCTTTAGCATGCTTGTATTTGTTTCTGTGTTGCTAGCTGTGCTACATCAAGTAAAATTCATTACTTCCAGTAGTTCTGTTGCTCTTGTGGCTATAAATTCTATCATTAGTTGCGAGGTAGATACTCATTCTTGATTTGGCTTTGGCACCTAGGTTTAAATCTTCCAAATGTTAAAAAAAAGATCTAAAGGGAAAGAGAGAGGGGGAGGTATGGTTGCTGCACTTTATGGCCTTGTTAATCTTTGATAGTTGTCAATGTGTCTTAAAATGTAGGGCCCTAAAATTGTGAGCAAATTTTGGGGAAGGAACATATGCTTAACTGCCGCAATTTTTGTTTTCATTTAGCTATTTCTATTTGTAGGATTTTCATTTTCTGTGATGGTACCATTTGCATTTATTTATATTATGAAAATTGTGTTTTCTTGATACTTGACTAAAGAAAAAGGAAAAGTTGATGCTTCATGCCATTGAAATCCACATAGTCAAAGTTCAAATGTCGAAGATCATTACATGCGAGTCGAAGTGCGTCGGAGCCTTACCTTTATTTGTTATTTACCAATACTATTATCTGGTTTTTCCTATATTGTATCCAAGTTTCTTAAAGTTTACGTAATTTTTTTTAAATATACGCCTGCTTTGTATTTTTTTCTTATTCCCTTTTAATATTTATTTCATAACATTATATATTTCAATGTGATATGTTATAACTATTTTAAATACTTTATGTATTAGTTAAAGGATTTCTATATGATTTGGTTTACATAGAGCTTATTTTCTAAAAAAACGAAAGTTCAAACTCTTGAAAGCTTTGAAAAGCTTCAAGCCAAACACAGCCTAACTAATAAAAAAAAAAATCACAGTGGAGCGTGGTCTAAATACTCTCGTTATTCTAGCAATTGGCATGGGAACGAGTGGAACTCTCTAAGTCATGTGCATGAACCAGATTCTTGTTGAGACCAAATCAGGGGATCGCGTGCCAACGTGTATTCAGATGTATGAGATTGTTATTTGGCAAACTGTTTCGAGCAAATCTGTATCCACTGCCTTTTTGTTTTGAAAGAATGAAGGACCTCCCTTCCTTTCGCGATTTCTGTGCTCGTGAAATATTTTATTAATATTTAGTTGTTGGAAATGCCAATAGTGGAAATTCCGTACTCTTGCTTTCCGTAATATTCAGTTTTCTTTCTTAAAGAGGATGCTATATATGCATGCTAAGTGTGTTAGTCTTAGAGGGATCTTGATTTCGGTCAAAATCGGTTTTCACCTTATTAAAAATATATATTAAGTTCTATACCTTTGTTGAAGGAATTACTTTCTTCAATGTACCATGTTTTGATACCAAAATGTAGAATCACTACTAGCACCTCCTCCTGACTCTGCAGAGGTTTCCATTGGCACTGTTTTAGCTTTACTTTTGATATCGAATACCTTAGGTGTATGATGCTGTTTCTAGTACGAAATCTTGAAGTGTTTTGTTTGATGGATTAGTCTTAGATTAAAAAGTCAATATTTTGAGCAAGGAGTTCAGTTTTTCCATTTTCCTTAACTAATAAGAAGATTGGTTTTGTAGAATGTTTAGTTGATAAAGAGTAGAAATTAGAAAGGGACAAAACTAGAGAAAAATCAAAGCTTATTCCTGTTGCAAACATACTGAATTTTTGATAATCTTCATGCTTTAGGGTGCCATTAAGTTCAAACTTATTCATTTGTAAGTTGAAACCAGACTCCAATCCCTCTGGTAAAAGCTATAACATTGTTCCTGTAAAAGCTGGGATCTATGTAAGCCTTGACTTCGGGAAGCAATCTCTCTACCCACGGGTAAAGGTATGATTGTCTACATGACTACATCTTACCTCCCCCATACCCCGCTGTTGCGGGATTGGGTATTGTTGTAGTTGTGTACGTAAGCCCTGACTTCAAACCACAATTACACTTGACACTACCCTTACGAAAGGTAAAAGGAATGAAATAAATATTAGAAGTTAGCATGTGTACTATAATCAGTGCAAGCTGTGGTAGAACCATATAAACATGATGGAGATCCATGACAATGAAAAATGAAAACTAGGCTTACTGTTTTTCAGCTATAAGTTTATTGTAGAAGTATTCTGCATTTTTTAATTGATCTAATTCACTTGCTTATACTTGTGGCTTCTTATTATCTTTCTTTTGTGTGTTTTCTCTCAGTCAAGTATACATGGCTAGAGAAATAAAAACAGGGGAAATTGTTGCTTTGAAGAAGATACGGATGGATAATGAAAAAGAAGGGGTACATTTTTTTCCCTTACTCAAAGTTATGTAGCTAACATTTCTCAGGTATGGTTTCTTTTAAGATAAACTTGTTGCAAATTACCCTTTTATTTTCCTTTTGCCATTGTTTTTTTTTTGCAGTTTCCTATAACTGCCATTCGTGAAATTAAAATTTTAAAAAAGCTGCAGCATGAAAATGTTATCAAGCTAAAAGAAATTGTGACCTCGCCAGGTACTAATGTTCTGCGTATGTAGTTGGTTGTATTGCCATTTATCATTGTAAGCGTGGCAACAAAATTGATTAATTAATCTTACGTTTTCCGATCTTTTAATTTTGTTCTAAAGGTCCAGAGGTGGATGAGCATGGGAAGTCAGGTGATTATTTCTCTGTGACTATTTTTTCCACTTGCTGAATTTGTTCTTATCTTAGGGTATATGTGTAGAGGTGGCAAATTAATGGGCTAAACAGGTAAAGTGGAAAAAATTAGCTTAGAAGTATATGGGTCGAATGTCACCCGCCATGTATTTTTCATGTGAGGTGATCTGTACACCAGTGAATTACTCCACGCACCATAAAGTATGATTTCAACCATAGATGATACAATAACAATATCTTGTATCAATTTTATTTTTTTGAGATTACAGGTGGTCACAAGTACAAGGGCAGTATATACATGGTTTTCGAGTACATGGACCATGACTTAACTGGCCTTGCTGATCGTCCTGGATTGAGATTTACAATTCCCCAAATCAAGGTAATAATATATCTAAGTAGGGTATGTTGCAAAGTATTCAATACCATTAACTAGAGGTGGCAAAATGGCCGTGTTGGATAACAAGTGAAAACTGTGATGCGATTCAAATAGAATTAATATTGCACACCCGTAGTTGGATGCCTAGCAAACGATAAACAATCCCGACCTTCGAGACCGAGGTAATCTCCTTGACAAAGTCAAATGAAAAATCTAAAAAGGACCTAACCTGGCTGGCCCTAGCCTATTAAAACCGGCCCCTAACCCTCTTGGACTCTAACTTGATAATTAAGGACACAGGATAAACATAAATTAAATAAATAATACACAATTAATAGGAAATCTTCATTCAGGCATTCAGCGCCCTGCGGTTTTGCTTCCTACACTCGGCCTCCTTGCAACTACAAGGTCGGTAGGCTTGGTTGCACCAATTCCCTCCTACCCTAGTCGTATCATCATGTCCCAAAAATCCTCCTTGTCCTCAAGGTGGAAGGGTGGAAATTGCGTCAACATGTGCTCAACAGGCTCCTAAGTCGACTTAGTAATCTAATCCCTTTCACTAAAGCAACACTTCGTGACGCCTACTGTTCTCTATCGTTTTGATTTCTTCCGACATAAGCAGCATCTCCATGTCATCTGTCAATCCGTTGGGCAAGTATGGTTCGGCTGTTTGGTTCCCTATTACTTTCTTTGATTGCGAAACATGGAATACCGAATGAATAGTTGCATTCGGAGGCAATTTCAAACAATATGCGACCTTGCCCAATTTCTCCAACACCTCAAAAGGATTGTAAAATGGTGGTGCTAACTTCTCATTCGGTCTCTTTGCCACAGTTACGTGGCCGTAAGGACGTAACTTTAGGTAAACTAGGTCCTTAACTTTAAACTGAACATCCCGACGTTTACCGTCATCCTACGCCTTCATAAGTTGTTGCATTTGAGTAGCTTGACTTTCATTTCCTCAAGCACCTCATCTTGATAAGTAGCTGCCTCTCTTTGATCATAACTCACAATTCGTTGGGGATCTCATCCATATAAGACTTTGAATGGCTTCATCTGAATTGACTAATGACAAGAAGTGTTGTACCCAGCCCATGATAGTTAATGGACCCATTGTTTAGGTTGCGATGAGGCACAACATTGCAAATAAGTTTCCAAGCTTCAATTCACTCTGTCTGGTTGTCAGTCAGCAAATGGTAAGTGGTGCTTTGCTCGAGAAGGGTGCCTTGGTACTTGAACAACTCCCATAAAAGATGACTGACAAACACCTTGTCATGGTCAAAGTGAATTCCTGTATGAACACAACAGCAACAAAAGCCACATTACTAAAGTATATGGATGTTTAATGGAATGAAATGGGCGGACTTACTCACCCGATCCAACACCACCAAAATAACGCTATACCTTGATGACTTAGGCAATCTGTCAATGAAGTTCATGGTCAGATCCTCCCAGATCTGTAAGGCAAGTCTAAGGGTTGGAGAAGACTAGTTAGCACCGGATTGGAATATTTGTTCCGCCGACATACCGAACATTCAGAGACCAATTTGGCAACATCCCGTTGCATTCCCACCCAAAAGAATTCCGTTGCCATACGGTGGTAGGTTTTTTGTGCTCCCTTGTGTCTCTCGACTACACCTCCATGAATTTCTTGGAATAGGCGGGATCTCCACCCCGACGTGTGCAGAAGAACCAAGCTTCCTTTGTTTTAGACATCACCCTACACTTCTTACCCATCCTCCCATGCTTTAAGACGGCTCGCAACTCTCTTAATAGGTTGGCGTAGCGCTAAGCGTGTGATTGAGACTATTTCGAACTCATAACAGGACTATTTCGAGATCCACCTTTCCTTTGCTACCACTCTTTGCTCGAGCAAATATTTTAGACTTTTTTGATCAGTGACAACAGTAAATTGTCTCCCTAATAGATACGGTCACCATTTATGAATGGCTATAACGATTACCATTAACTCATACACCAATTTGAGTTGGGCCCGCGGACCATGAAATATGCGATGGGTCTACCCTTTTGCATTAACACAACTTCTACTCCATGTCACTATGCATCGTCTCGATATCGAACTTTTTTTGGAAATCTGGCAAGGCTAGTACCATTACCTTGGTCTCAACCACTTGCAATTTACGAAAAGCTTTGGTGGCCTCATAAGACCGATAAAAGCTCTCTTTTTTCGGTAAGTCCATTAATACCCATGTGATATTTCGTAACCCTGCATGAGCTTGCGATAATACCCCATCAACCCGAAACCTTCTCAGCTCCTGAATGTTCTTTGGGATTAGCCACTCTGTCCGGCTGTGATCTTCGATGGGTCGGCCATTACCCCTGCTCTAGTAACAATATGCCCCAGGTAGTCCACTCTATCTTGCCCGGACACATTTCTTTCGGTTGCAATGCACGCTCTTTACTCTCAAATAGTCGAACACCACTCCTAATGCTCTTGCTATACACCAAGATGTCATAAAAAAATACGAACACGAATTTGCGTAAGTTTGTCCGGAATACCCTGTTCATTAGCAACTAGAGTATTGAGGGTGCATTGGTCAAGCCGAACGACATGACTAGAAACTTGTAGCGGCCCTCATCTGTCCGAAAATTCGTCTTATGAATGTCATCCTCCCTCATGCGTATCTGGTTATATCCTGATTCTTGTCTTTAAGTCCAGTTTAGTAGTAAACACAGGTGCCCAATGCAACTTATCCAATAGCTCGTCAATTACAAGGATCGGTAACCTGTTCGGAACCGTGGACTTATTCAAAAATATCAGCTACCATCTTTTCTTAACCAATAGCACGGGGCTGAAAACTAGACTAGTGCTAGGTTGTATAGTTCCGGCTTCTATCATCCCACCAACCAATTGTTCAATCTCATCTTTATGCAATTATGGGTATCAATACGGTCCCACATCTATCTCTTCAGTTCCTCCTTTGAGAGTAATAGCGTGCTTGTGGTTCCTCAAGGCAGTATTCCAATAGGTAACAAATTTTTTTTTGCATTTTTCATTAGTAACTCAAGTGCCCGGTGCACTTTTGTGACTCGAGTTGCTTTGGCTCGACTATACTGGTCAATGCTACCAAAAACCTTTCATTGATGCAGGGTATAACTCTGGCAAGGGCTCATGGTGACACCTTCGTTTTGGTGCAACCTTGGCTTGCCCGTAGAGTCACCCTCTCCTCCCTGTCCTGGACGTAATCGTCAGCTCTCTTGTTTCCACTCGGGTGTCCCCGAGCTGCCGTAACCACTAGATCCCAGTATCACATCCGTACTACAGTACTACTTCGTTCCAATGGGTAAAAGTCTTTAACCACTCGCATCTAGGCAAAGACAACGCCATGTCGTCACCCCTCGGCATAAATCATATATTCTCTCGGGGTCTAACAATCCGCTCTTTAACCTTTCCCAATGCCAGAAATCCGGAATGGTTCCCGTGGTTACTCCATCTATACCATGCTAGTGGATGGTCCTCCCAGCACCAAACCACGGTTCTCAGTCTCTCCCCTGATGTTAACCTCTGAATGTCGAAGAACCATTCCACCATGTATACCCATCTGTAAGCATCCTTCTCGTCAAATATTTGCATTTTCAACTTCTGTAGGCGATAGGCTACACCCAGAACCCAAATCTGTCCTCTGCCCGGTCTAGCCCTGGCTCCAGAGCCTCTGCCTCTGTTCCATTCCGGCATTTCCCTGCTTGAAAAAATTTCCCGCCCGGTGTATAAACTCCCCTCGCTGGTTACTTGCTTAAACTTCCCCTGGCAGACTTGTTTCCTTTAGGAACGGTATTGGAAGCCCATCCTCGTCAAACACAGTGTGGTCGGGTGGCTTATCGGCTGAGCAGCGCCAAACTTGGGCAGTGGCACACCCGACGATTTAGGCAGCCGCGAGGGCTGTGTCTGATTCAAAAATAACTTCAACAGTTCTTCATGCCGCTGGTCAGCTTTTGACCGCATCACAGTTAGTTCCTTCTCCAGGTTCTGGAAACAGCCCCCTGTCTCGGTGCGGTGCTGCGCTAAATCGGATTCAAGCTTGGTGATTTTGGATGGTGGCTTGTGAGAATCACATGTATGGGATCGACGACACTGATACTAATTTGATTCGAATCAAATTGGAAATTAAATAGATTTAATATTCCACACCCGTAGTCAGATGCATAGCAAACGATAAAAAATCCTGGCCTTCGAGACCCAGGTAATCTCCCCGACAAATTTGAATGAAAAATCTGAACAACCCCTGAACTGGCCGGCCCTAGCCTATTAAAACCGACCACTAACCCTCCTAGACTCTAACTCGATAATTAAGGAAACAAGATAAACATTAATTAAATAAATAAAACATAATTAATAGGAAAACTTCATTCAGCTCCCTGAGGCTTTGCTTCCTGCACTCCAGCCCCCTTGCGACTGCGACGTTGGTATGCTCGGCCCCAACGACTCCCTCGAACCCTAGTCATATCAAACTGGTAATCCTTTGGTATTTGTCAAAAAAGGTGGGGTTGGGTTACGTAAACTCTTTTCCAAAAAGTTTTGTGTGTGTGTATATGATGCATAATCATGAATCCAATGATTTTGTAGATGAATTTGATTCGATTGCTTTGTTCTCGTAGTAAAACTGGTTCTCTATAGAACCTTCATACACACATATGTATATATGTATGTGTGTGTGTGTGTGTGTGTATATATATATATATACAGGTATAGACACACATACATCCATGCATGCATTCATGATTATAAATTCTATCTTTTTTGGTAGAAATATGATTAGGTGGTTTATACTTTGAAAATACACTTTTGGTGACTTTCTACCTGTTGGGACATTGCCTTCAAGGCATCTTTTTATTATCGTCTTTTTATTTTATTGTTTTGTTGGGACATTTACCTATGCATTCATAGGTAAATGGGCCATCAACACATCTAGCCCTTGACAATGTTTGCTTACTTGCAGTGTTATATGAGACAACTACTGACAGGGCTTCACTATTGTCATGTCAATCAAGTACTTCATCGGGATATAAAAGGTCTGTTCTACTTGATTGCCAATTTTTTGATCCTCTTAGTTCGTTGCTTATATGCATTAAAAAAATTCTTTACAGGTTCTAATCTTCTTATTGATAATGAGGGGAATTTGAAACTTGCTGATTTTGGGTTAGCAAGATCATACTCCGCAGACCATAAGGGAAATCTAACAAATCGTGTTATCACTTTGTGGTATAGGTAAGTGCTCAATTGCTTCAGTACACCATATATCTTTTTTTAATGACTACATACACGCATATACACATACACACAGGTATATATAATGTCTCTTGTGACTGTTTATGAGCAGGCCCCCAGAATTATTGCTTGGAGCTACAAAATATGGTCCATCAGTTGACATGTGGTCAGTTGGTTGTATCTTTGCTGAACTTCTGCATGGAAAACCTATCTTAACTGGTAAAAATGAGGTTAGTCATGTGATTAATGATCTCTTTTATTTTCCTTGATGTTTCCCCAGTTAGTCTAGTTGCTCTTCTTTATCCTTGTGTGAGCTGAGCTCTTACAAAATCAAAATCACAACATAACTCTAAAAACTAAAAGCACAACTTATTATAAGTAGTTGCAACCCACATGGCCACATCAAAATCAAGTACTTGCCAAAACTGATAGGCTGGCAACCTGTGCATTCTCAATCTGTGGGCCACATGCCACAGCCATTGGTCTTGCATAAAACGTGAAGGTGATCAAAGTAAGAAAGTGGGTATCTATTGCATTGGTAAGGAGGTAGAGATAGCAACATAAGTTTCTTTTTTAATAATCTATATCTACTCAATCAATCCATTTAATTCAATTTATTTACTTTTCAATGTATGTCATTGTGATTATAAAGACTCAATCTTTAAAATAAAAGGATCTCAGCAATGACAATCCTTAGAAAATCTTTGAATTAATGATAATCCCATAAAAAGCTCGTAATTTTTAAATACTATAGTTATATCGAAACTGTCACCTGAAGTGTGTGTGTGTGTGTATATATATAGCAATAATACTCATTTGCAACCAAGAAATCCGCTCATAGTAACTTCCATATTCCTGTAAATCCTTTGCTTCTTTGGCGTAAACATTCCCATGACTAGGAAAAAAATTAAGCTTGCATTCATAACCAATGACTCAGCAAGGAAAGCCACCTACAAAAAAAGGAAGAAGAGTTTGATGAAGAAGGTGAATGAGTTGAGCACCTTATGTGGTATTGATGCATGTGCAATAATTTACAGCCCGTATGAAGCCCAACCCGAGATGTGGCCCAATAATATTGGTGTCCAACACGTTCTTGCTCAGTTCATGAGGATGCCGGTGATGGAGCAAAGCAAGAAAATGGTGAATCAGGAGAGCTTCATCAGGCAAAGGATTACCAAAGCAAATGAGCAACTCAAGAAGAAAATCAAGGAGAATTAGTTGAAGGAGATGACTGAAGTCATGTACCAATGTTTGACTGGGAAAGGGTCAATAGGAAACTTGACCCTGCCAGATTTGAATGATCTGGCTGCGTTGGTGGATCGAACCCTGGATGACATTTGCAAGAGGACTGAGTCCCTCAAGAATGCGGTCCCTGGTAATAGTTATAGTTCGGCTGCTACTAATGAGATGATGATAAACAGAGATGTGATGCATGAATTGGAAAAAAGACCAGTGGTTGATAATGTGAGTTCCGTCAATGTGATGCAAAGAAATCAATGGTTCACGGATTGGATCAACAATCCCTCTGAACATAATCATGCCTATGAGATGATTCCATTTTGTGATATCCCTAATCCAATATGGCCAAATCCTTCTTTCACCTGAAAAGTAAACTGTCTTTAGATTCAGAGTGAATTTTTATCGAGGCATCATCAGATGCAAGTTGTCTGTTCTTTATTTTGGCTTATTTTGGTCTTTTATTTCTTTTCCTTTTCTTAATATGATGTGCCGTAACTTGTTCCCGTTCTCCATCTTGTGACTTGTGAGTTGCTCTTTTGATTGTATCAAGTTGTGTTCAAAAGAGTGGGACACTTGCCTTCTTAATTTGATACAAAATTGATTGTATCAAGTGGTGTGAGGATTGCTATATATATATATATATATATATATATATATATATATATATATATATAGTGAAAAGTTCATTTGAGAACCGTTTTTATTGCGAGAACCGCGATAACCAATCTTAGCCGTCTAATTCCCTCTCCTTCAATTGGATTGCCCACCTATGAATTCTTTACATGCCACACTCAATCCCCCTACGCTCTTCATCCATGAATTCCACTTACCACTTGAATGGCCAAGATTGGTTCTCGCAGTTCTCGTACGAAAAACAGTTCTCGTTTGAACCCTCCCCTATATATATATAGATCCATAAAAGGATGTCTGATTACCATTATATGCTTATGACTCACATTTGTTTTTTTGTCCTCATGGCTCATACGTCATATGTAGTCTTTCTTGTGCCCTAATCTTTCCATGAGAAAATATGAACTTTGTTAACTGTGTCAATTCTTTTGTTTTTGGTGCCATATAAGCATAGAACAGTTGGAAATACGAAAGCGGGCTTGTTAAATGAGATAGAGATAGTAATTATTAAAAAACCTGTCCAGGTAGCGACTTTGTGTTAAGTGATGTTTATTGACCAGAATGGAGTGTTATCATGGAAGCAGTTAATTAGGTTTCATATATTCACAGTGTGCTTCCATTAAATTATTCTGAGCTTTTGGTTGATAAAGCATTTCTGTTTTTTCAGTTGTCACCAAAATGTTACTACACAAATTCTCATCTATTTGCACCCAAAGTTATAATGTTTGATACTTGATGCGTGTTTTGGAAGCCAATGGAAATGTCTTTAAAAGACTATTGTCCCCTCAAAGTTTAACTTGACAATGTAGCATCAAACATATTACTTCTATCAATTTAAAAAGGTAATGCTACTTTTGTTATTGATTAAGGATTGATTTTAACATTAAAATACAGTAGCATTTGACAATAACAGAAGATTATGAAAAGCCATAAATGATAAACATCCACGTCAATATATATTCCAAAATCACAAGTGTTTTGATTACTTACATCAATAGCTGTCAGTTCTTTTATTAATTGCATGTCCAAAAAAGACAGGCCTCACCTGGAGAAACTTGACTCTTTATATGCAAGAAAGTGCAATGAACTATTCACTTTTACTAATGTATGCAATGTATTGCTCTTAACTAACGATGCAACATACCTGCCCCTTTTTTTCTATTCTTTAAAATATATTAATGCAGCAGATTGTATACGTGGCAAAGAAATGATAAGTATGTTCCTCGTAGGGTTAAGAAAAGTACATTGCATAGATTGCTAAAAAGTGAAATAGTATATCACATTTTCTTGCAGTTTATCCTTATAAAAAGATATCATAATTGGCCTAATTTTCTTATCCCTGTTATTACCTCATGATAAGATATGGTTTGAAAATTTATTTATTTATTGCAGCCCGAGCAATTGAACAAGATATTTGAGCTTTGTGGATCTCCTGATGAGATCAACTGGCCTGGCGTTTCCAGAATCCCTTGGTACAACAAGTTTAAACCAAGTAGGCAGATGAAGAGGCGAGTCAGGGAAGTTTTCAGACAGTTGAGCACACTTCATGCTTATCTAAATTAGTGTTTTCGTTCTTCAGTTATTATTTATTAAGTTTGATTTTTTTACTGATTAATTTCTACAATGCAGCTTTGACCGTAACGCTCTTGAGTTATTGGAGAAGATGTTGACTCTTGACCCGTCACAGGTATGCTTTTTCTTGACAAGCTGTAGATTGGACACTTTGTTGTAAACTTTTAGGGGGTGTTTGGTAGAGAGAAAAGAAATTGAGAGAAATGGAAATGGAAATGGAAATAGGGGAGAAATGGAAATGGGGAGAAATAGAAATGTGTGGAGAATTGGAATTGATTTCCTTGTTTGGTATCAGGAAAGAAATGAAACAGAGAAATGGTGGCTCAAGCCGCCAGACGGCGGTTGCGGCGTTGGCCGCCTTGCCGGACGTCGATGATGATGATTAGAATATCGGAAACACATCGCAACTGGCCATCAACAATGATGAGTAGACATTGGCTGCCATTTCTCTCCATTTCTTCACAATTTGAAGAGATATGAAAATACAAAGGAAGGAGAGAAATGGAAATGGGTGGAGAAACCATTTCTCCTCCCAAAACTATAATCATTTCTCCCAAACAAGAGAAACCAATTCTCCCATTTCTTTTCTCTCTACCAAACACCCCCTTAGCTCCTGCAAAGGTTTTTTTCCCCTAGCATAACCAATATCTAGAGGTGGCAATTGCAATCTGTTTACTTGTGAATGGTTGGTTTGGGTTGTATTTTATCTCAAATGGGTCAAAAAAATGTAGGTAGAAGGGAAACCGGTGAATCGGGTCAAACTTGGTGGTCACCCAGAAACTGTATTCTAGATGAATGGGTCAATTTTTATCTCTGACTGGTCAAATGGGTATAATATAGAAAAGGTTAGCTAAAAAGAAAGCTGGTCAAATTTGTGTTGAGTCACCTAAAGCTAAAACCTCTTAGATTTATTTTTGTTTAATATACTGAAAAATTATTGAAATAATATGGTTTTTGTAATCGTTTATGAACATTATTTATAAAATGTTTTGGGTCTGGTTACCTGATTCGTTGCCACCATTGCCAAATTTACCCATTTCTATAAAAACATGCTCTGTTATGTTACCCAACAAACCCATTTCAGGACCTCTACCTGCGTCTCTTCTTGTAGTTACATGAATTATAGGCATAAGGTATTAAGGTTTATCAGCTACCATTTACCTCTTTGCCTGGTAGTAGTTCTCATCAGCGATCAGACTACAATTGTATTTTGGTTTCTTGATGCTTGATTCGATGACCTGACTTTCTTTGACTCCCTTTTATTTAATTGTTTTGTAAAGAGGATATCTGCTAAGGATGCACTGGATGCTGAATATTTTTGGGCCGACCCATTGCCTTGTGACCCAAAAAGGTATGCCTCCACTCATCAAATTCTCTTAATATGCCTTAATGCAAAATTTTCTTCAACCAATTTGGATGCCATTCATTCTCATGTTTTTATCTCAACCCATTTTAATGGACGGGTTGATTGGAGTTATGTTTTATCTCTAACGGGTAAAGGGGTAAAATTAAATAATAATACATGAAAGCGAAATAAGTTTAATGGGTTGAACGTTGCCCAATTTACTATTTTTTAGGGGAAATTGCACCAAAATATGACGAACTTTCACTAGTGTCATTATATGTAATAGACTATCATTTTTACCTTATGATGTCATGAGCTTTGATTTTGTTAACATTTCATGCAAAATTTAACTTATAACCGCTTAGAGGATATCATGGAATCAATCAGGTTATTTTTGACAAATGGGCTGCCAAATATGAGATGGTGTGTTTAAGCATGTGAGAGTTGCTTATTGATATTTGTGTGTTTCCCTTGTTTTTGTGTGTGTTGGTGTTTTAGCGTGCCTTCTTTGTGGTTTTGTGTGTATATGTAGCTTATAACTTTTGATAATAATGATCAACTTAATTTGGGTTTGATAGAGAAATTGAAGTGTAATTGCTTACGTGGCATGCCTCATATGCCCAATTTATAGAAAAAATCAAATAAGTAAATGGTTAACAAAAGTTTGGGTTGTGTTTCACATCAAATGGTAACAAAATCAAATTTTGCTGCATCACAAGGTAAATTGATAGTCCATTACATACAATGACAATTTGATGAAAGTTCATTACATTTTGGTGCTATTTGCCCTATTTCAAAGCATAAAACCTCTTTGAACATTTTATTCAAATTTTTTTATATTATTAAAATAATATAATTTTTTTTTGGCAGATTTGACACTAATGTAAGTCCTTTTTGTTCATCTCATCAGTTTGCCCAAATACGAGTCCTCACATGAGTTTCAAACCAAAAAGAAAAGGCAACAACAGAGACAAAACGAAGAAATGGCCAAAAGACAAAAACTACAACACCCACAGCAACACGCTCGCTTGCCACCAGTCCAACAATCAGGTCAAGCCCAGGCCCACTCTCAGCACTGGGCCGGCGGTCATAGCCATCCCATGGGCAATACAGGTCAAGCTCCCTTAGCCACAGGTGGACCTAGCCATCATCAATACGGTAAGCCACGTGGACCCCCTGGTGGGCCCAACCGCTACCCTCCAGGTGGCAACCCTAATCCTAGCGTGGGTGGATATTATCCCGACCGGTCAACAGGTCAAGGTGGTGTCGGGTTTAGCAGTGGGCCATACCCCCCACAGGCCCGTGCCCCGTCAGCTAGTGGGCCCAGAGGATCTTCTGCTGGATATGGTGTAGGCCCACCAAACTATTCACAAAATGTTCAGTATGGTGGTAGTTCTGGAGCTGGGGGTAGAGGGCCAAACGGGCCTGGAAATCGCAACCAGTCGTATGGCTGGCAGCAGCAATAGTATTTTGGCAGGTGAATAGAGACGAGTAGAGACTGCAGTTTGCTTTTAGGTTATATATGCAACTTTTTGTTGGGAAACATGTACAGTTACTTTCTAACTTGTAAAAAAGAGTTGTAAGATGCAGTGGTGAATGAAACAAATGCCTGAATCAGTTGAAATGATTTAGATGCTAATTGATTGTGGACTTGGTTTTGTTTGTTTTGATAAAGTAGACTTGTGGTTTGATGACCTAATACTTAGTAATCTAGGATTCCAGGATTTATTTAGTCATAATATACTAAAGTTGTAGTTTTGTATTGTTGTAGGTTTCTTCATGTTTCATTAAAACTAAGGAATTGAAAAAAGGATAAAAAACTCACACGTCCTTGTCTATTTTTGTTGGCTTGTTTGTTAATCATGGTAAGGAAATTTTAAGTGTGATTGCTCTTTCAAAGTTGTAGGTGAAAACTATTATTGAACGAATAATACTTTCAACATTATCATGTGAGATTGCTATTTTATCACTTGGTGTTTGTAATTTATTATTATTTTTATTATTATTTAAATAGTAGAAAACATGTTTGGAAAAAGTGGAGAGTTTTCTATAAATAAACATGTTTTTTTAATTTTCATCTTTACTAGATAAAGTATTCCATGAATGAGTTTTTTGATAAGTGAACACAACATTAGTTTTTCACATTCCTCTCTCTTATAGAAATTTACCATCTATGACCCAATGTAATTTATTAAAGAAACGGCACCCGTGTTTTGAAAACGAAAAAGTTGTTAAACAAAATATGTTTGTTGTCGTTTACATTACTCGGATACAATGCTAGTCAATTCTTATACGAGAACAATACTCTTAATTTCTTATACCCCACACCAAAACAGTCCTATAAAACTTTAAAAAGGAAAAAAAATAAGCGATAAACTTACATATTAATGTCTAATTTGTATTTCAGTTATTCTAAAATAAGTGTCGATTTTTTTTATTATTTAGCAAGTTTGTCATTAATTTGAACGAAATAATGCATATATAGTACGTACGTCTATAAAATTTTCAGAAAAATTAAAGTTAACTTTTAACTTTACCGTGACTAAGATTTTTTTTTTCTTTGGAATTTAGTGCATTTTCCACAGCTCACGGGGTTTTGTTTCATACAATTATACTCACTCCATGACAAAACAAAATCATAGTTGCAAGTTATAAATTTAGAGGATCTTGTTTATTTACATCATCTTTATCATAATCTATAAAGATTATTTTTTATATCTTATCTTATATTTTAATATTAGCAAAAGACTAACGTTCATTTATTATAATAAAAAATAAAACAAAGCACATGATGCACGATCCTCGGAAAGGAAAAAGAGAAACAAAAGACTTGTAGTAAGGATTGAACTATAGACATGTACAACGATTTCAATCAACCTCCCTTGCAGGGGTGGAGCTATGTGTTGCCGAGAGGGTTTTATTAAACCCGGTAAACAAATATTTTTTGTATGATTATAGTGTATTTTTAATATAATTTAGTTAAATTATAGTTATGAACCCTTTAATTTTGTTTACATACGTTATTATCTAGACATGAACTTGTTAAGCTATATTTCTAACTCCACTCTTGCTCCCTTACCAGGGGCGGACCCGGGATTTGAAATAGGTGGTAGCACCGGACCTAGGATTTGAAATCGGTGGTAGCAAAGTCTCGAAAAATCAGAATTTGCACTACACGATGATAGCACCGTCTCAAAAAAATCAAAATTTATACTATATGAACAAAATTGACTGGTGTCCCGTGCCACCACCGGCTTGTGCTTGGGTCCGCCCCTGTCCCTTGACACTTCGTCAAAAGGTTTTCTAAAAATAATTTAGAATCAAAATATATTAACGTGTGTTAAAGAATTACAATCGTTCTTCTGTAAAATGTTAGTATAAATAATCTGATCTATGTGGTATTCATAAACACTTTTATATAATTTCATTATTTATTTTATCAAGATGCTTACTTCGGACGAGTTCCTTCAGTATTTTTTGTTTTATATATATATATATATATATATATATATATATATGTGTGTGTGTATACACAACACACGCTCTCTAGTCTCTCTCTCTCTCTCTCTCTCTTCCATCTGTGAAAATGCACACACCACACCAACGCCATCAACAAACACATCATCATCTTCTTCTCTAATTCAAATCTTTCTTTCTACTTACTCCTCATATTCACCTTTACAACATTCTCTCTCTCTCTCTCTCTCTATATATATATATATATATATACACACACACACACCTCATCTCTCTCTCTCTAACACACACACACACACTGCTTAATTTGAAGCGACCTCTCTACTCCCATGGCGGTCAAATCTACACAAGAGGTGAACTCAATATCTCATACTCTGCATTCCCGATTTTCATAATCTTCTTCAACTAAACTAACGCTTTTTCCTTCTTAATTCTTCATCCAAAAAATCTTACACTGCATGTCATCAGAAAATGTGCTTCTTATTACTTATTTGAGTTTTATCTGCTCAATTTCGTTTTCATTTTCCCCAAATTTTTACTTGATTACGGTTGTGAAATGCGCCATTTGATTCCTACACTACAAGGATTGATTGGAGTTGTTGTGCCCTATGCTATTGCAGTTGTACATTAATGTTTACCAATCAAATTTACTGGTGATCCTTTTTTTGATGAATGATTATGATATTTTGGGGTTCGATTCAACGTAAAAGAATAAAAATTATAGGCCCGTGAGCGGTTTTTAGGAGATTGTGGGTCCGGTTGTGGTGGGTACGAATAAACAATAATTAGGATTGTGACCTAGTGGCTGGCTTCATACTGAGCTCAGCTGGAGCCTTTCTGGATTTGAGTGAAACATTGCCTAATTGTAAACTTTGACCCGACCCTACTTCTTGGAGCATGGCCCAAGTGTACTTTTAGACAGATTAGCAGATGTCATGGTTACGGGTTTTGACCCGACCCACAGGACCCAAAGTGGAATTAGAAAGGTATAAACATATGATATCTACATAATGATCATACTGTATGATGATCAAGTCGAATCAACTCAAGCTTAAAAGTATCGAGTCAAGTCAAGCTGCGCTCAAAAGTATTGTTTAAATTAGTACCTTTGATTAAAATATTGTTCATTTTTAAATATCTTTAATCTAGACATGTCAAGTTGAGCTTAAAAGTATCGATTAAATAATTGAGATTGAGCTTAAAAATATAGGCCTCGATTGACCTCGAGTTGAGCTTTGAGTTTTGAGTTCATAGTTTAGTCGAGCTAGAGCTTGACAGTACATTTTTAACTGTGTTTTATTACAATTCTATATCTAGGACCCTTTCTGTCATTTACTTGTTTGTTTTATCTTTGCGGTGCCGTGAGTTTTTAATTCAAATGTGATTTGCATTTTGCTCTAACCATTTCTTTGCTAGAAAGTTCTGAGCTTGTCTTTCGTTTGTGGTTATTTTGTTCTTTGTGTTTTCGAGAGTGGTTTCTGTTTATTCCTGACAAACAGTGGCTACATTTGTATTTTTGGAGTTTGGTGGTTTTAATATATTTCGCTTTTCTGAATAAAGATTCGTTGCTAGACTTATAACTAAGTTTCTGGACAACTTGTATAATATATATGTAACTTCTTATAATCTTATGTACTTAATGCTTGAAGTTTCTTTGCTTAAAGTCTGGCCAATTACTGTATAAAATTCATCACTTATATGAAGAAAGAGATGCAACTTTTGACCACATTTTCCATGTTGGTTTAAGGTTATCTAACGAATTCTTTACTGCATATACTATTTTCCAGTAATCTGCATTTCATGGATTTCTGTTTGCAACCTTCATACTAAATAAAGTTTTGTTCCTTTTTTGCAAAATGCAATTTGGGTTTACTACCTTGCCTGTTAGTAAAGGTGGCACAATGGGCAGGGCAGCGGCTGGCAGGTTGGATAACCAGTCAAATCGGATACTTTTGGTATTAGAGGGGTTAGACGGACTTGAAACATTTTTCAATTTAATTGTTATTGTGACTTTGTGAGAATATGATCACGAAAGTTATGTTACTTCGGTAACAATAAAATATTTTGAATAATATGATTTAGGGGTTTTATGCATTAAAAATACACTTTGAGCAATGCACGTTACCCATTTCTTTTTTAGCATCATACCTGATGCGACCCATTTATTAATAGCAGGGTGCTACCTCCACCCGTTATTGATCATTGAATATGATGGCACTGATTTTAATCCACAAAAGTTTCTTATTTTTGTCACTAATATAAAGAGTATTTTCTGTATTAAAATTATAGTAAAGCACAATATTTATGTTCCTCAATTTGCTTCCCCTTAATAAGGGCTAGTTCTGAACCTTGCTTAACAAAACACCTGATAGGTACTGTGGTGTAAACTAAATACATCTAGGTGTATATAAAATGTTAACTTGGTAGCAACAAACTTATATTATCCTACAATAAACGTTATATAGTAATAATAAGCTTATATTTATGCAGGGTTGTGATTCTTATAGTGATGTTGCTTTGCCTGATGAAGTCAGCACTGTAGCTCACTGTGAATTGCCTGTAGCTTTCTCGAATTCAATGGAACTTTATGTGCCCCTTAAAAGCCAGGTTTCATTGGATGACCAAATGAATAGCCAAACCTACATGAAGAAAACAGTGGAAAATGCAGCTGCTTATTCTGAAAAAGTTGTGGATATTGAAAAGGGGAAGTCAGAGACACCTAAAATTAGCGAAGAAACCGTTTGTAACTTGAATAATGAGGAAGGGCAGATGGTGAGTTAACAAAGTTAAGATTTTTCATTATGTGTGTTTTTGTTAATGATTTTCCAATTTGGCATTCATTTTGCAGAAACTGATTGGCTTTCAAATGGGAGGCATCTTATCCAAGTTCTCTATTCGAGGTACTTATTGCATATAGCATATTCTAAGCTTAATGCTGTTACATCTGTTTTTTGTTAGGAATTTATGATTCATGGTTATGGTAGTAGTAGTAGTAGTAGAAGTAAATGCAGTGAAATATAAAATTATATAGGTCAATATTAAACATTATAATTATAAAATTTGCCAACTTACCCCTTTAAAGCTAGTTTGAAAATATCCTTTCCAACTTGAATGCTAAATTGAAGGTTTTTGTATGTATTCCCTTTATTCCATTTAATTTGGTCAAGGTGGAATAGTAACTTATGATTAACTCCATCTACTTTGGTCAATGGTTTCTATTTATTCAACATAAGGGACAAAGTAGTAATTTCCAATCCCTAAATTAAGAAACTAAGAGATTGAACCAAATGTTTTATATAGTATAGCAAGTAAAAATCATTGCCTAACCGAAAAGAAATCTAGGCAAGTTTGATGAAAAGCCAAATATGAGTAGGCCTTAAACAAAGAAATTTGTGCTCAAGGTCTAATTGATTTATCGTATTTGGACACTTTCTAATAGACGAAGCACGTGCTATTATTGGACAGATAAAACTGCAGGTGAGAAAGCTGTTGATGCTCCCAGGATGAGGAAATACAAGCGTACCGCCTCATTTAATTCGAGAAAAGTTGCTCTTATGTTCTCAGTATTGTAAGTTCACAAATCATGATCTAATTGTTAGTTCAGCATTCAGTTTAAACAAGTGGTGGCACTTTAATTTCCACCGGGTCAAAGTTCGGACAGCTTCAAAAAGTTAACTTGAGACCGATCGTTTTCATAGTCACCCAAAGCATATTTTAAGACCTAAATCATTTTAGGGACAATCTCTTTGGAGGCCAGTCAAGTATTCAACTTCTTACATTAACACCACCAGTATGCCGAAAGTTAATTATACTTTACAAGCCATCCAAGTATGTATTTCGTTCCATTTAAACACGTTCTTGCAAAAACGTGTCTTATTTGCAAACCCAACACAACCCGTATCAAAATTACCTACTTGATTTGTTACCCAATCTGCTGACTTGTTAATTTATCACCTCCAGTATAAACCAAAACCGCACATCAAACAGATGTTTTTATCTTTTTTGCTACACATGAGGGAACTATATATCAATCATTATGCAGATGTGTAAAGCCAAAGTTCGTCATTGATAACGCCTTTGCTGCCATATTCAGCCATTAACGTGTTTTTGTTTCTACTTACTTGTTTACCAGGTCGAGTTTGGGAACAATCATACTCATATATCTGACATGGAGAGTGAAACAAATCAGTGATGCCTCTACCCATTCTGAATAAAAACTTGTTCTAAAATTTCTTAACATCAGGTGCTTCAAAATTTTTGAAAATTATATCTTTTGTGTTACTTTCACACTAGGATTGTGTTTGAATGTTTGGAAGCATCTTCTTTTGTCAGCTGTATATATAAGTACCGAGGATAGTGTCACTTGCCTTGCAAAAGATACTGTTTACATATGTTTCTAGTGTTACAAGTTGCGATAATTAAATAAGAAATCAATTATACAAATGTTTGGCAAATTCTTACTGTTTGAAACTCTAAAAAGTGATTACTAGCAACATGAAAACGTAATAATCACTTTCAAAGCACTTCCACAAAGAATGGCAGCCAGTATTATTGCGATACTACAGCTTTAAGCGACTTCTCCTCTACAAGAAAGAGACCGAAAGCACAAACACAAATATTACACATGCTTGACAATGAATAAGACTATGCCGGTATCCATAAAACTGTCTATTTTGATCTCTAAAACTAAGTAAATGGCCATGAAGTTGTTTGATAAAGTTCCCTTCTGATTCTTCAGTTTTTCAGTCTCCACTCATCCTACATCATGCAAGTGTCAAGATACCAAGATACTGTAAACCTATTCTTATAAGCAACTTACTCAAATTGAAATGAAAACTCATACCAACATGGCTTTCTCCAAAAAAACCGCCACGGATCATGTAGGCTACTTTCACCATATTTTACAAACTAAGCTGCAGTAATCAAAGGGCATGATGCTGAGCTCCCATCATATTCAAGTCTAAAAGATAGTCTTTTTTCTGTGGAGTTAACGACATGGAATAGTCAGATTTTTTAACCAGTGTGCTTTCTATGCAGCACCATACTTTTTACTGCTCTCGTAAGATAGTTGTACTTGTAAAAAGTGTTCTGATAAGGTAGTTTTGTAGTCGCAAAACATTTTTAACTTGAAAAACTGAATTACATGATAAGGTAGTTTTGTAGTCGCAAAACATTTTTAACTTGAAAAACTGAATTACTGATGTGGCGCTTATGTAGTTTAGTTTTGATGACGTGGCCATACATGTTGGTAGTATATGTTCATGCAAGATTTAATCCAAGGAATAAAACCCTCAAATTGTTGCTCAGGTTATATAGAACTATAAACCTTCTGAGGGTTTTATTTCTTATGTTACACCATACATGAACAAATATTTCCGATACTTAAGGCCACACCACCAAAATTAATCTACACTGGTTCCACATCATCAGTTTCACTAGTAAAAACATTTTCCGATTGCAAAACCACCTAATCAGAACACCTTTTACAAGTAGAACCGAACAAAAAAAGATCGTTGCATAAATCGGCATACCGGTGAAAGTATGTGACTGTTAATACGCCATTTACCCATTTTCCATGTTTGGGAATAGAAAGACTAAAGCATGTAGCTTTCTTCGGTTGGTAGCTGCTTAGCAAGGGCAATGAGAAAACGGGTTAGGTGTTTTTTAGCTTTTAATAGTCCTATGTCTGTTTCTCCTCCATTCTCTGCTGATGTGATGCTATGGTCTTGAATGGAACAAATTCTTCTTACGAGTTTTCGTAACTCCTGAAAAGATTGATGATGTGAGATGAGAAACAAGAGAGAACACATGCATGTAATGTAATAACAAAATAAAGAAATGGTTTTAGAACTTTTGTTCATCTCATGTGAGATAACGGATAAATGATTGATGTTTTCCGATTTATAAAACCTAAGGAGCTTGACCAACACTGACATCAATGAAAATCCTAGAATGCACGTTGATGTTTTGATATAAAACCATATGTCTGACGAAAGATGAAAAACTAGAGTAACGGTATATGTAAATCAGCAAAATGGGAAAGAACTTACTTGGCGGTCAAACTCAACATTATTAAGAGAGTAAATCTCATTAGTGATATCGACATCTTTGTTAACCAAGCCATCAAACCATCTGCTTGCTTTATCATGGTAATCACCAAACCCCTGTTATAGCATGTAAACAGAGCATCATAAGATTGTATATAAACCATAATAGGTATCCAGTTGCGCTAAGTTGAAGAAAACATATCCACATATCAAATTGATGTAATGATAATTATATACAATCATTTAAGGTGGCCAAAATGAAGATTAAAAAAAACTATAAACAGGGTGTTTGGAAGTCGCTAATAATCAATTTCTAGTGTTCGCGTAGAGTGAATAGCATCCTAATTATTAGAATTTGTCAAATACTCGGACGATCGAATATGTAATCATTAAAACAACAAATTAAACAAAAGAAAAAGAAAAACAACTATCCTTAATTATCTCCTGGAGTTTGTTTTATTATGGCTGATTCTGATTGTTTCATACCACAAAATCTCTAAAACACATCCAAACACCCCTAACACCAAGCGCCATAAGTTTAAAAGAAAATATGTTGAGACATTACACAAAAAGGGATTTGCTAAGCATACCTCCTCTTCATCCTCATGGTCAGTTTCTTCTTCCTCTTCACTGGCTTCTCCAAGATCAGATTTATCTGAACCAGATAATTCCTGAAGCTTCTGTTGATCACCATCTTTTGTTGCTCTTATCAATGCATCCATTAATTCAGGTTGCACGTCCCGCAATAGTTTTCCTAAAAAAAATAACGAGTATATTTCATATACACCCTTCCCAAACTCCATCATATATGATGTTAATACTCCCTCTATCCAATAAAATTCTCCACCTTTCTATCTTACGGTGCCCGAAAAAGAATGCCCACATCCCAGATAAATTATCAAGTTCCCCATTCTACACGTAATCACACTCGATCACAATACTATGTAAATTGTACATTCCTAACACTGTGCGCATTTCAAAAGGGTTAAATGGTCATTTATCCTTTATATAATGCGTTAATTATACATTACTACAAATGTGTATCTCTTTCTTGTGGACACCTATTTTGGAATGGAGTAGTTACACATGAAATATGCTTTCTACCCACTCATGAAAACAGTAGAAGACATAAACAGACCAATATTTTGTGAACAAGAAAAAGTATGCTACGCATTATATACCTATATAACTGAACTGCCTTCGCTTCCCCTCTCGAACATCACGACCTAATCTCTGTAGCAAAATTAGAATAGAAAATTATGATTGTGAAAAAGCATAAATCAAAATTATGTAAATTTGTCAATGAGGTTCACCTTCACCAACATGAGAGCATCAAACACCTCTTCCTCAAGTGAAACCACTCTAGACAAGGAAAGAAAAAACAAGCTTCATTACACTTTCAATTTTTCAAATGAACTCAAAATAAAATGAAAAAAAACCAATAATTAGATCAACTTTGTCATGAGTTTGGCATTGTGGCTTGAAGGTCATTATTATTGCGTTTTCTAGTTGGTGAAACTGTTTCCAACTATCTGATATTCAAGGTTGTAAAACTCGCTAAGCGGTACTCGAGCGGCCGACTGGGGTGTAGGGAGTAATCGGCCTAGGCGGGGAGTATTCGGATTGAAACTTTTATATATAAATTTCAAAATTATAGGGTATGACATTCATGCGACTATAAAATTACAAAATAAATACTCAAACAAGCTGTTAACTCATGACACGAAGTAACTAGTTATGTATTAATGGCTTTAATTATGGGAACCAAGGAGGCTAAGTATTTATAAAAAAATTTAGGACCTAATTATCCTAAGTTTGACTAAACTGGGTCGAATTTTGCATTACTCGGATTCACCTAAACTCGGCACGGTCACCAACCTTTTCAAGAGTACTCGGCATTGGAAAAGGAGTTTTACAACACTGCTAATATTAGCGATTATTCGCCTAAATCCTTAAATAATCATAACTTGTGAAGCACTCCAATTTGATTATCTCACAACCACAACTTCAAAACGCATAAAAACATCCAAACAATACTAATTAACGCACCTGGTTACATTTTTGCTAATGTATATGAGATTTCTTACTAATATTGCTAATTGCGTTTTGACACAATGGATAAAAATGCCGAGATTATGTGCTTATTTGCGTTTTGACACAATGGATAAAAATGCTGAGATTATGTGCTTATTTGAGGGTGAAATGCAGCAATGCCGAACACCGCCAAAAACACAAGTGTAAATCAACGGAAATTACTACAGTATGATGTAAGATTTCTGGTACCAGGTATCGAATTTCACCTGAGAATTCGTTTAATTTGAGAATCATTGAATTGAGCAAGCTCCATACCCCAACGTGTAGAACGGCGAGCCTCTCTTTTCTTCTCATTACGGCTCTTCCGTTCAGCATCTGAAGAATCCGATTCACTATCATTTTGAAAGAGCTCCGCTGGTATCGGAGCGTCCGCCGGACGGAGACCGCGCGATCGAGGTAAGTGAAGGTTCTTCCGGTGGATAAGAATCGAAGGAATTGAAGTAACGAACCGACGATTAATGGTTCCTCCAGTAGAAGAAGGTGGAGGTGTGGAGGTTAAAACGGAGTTTATGCACCGTCGGAGCGGCTGTTTGGAGGCCGGCGACAGGATTAGGGGCCGTAGCAGCTGAGCCATTTTACGTCTGATTTTCGTGTTTCGCCAACCCTGTGGACAGTCACAAGTTCACAACAGTCAACAGAGGATTATGCTCAGTTGCTCACTGTTGTCTATTGGGCTTTAACCCAATTAAGACCAAATGGCCCAGATTGAGAACCACCCTCATATGGCCCATTAGCCCATTAGAAATACACCCAACTAGTCATGAAACATACACATAGGCAAAAGTTTAAACGAGAACTGTTTTTCGTACGAGAACCATGAGAACCAATCTTAGCCGTCCAATTCTCCCTCCTTCAATTGGATTGTCCACCCATGAATTCCTACATGCACCCTGCCACACTCAATCCCCTCACGCTCTTCATCCATGAATTCCATTATCCAAAATAAACGGCCAAGATTAGTTCTCGCAGTTCTCGTTTGAACCATCCCCACACATATAAATGTTTTAAATTTGACCCAAAAATATAATTTGTCAAAAATAATTTAAAAAAAATAGCATTCATATGCACTAAAAATAGAAACCAATGTCAACCTCAAATATGAATGGTGGCCCTTAACTTCCTCCACCAACTACCACCATTTCACCACCTCAAATAATCACCACACCTCCATCACAACCACAAAAAATGAGAGAAATTTTAAACATCCAAGGAGGCCAATGTGGCAATCAAATCGGTGCAAAATTCTGGGAAGTTATCTGTGACGAGCATGGAATCGATCCCACCGGCCAATACAAAGGCACTACCGCTGATCTCCAGCTTGAACGTATTAACGTTTACTACAATGAGGCGTCCGGTGGCCGGTATGTTCCTCGGGCCGTGCTTATGGATCTTGAGCCTGGTACGATGGATAGTATTCGATCAGGCCCGTATGGGCAGATCTTCCGCCCCGATAATTTTGTGTTCGGACAGTCGGGTGCCGGAAATAACTGGGCCAAAGGACATTATACCGAAGGTGCTGAGTTGATTGATTCTGTTCTTGATGTTGTTCGTAAAGAGGCTGAGAATTGTGATGCTTTGCAAGGTATTTCATCTGTTCTTGATGATTGATTGTTAAATCAACCCTTCATTATGATTTACAAATGCGCAGGTTTTCAGGTATGTCACTCGCTTGGAGGCGGCACAGGGTCGGGTATGGGAACACTTTTGATTTCAAAGATAAGAGAAGAATACCCTGATAGGATGATGCTCACATTCTCCGTTTTCCCTTCACCAAAGGTTTCTGATACAGTTGTTGAACCTTATAACGCAACGCTCTCTGTGCACCAATTGGTCGAAAATGCCGATGAATGTATGGTCCTCGACAACGAGGCGCTTTACGATATTTGTTTCAGGACTTTGAAGCTCACAACACCAAGCTGTAAGTATACATACATACATACATGTTTCCACTTTCATCCTTGCAATATATCTAGCTCTTGAGGTTCTATTCAATGTAAAAGTTTGAAAAGTAATGAACTTTTTTAAATTTGCATGCAGTTGGTGATTTGAATCATTTGATATCGGTCACGATGAGCGGTGTTACCTGTTGTTTGAGGTTTCCCGGTCAACTAAACTCTGACCTGCGTAAGCTAGCGGTTAACCTAATCCCATTCCCACGTCTCCACTTCTTCATGGTGGGGTTTGCACCCTTGACATCTCGTGGTTCACAACAATACATCTCTCTTAGCGTCCCGGAGTTGACTCAACAGATGTGGGATGCGAAGAACATGATGTGTGCTGCCGACCCTAGACATGGACGGTATCTCACAGCATCCGCCATGTTCAGGGGTAAAATGAGCACCAAAGAGGTCGATGAACAAATGATTAATGTTCAAAACAAGAACTCGTCATACTTTGTCGAGTGGATCCCAAACAACGTAAAATCAAGTGTTTGTGACATCCCGCCAACAGGGCTTAAAATGTCTTCCACATTCGTTGGAAACTCGACTTCCATTCAAGAAATGTTTAAACGAGTGAGTGAGCAGTTTACGGCAATGTTTAGGCGAAAGGCGTTTCTGCATTGGTACACGGGAGAAGGGATGGATGAGATGGAGTTCACGGAGGCGGAAAGTAATATGAACGATCTGGTGGCAGAGTATCAGCAGTACCAGGATGCTACGGCAGAGGACGATCATGATTATGAGGAAGAGGGGGGTGAAGAAGACGAGGGCTGATTAGTAAATTACTTCACATGACCTTCTTAAACGTTGACCAAGAGTTATGTTTTGTTCGAAGCTATGTTTTTACATCTACACATAAATAATTATTAATTAATCATTTGAATAAATAAGCAATATTTCTATAACCATCAAAATCACATTTCAACTATAATTTCATTTTTCATAATTAATAAATTAGATATAAGTATTTACTAATCTAAGTTTTTTATTAAACAAAATAAACTCATAGAGTAACATGGTTAGTGACTACCAGAATTCAACCAAATTTTCATTTTAGAATTAATATAAAACTCTGTAAACTCATAGGGTTTGATTTATGGGATTTGCATTTATTATCCCATGAAATGATATGTTTGATTGAAATTGAGAGGGAAGAAATTGTTTTCTTTTTGTTTCTTTCATCATTTAAGACTATCGAGAATAGACAGATTGAACGACATTCGAATAATTAAACGGGTATTGTTGAAGTTTATTCAGTATCTTGCATTTAAGTTATGTATTTTGTCGGATAAAAGGACTAATTTGTAAGAACTAGACCTGCTCATCCGACAACCCATTTATGACTCACCAACCCGCAACCCCGAAACAGACTATGTGGATCATGTCTTGTTTTAACATATACGTGTTTGTGTTACATACCTTGACACGAAAAAATTAAATGGGTCGTGTTCGTGTCATATGCATCACCAACTGACAACACGTAAACCTGAACACGACGCGATTACCAACCTTAGGGAACATGACACAATTACCACCATTAGGCTCCAGAGTCCAGCCCCTGCCTCGATGATTTGGCACTAGATGTCCGGAGGTGTGGAAGAGCAGTCTATCTATATCTATTTTGCCAAACACACCTTTAAACAAAACCAAATGATAACACGAGTACATACACTAGTCCAAGGATATATATATATATATACATACATAGAGAGAGAGAGATAAATGCATTAAAATTGTTACATAGATTTAGAGAAAACATTTAAACAATAAGATAATTACATGTGAAAACACATACCACCCTACAACTATACATACTCATTCTAACCTCCAAAGGGTCGATATAAAGCAACTTGTAGAGTTACTTTTCAACCATGGATGGTGTCAAGAAAGCCTTTTTCTAGCTCCTAACACTAAAACAAATAAAACATCAAAAAAAAGTTTAGGAAAGTTATGAAACTTAAACAAGCATACATACACATACACACACACTAGCAGAGCCCAAATAAGATTTCACGTCTTCAACTTTGGGAATTTGAATTTCGATGTAAACAGTCTTGGTTTGCTTTCAATCGCTTTTCTCTTGGAAGTTCTTCCTGCCTGTAAATAAAATTCAAGTTTACGTATCATTTTACAAATTATTCGTATTAGAGGTGGGTCAAACTGGTTATTTTATATGGGTCGAAATAAGCCTGGTTGGGTGCCAAAAACACTCTTTGGGTCCAAAATTTTCAATTTTTTTCGTAGACTAATGTGCATCAAAGTATGATTCATATTATTTTCAAACTAAAACCTGTTTGAATCAAAGACTAGAATGTTTAATGCATTATAAACCATATTTATTAGTTTCCAGACCACTTGAATAAGAGGTGGGTTTAAGTGGGTTGGGTAACGAGTCAAAATGGGTAATTTTAGTACTGGTCAATACAGGCCTGGTTGGGTTTCAACACACTTGTTCACCAAATTTTTTTTATGTTTTCTTTAAAAATCAATGCGCATCAAAATGATTTATTAGGCATTATAAATCTTTTTTATTGGTTTTCATATCCGTGTTTGTTTTGCTTATTAAGGGCTTATAATTCTGGCTTATTTTAAAAGCTCGTTTTTTGGGCGCTTATTTTTCGGTTTATGGGTTAATTACAACTTACAGTAAGAAAAAAGTCAGACTTATGAAAAATAATCTAAAAAATGGGCTTATAAAAAATAAACCGAATTTACAAGTCAAAATTAAACTACCACATTACCACCTCTAATTCATATGATTATAAGTCAAATTCAAAAAATAATTTTAAGGATTTTTAATTACCTTGTCCGTGACCACCATGCCACTTGAATGATTAGAACCACCTTCTCGGATTTTCGATTCCACCATGCAACGACGTAGTACAGGTGTAATAGAACGATTTGAGTCGCCTCTCAACAACTCCAATTCTTTAGTGAGTCGGGAGATTTCTTCAGATTTTTTTCTTGACTCAGATTCTAGCAGGACGATATCATCTTGTAAGGCTGAAATCATTTTGTTTTTCTCCATGTTTAATGATTGTGATTGCTCCAAATCAGCAATCAATTTCTGTACTTTATTATTGGCAGTTTCAACATCAACTTTGGTCCTTTTCATGAGTTCTTGCAACTTGTTGTCGCTTTTCTTGAATTGGTTCCAGGCAAAATCCCTCTCTGCTTTAAGTGCAGATTCATCAACATCCTTGCTATTGCTTCGTGTTACACGCTGTGAATAGAAAACAAACATAAGTACACTTTCCGATGATCATTTACTAATAATTGGGTCAATTCGCTGTTTTTTTTCTAATCTCTAAGACTCTAACGAGCCAAACAAGTAAAACACAAAAGGAAACGGGCCAAAAGTACCAGAAATGTATTTTCAACATATAAAACCTCTTCAATCAATTTATTCAGGAAATTTGTTATTTATAATATTTGGCACGCTAGTTACTTAAATAATTTAATGTTTTGGACAAAACGTGTGTTCATTACATCGTGACCCTACCCATTTGACCTGTATCATTAAAAACCCATTTTGATCCAGTACTCAACCCACCCAATTTGCCACCTATATCACCAAATACAAGAGTAACTTACTTTTGGCTCTGCCAAAAATTGAGAGACCTCGTCAAAGAGAAGTTTCAGATCAGATCGTTCATCATCTACTTCTTCTGCAATATATATAGAGTTAATTCGATTGAATAATAGACATGTTAAAAATATGTACTATAAAACTATGAAAGATAATTTCGCTCCACACTAGAAAATATCGTTTGTAAATTTCACTCGCCTAAAAATGAGAGCATTGATCTGTTTGAAAGACTAGAAATTGCTATGTAATTAACACAAAACAATGTTGTTTTCATCCATTCAACATAAGTACTTTTTTCTTAAGCATAAACATGTACTAATAACTAAAATTCTAAGAACATCATGTCCTTAGATGTGTAACACTCCAAATTATTTTTCAAATCTCTGGCACTACAGTTGAAATAAAGACCAAAGTGGATGTAACAATACCCAAAAAACATGTTGGAGTTAGATTTGTAACCATCTAAATTAAATCCGTGCATCCGTAGAACTAGTTAGAAATCAACAACCGAAGTATAGCTCGTTGAGTTCGAATATTGATAAATATCGTGTAACTTAACACTATATCTCAAACTGTATACATAGATATGCATTTATATACATATCAAATGCAAAAATTGCCAAACGCAAGTGAGTTGCAGCATTTAGCACACAAATTTGGATACAAAATTAGCAAAGATAGAATGATCCTGAGAGGATTAAAGTAATTGATGCCGTTATTCTACATAACATGATGCAGAAAACTATAGCTGAAGGACAACTGACCGAATTTATGAATGTTCATAATTGCTTCCTTTTGCTTCATAGAGATTATTAAATTCGCCTTTGCAGCATCCACAGATCGAAGCTTATCTTTAAACTTCAACTCTCTTCTCATCTAAAAGAACAACATTTCATATCGCTAAAACCTTAAAAAGCATAGGAATCAACCCACAAAATCAACACCACTAAGTAACTGATATCTATTAAAGATCAACAGAGATATATTAAAAGAGCAACATTTCATATCAATAAAACCCTAAAAAGCATATGAAACCACAAAAAAAGTATAATTCCTAAAGCTCATCAGAGATATATTACAAAAAACAACGTTTATATCAATAAAACCCTAAAAAAGCTTACGAACCCACCAAAATCAACACTAATAAATACCCGATATCCCCTAAAGATAATAAAACAGATGATTATAAGCGACACTTGATCAAAATTAGCAATCAGAAATTCATCATCTGAATAGAAAACAAAGAAACCCAAGATTGAAGCTTTTTTGGGGAATTGTGGGACTCTCACCTGAAGAATATGATCTTCTAAAAGCTTGACATCGAAAACCCATCTATCGTACTGTGATTGGATTCTTTTTTCAAGGGATTTTCGTTCTTTAACAAAAGACTCGAGCTGTCGCTGTTGATCTTCTATCAAATCAACGAGTGTTTTAAAGATCTTTTCCCATGAATCTTCTCGATCTTTTGACGGATTATCAGCCGCAGAAACTCTTCGTTTACCCATCTCGAATGGATCTACTGCAAAGAATACAGTCCAAGTGTTGTTTTTTTCTAGTGCCCCCAAGAAAGAAAGAAGCCCAAATCTCTGTTCTGTTCAACTTCAGCGATAAATTACGTGCTGCTGTTAACAGGTTACCGAGTTTTAGAGTTTCTGAATTCTTGAGAACAGTAGAAATTTTAAGACAAAATGCAGATAACAGTAGAAAAGGGGGAAGAATTAGCCTTAATTCAATTAGGGCTTCTTTTGATTGAAGTAATTGTTGATTGCTGCATTTGAAAAAATGATGCAACGGTCGGATGGGGTGGTATTTATGGCCAAGTCAACGTTACTCCGTTTTTTCTTTATCCGATACGGCCGCTCGTTGAGTTGGTTTCGTTGCGTGTTCTGCTGGTTTAAAAGCGATCATGGAATTTTGATGAAGCTCTTCTTTGGAGACTTGAAATTTGTACGATGTACATGATTTATACACAATATTAGTAAGGAAACTTGGTATTTTATAAAATAAACCCATATTAGGAAAGGTTGTATCTCCCTCTCTTTTTTTAGGATTTTGTTGAGGCCTGTGTGTTTTGTTATACACGATAAAAAAATGTATCCTTAAATATTGAATATGTGGTTGAAAAAAATAGTTAATGAGTTTATACGGGTAAAAAAGTCTTGATTGTTATGTGTGACAATATATATACATATATATATAGTGAAAAGTTTATTTGAGAACCGTTTTTATTGCGAGAACCGCAAGAACCAATCTTAGCCGTCCAATTCCCGCTCTTTCAATTGGATTGTCTACCCATGAATTCCTTACATGCACCTTGCCACATTCAATCCTCTCACGCTCTTCAAACATAATCATCTACCTTTTATGAGACTATTTTTATATTTAAAAGGAATTTTTTTTATTTGGATTTAGTTTATTAAAATATATTCAAATTGTCATCTTTTGCTATTGTATGTACCAGACTTTAAAAAATGTATTGCTATCGAACTTTTAATTTGTCACTATTGTTTGTATTAAACTTTACTAGCATCGTACCCACGCAATGCTGCGGAGTCGAATAGTTTTTGTTTTATAATATGCCGCTTTCAAAAATGTAATAATATGTTATTCGCAAAATTCAATGTCACAAAAAAATTTCTTTAGCAACATGTCCCATTTTTTCAAATTTTCTTTTATTTGCATAAACTATTTTATTAATTTTAAAAATAAAATCTAAAAGACATTAAAATAAGAAAAAAAAATCATATTTATGAAATAAGGATAAACAAGTTAATAAGATATTAGAAATTATGTTGTTATGGGTATATAATTATATTTGTGTGAAAGTATATTTTAATTGAATAAAAAGTTAAAGTAAATTAGGAGAGAGATTTGAATGGTTAAAGATTGAGTGGATGGGATTAAGTTAAATAAAATGAAAGGCCAAGATGTTGTTTTGATTGAATTTTAAAAAGTCTTAAAATTAAGGAGGAGAGAGAGTGTTAAATGCTTTATATAGTAGTATAGATATTATATGTACTAAACTTGTACGTTTTTCCTATTTTATGTAACAAAAATACATACAATAACAACAAATTGGAAATTTGATACACACAATAGAAACTTTTAAAGTCTGATACACATAATAACAAAACGTGACAACTTGGATACATTTTAATAAACTAATCCCTTTTTATTTTAACAATTTCTTAAAAGAGGAGTCGAGTTATTCAAAATATTTACATAGGGATAATTAGACCTATATATTTTTTAAAACTTTTCAAACATCCTATTATTTATTATTATCGCTCAATAATTTAAAATAGTTAAAAGTTCTTAATAGAGGAAGGAAATATTAAGATAATTTTATTTAGTTGGGGTTTATATTGATTGCATAAAAAACTTGCTAAGAATATAAAATAAAAAAAATTAATTACATTATTTGTTCCAAAGATTTGATCAGAATTACAAATATGACTTTGTGGCTCAATATTAACAAATTTGATCACACCCTACGGCCTACTCTATTATGGTTTTGATCTTGGCTAACTTAATAACCCTTATCCCTATTTTATATTGATTTATCTGTATTTTAAAATATATTTTAAGAAAAATTTATACTTAATTTATAGTTCTAAGGAAATAATTTTAACCTTTAGATCAATAGCATTAATGGTCCAGATTATATTTTAAAATTTTGGACGGAGTGACATTTTCGTAGTTCACATATGATGCTTTTACAAATCACATATAACTGTATACTGAATCACCTGTGATTAAATATTAAAATTTTAAAATTATGAGTACATAAAATTCATTGAACACAACTCTATATTTTAAATCTTAAATACTTTTAGAAATAAAAAAAGTTCCCTCATCCCAAAAATGTCATGTCAACACTCTAACACCCCTCACTTTGTTTCTCTCTACACTCTCCAGTCTCCCCTACTAACTGATCCGAGCAACCTCAAAATCCGGCGACCATACGACCGAACCTATAGCACCATATTATCTAGCCAACGACGACCCTAATCATCCGTTCATCTATGTATTCTTGGTTTTCCGAGTCAAAACATTTGTTCACAATGTTAGGATTTTTAGTGTGTGGGTTGCAACTTTCAGGTGTATGCGGTTAGATTTCAGAGGTGTGAGCGAGTGTGTATTGCAATTTTCACGTTTGTGTGTTTGAGATTTGGGCAACCATAAAATAAGCACAAACAAAATCAAGCCTATACTTGACTGTTGGTTGAAAATATGTTGAATTTGATAAGATTAACATTTACTTAACCCCTAATGTAACTCTCTAGCTCTATACTCATGAAAACCAGTTTGGGGGAGTAAAACTTCACTTAAATTTCAATAACTTCACACAAGAACACTTGATTTACACTTCATGTATGAGAAATGAGGGCCCGAAACAAGATTAAAACACAAATACATGTTCAATCTCGACACAGATTAGAGATGAAAGAAGCCTCAAGCTTATTATGAACAAACAAGCCACCGTGTGCGTGGTACAACGAAGAAATCACACTCACTCTTGTTTTTCCAGTTCCCCCATTCTCTCTATGATTGCCTGTAGATGGAAATGTAACAAGTTCATATGCCAACTTAAATGAGTCTTGACAAGAGAAGTTTCAAGGGTTGATGTTGAATAATACCAACCAACTTTCAATATATTAGCATTTCAGTCCCTTTTCCTTTTTGTGTTGACTTGTTGAAAATGTTTATAAAACGTTTATAGATGGGTTAATGTTAGATAAAACCCACAAATCAACATGGCATGAATCCATGAATTCTAGAAAAAGACCCATTTCCTTGTATTTTAATGGATGCATGTCATGAGGAATTAGTTTATTTTGTAGGTTGATGTGTCATTACTTTTACTTGTTATGTAAGTGGTGTCCATATAAGCATCTAACCTATTCACAGGTCAAAATGGCATTTTCAACAAGCCCAAAAAGGTAATAAATAAATAAATAACTATATAAATAAAAGGGAGGGCAGAGAGAGAGAGAGAGAGAGAGAGAGAGAGAGAGAGTAAACTAAAATGTTGAAAGTTGGTAGGTTTTATCCAGCATTAACCGAAGTTTCAACGCATACCCTTTTGCTTGTTTCTTGGAGTTCCCCAGCAAGAATGAACTCGTCTAGTATCAGATACACCTTTGACAAGACAATCAAATATCAGAAGAAGCATGATTCACAAGAAGAAAATAACATAAAAACAATTTAAGAACAAAACCAAAAACAAAAGCCAACAACAATTAAAGCATCCAATCTCTCCTACTTTGTTCAGAGGAGAACAACAAAATCAGCTAAAATTCACTTTTTTCCCCATTTTTCTACTGTTACTGTCGCCATGTAGGCATGCCATCAATCAAAGCATTCAGGGCCACAGTGACCCATTGCCTATTTTAGCATAGTCAGAACAGAAATTTGAAAACATAAGTTTATCATGAGAAGAAGATCATGTCTCTCATCCTTGCAATGCAACATTCTGTTTTCAATGATCAAAAGTATCTCCTACAACAACGCATTACTGCATTTGATCAGCAAAACTGTTTCGCAGGACGCTATTTTTTATTGGGTTGTCAGCTTTCAATATGCTATGAAACCCTCAATCAAAGAGAAGAGAACGTGAGCCCAGTCTCGTATACTTGGAAGGAGAATTATGTTCATTAATCTACATGCTTTGACGGATAGCTTTGAGTCTGATTCTCAACTCCAGAAGATAGTTAATAAAGATTTCCTGGGCTTTTCTCTAGTGAGGAGCAGATTATAACATGGGTTATACCGTCTTGAACACCACACCACAAACAGGCTTCTCCAACCTCTGCCCCATTTGGGAAGATATCCCTCAATCCCATTTCATTACCAGTATCTAAGGGACTAGGGGACATCAACTTGTTTTCATTGATCATCTCTCTAAACACCTCAGCCATTTTATACCCTTAAAGCACCCTTTTCTTTTCTCGCCTCTAACTCTTGCCAAAACTTTTTCTAAAAGAGCTTATTCTTGAGCACTTATCCAAGGAAATCTACTCATTACAGTGCAGGGTAGTAAGTCAAGTGCATACCACCCTGAAACTGACGGCTGGGTTCTCTTCTGTGATTCTTCATCTTAGAATACATTTCCATTTACTGAAATCATTTCCTTCTTTCAACTCATCTTTCATATCTCCTCTCTTCTTAGTTATGGACTTATGGTTAGTGAGTTTCCAATTTTCATTCTTGACATTACATTTTACCGAGCATAGGACGACCCAAAATAAAAGTAAGTGTTGTGTTTTTTCTTATTAGATAAAGTATGTTAAGTGCATTAGTAATGGAATATGACAAAAATATAAAACAAGGTTGCATCTCATTAGGCTAGCATAAGTTTATCAGTGCTGCTTCTAAGTCTACATGCAAATTAATCTCTAGCTTCATTAAATTTACATTTAGATTTAGAGGCAAAGGTTACAATAAGAGCCTGAAAACCTTCAACACACATGACACACCAGTTAATTAATGAAAGCAAAACACATTTTCCAATATGAGCAGCTAACTAATATTAAAATCAACAACTTGAATACCTTATGGAAGTTGAAGACCAAATCTAGCTCACACACATTGCTGAAGAAGTGATCCAGTATTTCTACAAATAAGTGAATGCACTCCAAATATGCAAGCTCGTTATCAGTTATATCAACACAAAGAGAGAAGAACAGTCCAGCATATCGCCTGTATATAACTTTGTGTGTACGAAACTGCAAGACAAAGCATAAATAACAGATTAATCGAAATAACCTACTGGCTAGTACAAATAAGAAGTAAATAAATGTGAAGCTGCATTAATCATAAATTTCCAAAGTTTTTGCAAAATTATAACATGGCAGAAGAAGGCAAAATGCCATCCAATTTGTCATTTTAGTTTAATTATACAATTATTAGTATGGCATTCAATCAAGAGAAAAGCCCATCGACTACAAAACTAATAAAAGGCACCAATCACATTGTTTGAAATACAAAAAACATATTACCAACATAGCCAGGTAATTGACAAAAGTCAGAAACATAGTTTGAAAAATATCATAAAATTATTTGAAGTTTGTTGGGCTACACAAAGAGGTCAATAACAAAAGAATGCGAAGATGTTTTTTTATCACTTGGCGTATCACGCTAAAAATGAAATTTAAAATATCATAAACAGTTTTTGTTAAAACAAGAAATTATATCACAAGAATTAACAATGAACTCTTTGTATCAATTAAAGTTAGTTAAACAATTGAAGTTACACTTCTTTTAAAAAAATATATATTAAAGAAAATATATAATTAACTTAAACGAGCACCCACAGGATGGGTGCATTTTTGGCAAGTAAAATTAGTAACATAACATAAGGTAATCTGAAATTGGTGATCAAGTATCTTTTTCAAGATATTACCAAATGACATTTTAAAGGCCCGAACTAGGCATTATAAGCCGTAGTAAAAGTAGCATGACCCCTTCAAGCTCATTGCTAAGATTGGGAATGCAAATTACACACAGCCAGAGTTCACAATGAATTCTATGTGTAACTACTCCCAGAAAAATCAACTTAAAAAGTTACAAATTGACCACAGAAATTTACTACTAAACCTAAGGTTTTATTGTATAAGAGAACCAGAAAGAAGAAATTCTAATCTTCCAACACCCTATCCCATCAAAGAAAATATAAGCTTAAAAAGGTGTCAACTTCTTATAATTGATTTTAATAGTCAAATTGTAATAAATCCGATATTCAAAAGTTAACTAGTTACTTAGATGGGTAGTCAGTAGTATATGATTATATTCTCACGGTTTGAGCCAGCAAGTTTGTGATAGAAATATCCTAGAACAATAACAAAATTCATCTCTATTTACACATTATTTATCCTTCCAATGTTCCAAACCATGTATTCTGAATTCAACTTTCAGATTCAGTCCTTACATTTCAATATCATAACTTACCAAACCAAAGGGTTGATCATGGCAAAGGATGAGACATTACTGCTGAAATTCCCCTTATATTATGTGTCTATAGATAGTTGCTTTCCTGAAGTTTTTTGATGGAATTAAGAATACAAGATCTAAATGCAAAGATGTTCAAGTAAGAAACCACTGTAACTAGGTAGTGTTGTAAATGGCAGCTGAGAATGAGATGAGAGCAATAAACTGTCTTATGCTGATGCAACATTCAGGAACTGTGAGCTTAATTTTTTTTATTTTCTTGTTAATGGCAAAGTGATAGGTATTGATTTTTTTCTCACTTCATGTTTCATATGAGCAAAAGATGTTTATGGCCGCCATGCATCTTACATGGGAGGTGCACAGTGCATGCTAAATGGAATGAGTTTGTGGATGCTAGATGGAATAAGTTTGTGGATAAGAAGCTTGCAAGGTTTGACCAGAGGTATAAAATGAGGCATAGTTCATAAGATTGCAAAAAGGTGGCCTTACTGTTATCCGGTCTTCTATTAAGCTTGAAGAGCTTAAGCACATGTACTGGCACACTATGCATTATTAAATAATTAAATGAACTCTAATTTACGTGATGTTAATCATATTGTTGAGGGACAAAACACAATAGGGGTCAGGATTCAAGCAGTTCCTTAGGGATACACATTTGACTAAAAAGGAGCAATAACTCCCTCTTGTTAAAAAAAGGAAGCAAAGTTGAAACAATGGAATAGGATAAAAATTAAACACAAAGCTACTACTATGTCTTCGTTCAATGGATCACCAGAAATGTCCCATATTTAATGATCAGGTATTCAGGTTCAACCCACAACCCATACTATCACAAGTAGCCCTCCAAAACTCAATCATGTTAACGCACACCATGGACTGAAAGGATCCAAAACTATCTTCCAAATTAAAAGCATTCCAAGTGAACAATATGGCTGAAAGGACAGAATGAGTATTTTTATTGTGACAAGCATATATCTAATGTTATAAGTTATAGACCTAAGACCTCGGTGATCATTAACTAAATTTATGGTCCTAAGTAATTATCCCAAAAAAAACTAACAAAATCTCTTCAATGATAACTACATGTCACAATTTTACTCTTACACAACAACAAAACTCAATTCTGCCGGAGCGAGGTATTGGGGAGGTTAGATATAGACTGTCATACCTCTACCCGTAGGTGGGGGAGGCTGCTTCCTCATAACAACTTCACTCTTACACAAATACATAATTGGCATGTACCATTACCAACCTGATTCTCATGCATTTAATCAGCAGAGCATCCTATAAGTCCAAATATTTTTATTAAAACCCTAAAGCAGATTTATTTTATGTCAAACCTAGTACTTCTCCTGCTGAAAATTGAAATGGATTCCGTTGCAGCTCAGAAATCAATATTCTACTTTCACACTCCTTTCTGAAACTTACAAAAGTTTATTTCAATCTGAGGTTGTACGCTAACATGATCGACGTCTAATGTGCTGAAGTTCAAAAAATAAATAAAAAAATACATCCAAAATTCAAAAATGAAGGACGACATACCTCAACAAAATTAGTGAACTTTGGATCTCTATTTACGACCAGTCGATGAACCTAAAGACACACAATTACACCTCAACTTCAAATTACACAAAATCTTTTATGCGAAAACAACTTCCCTAAGTTTTTATGTCCGTGTGTGTTACCTCGTATTCGACCTTGTGCTTTTCAGATTCTTCAAGAGGAATGTAGTACTTAGCGAGGCGAGTCTTTCCTTGCCTGTTCTGAAGAAGTATGAATCGGATCTGATGATTTCAATCCATCCAGGATTGGCAATTAGGAATCAGAAATAAATTGGGGAAAATCAAGTTTGTAACATGATTTTAGTGCAGCAAAAGGCGAAGAAAATAGTACCATTATCGCGTGAATGAAGCAGGAGAAAGAAACGGTGGAGATTTTGCAGGTTTGTAATGTGTTTCGTAGTTTTCCAGAGAAAGAGAAGGTGTTGGAACTGGACTGAAATTCCAAAGACGTCAATTGCAGCGAATTCAGTCTACCAGCAACATTCGTTTGAAGAATGTTTTTTTTTAAGGAATTTGGAATCTGGTAACGATTTTAATTTAATTCGAATGCGGGGTGTTTTTTGAACCGGTTAACCGGGTTTCGGTTGTTCGAGTCCGGTTCTTTGGATTTTTGTTATTAAATATTTACTTGACAACTTGATCCAGTAAGGGTTTAGATTGGTTGGGTTCGCATATTTTCGACACCCCTAAACACCACTTGTCATAACATGTATCACACCTAATCATTGTAATTACACCGTAATTGTATCATAACAAAATCAAAGCAGATGAAAATTGTCACAATCGCATACCAAATTGAAGCTTATGAAAATAAAGAAAGACGCCATGAAAGAACCTCAAAGACACAACGAAACCGTACCTTAACTTACGATAAAGAAAGACGCCGCAGATCGTAAATGTTACCTACCTACGATGGAAGAAAGACAAAACACTCTAACCAAATAAAAACCCTAGCTTGTGAGGGAGGAAAGATGATGATGGTTTACATCACACCAATAATCACACATATGATGTTGATGGTTTGCTTCAAATCCACCTACTTAATAGTTTTGTTGTAAATTTAAAAACCTTACAAATAATGAAAAAAAAACATAAATATCCCCTAAATTGTTTGTGCTCTTTATCAAAACTCTCTTAGGTAATGCGTATGGCTCACACTTTTCTCTCTCTTTCCCAAATGACACATCAGCATTGCATTGCTTTTTTCTCCTCTTTCACTTTCTTACCTAAATACCTAGTATAGCTTAATCCAAACTAACTTAATCTTTTCCCTCTTTTTTTTATTATTTTAATATATATGTAAGAGAGAGAAAGAGGGAAGAGAGAGGATAGAGATTGAAGAGAGAGGAGGAATTAGCATTCGAGTGTGTAGAGTCAATTGTTCACCCGTTAGGTACCAATACCACAAAGGGGGGCATACCAGTGTTAATCAAGAACCCGATGAAGCCTAATAGTCTACCCCCGGCCTTCGGGTAAGGCTATACAGGTGCTCTTATAAGTGATTTAGTAGTTTGTTTACATCAAATTTGATAAGATGTGTTTAATGATGGAAATCTCTTTAAAATGTTTGAAAAAGAAGAATATCCTTTTATTGATAAATCAAAAATGATGATTATATATATAGGAGTATGATCAAGTAAGAAGAAAAATTTTATAAGAAGTGTAAGAGGTAATCTATGAGTGACACATGGTGATTATAGTTAAAGGGTATTTTAGGAACCATATAATTATTTATCTCACCTATTTTAACCTCTCCCCGCATTTCTCTAAATAATATCAATCACCATTCCTCAATTCACGTTGCTCTCTCTCATACCTATCAGCTTCAAGATTCAAACCCTAACCCCCTTTATCACCGCCCCTTATGTAAACTACCATGTTCTCTAAGATCCGCGACCACACAGTCAATTGCCACAATCATTAGTCGTCGATCAATCGGACCACCACATAACGCAATCTGTAGTCAGTTTTCGATCTCACCACCGTGAGCTTCGAAGCCTAGTCAGCAATGTTCTTCCCACCACATGATTCTCCTATGTAAAGCATCGATTTTTTAAGGTCTTGTGTTTGTGGCGTCGTCGCTCACAGTAGCCTTCAAGAAAGAAGTTAGCCAGCCGGTCAACAATGCCCATGATTATCCCGGTTGTGCCCTAGTTCCAAATTAGTGTTCATGCCACCATCACACACTAGCCGGCCAACGAACAACCAAATGAGTTTTCTTCAATTTTTTTGGGGTGTTTTAATGATGTAGTTTATTACTAGTTTGTGATTCATTTTGGTTTGTCCATATGTATAGCTGTTTGTAGGATGGATTTTGTTTTACATGTAGTATATATGAATCAAAAGAGTTTGTTCATCAATATTGTTCTTCTTCATCTATTTTTGGTTGTTCTATAATTTTATATAGACTATTACTTTTTGTGTACGTCAATTTTTTTGATGACCTATAATTTGCATCAGAAGAGTTTGTTCATGAACTGTGTATAATCTAAATCTGGTTGTTCATTATTTTTATGTATTCATCTATATGTGTCTCATTCTAAATCTGGTTCGTCGTCATTTTTATGAAAATTGTAATTGTAGCAACTGTTAGTATTTTTTGATTTCTCAACTTACCTTTAAGCTTTATTCAATTGACTGTTACCATTAATCAAATTTTGATCATTTATAGTTGACTTTTTATGGAATCCAATGGCGCGTAATCCCTCTTACACCTCTTATAATTATTACCTCTTATAATAACTCTACTTTATATATCTTTATTTTTATCTTTACTACTTTATAAAGTATTTAAATTAAATGCTTAATCTCTTAAACTTTAAGTAAGATGAAATGTCTTTACTGCCCATTAATCACAAAATAGTTTGGATAGTAAACTAAGAACCCACGGCTATGAATTAATTGATAGGATTAAATTGGAAATTATATATTTTAGCACAATCAACATCTTATTTCTATTGAGAGATTGCCAAACCATAAAAGTCAAATCAACATGTTCTATGGAAGTCAAATTTCTACAACTAAATTGGAAATTCCAAATTTGGAAATGATTTAATGCTATAAATTTATAGAAGGAAAATAGTAAATATTATAAAATGAATTGTGAAATTTGGATATGATCTGCCTAAAAATGAGTAAGATAGAGAGATTCATAGTTTATAAAATTCATACTTTGTTACAATATACAACTAAGAAAATTGCATCAAATATGTCACAAAGTGGAATTAAACCTCCATAAAAATAAAAACTGATCTATATAAATAAAGTCGTTATTATCATCTAGAACTCTAGAAGAGGGATACCCAGCTGAAATATACTCAAACCGTATATATTATTACGGATAATGGATCTACCGGTTCAACTCATTCACCATAAGATAAGCCTATATATTAGCATTATAAATGTGTAGTCAAATGTGTGTAGATTAGTTCCTATAAACTAGTCTGTAAATGTGATCTACTTCAACTGTACAACTAGCCTATATAAGGCCTCTATTATCATCGAATATACGCAAGCTTTCTCAATATTAAAATATACCTTTATATGGTATCAGAGCTGCCAGCAGCTCCTCTGAGCCCTTCTCGATCCACAAACGCCTTTTTCCTTTACCATTGCTTTCTTCTCACCTCTCACCTGCAATGGCAAAAATTACAGAAGTTACAGCCCAAACCCATTTTCCAATTAAACTTACTGCTACCAATTTCCCGGTTTGGCGAAAGCAAGTTCTCGCTACCCTAATCGGCTTAGGGCTTGACCACTTCGTTGATGGCTCAGAAGAAGTCCCATCCAAAACACTCGATGCTGATAAACCTAACCCAGAGTACCGTTCATGGTTCCGCCAAGATCAGATTCTCCTTGGAGCCCTGCTTGGAAGTTGCTCAGACACAATCCAGCCAATTGTTTCGTCTGTTGAAACATCTCTTCAATCCTTCAGGCGACTGAATGATAGCTACGCCAGTGTCTCACGATCGCGTATTATATCCCTCAAGTCTCGGCTCGCAAACAACCCCAGAGGATCCCGACCCGTTGCTGAATTTCTCAATGAGATGAAGTCCATTGCTGATGAATTAGCTTTAGCCCAAAGCCCGATAGATGAAGAAGATCTGATAGTTCATATCTTGGGCCAACTAGGTGAAGATTATGCACACATCTCGGCCGCCCTAAAAATCAGAGACACAACCATCACTTTCCTTGATTTGTTTGATAAATTAGTCGATCATGAAAGAACCCTCAAAGATGTCTCTCAACCCACCATTGCTACGGTCAACAATACTCAAAAAAGTCAAAATAGATTTCCTCCAAGACAAAACACAGATAACAGATCCTTCCACAAATTCAACAACTACGGATCCAAGCAGAATCGCTTTCCAGGTTCATCCCATGGCAGCAACTATTCTCCACGTGGTAATCGTAATTCTACCTATTGTCAATATTGTAATATTCCAGGTCACGATACTAAAGATTGCAGGAAGTTAGCAAGATTCTTAAAAGACAACAATACCACAATCTCCATGACAGCACCACCTCCAGCAGCCAACACCACTGTAGCTACTACTACTCCACCAACACCACCATGGATGTTTGATAGCGGTGCCTCTCATCATGTTGCTTCCAGCCCTGCATCGTTTCACACCCTATCAGAATACGGGGGGACCTGATGAAATTGTGCTAGGAAACGGTAATAGTCTACCCATCTCTCACATTGGTCATGCTTCTCTTCCCACTCAAACTCGTTCTGTATATTTACCAAACACTCTGTTTGTTCCTCAATTACGCACCAATCTCATTTCTGTTGCCAAATTATGCAAAACTAATCGTGTTTCTGTTGAATTTTTTCCCTACTATTTTGTGGTTAAGGATCTGCACACGGGGGCGTGCCTCATGCGGGGGGGGTGAACATCAATGATATATACTATGATGCCATTCAATCTTTGCGTCGTCTTCCTCAAATAAATGCCACTACAACACCTTCCAGTGCTCTACTCTCATGGCACCACAAGTTGGGTCATCCCTCCATTAAAGTTCTCAAGTGGCTTCTCAAGAATTTCAGTCTAGAGTCAAATAAAGTGTCTGATGTTTCATTTCATTGTGATTCTTGCTCTATTAATAAAAGTCATAAATTACCCTTTGGTGATAATTCATTCACAGCATCCAAACCACTTGAACTTATCTATTCAGATATCTGGGGTCCTGTCCAAAGGTCAAATGATGGTTATACATACTATGTTATCTTTGTTGACTTTTATTCCAAATATACATGGTTATATCCAATGAAAAAGAAATCTGATGTTTCCATACTATTCCCTCAATTTAAAACCTTGACTGAAAAATATTACAACACCTCGCTTGTCTCACTTTTCACAGATAATGGTGGAGAGTACATTGCTCTCACATCTTATCTCAAAGAACAGGGCATATCTCACTTTACTACACCTCCTCACACCCCAGAACAAAATGGTGTTGCCGAAAGACGCCATCGCCATATTGTGGAAACCAGACTTTCCCTTCTCCATCATGCCAAACTCCCACTTACCTTTTGGTCCCATGCCTTCCAGACAGCTGTGTATCTCATCAACCGACTACCAACAGCCACTCTCGCTTTCAAATCCCCATATCAACAACTTACCCAAACCCCTCCCACTTACACCAAACTACAGCCATTTGGTTGCATGTGTTTTCCTTGGTTAAGACCTTATGCTTCTACCAAACTTCACCCACGATCTGTCAAATGCATTTTCCTTGGTTACTCATCCTCCAAATCTGCTTACAAATGCTATGATCCAGTCACAAATCGTCTCTACCATTCCCGACATGTGGAATTTGTTGATCACATTTTTCCATATTCGGCTACCACCACCGATACTCCATATCTTCCCACTAACGCTGCTTTCCTTTCCACCTCTCCTCCAATGAACATTAGTTCAGCATCACCCACTCTACCTGGTTGCGCCTCTCCTACACTATCAGTCCTCATACCCTCCCTTGCTCCTGTTCTTCCTACTACCTCTGTCCTTCCTCCTACTACTGATGAATCTGCCTCTCCCTCCCCACCAGCAGCTCCTCCCTCACATTCCTCCCCACATCCACCGTCTTCTCCTTTCCTTCATTCAGCTTCCGCCTCTCCCCAAATACCTCCCTTATCACCTCCTACTTCGACAAGCTCCTCACGCCCTCACCGGATCCGTAAGCCTAACTCCAAATACTACAACCCCAACCTCATTAACTCAACTACTCTGCATCCCATTCCACCCACGCTTGAACCGTCTACCCATGCACAAGCACAAAAAGACCCTAACTGGCGCCATGCCATGGATGATGAGTTCAATGCTCTTCTCAAAAACCACACTTGGGAACTCGTTCCACCTATCTCTCACACTCCAATTGGTTGTAAGTGGGTGTTTCGCATCAAACGTAACCCTGATGGATCCATTGCCAAATATAAAGCACGCCTCGTTGCCAAAGGTTTCTTGCAACAATATGGCAAGGATTACTTTGATACCTTCAGTCCGGTGACCAAACCAGTTACAATTCGTACTATACTCTCCATTGCTTTGTCTAAAAACTGGCCTTTACGTCAACTGGATGTTAACAATGCCTTTCTCCAAGGTACCCTTCATGAAGAGGTATTTATGGCTCAACCACCTGGTTACATTCACCCTCAGTTTCCAAACCACATTTGCAAGCTCAAGAAATCGATCTATGGCCTAAAACAGGCTCCACGCGCTTGGTACACTGAACTCACCACCTTTCTCTTACAGTTTGGCTTTGTCAAATCCTTAGCCGATGCCTCTCTTTTCATTTACCAACGACATCACATTACATGCTATTTTCTAGTCTATGTCGATGATATTGTTCTTACGGGCAGTGATCCCAAATTCCTTGCATACTTCATCAATGCCTTGAGCACAAAGTTCTCTTTAAAAGATCTTGGCATGCTCCATCACTTCCTAGGTGTTGAGGTTATTCAAACTCCATCCGGTCTCTTTCTGTCACAACATTGTCACATCCAAGATGTTCTCAATCAATTCCACATGGAGGGTGTGAAAGAGGTAACCACACCTCTCAGTACATCTGCCCCACTTACAGCCATCGATTCAACTCCCACAGTTGATGCCACACCCTATCGCAAGCTAGTTGGATCACTCCAATACTTAGCCTTTACTCGCCCAGACATCTCCTTTGCCATCAACAAACTTTCTCAGTTTATGCATGCACCTCGCCAATCTCATTGGCAAGCTCTAAAGCGTTTGCTCCAGTATCTAAAAGGTACCATCCACTATGGTCTATTCCTTAACCGTAACTCCTCACTTACCATTTCAGCCTTTTCTGACTCTGATTGGGGTGGAGTGAATGATGCAGGCAGGTCCACCACAGCCTACCTCCTCTACCTGGGTTCTAATATTGTCTCATGGAGATCTACACGGCAAAAATCTATCTCCCGTTCTTCCACAGAGGCGGAATACAAAGTCTTGGCTAATGCATCTGCTGAACTTATTTGGTTGAAGAATCTTTTGCAGGAACTTGGCATTTCTATCACCGAGACCCCAACATTATTTTGTGACAACACCGGTGCAACGTATGTTTGTGCAAATCCAGTTTATCACTCACGAATGAAGCATGTTGCACTTGACTACCATTTTGTTAGGGAGCAAGTTTCTAGTGGCCTTCTTCGTGTTCTTCACATCAACTCTCAAGATCAACTAGCTGATATGCTGACCAAACCATTGTCCTGGGCTCCATTTCTCAACAATCGATCCAAGCTTGGAGTATCCGATGGATCCTCCATCTTGCGGGGGCGTATTACGGATAATGGATCTACTGGTTCAACTCATTCACCATAAGATAAGCCTATATATTAGCATTATAAATGTGTGTAGATTAGTTCCTATAAACTAGCCTGTAAATGTGATCTACTTCAACTGTACAACTAGCCTATATAAGGCCTCTATTATCATCGAATATACGCAAGCTTTCTCCATATTAAAATATACCTTTATATATATAAAATCAATTTAATCCACAATAGAAAAAAAATTAAATAATTATCCTCAAACATCATAAATCGTAAACAATTGAGTTAATCTTTCATTAAATTTGAAATGTATTAACTCGATCAATATTAACAATGTAGAGAAATTTTTTATATTAAATAGTTTTTATTATCGATAAAATCAAAATAACAAATTACAAAATAAGCTTAAGCAATGTTACGCTAGAAAAATTACCAAATGATGTCCACTCAGTCACTCACTAATCTCACATTTTATACACACACCAATAAACACACTCTTCAAAAGTACATACTTTCCCAACCCCAAAAATGAAGAAATATGTTGTTTTAAAAAAAAATTAAAAACGAAGAAAAGAGTTGATGAAAATGAAAGGAAAAAAAATGAAATAACATATTATCAACATTGTACGAATATCATATTAGTACGACTAAAACCACTATTTTTATCATTCCAACATGTTTTAGTTTGTTTGAAAATTTCCAACGTTGTTAAACTTGCAAGGAGCTACTGACTTTGCTTCCTGTCCCAATTGGTAAATATCTAAGTTTTAACTCTAAACTTTGATCATTTCTACCTGGGCCTTATTTTCTCTCTCATTAGTTATAACTGGTCTTCGTAAATAATAATAAGTTTAGGGGCGTTATTAGGGTGTGTTACACGGGTCGGGTTATTCAAGTTTAATTTCAATAATTTGGTCCAATATGTTAATTTGAGTTTTTCAATTTTAAGAATAATAATAATCTATCAACTATTCTTATGAACCGCATGTTTCACTTGAGACATTTTAGGTCATGAGTCTTTCTTAGTACATTACAGGTTACTATCCCAATGACCCAATCTTCGGTAAACCTTAAAACATCTTGTTGGTCATATTTTTCACAACAATCTTAGAACAACACACACCACTATGTCTCTTTAAGCTCTTAGGTTAGGCCCTGAAACCCTTATGACACCGTTTATAGTTAACCTCAGTAGGCTGACTTAAGTATTAGAGTCGAATCTTAACATTAGTTTTTATCTTTTCTAATAATATTTAGACCGACCGATCTATTATCAATATTTTTTATATAAATTTAAGCTTCAGAAGACAAAGAACCACTAACTAACACTGTCCGATATAAATACGAGAGGAAAAAAGAATATATATTTTGGTTCTCCAATATTTGGAGTCGATCGAATGCATATTATGATATGAATGTCAAAGAAAAAGCTTGTTTTGTTAAAGATTGAGCCATCAAAGTCATCCTTTTTTATTTGTTAATAGAGTAATGGGAGATATGTGGCGTCAACTATGAAAAACAATTGAATTGTGGATGCTTAATCAACCCTTTTTTAATTAACTTAATTGAATTCAAATCCATCAAAATACAATTATTTAATATGATGGTAATCTTCTTTTGATATAAATAAAAGAATAACATGTATCAAATTTATTAAATGATTTTAATTTTTCAGTTAATAAAATACATTTAATTACTTAATCTTGATTATTCATTTAATCAAAATTGAAATTCCAATTTTGATTTTTATAAGTCAAAATTATTAGAGAAATTTCATATACGTCCTTATTAAATCTTAAAATATCGTATTTATCCACCTTAATTTATAAATATTATATTAACTCTGTATAACGTTCAAAAATATCAAATTTAACCAGCTTTTTAATTTTATTGTTTTAAGATTATTTTTATTTTTTTATTCATAACAATAAATATTTGACCTTATTGTCCTAATTTTAACAATAATGATTGATAGCCTTTGCAAGAAATACAATCATGTCTCTTCGTATCATGATACCATATTTCTTTTGTCACGTGTGCTCTCAACCTCGCATCGACACTTTCACTACTGGTCTGAGTGTTGACGTCGTATGTCATTGTTTCTTTCGTGTTTTATAATTATTTAATATATTTTTATTAATATTTAATATTTAACATTTTATTAAAGTAACCCATGTGTCACATGAGCATCTAATCTAGTACATAATTATAAAAGACTAACATAAATAAAATTTATTAGATAATTCTAGCTATTAATTTAGATAAAATTTTAATTATCAAATCTAAATTATTCATTGTGATTTAATTTTGATTTTTCTTGGTCAAAATTGGATTCAATTGTTTTGACTTTAATTTGCATCAAAATTATTAAAGAGAATTTCATATACGTTTTTCTTAACTTTAAAATATTGTATTTACCTACTCTATTTTACAAATTTAATATTTAGTATTTATCATTTTCAACATTTTAAAATATCATATTTAACCATTTAGATTTGTCATTTCAAAATATTTTATAATCATTTTAAATACGTTTTTAATTATAACTAATAAAGATTTAACCTTGTTGCCTCTAATTTTGTATCAATAAATCAATAATGAACAATGACTTGTACACGGAATACAAACACATCACTTTATATCATGATACTATGTTTCCGTCGTCACATCCGCCCTCCACCTCGAGTTGACACTTTCACCGCTGGTCTGAATGTTGATACCATCAATCATCATTTTTTTACTTCTCATTTCTTTCACCTTATATAACAATTTATATATTTTTATTAGTATTTATTTTTATCATTTTTACACCAACATATGTATCAAATTGATATTTAATCTAGTACAACATATAAAATGATCTAACGTGATAAGTAATAATTAATAGAGGTAGTACAAGAGCTCCAACAAATTATATAATGATCAAATACGGCGAACATATTTAAAATAAAATAATCAAGGGGTTTCAACGGGCAGGTTCTCGGGTAAACATTAAGATGGTAAATTGTGTAGTATTTGCTCACATGTATATGGTCTAATTATTATTGTGCGCATTCCTTAACACGTCTAATCATTCTAATTGTAAACCTATAGGATTAGTACCGCTTGACCTCTCATACGAGAAGAGAGTGCCTTATCCGATAGACCATTAGGTGATGTTTACATAACTCGTAAACTTGAAGGACTATAATTATAGAAAAAAATACATATACTAAATTGCAAGAATAAAAAATCATATATAATTAATAGTTCATGATAAAATCACTTGAAGTCGTGAATAAATGAGAAACCATTGATGAGTCATAGGGCAATAAAAGACAAGTCCAACTACTACAAAATTATTTGACTTATGTATTTCCATTTGGTTCCTGGCTTAGTAGGTTGTAATATAACCCACTAAAAATATATTAGCAAAAAGCAAATAAGAATGGTGATAATTAAAAAGGTGTTTTGTCTTAAACCATCAATGGCCCCATGTGCACAACACCATGGTTAAATTGGATTCATGTATCTTTTGAAAATCATTTTAGATGAGTAGTGGTGTGATATCACTTTATTTATATATTTTTTATATGTGATATTTTGGTATTTAAATTTTGACATTTTATAAAAATTGGATAAATGGTATTTAATTTGTGCGTTTGTAATATCAGGTTATAAAAGGGTAGTGGTGAGAAATTTAAGGGGAAAAGCCTGAAAGAGTGTCAAGTTTTAAAGAAAAATAAAAAAGTCAGAAAATCCAAGTACGAGTCGCGTTGATGCAGATAGGGTCTAACAAGTCGGGCGAGAATCACGCGACTTGACGCATTCAAGGGCCCGACGCAACGCGTATTCGGCTGAATTCAAATATTATTTAAACGCTTAATCTAGTCTAAAATCGGATATACATCATTCTTGCCTGGCCCTAGGAGTTCCAGAGGAGCATAATCGGAGATCTAGAGGCTGTGGAACTTGGATCTTGAAGATTTGGCTTAAAGAAGTGAAGATTTGAAGTTTACATCATAGATCTACATTCGGTTAGCCATTACAATCATGTTTGGTTTATGATTTTCAATGGTTGTAAATCTCAACTTATGGGCTAATAGCTTTGTAATCTCTGCTTAGACTAGATGAATCTTTGATATTTTGTTGGGTTTCATTGATTTTGATGACATTGAATTATATATTTGTTATGTTTAGCTTTTTTAAAGATCCAAATGTATTAAAGTTGCTAACTTTATGCCTATTGCTACGTATTTTATAGTTGAGATGATCATTCTAGCTTTGTATACTTTAATCATTAGTTTCTATTACTATTAGGATTCATAACTAGTGATTGATCATATCTTAGTGTTAGGTTATAAAGAATTTAACTTTAATGTGTTTGTAATTGTATGTGATCATCATTCAATGTTAATTGATTGAGTTTGTGACTTAAACAAATCAATAGATTAAGTCTAGCATAACACAAATTAATTATCTAATGCAAAAATATACATCTTAATAATTTTAAGATAAGAAAAATTATATCAATTAAAAATTGTTATTGTTTTTTAGAAAGCAAGCAAAAATGAATTATTGTTATTTTAAAAAACATTGACAAATTCTCGTATATTAATGTATATCTTCTAATATATATTAAAAGACTAATTAGAAAAAAATTATTAGATAATCTAAACTATTTATTTAACAAAAGATTTAATCTTGATCGTTCATTTACTTCAAATTAATAAATCAATTTTAACTTTGATTTTAAATTTTATCCTACTAAATTAATCTATATGGCAATTTTAATGATAGATCTATAGATTTTGCTTATCTATAATTTTTAAATTATTATACCTAATAAATTTAAATATATAACCGTATATATGTTGATTTACTTAACATACTTTATAAATTATTAGAATTATTACTTCAAAAACTATTAAAATTATAGATCATAAGTTATATCAATAATATAATATTATATACATTCAATCGTTGTCCTTATCTATATTTATTATATATATACTACAAATTATATCGTAATTAAATTTTACATCTTTTTAAAATTGTCATCGGATTGGACCCTTATTTCGTTCATATAATGTAATCATATATTTAGCTAAACAAATATAAAATAATACTTTCATAGAATAATTATAGTTACCCGTATGTTTACACGGGTATCTAAACTAGTTAATTATTATTATATTAATTAATTAAATTTGGTGAAAAGTAACGGAATCCAAATGAAAAAGATTTAAAAATGTTATTAGTTATCGTGGAGGGACGGCTATTGGCTCTTAATAAATCCATTTCCATAAAGCTACATTGTTTTTGGTGATTAAACTTTATTTTAATACAAATGAAATGGGAACTTAAAAAGGGATCCTCAAATAAGAAAGTGTAATTTTAGTACAATAAAAATAGTTAAATAAAATTACAAAACATATAAAAGTTAAAACTTGAAATAGATAATAAAAAAGTTAAAGTTAAACGATAATACATTGTTTTGGTATTTGTTATTTTGACTTTATGATTTTGGTAATTTGATCTTTGACTAGTTCATAGGTGATATTTTTGTAATTTGAGTTGACTTCATAATTCTATTTATAATGAATTATTTTAATTTATTCGGTTGTTTAATGACATTATTTGTTAGTATTTTGTAGAATGATAGTACAATCACATTATTTATTATATTCACACACACATATATATATATATATATGAAAAAATTCAAACGAGAACTGCGAGAACCAATCTTAGCCGTCCAATTCCCTCTCCTTCAATTGGATTGCCCACCCATGAATTCCTTACATGCACCTTGCCACACTCAATTCCCCCACGCTTTTCATCAATGAATTCCACTTACCACTTGAATGGCCAAGATTGGTTCTCGTATAAAAAATGGTTCTCATTTGAACCCTCCCCTATATATATATAAGTTGAATAAAAAGTACAAAATTCGAATCAAACCGAAACAAATACCGAACTTAAAGTTCAAATCCAATCGAAATGAACATTGAATATTGAAATTAGAATTTAAACAAAAATCATTTTCAAAACTCATATCGAAACAACATTTGGAATTTGGAAAATTGAAAATGAAAACCGTATACGAAAATTGAAAAAAATACTAGTCGAACACATTTGATTGAAATGGGTCGTCACGAAACACGAACGAACCCGACACGAAAAAAGTGACATGACCTGAATCAGATACGAAAATAAATACTTCAAAAATAAGACGACATAAAACTGATAACCGTCAACCGAACCCAGCCCGAGTTATCAGCCTTATAAAATCGTAACCGAAGACATTAGCAACCTTGATATCAGTATTTCTAATAGTGACAGACTCATAGAACATGCATATATGCTATATATCTAAAATCATCTCCCCCTTACTTTAGTCACACCAATACACCATGCTATCAAGATTATTGCATACGATTTGCAATTTTATTTAGTTTGGTAATATTGTGTTATGGTAATTATAAATCATATATACTTTGTAAACTAAATTTGGCTCGTGATTGAGTTAGTTTGATATGAATAGTAGCTAAACAATTGGTAGCACAAAGTGAGTCGAAGTAGCTGTCAATTTTATGCAAAGGCAACTTGTAAAATTTGTAGGCTCTGTGTGAAGAATATAAATTGATTCTTTTTATACACACATATAAGAAAAAATTTACTGAGACTATGATGTTTTTTATATCAATTAACATGGTACTTGCCTTGTGACAGCGAATAGTTTCATTTATTTCTCTTTTTCCCATCAACTATTTGTTTATTTTAAAATCAAATTAAACAAAATAAAACAAGCAAAATTCTTAATTAAAAATAAGGATAGAGAAATATTGTCTTGCACATGGAAATTGTGTTGATGTAATGTTGTTAATTGTGTTGATATAGGAGAGTGTGTGAGAGAGTTGTTGGTGGGTGGAATAGGTTATTTGAGGAGTATATTACTAATTTATGATTGCTGAAGTTTTTAGAAATTAGGTAAAGTAGGAGAAACAATGTTAAATGTATTATAATATAGTACAAATAACTAAAACAAAAGAACGATAGTATAAATACTTTATTTTACATAAATATATGAATTGTGAAGTTCTTTTATCATTTTTAAAAACAAAGTTATGAATCAACTTTTCATAATCAATACCCTTCAAGATATCGTTCTTAATAGTATCATTTTCAATTCATTAAGTCTTTCTTATGACATTCTGGAGCATAAGTAAGACTTCGATTACTTAAGTTTTCAGAACTTGTTTATGCAAATGTCAATGTTATTGGAATAGTTAACAAGACTCTATATGCAATAATTGCATTACGAAAGCAATCGACTTTTTAAAATATTTTAACACATCATTAGGTTTGATAGTTTCACCTGCTAAAAACGTGTCAAGTAACTTCAACTCCATATCAAGTTCATTTTCATCAAGATCTAATCATCCATCATACTTAAGTCCAGCTTCAGCACAATTACAACATTACTTAAGATCTCTATCATCAAATCCCTAATATCTATTTTTTGAGTTATAGAATAATTATTTTAAATTTGAGCTTCATAATATTTCTATTTTATTAAGTGCACTTTGAAACATTATATATATATATATATAGGGGAAGGTTCAAATGATAATTATTTTTCGTACGAGAACTGTGAGAACCAATACCCTTGGTTAAAATTAATCAATTGCTAAGAAATTTTGGCGGCTCATTAATGAGGGATTTTTTTTGGAAAATCAAGTCTCACAAATTAATGATGGCTCAACTGAACTGCAATTCACGGTTGGGTAAATATATAAAAGAGCAAAATACCCTTATTAATTAGTCATTAATGGCGTTACAAACACTTCTCGTACGAAAAATAGTTCTTGATTGAACTTCTCCCTATATATATATATATATATATATATATATATATATATATATATATATAGACACCCTCTGAAACGTGGGTCATGTATGGTCGCATCTTCTACACTCCCTCAAAGACACCATTGATTTTATGTATAAGTTGTTAGATATTTTGAGTCGGTCGTGTGTTTTGTCTGTATATTAATAGACCATTGTAAACATGATGCTTTGCCTATTAAATATGCATTAAATAAGTGTCGTTCAAAAATAAATTGATTAGATTTTTTTCGAGGGTTTGGTAGTCTAATGGTTATATAAGTGGTTGCATCTGTAATTTCATCGCGGTTGGTTAAGAGCATCCGTAGAGGGGGCGTTATGCCCATAATGTCGTGATGCCACTAAGTCGCTTCTTCATGCTACTGTTGTCATCACTCATCGCCCAGGTCATGACGCCTATAACGCGGGTTTAAGAATTGCAATGAAAAAGAGTCCAATCATGATAGCCATCACTAGAATCATTCGGTTATGATCAATCGTTCTTACAAAATAGTTAGCCATGACAGTCACTACTATATATTATCTAAAAAAATTGTTATGGTAATTTTTGTTTTAGTTGGTATAATTTGTAGCTAATTATGATTTTTGGTCCTTTCACTGGAAGGTCCTAAGGGTGTGCGGGGTAGGCAACCGCACTTGGCCCATGTCTAGGAGACGCATGATTATTTTTGTGTACATATAAGTCTAATATTAGAATTTTCAAGCTCCTACAATAACAAACTCTTTGAAAGCCCAAGTTTAATGCAATTAGACTATTATCTATTAGTATACGATTAGGTAGGGACGTAAAAGAGTCGAGTCGAGCTAAACTTTACACCGATCGAATAAGACTCATTTAAAATTGCAAAAACTCGAGCTCTAGCTTATAACTTGAGGATCGAGCTCAGCTCGCGAAGTGTTTTAAAAACTCGTAATAGACTCCCTAAAGCTCGTTTATTTTTTTTATTTTTTAACAATAGTTTAAATTATATAAGTAATAAATGAAAAATAATTTGAATTTTAAATTTTTGTTCTTTTTATTTTTTTCTATTTAATGATATAAAAACAACTTAATTTTTGAGTTTTGAAATTTTTTCATATTCAGTGATATAAAAATATATAATAAAATTATATAAGTAATAAATAAATATTATATAAAAACTCGTTTAAGCTTGCGAGCTTAAACACGCCCAGTATACAAGGCCCGAGCTCGAGCTTGTTAAATAAATGAGCCTTAATCTAGGCTCGAGCTCGTTTAATCTCGACTCATTTCAGGATTTTAACGAACCGAGCTCGAGTAGCTCACGAGCTGTTCGGCTCATTTACATTCCTAACTTAGGTAAAAAAACGTTCGCCTATAACTCATCAAGCTAAAAACATTTGTATTGGCAAATTTTACTTATATATACAAGAAAAGTTCAAACGAAAACTGCTAGCCATGCGAGAACTGTTTGTAAGGGTATGTTGATCATTTATTTATTTATTTAACCGTGAATTGCGTCCGGATAAACCGTCGTTAATGAGCGAGACTTGATTTTGCCAAAATATTCATCATTAATGTGTCATTATGAGCCAATAATATTAATGAGTTATTTATGAGTTGTTACTGTTAATAGTTATTGATTTATTTAAATCAAAGACCAAAATTGATTCTTATAGTTCTCGTACGAAAAACAGTCCTTTAAACTCGCCCTTATATATGTATGTGTATATGTATATATTGCACAAGGTTGGGACCGGCCTAGTTTGTATTATTGTCTTTTTGAATAATAAATATATTTTTTTTGCCATTAGATTAGATGTCATTTTCCTATCTTACAAATATGTCTTAGATAAGTCTTAAAACTTTACACATACTTTTGTAGTTCTCTACATCTTCTATTGGAAACCGGTTGTCTTTCTATTAGTCATCTTACGTTGACTTTTAGCAAATTGACATTCTTTAAAAAAATAAAAATAAAAATAAAAACTAGCAAAATATGACATTCCTTTATATTAGTTGCTGGTTGGCATAAGAAAGTAATTTGATAGAGATCTCAAACATGTAAAATTAAATAATGCAAGTGCCATGAAATGTTCAAAAGTGAGCCAAATTGTTATTCTAAAATTAGAACATGCATGTAGTGTAATATAGCAACAAAAATCCTATGTATTATACTAATTCTTTTTTTCTTATTTAATTTCTTAATTTTGACACGTATCTTGATCTATAAACGAGTAGAAGATATAGTTATCTACATGTTATCGTTCAGACGAAATTTGGTATTGTTGTTGATATAGCAAATATACATGCTACATTGCTACTTGATCTTTAACCTTGGGGCTAAACTTTTCCGACATTCATTACGTATATTTGTTTCGTTTTGATCGGTAAAAGATTGTTTATTTACAAACACCCATCTAAAACTTTAATCAAAATTGGAATATCAATTTTGACTTTTATATTTTATAATTGAATCAAAATTATTATTAGAGAATTTTATAAATGCCATTCTAAAACCTTAAAATATCATATTTGTTTACCCTAATATACAAATATCATATTTATCTTTTATAACATTTTAAAATAACATATTTAATCAAATTCTTAATTTTATTATTTTTAAATATTTTATAATCATTTTTAACTCCGACTTTTATCAAACATTTACGATCAATTCTCAATATATTTGTTACAATTAATAACATTAAAAGCACGATAGTCATAGGTCCATTGTATTCTCTCGTAGTTAATATTTTTATTTTTATAATAATCAAGTGCGTGTGTATATATACATACATACATACATATATTCTTTTGGTTTCTTAGCTTGTATACAACCGTATACAATGTATCCTTATAATGATCTGCCGGTTGTAGGAGACACAAACAACTAAAAATAATCTTTAAATAAATATTACATTAATTGCATAAAATAATTAATTAAAAATAGTTTATCCTGTACTCTTCTCTCACTACCATCATAATTATTTTCTTAGAGCAGAAGAAGTGAATGATTGACTCAAGACCTCTTCGAATGCTACATAGCGTCATATCACTCCACATCTATCGTAACTCTCGAACCAAAAATCCTCCTATAAGGCGTGTAAACTCCGTCCCTCGTCTTAAGCCCTCGATCGACCACGGACACCCACATCACACTCTCAAGTCTCAACCCCCAGCCGGGTCGACCCAAATTCGCCGAGCTCTTTAAGGATAAATTTTAGATGACATAATTTGAGAAAGAAGAAATTAAACCTAACTACAAACCAAAAAATTACTCATACCTATATGAAATTTCTAAATTAAGAACGCACAAAATATAAAATAATTTCATTTTAAAAGTCAACATGAAGATCCCCAAAACCAAACTTTTCATTTATTTCAATTCCCTTCAGATCTCTTAATTTCCATTGTACATGAACAAACAAAATTGAAATTTTTCTAGGAAAAAAAGTGTTAAAAGTAAGAGCCAAGCTTCAGACTTGCCTAAGTGATCACATAGACATGAATTCAACCATTTCTCCGGCAACTTTCTCGAGAGGCGGCAATCCTCACGTTCCATACCAATCTACACTGCCAACCGGAAGTTCTCGGCCATCCGACGACCACCAGACCCGCCGCCGTTGCCGCCATGGTCAACTTTCTTGTAGCTGAAGAAATCAAAGTTTATGCAGGAGGGTGGAATGGAATGGAATGGGGAGATGATAATTTGGTGGGTTGTATATAATGAGTTGGGTGTGGTGGATTTTTGTTAGTTCTCATTTGGTATTAGAGCGGATGCAACTAAGAAAAAAGTTGATAAAAATATAATAATACAATAAGACAATTATATGTAGGGCACATTTTGAAAAGAGACATGTATTTGTAGGGTCCATTTTATGTTTAATCATCCCTATGCATGTTTACTAATTTAATGTTTTTTTTTAATCTAAATGATGATATAAACTAAGCCTTCAACATATATAGCAGATTTGCATCTTGAAACTAGTCGCCAAGTAAGAATTATAAGAATCTGGTACGAGCCGAAAAACAAAGAAGCGGACTAGAACTGATCGACTATGTTCGATTTGGCTCTTCGATCTAGTGTTTTCAGAATACCGTTTTGGGCCGACTAAGACCATTGGACAGGTCCAATTACATGGTTGACGACTACTTGCGGACCGTTGAGAGCTTGAAAATACAGATCATTAAGGACTAACGGTTAGGAGTACTGGAACTGATGACCAGACCGGTCCAGTACAAACTAAAAAAACTCCAACCGTTTAAAACCAGTTCTTTTTTAATAAACATATGGTAGAACACAACACATTTAGTTTGGATATAATAGCTTAATCTTTAGTGCAAATTACTTTTAAGAAAACGTTAAAAATATTAATTAATACTAGTGGCAAAGTTGTATTTCGCTGCTTTGCATAAACCTCCACTAAAGTTGGGTTCGTATTTTTTTTTTAATATAAAAAGAAAAACTAATTGCTTAGCTGTAATACATGCATTGTGAATATTTATTAAATGTCGATATTTTTATAAAAATCTTGAGGGATATTGGTGAGTTGGAATGTAATAGCTCGTATAGACACTTCAATACATACATGTTGATTAACAGCTAGAATATACAAATCGAACGATGTTGATTCTTACATAGTAAAATTAGTCAGATATAATAACTTTATGAATTATTAACTTGTATCATGTGTTATTTATTATTTGTACATGTTGTATATGGCTAAACTATGTTATGTACTTAACTATAACATGTATTATATATGTTTAATTTCTTGTCTACCACACATATAAATGACAACAAGACTAATTCTGTTGGATATATATGTAATAAACATAGGTGATACAAGTTGATAAAATATACAATTTATTATATACAAACAGTTTTATTGTTTAATACCTGATTTTTAAATAAAATTTCTTAAACAAACAATATAATTACTTGGATTTTCATTCTCCAAAACAACCAAACCAAAAATCATAAAATAACCCTTAGGGCCTTTTTGGTTCGTGAAATGTTTCAAAAGAAAATGAAATTTGACTTAGGAATTGGAATCAATAAATATGATAATCTTGTTTGGTTGGTTTATTTGCTAAAAGGAATTGATTTGTAGGTTCAACAAACGACAGAATTACCCATATTAGAAAGTTAAAAAAACACAAAGTTAGAACAATATCTAACCATTGGAAATCAAACCAATGAACCAATGAAGAAATCAAGTGTCGGACCTGAAATGGAAGAAATCGAAGAAATTGAAAAGATGAACCAGCTACCAGTAGACCTAAGAACAAAGAAAAGCTAATAGAAAGAAAACAAAAAAATATCATACATTTAACACAAAAGAAATCAAACATGGAACCTTGCTTATTGAAGAAAAGAAAGAGAATAACAGACCAACAATTGAAGAACCCTCGATTTAGAGGAACAAGTAATAGGTAGAAGACAACAATGGAATGTGCAATTTTGAAACCAGTCTTAAAGATATGGTTGACGATGGGGCCCTAATCTATGATTGCGGTGATCGACAATGCCGAGGAATCTCTCGGATATGAAGATGGCAACGATGATAGTCGGCGGTGGCTATGTCGGTGATTACTTTGTTTTGTTGAAGAAGGAAGTGAAGGAAGCTTATGCATATTGTTTTGTTGTGATTTAAAATGAATTTCAAGCAGGTATGTAAATTCCAATAGTGGTAGGATGGAATTATAAACCAAACATTACTACAATGGAACTCATAATTCTAATTCTTGACAATTCCTTCAAATCAATTAATTAAATAAACTTCTGAACTTGAAAAATAATAAATTTATAAATAAATTTGGTTTATGCATATATAGTGAGTGCTATTCTTTCTCATATACTAACTACTTAATTAATTAATAATTAATTGATTTTGGAAGTTTAGATCCAACTAATTCATCCATTAATATCTAATCCATGCGCACCCAGCAACTTTTCCCAAGGGTCATCTTATTCCATGCTCCACATCACATAAATAATAAAATGGTGATTCTATTAGTACCCGACTACTCACCATATTATCTAAATGACCCTGACATTTGTGAGTGAAAGGATGCTATTATTTGTGTATATATAGTTATTCTAACGAGAAAAGAAAATTAATGAATTCATATAAATTATTATTTAATGAATAGAAATATATAGTATGAGGAAATAAATTTTTTTCGTATATTTATGCGAATTTATGATGCAATTGTTAGTGTTAATTAGAGATAATCTTATACATAAAAAATGAATAGTAAAAATTTTAAAGGAACAAAGGTTAGATTATCAAGTAAAATTTTTATAAGTTACTAATCGTTAAATAAATTTTATAAAAGTTATGAATAAAAATAAATCTACATAAGCTAGAGATGGGACTATCCTATCAATCTCTAAGACTGCTAACCACTGCATAGTTTAGAAAACCCTCAAAACCACCATCTTCTAACCCACTCATCTACACACACAAAACATATACATATTTACAAAATCTCCAGATCTACACACACAAAAACCTAAAAACACACACCAAAACTTAGAATAATGTGTCTTTATTGTGAAGAACCATATATATATATATATATATATATATATATATATATATATATATATATATATTCATAATGTACCTACATTAATGTTTTTACTACATGATTTAATGAGCTTTACTACTTGTTTTGTTTCGTTAAATCATCAACACTAGCGTGACACTGGCAGGTAAATGTTTTCGACAGGTTTCCTAATTACCAATGACATTGACGTGATCAACTATTCCTTAAGTCACGAGAACTGATAAACTATATATATAACAAAACGACATATTTTTTTGAGTTAATTTTATAAATGGTCCTTTAACTAATCACGAATTGCAAGTTTAGTTCTTTTTTCCAAAAAGTTGCAAATTTCATCCTTAAAGTACCATTTTGTTGCAAGTTTAATCCTTTTTGACGGTTTCCGTTAACTGGCTTCGTTAAATCAAGGGTATTTACGTCTTTTTACTATTTTTCTATTTATTAATTGGTTTTATAATTATTAATTGCTTTTAAATATTTATTTTTTTTAAATAGTACATTTCCTCTCATTAGCAATTACCTGCTCTCTCTCTCCTCTCTCTCTCTCTCTCATTCTAACCACCAAGAAAAGCGCCACCGCCCACCTCCACCATCACCACCGCCACCTCCGCTATCAACGCCGCCGCCTTTGTCGTTGGCATTACCACCACCACCACCACCAAGAACAAACGCACACACTATCTCGATCTCTCTCTCTAAAATTCCAAACTCCAAGAAAACCACCACTACCACCACCCACCTCCACTTCTACCATCACCACCGCCACATTCTCTGCTTCCATTATCATCGCCACCATGAACACAGACACACACAAAATCAAAACCCACCACCAAAAATCAGAACCCCCAAATCAGAACCCTAAATCGGAAACCTACCCCCAAATCAAAACACACAAAATCAAAACCCACCACCATGAACACAAACACACACAAACGGTTAAAACAACCCACCAGCGAAAATCAAATCCTACGAACCAAATCGGAAACCTACCCCCAAATCAGAACCCTAGATCATACATGAAGCGAGGGTGGCGTCCAACGCTTGGTGAGGCGGTGGTTCAAGAGAGGGATTGAAGCGATGGTGGCATGAAACACTTGGTGAGGCTGTGACGCGAGGGTGGCACCGAACGCTTGGTGATGCGGCGACGGTGGCCTTCTTCGATTGTGGTGCACAAGGGTGGAACTTGTGGGTAGAATAGTCGTGGTGCACAAGGGTGGAAGCGCTGAACACTTGGTGGTAGGCAGCGGTGGCTTTCTTCGATGACGGGGAGTGAGGCGGTGGTAAGGTTACGGAGGAGAGGAGATGAGACGAGAAGAGAGAGAGAAAGGGTTGGGGGTGGGTTTTGTGAGAGTGTAGGTTAGTTTTAAAGTATTTAATTATTATTATTATTATTATTATATAATTATTATTATTATCAAGAAAATAAATAAAAAATTAAAGACAAGGGTAGAATAGTCCATTTACAAAAAGTAACAGATCTAGTTAATGAAAACCGTCAAAAAGGATTAAACTTGCAACAAAATGGTACTTTAAGGATGAAATTTGCAACTCTTTTTGAATAAAGGACTAAACTTGCAATTCGTGGTTAGTTAAAGGACCATTTATGAAATTAACTCTCTATATTATTTTATCCACTACCTTGAATCAAACAACCTTATAAAATAACAAGAATACTAGATACCGCTTTACAATCTTCCGGATTTTCTTTACACCTCGAAATACCTCATTTCTAATTAATATTAATGGCGGCTGCTTACACCTAATGCTAGCTCTTTATATTTATATATTTAACCAAAGGACAAAAAGAATATTCACTCTTCTTCAATAATGCTATATATATTTTGTTATTAATTATTAAAAAAACATAAATTAAAATGATTTTCTCTAAGGCCTTAGAATAATAATAGTTACATAATATATATAGAATTTAAAAATAGAAATTTAAGAGTGACAATGAAAGGTTCTTTTATGGACGTATATATGATTACTTCTCGTATGAATAACACATACTGAATATAATCGAGTTTAGATACGAAACTTATACTCTTGTATTAAATCTCGCATGCTTTTTTACGGTGGTATCACTATCACGAAGACAAACAAACATGCCTAAATGCCTAATACTAGAATAACATGACATAATAGAATAGTAGATGGTGTGACAGATGACAACATGATTATTAGTTTATCTTTTGAAATGATTGGAATATTTTTTTTAGCTACAGAAAATCGAAAAGTTAAAATTATCCGCTATCGAGTTGGTGAGATCGACTTTGATAATTGTCGTAACACTTTACTTCAAGTCTTCGATAATCATAGTGAATGATTTGATATGAAACTAAAAAAACTTGTATCATATCTATGAAATACTCTTGAGTAATAAGTAATAACCATTAAAAAAAACTTCTATGTTTGGGTTAAATCTTCATGCCAATTTATTTGCAGCGTAGTAAGCTAATATATATGTTTAATAACATAAGTGTAACACTTATGTCAAATAATAACTATAATTTATTTTTATATGAAAACTAACATATATATAATTATTGTTATTATTATTTATTTGTTTTTGTTTTTATGGAAATAAGAATATACAGAATGTTTGGGCCTTGAGTTTGTTATGCCCAAATTTCGTAACTTGGACTCATTTCCCTTACCTTTTTAGCCCAACAAAACAAGATAGATTAGTGTGCATACATATTTTTCACTACGGGTTGGTTATAGGTAACTTATAATAATAAAAATTATATTGAACAGTTGTAATAAGTAGGCGAACTACAAAATTAAGATATAAATCATAAATATGAAAATATCTCTTTGTACACAACGTTAGATGTCATGTTCACACAAAATGAAACCTAAGAAAACAATCTCACCACCGAATTAAATCGACTCGAATAGTTTCAATAAGAGATAGTGATGGAAATATGCACACAAAATGAAACCCAAAAACAATCAATCCCACAAAGATCAAAGAGAAGAACAATCTTTTCTTTTCCATTACAACAGAAGATGATTTTGTCAACCTGTAACAACACTATAGTAGTTCAAACTTACTTATACTTACTAAGAAGAACAAACAGAGAGATAGAGATTTCTGTAACGTGTAAAAGAAGCAAAATATTTTGATGTTTTATTCTATCCACATCAATCATGATTCATACAATCATACTCGACCAATCTTTAATTATTTTACTCCCTCTCTCTTAATTTACTTAACATCAACGATCCACCCACTCACACTCTCACCCATATCAAGACAATTATCAATATCTTATAATCTTTCTATCTCCTTATTTCATAAATAATTTTTTTTCTTATTTTAATTTATTTTTGATTAATAAAAGAGTTCATGAAAATAAAAGAAAACGGACATGTTGCTAACAAAAACTATTCCATTACATTGAATCACACGAATAACATATCGTTACATTCTTAAAAATGACGTGTTGCAAAACTTAATGGCTGAAATTCCTCACGTTCTGTAGCCTTTTTCTCTTTTTGTAGATCCCTCCCCTATATATATCTATATTATTATATAAACCATTTAACATTCTCTCTTTTTTTAAAATAAATAAAAAGACATGAAATTAAATGATTTGCTAGAAATGGTTCTCGCAGTTCTCATTTGAACCGCTCCCTCTATATATATATATATATATATATATATAGTGAAGGGTTCATTTAAGAACCGTTTTTATTGCGAGAACCGCGAGAACCAATCTTAGCCGTCCAATTCCCCCTCCTTCTATTGGATTGTCCACCCATGAATTCCTTACATGCACCCTGCCACACCCAATCCCCCCACGCTCTTCATCCATTAATTCCATTATCCAAAATGAACAGCTGAGATTGGTTCTCGCAATAAAAACGATTCTTAAATGAACCTTCCCCTATATATATATATATACAGGGATGAGATCAAATAAAAAGAAAATTAAAGTAAAAAGTGTAAAAGGAATGATTAGTTACTCATATATATATATATATATATATATATATATATATATATATATATATATATATATATATGAAAAAGTTTATTACATTTTCTCAAATGAATTAATCTTAAGTTCATTGACCACTTCTCATCTTTACATATGAAATGTGTGTATCTATACATAACTCTGGTATTCTGTCACCTTGTAGATGCTCTTGGTTTTCATATTGAACACCAAATAGCAATTTTCTATATTTATTACAACAATACATCATTCATTAATCAACTATTGTTGCAATACAATAAGTCATTAACATACCACACGCATGAAATATATATATATATATATATATATATATATGTAGTACACAAACGTACAACCATCAATGCAGGCACATATACACATTTAAATTAACATCTTTCATCCCCATACCAATTATCCTTCTCTTTCGGCCCCGTCGGACCTTCCTCGCCGTATAGCTCCACCGGAAATAGATCTATCAGCGTCTCCACCGTCAACCGGATGAAAAATGGCAGGTGGCTGATGATTTTTTCAAGCTCCGACCGCCCGTCATACAACACCGTCGGCCCCCACTCTCGCATATATTGCAACCAGTCCGGCTCTTCCACCACCCCGCCAAGATACTCTGCCGCTATAAACTGATACTTTTTGCTCGAGTCGATAAAACGATCACTTTTCGCGACGTCGTTCTTCACTCCTATCCCGAACGTGGTAGACCCTTGAATATAAGTCCCGGCGTTTGGGAAACTCGCATGCCCGTGTTTCGAGGAGTAAACTATCGGCTTGTTTCCCTCAATGAACTCTAAGTTACTAGCATCGACCCATTCGCCGCCACTATGCTCGGAGAAATACACGCTCCAAAGCTCGCCGTCGAAGTTGCTTAACCGGAGCGTGTAATGCTCCCAGTCACCGACGTGCTCGCCAACCTTGTTCATCTCAATGTTCAAGTTTAAAAACTCGACGGTGAATGTCACAGGACCGTTAAATGGGCAAAAAATCCACATAGCAATATCGGTAAAGGTACCACCCAACGCCGGTTTAACATGAACGTAAAGCTCCGCACTTTCAAGGTTGCCATTTTTTATAAGCGTATCGTCATTTTCGTCCTCCGGTAGGTCCAACCAATACTCCCCGTCGTTCTTCCCACCTTGCGGCAAGTTTGACCCGTCGGAGTCAACCATTATCCCGTTTGACCTTCCTTTTTTGAAAAGAAGCACACCTTTCTCGAAGAACCACGGAACCGATGACGGTAAGTAGACCTCGTCGGGATGGAAGTAAACAGTGGGCCCATAGTGATCGATTAATGCCTGTACTTGCTCCAAGTTCGGCATGGCTTCAAGATTTGGGTTAACATTCCTCAAACAACAGATATCCGGTTCATCGCTGGAATTTGAATCTGCACTACAGAAAAATGTCCCAACGGTAACACCTTTACAAAACATACCTGTTTTGCACGCTTTCGTGCTCCAGACACAAAGATTGGAACTCGTGTCAAGAATCACATCATCAACTTCACAATCTTCAGTAAGATCGTCTCGAACACACCTAACTTCTTCAAGATCCGGCTCGATTTCATCAATGGTGACAACAAATCCCAAAGCTCGATAACCCACTGGAGTACACGGTTGCCACACATACACGCTACCAGACTTCCAGATTAGGTTATAGCCCAGAGGTGCCTTTAGAGGAGGAGATTCGGGTTCTATGTTTTCGGCAGCTCGGGCAACAAGAACATAGCCTCGAAGTTGTTGATTGCTTAGCTGACCGTAGTGACCAAAGGTGGAGAACCCATCAGGTATTGACACGGGTTTATAAAATGTAATCCCACCCGTTTTTGATTTCTTTGGGGTGTAACTTGTTATAACCTCGAAATCTTTAACCATGGCAACCTCTAATTCTCCAAGGTTTATTCTCCCTGTCGCAAAACCTTGACCTGCAAGAGAACAAAGTAAGAACTAAGAAGAATGAATGAACAGTCTGATTTTGACTTAATTAAGTCAAACTTTCTAATCTTTAAATTCACATCTTTATGCACCTTATTAAGTTCTCTTCTCTATTATCAAAAGAATTTTTTATCAACTGGGAGACAAATTAAACTTAATTGACCACAAGGAGTCAAAACTTAAATGAAAATATTCCAAGAAACTTCATATTTCTATTGATACTCAATTTTGCCAAATCTGACCAAGTTCTGAAGGAGCAATTCATCAAGAAACTAAAAGCCTCCAATAAAATATGGAAGTTTGCCTCTTTTAGCTCAAATGACTTCAAAATCATACGAATTCATCGAATTTTTTTGAAGAATTATTCACACAAATACTGTACCATGTATTACCATGGAAGTAATCTACGAGCTACGAATAAAGTTTGAATCAACTTCAGAATTGAACCACAAAGTTTGGCATAAACAGTCGAGTCAATTACGGCATTGGTCTTTATTTTGTTAAAGTTGTATGAATTTTGTTACACTGTTGCTCGATATCACGTCAGCTGTTTATTCCATCACACTGGCAGTGGCAATCACTTAAACTCACACAGAACTCTTACTCAATTACCATCACACAACCCAATTTTAACCACCATTTACACACAAAACACCAACATGACTGGCCTCACGCCGGTGCGATGTCATGGCGTGATTGACATCACACCACCAATCACAGTGACCACTCCACCCCTTCTGTATTATCAAGAAAAAGTCTCTGAATTATAAGATCAAAACAATCTTAATTGACCATTGAAAGTCAAACTTACTACTTAGTAGAGCTCCATTTGGCCAAATTTGACAAGGTTACGAGCCTAATATTTGCCTCCTACCAGTTGAAGAGGCAGTTCATCAACTTCAAGAAACTAAAGTCTCCATTAAAAGCACGAAATTTTGACTTTTGGTGAGACGACCTTCAAAATCATATAAATTCATCTAATTCATGGAGGAATTTGCGTTGACCAGCATAAGATTTATACCATATATACATGAAGAAATCTGTGAGTTAAGAATAAATATCCTTATCATAATTGAAATCGAAAAGGTTGCCATAAAGAGCTAAAGTCAAAGTCAAATATGATAACCAAAGACTGCAAATCTGCAATTCAATTGAGTAAGACCCCCTTAAAGCACACTTATTAACTACAATACTCTCATCCTTATCAAAACTAAGGAGAACTTGATTACCCAGATGGATTATGGATTTTGGTTATAGGAAAGTCAACCAAAAAATTAGGCAACCTAATAAAGTCAAACAAGCAGAGATGGGTTAACAAAATTAATCACAGATAAGAAACATCTCCTGATGGGAAAAAGAATCCAATCGACAATTTCGCGCAAAATTAATCAAGAACACGAGTAATCAAAGAAATTACCTTGTGGCCATTGAGGAAGAGGTGAAGGAAGAGAAAAGGGTTTTTGTTCTTCAATCAACAGATGGTGTAATTCACCATCGCTATCGCTGCAACAGCACTCGAATCCAAACATCGCTCGTTACAAGTACCTTGGATTTGCAGATTGGGTTACTGGAAACTCAAATCGGCGATAGGTAAATTGAATTTGGTGGCGAATTGGATTTTGGGGGAGAAAGAGAGAGGGCGAGAGCAAAATCGGAAATTGGATAGCCCCTACTCTCTCTCTCTCTCTCTCTCTTGAAGGAGAATGATCAAGGGGTGTTGATCAGAGACTTGAATGGAAGATGGAGTGAGACAACAGCAACTATGTGTGTGTGCGTGAGAGAGTGAGAGAGATATTAATATATATATATATATAGAGAGAGAGAGAGAGAGAGAGAGGCGTATGTATGTATGTAACTAAAATAAGGTTATCGGTTTGGAAGGATGATGACGTGTCATTGTAAAACCCTAGTTTTATACATTAAGGTGACGACATATGTGTAGGGTAATTAATAATATCAAAATCTATAAAAATGAGTCATATCCATGATTTCCTTTTTCTTTTTTCCTTTCTTTCTTTATTTATGATACGATCTCCAAAAATTGAGAAAACCATACACACAAAAAGCAGGTGTTGTGAAAGATAAAAAAAACGTTGATACTATTTGCCTATTTGGTACAGTTATATTATAATAATTAATTAATTATAAGTTTTAATTTATGTCATACTTTTACATATATTATATTATAAGCGGTTTAATTTATACACATTTTACCTAATTTATACACATTTTTGAAAAGCAACGTGTTCGGTTTTTTCCGACCCGACTTTCTTTTACTTTTAGTCCGTCCTAAATATGAAATGACTAAATTGTCCTTATCTCATTTAATTATGCATTTATTTTTCTTAATATTAATTGATTTTAAATATTAAACTATATTTAATGTTCTTCAAAAATAAAATAAAATAAAATAATTTAAGATATTTTAAATCTCAAGGTATCTCTCTCTATTCACTTTGCTCCTTCTCTACTCCCCATCGACTCATGCACCCTCTTTAATCTCTCACTCTTTCACTAACCCCTCTGTTCTTCGTCGAAACTCAGCTTCAACCACTGATGTTGCAAACAACGCCACCTACAACTCCACACAATGACAACACGACCTATCCCTCTAGCCTTCGATTATACATACCACTACCACCACAACAATGTCGTTCGTATAGACCACCACCCATGCCACCGCTACTCGATCGTCCACCATCTGGCCACTCGTTTGTCTTACTTTGTTCAAATCCATATCTCTTTACACACTAAATCTCATCCTCTCTCTTTATAGGGTTTTCATATTTGGGTTTTCTACAATTTGTTTGTGTTTTGATTTTAGATTTCCAAGAGTTACATGACGGAGACGGTCTTGGCGATAGTATGTGTGTTTTTTTATTTGTGCATGTCTTTAGATTTCAAATTGTCGGAGTATGGTGGTGGTGGAGTTACCAATTGGGGTTGGTAGCGGTGGTGAGTGATGAAGTTGGCACACGTGATGACTGGTGATGGCGGTGTTGTTAGAAGTCGTCGACGGAGAAAGAGATGGAGACATTAGGAGGAGAGAAAGAGATTGTAGTGAGATAGGGAAAAGGAGTGAGTGAGAGTACACTAATGTAGGGGAGAGATTAGTATTTCTTTTATTTATTAAAACCCAAAATATAATTAATATTATAAAATTAATAAAAGAGTTATTTACATTTTTGGTCTCTGTTTTGGAAACTTTGTACATGACAAGCCTCTAGGCTAAATGTCCATTTACTTCTAACATTAAGTTTAATCAATAGCTAAGATTAGTTATCGTAACGGGACGGGTTCGGGCGGGTTTTGGTCGTCACGTCCCCGAACTCGAAATGAAAACCCGCCCCCGCCCCGTTTCTCATCGGAGATTATCTCGGGGCGCCTGCCAAACCCAACCCCGACCCGAACCCGAAACCTGATCATAAAACCCGACCCGTCTAAAAAACATGTTAGTGAAGTACGAAACTACACAAAAAACTTAATAAGAACGTAAGTATCATCATTAACTTAAATAAAAAACTTAACTAAAGTAGAACTTAAAAGAAGTTAGGGGATCAAAATTCAAAATTTAACAAAAAACTTAATCACTTTAGAAACTTCTCCATTAATAGATATACAATCGTTCTCTTTGTATATTCATACACATTATTATATACATAAATATATAAAACATATATGTATATAAATATAAAATATATATATATATATATAAAAACATATATCGGGGCAGGGCGGGGATAGTGTGCCCCGAACCCGAAAAATCCCCGGACCTGACCCTTACCCAAAATTATAATCCCCGACCCGAAACTTGTCTGATTCGATTTTCCCCGTCGAGCTCGGGTTGTTTTGTCATCCCTAGTTCAGTTTGTTTATAACCAAAAAAACACATTATATGATTTTTAACCAAAGATGTTAGAATTTACATATAACAAAGTGTAATATATTGTAATAGCTTTAGATTTAGATGATTGCGACACCCTCAAATCCTGCGATCATAATCAACCAACCATTAATTAATAAAGGAAAATTTTTATAATTGTGCAACTATATTTATACCTTTTTTTATTTATGTAATACTTTTAAACTTTTTTAAACAATTTGAAACAAAAAGGGCATAATAAAACGCTTTTTTAAGCATTAATGAGTAAAATTATTTTGTGACATTAATGAGTATAATAAGGCTTTTTTAACTTAATGCGTAGTTTTGACCAAAGAAAAAACTTTGTGCCATAACAAAACATTAAAGAAATTTTTGTGTTCAGTAACTTTAAGCAACTATTAAAATATAAATTACCAAGATAATATTTTTTAAGTAAAACTAATTTATATCTAAAAATGGTAATTAAAATGATAATTATAGTAGTGGTAGTAGTAGTAGTAATAATAATACAAAATAATAATAACAGTAGTTATAGTTATTAGTATTGTTATACTAATACTAATAAAAATAAAATTATTAATTGAAAAAATCAAATGTTAATGATAATTATAGTAGTAGTAGTAATATAAAATAATAATAATAGTAGTTATAATTATTAGTATTGTTATACTAATAAAAATAAAATTATTAATTAAAAAAATAAAATGTTACAAAAATTGAAAAAAGTTGAAAAAAATGTTACACATATTGAAAAGGTTACTTATAAAGTTAAAAATGGTAACCAATTTAACAGTTTAACGCCCAAAAAATATTTAAACAGCTGGATCTGAATCATAAATCGTCTTGTAACGAAATATAAGATACTCTAAAAACATTTTGTTACAATCACATCACGTGCAATATTCTAAGTTCTTTCAACTCACGCAACTAGTAGCAATTTATAAGGAAATATAATGAATTAATTAAAAGCAAGTGGAAGTCTCTTCGACAATGAGCCATCTCTAAAGTGCCGGAGTCCCATTATGGTCATCTTTTGTAAATAGAAGTAAATAACAATGGTAAGCGCAAAGCTTAACGAGTACAGTACTCACATACTGAACTATTTCACCATATTCACATTCACATATCATACACATAACATCGAACATCATATAAGACATACCGCTACCAAAGTACTCAGTGTCATCATACCCGTTGAATTCGAGCAGTCTCGTCATACACGTTGCCGTATCAATCTGTCTTACATACCTGATACCAAGGTACCGGTCTTATAAACAATCACACAATGTCGGTAATGAACATGTACTTACTTACACATACTCGTCCATAGTTGATGCTATATTAGAATGTAAGTAGAAATACTCACCTGATAGTGGTTTAGCCAGACAATAACAGTTAAGTGGTCACACGTCAATCTACAATCACCTACAAATAGGGTTTCACAAATAACCGTTACGACTGCAGTATACCTTTACTCATATAACACCCTATAAAAGCTAAGAAATCCCGCCCAAGGTGATACGTCGCGCTTGGTGTTAAACACTCGGAAATCAGATTCATACTACACTTAACAATCTTATTGATTATATATACTTGTACTTGGCGATCCATATGTGTATGTATTGTAACACCGTATTTTTAACCCAAAATTTTCACTTTTAATTACACCGCGGAAGCATTTTTAAACAACAAAGTAATTACAATAATTACAACCACTGTTTACAAAATATCAGTATTACAAAACACGGCTCGTTACAAATACATTATCAGAGTCCTAGGTGATTACTCCCCAAGCTAACCACTCTCAGCCGAGCCGCTGACTTACCAAAACCTGTAAAAAGAGTGAGAGGTGGGGGATTAGCACAAAGCTAAGTGAATGGAGTAACACACAACAGGTATATCAGTCAGAACCGCATGATATCAACAACCACAAATAAGCACCCTGGGAAGACCGGTGGTTCTGCAGGAACCTACAACCAATGTCGGTCAAAGCAAAGGTTTACCGATAGTCCATTTGCTATTCTCACACAGTATCATCCTCTGGTAGCAACAAATGCATCCCAAGGCCCTGATACTGCTTAGCCAATAGCAAATGAACCCAGCCCATAAGCCCAGTCGTAAATTGACTTCCCTTCCAACATGTATACATATCACAGAATTCAACAATTAACATTCACAGTTAATTAACCAATAGATATACAATCTATCCAACAATAGTTGCAACCAAACCAGTACAACTAATATCACCCGTGAGCGAACATCCACTCACCTCTGATTCTCAGATATTCCACTCAGTGATCTAATGTTACTGAGCTTTGCCTGTCCCTGAGATAACAACAACCAACAATTAGTAATCAATTCATAAATATATGTATCTATCATATATTTATATTCTTTAATCAAACATAAACATGTAAGATTCACATATGAATACACATATAACACATAGCATCAAACAATGCAAAACAACAAACCAAAACTGTCGGATTTCATGAGAAATCCGACACTACCATCGGATTTGCACCAAATCCGCAACTACTATCGGAATCCGACACTTTGTATCGGATTTGAAGGAATCCGCAACTCCAGTCGGATTTCCACACTTGATGCATTTATCTTGACACCCACAATCGGATTTCATGTTTAGGATTCCACCTTCGGATTCAAACCATAGGATTTCAACACTAGGATTTCAAGAGTTTCGGATTCTAAGTTCCGGATTCAACACCCAGATTTCACTAGAATCGGATTTTACCATCAACACCAAAATCTGCAACCTTCAACACTTCCTTGAATCCGACAGTTTCAAACTTGCATATATCTCATATCCAGATCATAAACAAGTTCATGATAACACATATTAACATGTTTAAACACATAAGCATGCATCAAAACACCATAAAACCATAAGAATACCAAGAACTCTAAATCCGACAACTTCATATGATGTTCCTAACCAAAACCCACTCAAACCGTAGCATGTTAGTAACTAATCAAAGCATATTAACATGAATCATGGAATTATCAACAACCTTTAAAGCTTGAATCACACAATCAAGAAAATTAGAATTCCGATTGTTGCTCTTCTTCCTTCTTTTGCTCTCGGTTTCACCCAAGTTCACACACATGCAAATCTTCAAAGTGAAGTAATGCTAATGCTATCACACGTATACATACCCAAATTGCATGAGGTGGCATGGTTTAAACACTAAGCACATGCACACACACATATCACCGTATACATACATATATATATATATATTAAACATACATATATTTCTTTAATTAATCAACAATTAATTAAAACCATATAGTTTAGTAATAACAAGTAATTAATCAAGTATTAATCCCAAGTTAACATACCAAAGCCACCTAATCTACTAGGCCCGATCTGAGGATGTTACATGTATGGCGGTCTATACTAGGTGTATACACATAAGTACTTGGCTATTGATGTACTTAGCTATTCGTGATATGTGGTTGGCGATGCATGTATAAATATTAATAACCACTTGGCTATTCCTCAAGTCTACTTGGCTATTGATGTATAATTTTTAGTAAGAACTTGACTATCCATTCACAATAACTCACATGTACGTGGCTATTGAATACATATACATATGTAAGTACTTCGCTATCCATTCATTAGACTTGGCTATCCATTCACAATTACTCACATGTACTTGGCTATCCATTCACAGTCGATATCCATGCATGTAACACCATTTTTCCAGTTTTACTTAAAAACATACTGCTTACTAGTTAACATTAACAAACATCAGAGTTTACCAAAACACATATTCTTATATATACAAGTGCTAACAAGTTTTCAAAATAGGTGTTAAAAGTTCCTCTTTAAAACACCAAGATCTATCAATCAGATTACGGAGCTGGGGCCTTACCCTTGCCGGAACTTGAGTCACCTACAAAACACAATACTGAAACATAAGCTAACGTTTAGTGAGCATACTAGCTGAAATCAAATAATCATACAACATGGATAAAGTCTCCCCAAGAAATCTCGCTTCCAAACTGTAACACCTGCAAAATTGTAATAAACTGTCATTGTATTGGAGTATAGTTACACCATTATCGTACATACCCCCAACACTATTTTGGTTTACAACTACACCACCAACGTAGCTGAACACACTGTTACTGTTCTGGTGCATATACACCAATGCTATACAATATATATATATATACACACACACATCAAAGCTAACTCACATAGCAAAGTTATCATTTAATAAGTATAAATCATAGATACTTACGTATTGTTCATTCAAGATAAATAGTACATTAACCTCGTATCTGATTACTGTGCTAAACAAGTAAATCATTCTTTTGAGTATCCAGACACCTCACTATACCAAAGAATAGGCTAAACATTACAAATTGAGCAAACCGAACCGAAAATGGGCTTACACAGGTCGTGTACCCATCTTGACCGAATTCTCTCAACAGAATCGAATTCCGGCTACTAAACCAATGAGTAACTAAACCAAATTGCTTTAGATAAAGCTACTACACGACCGCGTAACTCAACACGGGCCGTGTTCCTATATGCTATATGGCCGGTCATCGTCTTAAAACATGTACACGGGCCATGTACACGGGCCATGTACACGATCGACCAACAACTTTTTGTGAAGAACACAGCTGTTGTTCTTGAGTTTAAAATCATTTTCTATCGATTTTAACCGTACATATGTGTTTCTCCTCACCTCAAACACCCTAAAACATTCTAATGACAATAACAAACTCTCTTACTTTATGATTCAAGCTTTGAATCACTTTAGTCCATAAAAACATCAAAATTAAACACACAAAGCATACTTTGATGCTTATATAACTGATTTGCTTATGTTTGGATGTAAACTTGGTTGTACTATGATCAACTTCTTGAAATATTACTATGGAAGCTCTTAACTTGGTTGTAAATAAAGTGTGTAGGTATGTTTGTGTTTTCTGTGAGCCAAGTATCAAGTTTTGCTTATATACACAAAGCTTTGGTCAAATGACCAATCAAGCCCTTAACTTATCATCTTTCATTTTGACGATTTTCACCCCTCTAATTCATAAACACCTCTTAACATTTATAACACTTGTCTAAAATAAACTTTCAAACTTTGGGACGTTACAATGCATTCAATCTCGTTTAAACCCAAACCAAAACAAAACACATTGTTTCAATCACAAATCATTCCTAACCCCATAAAAATATACCCTATTAATTCAGTTTATATTCATTGAGTATTAATGGATTAAATCTCATAACTCCTTCGGCTTGTTCATGTTTCTCGAACTCGTAGATCCCACACAAAATTCAAAATCTTACATACAAACATCAATAAAACAATACCTACATGATCACAATAGTATGAAGAACATTACTTGATTGATCTCCTTTTGATTACTTGCAAGAATGTTGATGATTCGTGTCTTCCTCCTCTCGGCTTTCGACCCGTACACACACAAACACACACTCACACACAGAAGTTCAAAATGAATATAACATTGGGGGTTGTGCTCTAATTCCAAATTTTTATACATTTTTCATACTTTAAAAATTCTCATCTTCAATCCCTTAACTTTTAATCTATTACATAAAAGATAACCAATTATCAATAACCATAATGATAAAAATTTCACATATTATTTATATCACATTCTTAACATTTTAGTACACGATCATTACATACAGATAACATGTCATTCTTTGTATTAATTAAAAGAAAATGCATAATCTAGCTTGATTAGAAGAAATTATAAAATTACATTAATTAAAAAAAATCATATAAAGATAGTTATATTATTATATAATTTTCTGTTTATTAAAATTTAGCATGTAAATTCATTTAACCATATAACATTAAAATGGATATGTAAAATAATACTAATTTTAAGAATGTTATTAATTGATTATAAGTAGAAATACAATAGCACCATAGAAAGCATGAATAATGTTTAATATAGTCCATAATTAATTCATAGTCTTAAGGGACTAATTTTAGCCTTTAGATCAATGACATCAATGGTCCAGATTGCATTTTAAAATTTTGGGCGAAGTGGCATTTTCGTAATTCACATGCGATGCTTTTACAAATCACATGTGATTGTATACTGAATCACCTGTGATTTAATATTAAAATTTTAGGACTATGTTTTTTTACATGGACTTTATTGAACACAACTCTAGAAAGCATATTGAATCATGAGTCCTCTATATATGCATACCGGACACAATCACACAATATATAAATAAATCTCTAATCCTAATATATTCTTATAAGGAAATTGTCGGAAAATATAACATAAATATTAAAATTTATAGTGTAAAAGTTTTGAAAGGATTTAAAATTATAATTTTTTATAAAAAAAGGAATCTTGACCAAAAGCATTGATTTTTACCAAATCAAGATGCCCTTTTTAACTACAATACTTTTTTCGTAACAAGCCGATATTTACAATACTTTCTTAATAAGAAAATTACGCGTTGTTTTTATTGATAAATTTTAATATTCATATTACGTTTTTTGATAATTTATCGTGTATTCTATGTCATGTAATGTATTATAGTGTAATATATTGGTTTGATTTCATATGTAACATGATCTCTATTTAGGCTGTGTTAATTAAAAGACGTCAATCTTGACTTAGAATATGCTTACAATATTCTCGTTTATTCCGTGGATTAAATTTATCAATAATTTGATATTTATGGACCCCACTGAGTTTTATATATATATATATATATATATATATATATATATATATATATATATATATATATATATATATATATATATAATATCTCTAAACAAGAAATGCTGAACTGTAAGCCTAATGCCCAACATTTTGTCATCGTCTCTATTATCCTAACTTTCAAGATTCTTACAAACTAATTATTATTTATTATTATAAATATAATAATAATAATGTAATCAATTTCTAATTAATCTTTTATATCATCGTTAATTTGGAAGGTTTTATCTGCTGAGTAATGGTATTGTTTTTGTTTAGAGATAAACGGCACTGTTGTATAGTAATAGACAGTGGTGACGATCTCACGAAACAGGTTACGAAGTCGACATGACTCGGTCACACCTCTATATTCGGCCTCTAACACTAGAGTCGGAGACCATTTGTTATATTTGACGGCCATGAAATATGGTTGACACAATAACCACTAGTTCAGGGGCGGACCCAAGGCAAAGACAATGGTGGCACGGGACACGATCCAATTTTGTCCGTGTAATGTAAATTTCGATTTTTTCGAGACGGTGCTATCATCCATTTCAATTCTTAAATCCGGTGCTATCATCCATTTCAAATCTTAGGTCCGGTGCTACCATTTATTTCAAATCCTGGTCCGCCCCTGCACTAGTTAAGCATCAAGAGCAACCGCCTGTCTTAGAGGCATGCAACTATAAACCCAAGTCAAGAGTGTGATGAAGAGAGCGTAAAATACGTTTCGGACCATTAATTCATTATCATTAATCTACAAAATATATGTCTACAAATTAATAGACATACACGAATAATCACCACCAGAGTGAGACAAGTATGTAAACGAGGTGTTGTTTGTTTTTAAAGACATAAATGTTTTATATGTACATGATATGGTTTAGAAAATTTTAAATCTGAAAAAGTCTACGAAAAAATAAGTAATTTTTTGGTTCTCAGGATAAGCAAATATAAGACAAAATAAAGTATAATGTCTGTGTAAAATCAAACAAGCTTTTTGAAAACGTTTGCGGGTGGGTAGACGCTTGACGTTTCTTTGATGGTTAAACCAAAATTGAACGAAAACTTTTATGATTAAACCATTATATAAACAAAGCCGGATATTTAGTGTTAAAGGTATATCTTGTGGCTCTAAGGGTAGGTGCGACCAAATTAATAGGTGACAAGATCCAAATCCCTTTCACACTCCAATTGTTTACATCTATTAAATAACGAAAGCAACCTGCAGGAATTGCATGATTGAATTTAAGAGAAGATCTCCTAAGATTTTTTTATTATTATTATTTTTTTTTAACTTGTCTTGTTTTTGTTTAGGGAATGGGCTATCGGGTTGGGCCAAGCCCATATATGCCACAACGATGATGATTGATAAGCAAGGAACCTAACTAATCTTCATGGAATCAATTAATGTTTCCTTCGTCAAGCCTTTTGTTTCTTTCCCTTGAAGAAGATGATTCATGTATGATATATAGATTCTTATATATATACTAGTGGAGTACCCGCGCAATGCGACGGCGGCGAATAAAGAGGAGGTTGTGATGAGTTTTGTGCAGAATAATCACAAAGAGCTAATATGAGTTTGTGAAGATTCTTTGCGAGAGCCACTTTGAAATTAAGAATTAAATTGCTAACTCTGAGTTATTTGTCTTTCGGTTTGTTGGAAGAGTTTTGTCACATGACTGAATCATGAAGTTGCTGATTATATATATATATATATGTATGTATTTATGTGTGTGTAATGTTTCGTAGTTCCAATTATTATGTAATTGAGTTAGAATGCAATGTTTATAAATTTCAACTCTTTGACTCTTTCATTTGTTTGGTGTTTGTGAAATCTCTTGAACTTGATTTATTGAAAACAGGAATTTAGGTGATCTCATGAATCAACAGTTAATATTAAAAATAAATGATTAGACTTAATTCAGTTATAAGTATGGTGATCTTATGAATAAAAAGTTAATGTCAAAAATATATTGTTAGAAATAATTCAGTTATAAGTATTGGTTTAAATTCATTAATTGTCGGTTATGTTTTCAATATTTATTTGTTTAAATTCATTAATTGTGGAGTTAAAAGGAGGGGTAAATGAGAGGTATAAAGGAGAGGTATTTTAGTAAATTTACTTTTCTTAAAATTAAGAGTTTTTTAGGTGCTAAATGCATTATATAGGAGTAAGATATAGTGGTCGAAAATTTCATCAAGCAAAGCATCAACCAATTTATTATTATTATTATTATTATTATTATTATTATTATTATTATTAACATAGAAAACGGATGGGCTTGTAGATTCATCATACATCTCAAACATTCAACATATACAAGAACTTACATTTATCCGTGTTTTTCTCGAGTTGATCGAGGAGAGCATGAGTCTAATAATTGACGCAAATCTAGCTCTCCGACGGGCTAGGACACGAGTACATATGTTACTATCCAGAAAAATGTATTTCATCCCTCTCTATGTCCAAATTTAGAATTGATATGTTTATATATTCACTACAAGAAAATTATATAAAAACACAAAATAGTTTTTGCAACAACTCCAGAGACCAATTTGTAATGCCCTAATTTTTTTAAAATAATTAAATAACTAAATAATAATAACTCAGAATTCAATCATCAAAATTTATAACTACATTCACCCAAATTCAAAGTACTTGATATTCAAAGTATCGGAAGCTAAACATAAAGTGTTTCATCTTTAAAATCAATTTTTAAGAAATGTTGTTGCTTTGCCATCACGACGGAGCTTTTCCCTTGTCCTTACCCAAGAAACCTGAAAGGATATGAACAATGATGAGTAAGCATAAAGCTTAGTGAGCAACACAACGTTCATACCTTATGACTGTCAACACAGCTTCAGATAAGAGCACATAAGGCCCCCTCGGCCAAGGCGTCCACAAACATCAATAATAATGGTCCACCCGACCAAAATGCCCACCAACATCAGATAACCCCACTCAATTATCAGTACAAAATAAAATCAGTCAGCACATCAGTAAACATAGAATCACAAAACCAATACATGACACAGCTAGTCTCACTAAGAGACTCAACCCCCTGTTTTCGATTCACAGCTAGCATCGATTTACGATTAGTTCAAGTTGAAATTGTGATTCATTACATACATGTGATTTACGATGCTACATCTACCAAGAACATATGCAATTCAACAAGCACTAACCTTACTTCCCGAATCAAATCTCATTCAATACTTAATCATTTCATCTAATTCATGTTCCTATAAACTCCTAACATCATCCAGGCAAATCCCTATCATTTAATTGTGCTTCCATTACGTTTCATGAATCCATAACCCATTCTAGTTCTCGGTTTTGTAGTATGGTTTGACAGCCATTAAAACAAATTCAAATCCTTATTAGTTCTCAATCAAAACAATCCCTAATTGATAATAGATGATTAAGAATACTAACCTGAATACCTGATGCTTCTCTTCAATTTCCACAAGGAATGATAGATGATTGCTCTTTGATTCGGTCTCTCTCTCTCTCTCTTGACCGTAAACACACCCACGCACAGTGCACACTCAATAGAACAATAGCGGCTAGGAAACACTAACCTAGGGTTTTGTGCCTTAAAATGTTTAAATACTATTCCTAGTCTTTAAAGTGTCAATAATGGTCCCTTGACTTTCTATGGATCTAAACTTGTATCACAACCATTAAATAAATAAAGTTCAATTTATATTAAATAAATAATTAACCCCAAGATGTATCATTCCAATTCTAATAATAATTTACAAGTTTAGGAACGGGTATTACACCATTCAGTTTTTAATTTTAAATGATAAAACATCATTCTTCTTTAGTGCAATTCAAATATGAGATCTGGAAAAGGTGAACAAATTCAATTCTAAATCATTCTTCAAATTTCAATCATTTATATAATGGGACTAAAAATCTCATTTTTTAGAAAAGTAGTCAAATATAAGATTGGTTCTCGTAATAAAAATGGTTCTCAAATGAACTTCTTCCATTAGTAGAAATATGAATCAAGGATTATGAATCAACATGATTTTTTATACCAGAACCGAATCAACTCGACTTTAAATGGGTAAGTATGTGTATAGATAAACACACAATTAAAATGTAAACCGACAAAACACGATAAGGCTCGTTGACTTTGTATGTCGAGTTTTTTTAACACTCAAACTCAACTCAAATGTTTAACTGAGCTCAACCAGACTTAATATTTACTAATTTGCTCCAGTTGATATGCTTTAATTAATTCTTTTTATAAGCACTTTACTAGTTCGACCCGAATGGATTTTCAATAATATTTAGACCAAGTTTACACATATAACCAACCTTTCTTTAAACGTTACTAGCGAGTTTGACCCGAATCAGTTTTAAACGGTTACCGACCCGACCCTTTTACACAGAAAACGGACCAACATCTATAAACCAGGGAATATAATATGTAGGGGCAATTTCACATGTGCATGTATGGTGTTTCAATTCAACTCTCATTTTTCCCAAAACTCTTGCCAATTGAACCGTTCTTCATGTTTCTTACCAAACTTCTTTCATCACAAACACAAAAACCAAATCACAATTCAATCATAACATTTCAATTTTCATATATCTTCTACCTACCATTAATCTACAGTCTGCTTCAATTGATGCCATTAACAATTCTAAGCTAAATGGGTCATCCTTCTTTCATACCACAATTGCTCTCCATCTTTTTCATATTCTCAAACCTGCATTTCGCTGCAGCTGACATTAAAACCACCCGAATCCGCCATGATTCCCGCCCGATGATCTTGTTCCAGAAATTCGGGTTCACGTCCAACGGTCTACTCTCCGTCACCGTGAAACATATTTCTTGGAGATCGAAGAACAAAAATCAAGAATTAAACCTTTCTTCCCTTGGATTTTTCCTTGTTAACGACACATCTTTCGCAAGAATCTTTAACGAATCACAAGAAACCAAAGGATTCTGCCTGCTATCGAGCCATTACGTTAAGCTCATATTGAAAATGGACTCCCTTGGACCTGTTGTGGGTTCCCCAAGAACCTATAACGGGTCCATGGTTATTAACGAACCAGATGAATATCACTTTGTTTTCAACAATTGCCAGCCCGAGTTTGAGCTGTCAATGAACGTTCATACAGAAATGTATAACATCGAAAAAAATGGCGAAAAGGATTTCCTTTCTGTGGGGCAAAGCCCTTTACCCGAACTTTATTTTCTCTTCTTTCTCGTGTACGCAACGTTCTTCGCGATGTGGGTTTTTGTCTGTGCGAAACAGCGATCGATCGTTGGAAAGATTCATCTGCTTATGTGTAGTTTGCTTTTATTCAAATCTATGAAAATGTTATGTGCTTCAGAAGATTATATGTTCATCAAAACCACAGGAACACCTCATGGTTGGGATGTTCTGTTTTACATCTTTGGATTCTTTAAAGGGGTTACTCTGTTTACTGTGATCATTCTAATAGGAACCGGTTGGTCGTTTTTGAAACCGTATTTGCAAGAGCGCGAAAAAAACATGTTGATCTTGGTGATACCGTTACAAGTTCTTGAAAACATCGCGGCGGTTGTGATCGGGGAGAGTAGCCCCGCATCGAAAGGTTGGTTTACTTGGAACGAAATGTTGTTGAGTATTGATGTTGTTTGTTGTTGTACGGTTTTTTTCCCGATTGTGTGGTCGATCCGAACGTTACGAGAGGCTTCCAAGACCGATGGGAAAGCGGCTCGAAACCTTAAAAAGCTAACGTTGTTTAAGAAGTTTTATATGGTTGTGATCGCGTACTTGTATTACACGCGGGTTGTGGTTTCAGTTATGGGTTCGGTTTTGAGTTATGAATACGAATGGGTGGCAATGTTAGCGTCAGAAGGAGGAAGCTTGTTGTTCTACTTGTTTATTTTTCAGAACTTTAAACCAAGTGAAAAGAATCCATTTTTGGTGACTCATGATGGAGATGAAGGTGTTCAAATGATGGAAAAAGGCAATCTACTGGTCAAAAACTAATAATAACTTGAGATTGTTGGTATAGTTTAGATATACATGAGCACGATCGAGCGATCGAACTTGCAAAATCCGTTGTTAGTATTAATTAACAACGGATGTTGTTGTTAATAGATGTCGTAAGATTTCGAGTTCGACTCTTAGCTACATGTTTACTAGTTACTTGAAGGGGGTTAGAGGGGCAAAATTGATAGGATTCATGGAAAAACAGTCATTTTTGAAGGAATTTGTAAATTATAGTTAGGTCAAAGGTGATGAATACGATGATGATACAGAAAAAACAAGTTTAAGGTTATCCATTTAAGGTTATTGTTTTCCTAAATTCATATTAACTTTTTTTTTCCATTCATCCACGAGAACAAAGCGAATTGAATAATTCAACATCAAAATAGTAATGTGATGTATCTGGATGTATGTTTCTAAACAGTCACTAAAAACAGCAACAAAAACCTCCGTCTCGGTCGGTCAAAGCCACACAACAATCTCCGGATCTTCATTTGATTGTTAGCTGCAACTTATAGATATCGTTGCAGAGTTAACCGTCACTACTTCAGTGCCTTTTGGGTTTCCCAAATCCGAAATCCAACTCATAAAAATTAAGCTTCGGTGCTCCGGTCACCCCAATGATCATCGTCGGCTTCATATCCGCAATCAAACCCTCCATAACTCATGATATTTCGCTATCCCATCCTTATCACACAAAATCTTGTACAAATCTTCTCCTATTAGCTTAACTGCGGTCAAGAATCCATCTTTTCCGATCAATAGACTTGTTTTTCCGATCAAAATACACCCACCAAGACAGTTGCCGAAGTAGGCTGCAGGTATCGGAGGATCCATACGCGCCCTAAATTCTATTGGAAAATAGAGCATTTGTGCACCATCATTCCGTGATTCGCAATGCAACTCCCGTTGACACGAGAAAAAGAACGACATGTAACCCATAATTATCATTTAAAATATTATAAAAAAATGATTATAACTCTTAAGTCATAATAACACAAATATATGTTGGGAGAATTTTATTGAAAAAACCATGATAAAGATTGATCTTGCTTGCAAATTTATTGAAAAACACATTGCAAAGATTACTGGGAAAAAGAGAATGATGATTCCTTATAAAAAAGTTATTCGCTGGAAAAAGTCATCTAGAAAAACTAGTGGTTACTAAATTGATGATAACGAGTTTCTAATAGCCCATACCAGGTGCCGGGTAAAAAGCAAATTAATATATCAACTTCTTCCATGTATCTAATTGATTTTCTTTAAAATGTTACCGAATGGTATTCATATTTCAACATTGTCACACAAAAGTCGTTCAGACCTTTTTATAATAGCAAAAATCATATAAATTTACAATTTATTAAAACTTCAGAACTCCAGCGAAATAGTTTATGAAACTTACTTATCATTTAATAATTTTAGTTTCCAAAGGTTCTTAATACGAGTCAAAGTGGGTTTGTAGTTATAATTAGAAGCCGAGAAGTTAATTGGCTGAGATAGCTTGTAGTTGTGAAACTTAGTGCTCCATGCAAACTTAGCTCTCTCACTTTATCTTCTTCCCTGTTTGGCCACTTCCCTAACATAATTTTCACCGGACAACCATAACTGCCTATCTCACATTTGATTTTCGCCCCTTCATAAGTCTTTCAACCACAACATCATTGTTGTCATCGCATAGTATTTCCGCCACTCTAGTATTTTTAATCTCCGTCTATTGCCTAGATCTATCGTCGACAATGTCCGGATGTGCTTAGTGCGTTTTGTTGTTCAAATCTACTCTTGTATCTCGGATCCCTACTGATCTATTTTGGACTCCAGCATACCGCCGTTGCTTCTACTACCATTGTCGCTAATATAAGCAAATATTGCCGTTGCCTCACACGTGATTACGATCTTCAAACATCGATGGCAATTTTGTTTTCTTCTTCCTAATATCTCATCATTTCCTCTTCGTATACATTAATCACTCTAGAAAAACTTGAATTTTTTTCAAAATATAGGTGGATCAATATATTGCTAGATAATGAGGATAGATAAATGATTGAGTGAAAAGACCGAACTACCCTTACAAATCTCGCAAGAAAATATCTCTCTGCTTTGTGGATTAATATATAGAGTAATGACACACAAAGTGAAATTTTAATAACATACCACTTATGTTTTAATAGAAGTTCTTAGTGAAAACTTTATAGTATTCAATTATCTCTATATAAAAGCAAAAGAAAAATGACATAAAGGAATTTTACGTGGTTTGATCAATACGCCTATTGTTAACGGACAAATCAGGTACTATGACTTCAAATGTTATAACCCTAAACACTAGCAACTATTAGGCCGAACCCTATACAGAATAAATCCGAAAGTCCATGACGTGGGAGAAAGAGCCTCCACATCTAGGAATGTCAATGGTGTAGGGTTCGGGATGAAGTAGGCTAACCTCGTCTCCAAACCCAATAACTAAAATTGGTCCCGGTCCCACTCATTCTCCATCAAAGATCATATCAAAAATGTCCTATTAAAGCTACAGCTTACCCAAACCTAGTCCTATTCACGTTTCTACCCCGAAAACCAAAGTTCTAAATAATGTGAGCCGTGGTGTGTCAGCATGGTTAAGCCTCAAACCTTGGACGTCATGACGAGGTCAAAGAATTTCACAATGTGTGAGTTAAAGAGATAATTCATTATATAAGTTATAAATATGTATATAAAATTCTACAAATAAAAATGAAATAAACACATAATTATAGTTTTTTGACGTAATTTATCAATCTTTTTCGTTGTTTTTAGTATATTCAACCTGCATAAACTATATATATTCAGATCATATGGCTTAGTACCTTTATCACGGCTAAAAATACAACTAATAATGAGTAAAGACACGTCAAGTTTGGTCTTAGCGTACGTTTAACCTTACATCTAAGCACATCATGTCGTGACAGCATAGTCAAGTCTTAAATTCTAATGGAGCCATAACGAAGCCAAGATAGAATATTTTATAACGATGCCAAAAACCCTTGTCAAATGTCAATCCCTTAGTTTACTACAAATATTTACCATTCCAAATGGCAAAATATGGTTTATTATTCGATCCCAAACGAGCCGATATCACAAAACAAAGAAAACGGTCATATCTTTTAGTGGCCAAGAACTCACACCCCCAAAAATGGCGTCTTCTCTAATTCTTCTCCGACTACAGCCACCGCCACCGCACTCTTCCCCTTTCATTCTCCGCAGTCTTCATCCAATTCCATCTAATTTCAATCCCACAAAGCAATTTCTCTCTTTCAAACCATTTTTATCTGTCGCAACAAACGCCGTCGCTGAATCATCCGACTCTTCTAAATCCGTCGACGCACCTGACCTCCAATTCCTCCTTCAAGAACTCGCCGTAATCTTCACACCCATTATTCTACGTTTCATACAAAGAAACCCTAATTTTGAATTCGTTGATTACTTTTGATTTACTTTTTTGTAATGAGAATTAGATAGAATCATGTGGGGTTATATTGGATATCTATAAATACATTGACAAAAATCATAAATTCTTTTGTGGGTTTCGTTGATTTGCTTTGATTTACGTGTTTTTATAACAAAATTGGATGTAATTTTGTTGGGTTTTGCAGGATAGTTTCAATCTTCCACCTGATTACTTTTCTCAGCTCCCTAGTGATCTTCGTCTAGACGTTAGTGAGATTCTGGATTGTTATTCTATGGATTAATTAATATTCATGATTTGAACATGGGTTTGGTGAATTTACTATCTAGCTGTTGTTCTTACCAATTTGAGTGAAATTGTGTAGCTCAATGATGCTGCTTTCGATCTCTCGAATGGACCAGTGATAGAGCAGGTTAGGAGTTACATTTACTTCAATCATTATATCATGTTTGTGTGGGATTTTTACTATTGTTATAAGCTCATTAGCAATAATTATGCTCAAGTGTAGTTAGAGATATCAGTATATAAGTTCGTTGACCGTTTAAAAAAATGTAACGATTGTGAATGCGTAACTCGATTTATTGTCCTATGATGAAATTTTCAATCACTAAGAACATATCTTGGGTTTTGATTATCTTTTGATGGCAGTATAAGTAGGAAAAGGAACTTGATAATTGACTAAATATAGATTGAGGATATGCTGAACATATACAAAAACCATAGAAAGTTACAACCAAATTCACTTTGTTTTGCCTTTCATAGAATAACATATGAGTTAATGCACATTCTTTTTTACTAATTCTACAAATAGAAAACTGTGGTAATTTTTCATAGTCTGATATGCAAAGGTTTGACTTTAAAAGTCAAAAATTGTATGATATGAAGAGCCTATGAATATGTAAACTCACTTTGTTAAAAATTTCATTAGTGTGGACAAGAGCTGGGAATGACATTGCTAAACATATCGCGAGCCTGGGAGTCTGCCGATACGCTGACTTCAACAGCTTTGATCAACAATATCCCTCCATTAGTCAACTCTTTGACCAGCAACAACAAATCAGGCAAGAGTAAAAGCAAAAGCTATGCATATGAGTTCCATTTGCACAAGGGCTTCCCTCTAAGCTGATTTGTATCTTATTGCTAATTAGCACTCGGCAAACGTTTGACCTCTGCTGGAAGAAGGTTTCAATCTATGGGACAATATGGTCAAGGTGAACTCCAAAGGGTAACCTTTTGAATCTTTAGCTATTTGCACATACGAGTATAGGTGGCGATTCAGGCCTGTTTTACTTTCAGAAGGTTTGTGTTTTATCTCAAGTGGGTCAAATAAAACAATTAGTGAGAAGGGGATCGGGAATAGGAGTTGAAATTGCCTAAAGCCTACCTCCAAAGTCGTTTGACTCAAAATCTTAGTTTATTGTGGTAATAAGTATGTTTATTGCAATCATAATTGACACATTAGTTGATTGAGAAATACTAATAAATGGTGGAATAAGTAAATAACTGTTTGCTGGTCTACTTAACATGACTAGGGATGTAAGTGACCCTAGCTATCGTGAGCTATTCAAGCTCGACTCGTTAAAAGCTCGATTTGAGCCAAGCCTAAACAAGCTCGAGCCTAGCTTCATAAAGTGAACTTTTTTTTTTGGCTCCGAGCCTAAACGAGTACGAGTTATAGACATATAATAATGTATATACATAATTATAATAAAATTTTAATAATTATTATTATTGTATATGTAACTATAATTTCAAATATTTGGAAATAAACATATATATACATAAAACAATTAAATAATAAATATATTTGATAAGCGAGCTCTATAAATTTACTAATGACCTAATCTTGAGTTTTGCACATAAGACTCAAAATGAGCTAGAGCTCTCTAAAGTTAAACGAGTTGAGCTCGGGTTCGTCTCGGCTTGTTTACACCCTAAACTTGAAATATTTCAACCTCAACCCTTTTTGAGGCCATTGCTTAGCCCGTCAATCTTGGCACCGCTAGTTTTTAACATCTCTACAACTTTACGGTACACATTTTTGAAGGAGTGATTAACACAATAACAACAACAGTACATAATCCCACCTAGGTGGGGGGTATGAGGAGGTCAAATGTAGACAAACATACCTCCTCTACCCAATGGTAGAGACACAGCTTCTTGAAAGACCGCCAGCTCATAAAGTGTCATTTAGAAGTTGTAATGTATGTGAATATGTTATAAAATTAAGATTAATGGTGGAAACTACCAAAATATTATTACGCTAAGTATTATTTTAATAATGCTTTTTAAACAATTATAAAAATTTTACTCTACCTTCTAACTATGATAATTACAATTGAGTATTTATAGTTTAATATGGTTTTCTTTTTTTTTGGTGCAGATTTCTAAAGCTTTGATTTCAACTGGAAAGCTTCTATCTTCAACTCCTGTGTCTGAAGCAACCAAGGAAGAGTCGCAAGGCGAAACTCGGATGTTCAAGGTATTTTTTTTATTTTGCATATTCAATGAAAAGTTAACAATTTCTAGTCTTGTGGCCATAAATGTTAAGAGGTAGAAAAATGGGGCTCATGTAACGAATCAAAATAGATAATCTTGGGCGTTAACAAGTTAGGTCAATTAGGTTGACCCGATACATTTTTTTTTTGTCCAAATAGCTTTATATTTTCTTTTTCTTTTTTTTGGGGGGGATTTTAAATGGGTAACTTTCGTACCTGTTACCTTCGACCTTACCTTTTTCACTTACCTGTTAGACATAAAACATTACCTAAACCAACCCATTTGTAAGTAAACGGGTCAGAAACTTACAACCTGTAACAAAAATGGTGATGTTAATTGAATTTTTTTTTTAATGTTTTGCAGTTTGGAGAGCTTCAAGTTGAACTAACACGAGAGAAAGCTTACATCGGTGCAGTAATTGGCTTTGTTTACGGGTAATTGTCGACCATTTAATCAGTATTTTATTTCATACTTGTAACAACAAATAATTCCTGGTTTGAAATGATGGTATAACCGTAAAAACTTTGAAAAATTTAGGATTATTTCATGGGAATTAAGTCAAGGCATTCAAAATGTACCAGAGGGTACATTCCAGTATGCAAATGAGAATGCTTCCTTGATTGCTCAGGTACGGGTTAACTTTTTTATTATTTTTTTGGTGCGGGTTGAAACAGTTTGGATCGGGTTAACCAAAATAACTTCCTGTCCTAAAATTATTATTTTTAAATAATTAGTTATATATTGTAACAAATTTGATTTCAAAGAATATATTATTTCGGAAATTTATCTAGTTTTTAGTTAAGTAAACAGGTCGAAATATCCAATTGCGGATTTACTTGTTTGTGAAGTACGCAATGTCATAACACTAATGTGCTATACTAGATTAAGAGTACGAAGAATTTGCTTTTTTTTTAAAGCGATTACATGGAGTTTGTTGTGATATTAAATAAAGAAAACAGCGCGGGATAACAGTTTGGTAATCATGCAGTCTTTGCGTGGAACTTTACTTGTTGTCTTTTACGGATCAACAATTTTGTCTGGTTTTGCTACCGCCGGGCTACTGTTACTTTCACGACAACTTAAATCCGGAAAAAATTGAGATTCTACAAGACATTTGGGCACGTTTAAGGTGGCTATTGCGTGTTATGAAGTTACTTATGTTGGCATATTTGATATTTATGACAATAAGAGTGATGTTTGTGCATACTTGTATATTATAGTGACATAATATCGATATTATAGTTCGGGAAAATGTTGCCATTTGTGGCAAATTTGCTATTTTGTGATTTGGGTTTGCGTTTTCTTATCTTTAACATGGGGACAAGATATATACTTCTAGCAACATCTATTTTATATGTTTCCGGCCTTCCATACTGATAAGCATTTTAAATAAAGTTTGTAAGTATAGAAACAACTATCATAGATGTTTCTAGCTACACATACTTTTTTTCCCTTTTAACATGTTTCGAATTTCGTCTACATCTAGGCAAAATATGACATTATATGAATTTTGTTCATTAACAAAAGAAATTCCCAAATATATTCAATGATTTCCCAAAAATAACACACTTGCACGAATACAAATAAATCAAAAATCCAAACCAAATCATCAATTCGGGTTTGGATTCTTGTCTAAGGATTCCAACAACAACAATAACCATATTTCCCGGTTTGACCCTGGATGTGCGTACACTCTCCATAGCTCCAACCGCGAGGTTTGCATTGCGCGGTGCAAAACGCGGCCGCTGATCCCCATTTACACTCCACGTCCGTACAATATTTTTTGCCATCCCAATTAGTAGTATCAAAACCTGCCATAAGAAATTTGGGCAACATTCAGTAATATATGTGTTGCAAAAGAAAATATTTGTTCCATGATATGTGATTATTCTAAAAATATTTCAAAATCTACATAAAAAGCTTTACTTGAATATATTTATTATATAAAAATATAGGGGAAGGTTCATTTGAGAACCGTTTTTATTGCGAGAACCAATCTTAGCCGTTGATTTTGGATAATGGAATTCATGGATGAAGAGCGTGGAGGGATTGAGTGTGGCAGGGTGCATATAAGGAATTCATGGGTGGGCAATCCAATAGAAGGAGGGAGAATTAGACGGCTAGGATTGGTTCTCGCGGTTCTCGCAATAAGAACGGTTCTCAAATGAACTTTTCACTATATTAGTGAGAAATAATTGCAATAGTTACCTTGAGTTGTGATTGTTGAGATGAGAATCAGAAGGAGAATGAAGAACTTCATTGGATGTTTTCTTACCTCCTCCTCCTCCTGTTTGTTTGTGTATATATAGTTGGGAAAATGAATGATACATTTGTTAAATATGGAAACCAAATATCTTTAAGAATCTTAAATATATTGTGTCTTAGGATATGGATACTCAGAATATTGATTACTTAATTATAATAATGACCTTAATATACAATTTAGAATACACACAAATAAAGGTAGGGTTAAAAAAATGTAAAGAAATTTTCTTGGTATAATAATAATAATATTATGTGTAGTGAATTAATTACCCAAAGATAGATTGTATTGTGTGTAATTGTTACCTATCAACCTCCTATCACAATTGGTTATTGTGTTAAGTATGGCATCCAAATATCTTTATAAATATCAATTTATTGTTTCTTATGATATTAATTCTCATAATATTGATTAGTTGATTATAATAAAGACCTTAATATAGAATTTAGGATATATACGTACACACACTATAGTATTTTACCCAGTGATATCAAGGGGTACTCTCTCTCTATATATATATATTGAAAAAATCACTTGAGAATCGTTTTTATTGCGAGAACCGTTTTAATCGATCTGAGCCATACAATTTTTCCCCCTTCAATATCATCAACCACCCATAAATTCCTTATGCACCTTGCCACACTCAATCCCTATGTTCTCATGAATTTCACTCACTAAATGAACGTTTAAAATTGGTTCTCACAATAAGATCGGTTCTCAAATGAAATTTCTTCTATATATATATATATATAACCCGGATCAAATGCGAACGTTCACACGCTAGGAACGGATGCACGTCATGGAGGCCAAGTGCACGACTTACAACATCGAAAAAATTGAAAACTCCACGTCGTGGAGTGCAAGTGCACGTCGTGCAATACACACACACACACATATATATATATATATAGGACAAGATGCAGTATTTTTTAAACAAGATGCAATGTTTATTAGCCGAGATGCAATGATTTTAAATATGATTCCTAACTCTAGTATTGTCAACTTACCACCGTTTACACCGATCCCTCCATTTGACTACAATGCCAATAAAAACAATCAAGCATCACAACAATCTGAGGATGATGATGACGAAGTTACTGATTAGTTAGTTTAACAACTTATAATATTGATTAGATAATGATTTATTAGCTTAACTACTTTGAGTACTACTAAACTTTGAACATTGCTCTACTTTGAGTACTACTAAACTTATAATATTGATTACACCTGTCCCTCCATTTGATCTATCATTTGTTAAATTTAGAATGCAAAATCAAAATTCGGGATAAAAATTCGAAAGTCAGGGTCTTTTGCCACGACATAGTTTTTAAAAGTAGCTATCATGTTTTGCTATACGTATACATTTTGGCATAACATGTGGTCTCTAAAACTAATTACTGATTAAATTAAAAATTGTTTTTAGAGACAATTGTCGTGACAATTAAGAAATTAATAATTACTTTTAGAGACCACAAATCATGGCAAAAGGTATTTACTTTTATCGACTACAACATGTTATGTCAAAAGATACTTTCAGAGATAGAACATTTAGAGACGACAGTCGTTTCTAAAACCCTTTTGAGCTGACTTTCGGACTTTTTGACACGACTTTTATGGTCTCTAAAAGTCGCTTTTCTTGTAATGTATATGTCATTTAACGTGTATCTTATATGTTTTATTAATCAAATATTTTTTTAAAAAAAGTCCGTAAACACTTTAAGAGTTATCTAACTAAGCACAAGTGTCAATAATTCACATCACTATAAAATGTTGTAAAGGATTGAGCTAAATTACATAGACACTAGACTACTTCGCTGAGTGTTTTCATTGTAATTTTTTTCAGGTATTTAGGGTATACCCAAATGGAATATAATCTAACCGCTAACCAATCCGCAAATAATACGTGTAATCCAAAATAACTGATTAATTATACTCAATAACCATTTAACCGGCCCGTTTTAATCGAAACTTGAATGGTTCGGTTGGTTTTTTCGGGCATCGATTATTTTCGACATACCTACTATGATCCACAATGTAGATCATCCCCCGTCCTTAGCTTATTGGGTGGTATTAGACTTTAAATACTCAATTATATTTACTATAAGTAGAGGGTACTAATCTATAATGTCTCAATAAGAACTAAAAGTAATATAATTCAAACAATACGTGTTTTCATCTTCTGTGACAATTCAATACAAATACAAATGTATCTTAGTAATCGAGACAAATTTCGTTGTATTTTAGTGTATTTTGATCACAACCTTGCAATATGATTAAAAAAACACAATTATTAAACATTGTATTTGGATTCATGTTGACAACACATCATTATGCCAATAAAACCGTCACAATAAAATATTGTGTTATACGTGTAAACACGAACCCGTTGACTATTGGTTTTGACTTGGCCGGGTTCAAATAGTAAAACAGCAACAATTACCCGTGTCACCAGTTTGACCAGGAAGGTGCAAACATTGACCACGAGTCCAACCACGAGGGATGCACACATTGGTGCAAAACCCATCACCTGCTCCCATTTTGCAAGCTACAAATGTACAATATTTTTTTCCATCGCCATCTGGTTCTATCTCTGTATTTAATTTAATTAGCATAAAAAAATATCAATAACGATCTTTAATTATTTGATTAAAATATTTTTTTCTGTGTAGATCATTTTCTACATTAAATTAATAATATGCTTTTAAATATAACAAAACAACTATATTTATGATTAATTTTGACATTTGAAATACTTTTTAACATGCAACAAAGCATCAAAAGGCTTTTAGCAAATTTTTCAAAAAAAATTGAATTACGTTTTATGTACACGCGGCCTAATTATTTCTGTGATCGTTTTCTGTGCCCTCCCGAGAGCCATCGAGGTTGTTAGCACCCGGCGAGGAGTAAACTCGAGTCGCTTTTGAGATTTCCACGCATAATACTACTATGTCATCGATCTTAAGATGGTTTAACAAAAGATATTTTATCAAAATTTTATATTAATGGCAAAATTAAGAAAGTAATTTTAATAAATCAATATTACCATTAGTAACTAAAGCAAATGTTGGTGCAAGAAGTAGAAGAACGAAGAAGATTTTCTTCATTGATTGTTCTGATGGAAAAAAAATGCTTTGTATAGATGTGTATATATATATATATATATATATATATATATATATATATATATATGTAGAGGCCAAACGGAAAAGGAAAACACAAATGCAATTATTAATTTTGGCATCCAAATATTCTTTTTAATGTAATACGATTAGTTAATTTTAGTTCAAGATTCGATTTATTGTCAATTAAAACAGTACAAATATTTAATTTTCTATTAATGTACATGGTAATGTACGTTAATGATACATAAAGTTGTTGTGTAAGAATCACCTCCCTTTAATTATAAATAATATTCAAATTAGATTCCAAATACTTCAAACCGCATGTAAACATGTATAATATATTTTTTCTTAATTATTATTATATACAATCAACTTTATTTTTTTTAAAACAAGACACAATTAACTCTCATAATCTTCACATTATATACAAGCTGTTATATACTAATAAAATTATGCCAAAGTTTATTGTATACAATGGTAACTAAATATCAGACAAAGATTAAAGTTGTTTGCATACAATTGGATGATTTTAAAAATCGATTGTATTTTTTTAAAAAGTTTAAAGTTAATTGTATATAATATTAACTAAGATAAAATTTATTATATTTTCATATAATTTGTAATTTCAAATATTGCAATTTGGCATTTTTCTTTTATAACTCAAAATGATGAAATATAAAGCAAATTAGGAAATTTCATATCATGTGTGTTATGACGGAATCAAATTTTAATTGTTGCAATTGTGTTTTAAATATAATTTTTTTTAATAAGATGTGAAACTTTTTTATTTAGATTTGTTTTTGTATGTAATACTTAAATTCATTTAGATATAAAAGTGTATGTATTTTACATTGTTACCAAAATCTCATTTAGAATGCTTTTGAGTTATATAAATAAAAGAATATTCAATATAGTACATACTTAATTCATAGTCCTAAGAAACTAATTTTAGTCTTTGGATCAATGACATTAACAGTCCAGATTGCATTTTAAAATTTGGACAGAGTGGCATTTTCATAATTCATATGTGATGCTTTTGTCATATGATTATATACCGAATCACCTGTGATTAAATATTAAAATTTTAGGACTAGGCTTTTTACATGAAGACCGATTAATACATATAATAACGGGTCAAATTTAATACATTTTAAAGAAGATAACCCTTTTTTTAACAATTAAGCTCTTTGTGGATAGCGTGTCTAAATAAAGAATGCCTATGAAATAAGTAGTATTGTTCTTTGTATTGTCCGGTAAATAACTATGTGAAGAGTAGTATGTTACCAATTTTATCATTGTATATTAGAATTCAACATGTTGATTAATGGAGAGCATGGGAGATGATTTATACACAACAAGTTTTTGCCACACATAACAATTGTGACTTTTATAACCCTAGAATCTCACTATCTTTTATTTTTATCCACATATTCAAGGGTATAATGGTCTAAACAACTAATTGTTATGTGTGACAAAAATACGTTGTGTACAGATTATCTCCCTAAAATTATAGGTGAAAATAATATGATGTTTAGTTATAAAAAAGTAATGATTACCACGTAAAGTCATTTCCTCATCAAGTCAAGGTCAAACAAACACACATCGTTAGGAATGAAGCTCCTCCACAAACCGACAAAATAACAAATGCCCAGAGACTAGAAACTGCCCATTTCCTCCATTTTTTTCACCATGAAAAGAAAAATCTCCTATTAGCTGTCTAAAGTTAACCAAAGTCACAAATGACAACTCAAAACGAAAACCTCATCATCATTCATAGTAACCTGTTATAAAAGCAAACACAAGTCAATGTTTGGGGAAAAACACACACACACACGCTGTTAAACGCATTATAAACAAGGCACAAATAGAGCCATGGGTTTATTTGCGTTGTTTTTTATCTCTAACGTGTTAAAATAAAATAATAGCTAAAAGAACTGGTCTAACGGGTCAAAAATTATCCAAAGTGGATTTTCAATGCATTAAACCTGTCAAAATCACTTAACTGAAGAAATTAGATTATGATCGAAGTAATACACTTTTTATATAATCATAAATACACACGAAATACATGTAAAAGAATTAGACAAAGTTATTCGGACCCGTTTTGACTTGCCCAACCCACCAGACCCACCCATTATTCCACCAGTACGTATAATTCATTTGAAGATTGCAATAAACAAAGTTTCTATTATTGCAGTTGACCACACACTAAAATTGTCAAAATAAACAAAATTGCCAAGACAAGATTACCAACCTTGAGCATCTTCTTTCTGTGTAAGTTACATGAGCTTTTCAGTGATGAACTTCAAATCCAGCCCTTTGTTAATACTGTAAAATACATATATATATATACACACAGAGAGAGTTAGCTTGTGAACAAAATTGTGATCCATAAATGGATCAAAAAAGCCAAAGTGTGGGTGGTGTAGATTGGATTGTGTTTTAACGGGTCAAACATGCAAATCAAAAATTATATAGTTGAAAAGAAAATGTGTCAAAAAAGCGCTCAAATTGTATATTTAATGGATACAACCTCCCAAAAAGCTTTATTAAAAGAAATTAGAAATTTAGAATATTATTATAATGATATAGTTTTTAAAATTGTATTTAGCGCAATAAATATTATTAACAGGTCAAAAAACAAACAAAAGAGGTTACGACTCAACCCAACCCAGCCTTGCTGGTTTCAGCCTGCACTAAAAAGCACCTGCTTGAACCTAAACCTTAACCCGTGTCATTACCCAACCCATCCGACTTCCCCATCTTGCTACTTGTAAGATGCTGTGCTAAATCAAAAAAGATAAAGAATACTCACTTGTACAGGAAATCCCCATTAGGATCCACCTCCTTGGCAATCCATTCTGGTACCTTTTTCACAAGAAGCTCTATCTGTTCCTCAATCTCTCCTGCTTAAATAAGATTTTAAAAAACCCAATAACTTGTTTACAATTACAAAAAGAAATTGAGATAAAATAAGAACAAAACATAACAGATTTTTCAAATGTCATTGTCAATACCGCTTTCTATAATGTCCAAGTTATTCATCAAGATCTTGTGAACAAGTTCACTTTTTGTAATTGAAGAACAGTTTGCAGACTTAAACATGTCGAGAATTGTCTCAGCAATATCGGATAAGCAACAGCTCTCATCCTCCACCTAACACCAAAAAAGTAACATAATGTTATAATATCATAGACTAAGAAATGGAAAATGAGCAGGTTAGGTAACAGGTCAAAAGGGGTTCAGGCCAGGTTGGCCATGTAAATTAGCGTAATAATAATGTATAAAAAAAATTTATATACCGTTACTATAGTAAACCATTTTTGTATATAATAAAACGTAAATAAAACAGAACACAAATAACCAATTATTTTGGAACCGTACCTTTGCAGAATAACCTCTAGCAGAAGCGGTTTTTTCCTCCAAAAATGCACCTTCTTCATCAACATTTGAGAAATCAAGGGACCTTTTTGCAAAAGCACTGCTTGGTGTTGCTTTCTGATTCACCATGCTCTTTAACTTGTTATCTTCAGTAGGCACTGATCTCTTTGGAGTTGATAAATCAGGGGTCTCAATCGTTATCTCATCACTTATCAATGGTTTTTTCAACGGTGTGTCTCCATAATCAACTTCTGGAACTATCTCGTGCTTGAATTCATTCAAACATGAACTACAGCCCGTTTCTCTAACCGACGAAGGTGAATTTGGAGATTGTGAGAGTTCTGTTTTTGTGGATTTTTCAACGTCCTGTTTTGAAAAGTGCTGACGAAAAGTTGGAGGAAAATGTGACGGGTTAAGCAGCTCAGATTCATCAAGATTTGCTAGTGTTTCTGTTGGCTTGTCCACAGGCAAAGAGTTTGGAGAAATATTGATTTCTTTTCGGTTAAATGGTTCGGGAAGTTCAGCTTCGGGTACATCACAATCCTATTTTCAGTCATGAATTGTAAGCACAATATGAAAATTGTAAAGTTAGCAACAAAAAAGCTGTCGTAAAGTTTCGTCCGTCATCGACCATTCGGTGGGTCTAGTCGAGTAACAGGTCAAAACAGGTGGCACACTGGCACAAGTCGTCTTGACGCACATTCTTTTTGTATATTCTAAATTTTGTTACAAGTAATACATGTGTTGAATACTATTTTAAATGATACATTTATGACAATAATTATCTAATCATTGAAAAGTAAACTTTTTGGTTATTTTTGATGATTTGACCCGTCTGTAATAAAACATAAACCAAATCAACCCATTCATAACTTAAAGGGCCGAAATATGCCGCTTTTTGAACAACTAAAGCATGCACTATTCCGGTTGCTTAGCATGGTGATTGTTATTGCTTGATGACAAAAGGACAAAATCATCTTATCCTTAAGTCAATTAGGTCTAAAGTTTTTTGAAAACTTAGAATTAGAAATGGGGTAATATACTTACTAAATAATAAAAGAGAGAATTACCTCTGAATGTGTATTGACAAACTTCCAGAGCCTAGAGGAAAATATACTACTGAGAGCTAAATAATCAGAGTGTTCATTGTGCCCTTCAATAACATCAAAACACAATGTAACTTTTATCTCTGGCTCCATGCACAAAGTTGTCTTGTTGTGTAATAAGAACTTATCAGTCTGAACAGCCTCCGGGAGAATAAACTTTATTTGTGCAAGATTTTTATATGAAAACTTCCTGAAAAATATAAGTAGAAATATAATACAGCTTGATAATTTATAATAAGTTTTAGTGAAAGAAATGCAATTACGGTTAGAAAGATAAACTCGATCACTTCTTTTACACCCGTTTTGCTCCTGTTTTAAGTTATTAATAAGAAACTACAGTTAAGAAGCAGGAAAAAAATATCTTCATGAAATACGTTAAAAATAAATAATTATAAATAAAAATTCTCCAATTTTTTGGCTACCTTCCTGTGAGTGTTTCAACTTGCCGGCATATATTACGAAAAGAAGGTAACTGCTTACGCAGATTGAGCAGCCTCAGTGAAGTAGTCATACGATCAAAAAACTCTGAAAGAATTCCATATCTGGTATAAAACAAAAAAATAATAAGAATAATTTGCAGTTACAGATAAGATTGACCTTGATTCGATTAGAGTTAGCAAGTTTTGTATGGTAAATATATAAATTTGTAATCAAATCACATAAATTATTTAGTTACAAAATAACTTTTAGCAAAAAAGTGTTTCAATCCAACCCAGCCTTTCCAGTATCCACAAAAAAAATCCATTTTGACCCATATCCTTTTGACTTGTTACCCAACGTGGCAGGTGAAATTCATGCAAGGTGTAATTAATTAATTTTATGCATACCACGGTAAAACCTTTGATCATTATAAGCATATAAGAGATTGTTGTGGAAAATATACAACTTGAAATCAATCAAATCATACTTATCACGCAAATAGATAATAAAAAAAAAGGACTGATGTCAAGTACAACCAAACCGTCCGACCCAACCCACCAGTTTTGCGTCCTCTAGGTTATAGCAAAATGTGCGTAGTGAAAGACTCACTTCTCTGGAAGTTTAGCAGGTTCCTTCTTGCATCTGAGAGTCAGTGTCTCTTCACTCTTCTCTGGTGTCGGGGATACAAAATTCGCATCAAAAAGTGGGATTTCATTGATATGTGGTTTTTTTATTGGAGTAGAAGATTCTGAGCATGATTTATCACCCACAGGCAAAATGTACTGATGTGATGAGGCAATGACAGTTTGTTTACCCTCGTGTGGGTTTTTTTCCATGGCTTGCCACAAAAAACAAGAAAATCGAGACAAATAGGAATCTGAAAATATAATCAACCACTTAGAATATATAATCAATTACTTAGAAATTCAAATGGAAAAAACCAATGAGCTTGTAGAACTTGAGAAAGTATGTGCACAAAAAGATTATTTTCACTTGAGTGTACAAGAAAATTAACACATTACCCACATATCACTGAGATTTGAATTCTGTATGGTGCCCAAAAAGAGAAGCTAACTAGAAGAAAATATGTAGAAGGGAAGCTGATCAGCGGTTTTGTTTCAATGTGTAAAATATGGTTTGTACTTTGTAGAGTACAGTCTTAACTGTTATAAAAAGTCACATCTCTTATGAATTATGTCAACCTGAGAGAATCATAATGTTGCTACTCTGTTAGATTTAAAATTTTCTGAAATACTAGGGTCATTGCATCATTGATTGATGATTACAAGTTGAAAAAAGCCAGTAAAACCCAGCTTAGACTATTAAGATGGTTTGATTCAAGGATTAGTTGCCAATGCAACAATGCACAAAATTCTTTAAGCAACTCTAACTTAATATTGTAACGTTGATACAAAGATATCCTAATCCTCCATCCCTAAGTAAACCTAGTTTCTTCCCTTTTCAAAATAAGATATGAATTGTCCCAAAATTAAAACACCAAAATCCCAGTTTTGTAATTTGTAGTGATTAATGTGTATTTATCAACTTTATTGGCAAACACATCTCAATTTCTGGACTTCAAGTGTAGCCTGTTAGACGAAATCTTCAGATAATAATAATTAATAATTTAATTCAGAACAGAATAAAAACATAAAGTAGTTTGATCGATAAACAGTAACCTTTATAACTTCATATATATAAGATTCACGACCTTTTAGAACGAAGATTGCTAAATAAAGTAATCTTTCCCTACATATCACTTTTGCAATTGAACAATACTAGGTTTGACACTTAACCCTAAACTTTTTCAGTGTAAGAGTAAACATACAGGATAATTCGACAATTGTAGTTCAAATGCTTGGATGAATGGATCAATCGAAACCCAGAAAAATCTGAGGAAAACCTAGATGAATATGTAAAACTTACATGTATTTGTGAAATAAAAGAATTGTTACAAGATATGCGTACCTGTATTATAGCAAATTTCAAGCTTGCAAACTTTATGCCGATGAGAAAGATTGTTGATTTGAGTCGTTGCCTGCGGCAGTGAGGAGTGGAGCTACGAGTGAATAAAGAGGGGAAATGGGAGGGAATATATGGAGGGCGGGCTGAAATCAAAATTGGGGATTCACGTTATTATCATCTTTCATGAAGATGTAAATTACAAATCTAGCCCTTAATTATAGACTTAATTTTATAAATGATATTCTAACTAATCTTATGTTATAAATTTAGTCTTTTTGTTAATTTGCAAGTATTATTTTTAACTATTATCTTTTTACATCGATAGTTTTTTCTAACGTTTTTTTTAACTAGTTCGATTAATTCTTACAAAAATACTATTATGCCCATATCCTTTTTTATTTACTTCTTAATAATATAACAATTATTATTAATATTAACTAATTAAAATTTAAAATCACAAACCCCCTCCCCTCTTTATTTCATCAACCCCTTTTCTTTCTCTAACCTACCATCATCTTATCTCGCAATGTTGGAGACTACCGTGACCACATGTACTACCAAACAATAGAGTCAATTTTCATTCTCTAGACTAGTTTTATTTTTCTGCAATTTCATTCCCTGTTATCATTTATTTGCAATTACATTCCTTGTACCAAATACACCATTAGGGTTTTGATGCTATGGGCTATGTGACTTGTTCCTGTTCTTGAATAGCGACCATATATGTTCTTATTCGTTCTCTATACTTCCTAAGTCTATTTAATAAAACATGTTCGAGTTTATCTTTTGAACCGGGCATTTTGACCTCTTTTATGACGACTATTATGTCACCTTATAAACTTTAGAGACACAACTGGTTTTTTTCAACTTTATAGATTTCATATAACTTGTATTTTTTACAGGCCCGGCCCAAGGTATCATCGTGTAAGGGGGCATCAATTATTTATATTAGGCCATTAGGCATTCAAAAAACAGAATAGTGGAGCATTGGACGATGTGAATTTGGAAGGAATATTCGTACAAGAAGATCAAGAGGCAACTAGCTTCACACACTCTCACCATCTTCTATTTCCAATGTGAATGTTGGCATTATCTGGATTGCCTTGGAAATTCGTCTCCCTCCCCATCGTTGTTGACATTAATCACCAATATGTTATGCATTGTTCCGTTGCTGCTGAGACAAAGACTCCTTTTGTTTTGTTCTTTGGTGCCAAATTTCATTAAAACGAACGACTCCTTATAGATTTACATACTAGTTAGTTTTCTTTATATGAACATATATCTCTTACATGTTGTAAGGACCATTTCACAAAATTTTATTTTTAAGAACATATATAACTCCTTACAGAAAAATTGTATTCTTCACAAAAGTTATAACTTCAACTGTATTGTTGCTAGATATGTATATTATATTATAAACCATAAATGTAACAAAAGTTTATTTTACCTCAACATGTGAGCTATCTTCATATTCAAGTAGTTTGGGCTTTACCCTTATTGGTTCCCGATCCTCTTGTAAACAAAAACAACAAATAAAGTAAACTTTTACTTAGTAAGCATACTAACTAATCATTTACTATAACAGGTGATGGTAAGAAACTTATATTAACTGTACGACTGTAATTTTGTATAATTTGTATGTCTATAATAACTATACTACGAAGATCCAATAACACATACTGGATCTCCCTCTTTCCTCTACCTGGTACCAAGTCATATCTATAATCTGATCCATATTTAATTTTTGTACTCTATCATATAATCTATATCTAAATTGTACAGTATCACATAGTGTATATCACAAATATATTTCAAAATGCACAATATAGATTCCATTCATCACATGTTTATAATAAAGAGAAGTATACTCACAACGCAGTTGCAAAAATTTTACAATACTCTCCAGTTCAAGCAATCATGTATATAGATCCTCTCTCTATCAATAACAAAGACTAATTAAGAAAACAGTATTTTTGATTCTAATAAACATGCTACACGACTGTATAGCAATCTACACTGGTCGTGTAGTGCTAACCCTACACAACTGCATATGGTTACACGAGCTTCGTAATCTAACATAGGTCGTGTACCATGAACACAGCCAGTTTTGCTCACCCGAATAACTATTGTTTTTGACCAATTTGGTTTCCATAAACTAGTTTTTGACACAACTGAGTGTTTCTTACACTCAAACAACCTATTTGGTTGTTCTTAAAACATGATTTGACATCAATTTTAAAATCAAGTGTATATATATTTTCAACTATGGCTTAAATTACACTTTTAGTCCTTGCACTATTTAGTTTGCTTTTTGGCAGTTTTAGTCCTCATAATTTTCAGACATTATACATATTTAAATAATTAAATAATAAATTAAACTAACATTTCAAACCTTGGGGGTGTTACACATGTCCATTTGGGTTTCAAAAAGAAGAGGAAAAAAATTGGGTGCTGAATCCTAGCCGGAACCGAAAAGAGGTTGAGTGTTTCTCATGATAATGGTCTCCAAAATCATGGTAGGTTAGGGGGTCTGCTTGAAATACATGATTTCTAATTTGTTCCTAGCAATTATGTAGTAATTACGATATTTTCATATTTTGTCTGTTTGATTTAAGACTGAAAAATCAATCAAGTGGTGTTTACTGGTTTGAAATCTTTTTGGTGGGTATAATATTTTGGCTTTTAAAAAAAAATTGTTTGGAGCACTTTCTTTTTTTTTTTGGAGAATTTTCAAATATCACCATATTTTGCTACATAATCATATCATTTTGCAAAGTATTTTTGTTACTTTCATGTTGTACCTCATCATGTAATGAACATACACAATTGTGGGTTCATGGGATTTTAAACACGATACAATATTTGTGTTTAATTTTGAGAAATAAAATATATCTAAGGTTTTTAAGTCATGTAAATTTATTGGAATAGTAGCAGTATTTGTGTCATTGGGGAGAGCCGTAAAAAGTTAAAGAGTAATGCTTAGTGATTGTTATTTTTTGATTAACAAGGGATTAGAAGCGGTTGCTTTTGGTTGTTCTGAACTTGAACGTCTTGAAGTTAACGGTTGCCACAATATTGGCACATATGGGCTTGAGAGTATTGGAAGATCTTGCATGTAAGTTATCCTTTCAATCGATTTTTATAATAAGCTATTATTACTAATATCATCCCCCGCTAGTAAAAAGGCAGTGCAATAATCATATTAGCTTTTAGTTCTAATAAAATTTTACGGTTCACAGTTCACACATATGGGCAATCTTAACTCACTTTCGCATGGGGCATGAAAAACCAATTGACTGACTCTAATCTTTAAATCTTATGTGTACATCATAGTTGAATTGAAAACTTAAAGTAAAATGAAAAAAAATCGAGAAGAACTAGTATTACGAGGAGAACTAGTATTTCAAAGGATGTAGTGGATAGCAAATATTCATAGTCGGTCTTTAGAGGAAAAGTTGAGAATTTTACAAGTATTATTAATCTTAAGATATATCGACAAAAAAACATAATCAAATTCAAGATCATAGAATCATTACTAGGATCGATCGTATGTTGACACGATCCTAGAAATTATTACAAACAACCCAAATCCAAATTCTAATTCGAAAGCAATATGTTTGTTGATCCAACATTATTATTTTAATATAATAATTTTTAATTATACCAAACACATATTTAAATATAAATAATAGAATCAAGTTTATTACCTAGCAGATTATTATGGTAAAAATAAATTTCAATCATACATTTAAATTGAAAATTCAATATTCTTTTAACTTTTAAGAGTTAAAGTTCTTTAATTTTAATTAAGATGATCAAAGATAATTTTATAAATGCCCTTTCTTAAACCTACCGTATTTGCTTATCCTATATTAAAAATATCAAATTTACCTTTCATACCATTTTAAAATATTAAATTTAATAAAATTCTTAATTTTTTTATTTTAAAATATATTATAATCGGTTTAAACTTTTTTTAAATTATAACAACAAATATCTAACTTTATTGCTTCTAATTATAATCGATTATTTGTACAAAAATATTATCAGATCTCGTATCATAATATTATATTTTTACCTTAACGTCTACCCTTCAGGTTGTGTCAATGCTTCCATGATTTGTACGAGTATTAATAGTGTCTTAAACTCTATTTTTTTGTTCTATAATTATTTAATATTTTTTATTAATCTTTAATATTTATATTTATAATTTGTTAAGTTCCAATAATAATCGCTGTGAACCCACAAGCCCTCCCACGGCTGTAAACCATCGTCTTCTCCTTCTCCGACCGGCGGCGCTCTCTCTCCCTGCAATTCATCGTCATCTCCACCTGCGGCACTCTCTCTCTCCTGAAGATATGTCTCCGCCTATTTTGCACTGAGCCCCTCTTCTCTCAGAGTCTCACTATTCGATCAAGGAATCCTGTTTGACTACTCTATTTGCTTTCTCAGTGTCACTTCGACCTTTGCTGTTCGATTAGGAATCCTGTTCGAAATTTTCCCTTTTTCTGTTTGATCTTGTGAAGATTAGCTGTTAGCCTGTTGCAGTTCAACATTTCAACTTCAGCCAGGTTTTGATCTTTGAAACCTGCCATTTTAGAGTTTACTTATTAAATTACGGTTATCTTCTTGAATCTTGAGTTCTTGACCATGAATGTCTAAACTTTAAACTTTTCCTGCATCCGTTTCTACTTATTGAAATTTTGTCTGATGTTAGTAACAGAAAGCACATTCCGCCCATGGATTAAATTTCAAAAGAACACACAATTTAGCAATTTACATTATTATAGGGTTAAGCTTTACTTTGGTTGGATTAGCAGATTCTGCTGGGCTCAGTAGTAACAAATTTCTTAATTAATGGATTACCTGGTTAGTGGATTTGATATGTTTGCAAATTTAAGTTTTACATCTGCAAGTCCTCTATTTAGTATTTATTATCTTCCTTGTTAATCAGTTGATTACTTCTTGTCTTGTTAAAGTCATAGGCTTGTAAGTTGTAACCATTGTTATTTGTTAAGTTAAAGTTAAAAGGCAGTTGCTTATCATCCATAAGCAAATGCTCCATTTAATTAGTTGTATACTTTTATTTGTGACTTTTGGTATAAATTTGAAGTTAAATTGTATGGATGCACCATTCATCATAAATTGATAATTTATATTGAAGACATGAATTATGTATAAATTTCGCAAGGGAGAAGTTCATTTGAGAACTGTTTTTATTGCGAGTACCATTTGTAACCACCATTAATGCTCAATAACAGGGGTATTTTGGTCAATTGTGTCTGGGTGGACCGTCATTAAAGAGCGAGGCTTGATTTTTCCAAAATACCACTCCTTAATGTGTCATTAATGAGCCAATCATTAGTTCTCAAACGAACCCTCCCAAAATACCTCTCATTAATGCGTCATTAATGAGCCATTGATTTATTTTAATCAAGGGCCAAAATTGGTTCTCGCGTTACTTGCAACAAAGATGGTTCTCAAATGAACTCTCCCCTATTTCGCAATAATTAGAAGCGTAAACCAAAATTTACCATAAATTACTTGTTAATAATTATATGTTGCAGTTAGAAAAAACTATATGTGATAAAATAACATATAATCTCATATTTCATAATACTTAGTTTTTTCAAAATTCATGTAACTAAATAAATGGAGACCGCACTGTTGCACCCGACTCTAAACAGCAAAAAGTTCAATATTGGTTAAAGCCTAATTTACTACTGGATGGACCCTTTTCAGACACTTTCAACCCATAAGGTCTGCACCCAACATGCACAGGTTTTTCTTGACCAATATTCAACTGTATTTTTGGTGCCAGCTTGCCATTGCATCTTCATGAGCTAACGGTATCCCCTTAATTCGAGATACTTAACAGTTTTTTTGGCTCCTTTGTACCTTTTAAATCTTCCATGTTTGTGCCACATTGTTATATCTAGCATATTAGTGTAACCATTCTTTATTTTGTCATCACTCCCATAACTTGTTCCATGAAATGTCCAAAAGAAATTCAAGAAAATTTTTATGTTTGTGCGTTGTTTTTATTATAAGGTTATGTTTAAATATCTTATTTCTTGTAATTTCACTTAGGATATGGATGTGGGAAGCTGCTACTTAGATGGAAATGCGGATGTTGTTGAGTTTTGTCCCCACGATTCATTCCACCATGTCCTAGCTGCTTCAACTTACACACTGCAAGAGGATGATCAACCACATAGATCTGGAAGCATTTCTCTTTTTAATGTCGACATGGAGCGAGTCGATTTAATTTATAGGTTGAAAACTGCTGGTATCTTTGATATGAAATGGAACCCTGTGGTAGGCAATGCGACACAACCATTGCTTGCTCAAGCTGATGCTAATGGTTGTGTGAGGGTTCATCATCTAATGAATCTTGAAAACAACAAAGGTGATGCCTTGAAAGAACTACATAATAAAAAAGTCAGCTCCTCAATGTGTCTATGCTTAGACTGGAACCCTTCAGCCACACAGATCTCAGTGGGTCTTTCAGACGGTTCGGTCTCAATAATCTCTCTTGAAGAGGCCAGAACAAGCATACTACAAGAATGGAAAGCTCATGACTTTGAGGTTTGGGCTACTTCCTTTGACCCGGAACAGCCACATCTGGTGTACACCGGTTCAGATGACTGCAAATTGAAAGGCTGGGACTTACGGAAAGGTCCATCTGAAATGGCGTTTCAGAATTCAAAAGCCCATCAGATGGGTGTATGTTGTATTGCAAAATCTCCTCATAATCCACACACTTTATTTACCGGAAGCTATGATGAAAATTTAAGGATATGGGATGTGAGATCAATTTCAAGACCTGTGAATGAAACATCAATCAATTTAGGTGGTGGGGTTTGGAGGATCAAGAACCATTCTGTTGTACCTGGTTTGATCTTGGCAGCTTGTATGCACAATGGATTTGCTATTGTTAATGTCAATGAGGGTGAAACCAAAGTGGTGGAAACATACAACAAACACGAATCACTTGCTTATGGAGCAGATTGGTATAGAGGGAGTTTATTTCAGCAACATCAAAAGGAGAAAACTATCGTTGCTACCTGCTCGTTCTATGACAAACTCCTTCGAGTTTGGGTGCCAGAAAATGATATAATCTAATAACAGTTTAACATTCCCAGGTAATCTTACTACATATTTGTGCCTTTCAAACAAAATAGAAAACTCTTTCTACATATTTGTTAAGCTACATTTGCATACTGAATTGATCAATATTGTTCTCATTATCATTTTAATTATTGAATATCAAATTAATCAACCAAACCAACTAACCAATCCTGCAAAAGCGGGATATGGGGATGTAAGATGTAGACAATCATACCTCTACCCGCAGGTTGAGAGACTGCTTCCAAAAGTCCTCTGGCTTAGCACGAGGTGCCAGCCGCAATACTTTCTTATAACATATATGATGTATACATGACCTATTTCTATGTTAATTTTATAGAATTAGAGAGACTTTATATCCTCATAATTAAAAATCTTTTCTGGCACATGTAATACTTCTGTTAACAAATTGAGGTTACCTTATCCTATTTTTTGGGACTTTTTAGGTCCACTTCTTGATTGTTGTTGAACATCATTTTGATTTTTATAGAAAAGTATATTGGCAATGATCATTGCGTTATGGGGCCATGTTCTTTCGATTGGGCTTTTATTGTTTGGTAAATCTATTGCGATGTAGACACGCCTAAAAAAGGTTTGATGAATGCCCGAGTCAGTAGTTTTGAGATTTTCATCGAGTTTTAAACAACCCATCTGCTATATTGATTATGTCTTTGATTCATTTTATGTTGAAGTTATTGTTTCTCACCAGGTCAGTGTGTTCATATTGGATTTCAGGGCTGGTTCGTTGTGGAATTTATCATCTGATGACAGAAATCGAGAAGGAATTGCTTTAGTTCCCAGTGTTGAAGCCATGTTGTATTATTTGACTTTGGCTCCTTTTACAATGATTTTTTGCACACTGTTGTGGCAATTCAGTGGCGTATCGTAGATTTAAATATGGCAGGGTCCAACTCAGTTGATATAAAACTAAGTGGTTTAAGTAGGTTGGGCAACCATCTAAAACAAACACCTTCAGCAGGGTCAAGTCATTATGATTGAGCTGACACAATCAAAGCTTTAACTGCTCCAGTTACTCTTGGATTCTATCTCGGACCGGTTACTAGATTTTTGTTCTCATAATATGTATTGTAGTAGTCGCACTTGATTCAGTTGAAATGAAACTGGATTGAAATTGTGTTCGAGAGGTTTTAGAACCAAGGTTGAATGAAAGACATGTTTGTGTTCTATTTCTTCGAGTAACACAGTTTACTTGTATCAGAACACAACAGATAATTGTTTTTGAAGTGTTTGTTTTTTTAGTTTTATGATGCAATAATTAGCTGGTAGTTGTAAGCTAAAAGCTGGAAGATAGAATTTTAAGCCGATAGCTGGAAGCAAGAACTTTCATTTGTTGTATGTATTTGTCAAGGTAGGTAGTAGGTGAAGCTGAAAAATATAGATTTACAAAAACATAAATAAACAACTTAAAACGAACAAAACAATTCATTGTTAGGGGTACTTATGTTTATTCACACAGTAACAGCTTCTAAAATCTCCTATTAGCCACATCAAGTAGCTTCTAACTCACAAAAGCTTCAAAATGTTTCGTACCAAACATACCAATAACGTTTGCGTTAAACAAAGTAGAGTTGTGTGTGTTGGGGGTGGTAGTCCCGCCTCATGACAATTTTCCCTGGTACCAGCCTGCACAAACATCCTAGTAACCAAGTTGAGGTTGTGGTAAGACCAACTTGCCTAAAATCCTAATTTACAACACAATATGTCCATGTTGAAGACTAACAATAACATAAATCATACTAAAAACTTTTGAAAGTAAAATTAACAACCAACAGTTCATGGTTTATATATAGCTTAACTGATATAGGTTATGTTTTAGAAAAATGTAAAGCAGCTTTTGACTAGACATGAATCTTGATTTCAAGCTCCAACTTTAGCAACTTTCCTCTGCTCAATTTGACCGGTCAACGGGCACTGCATTTCTGTCCAACTAATTGGAACCATCGTACCGCCTACAAAGATAAACCACCCAGAAAAGATCACTGTTGGTGTGAATACACGCAATCTTCAAATCTTCTAATATTAATAAAAGACTAACACGAGTAAGATCTATTACACAATCCTAACCATTGATGTAGATAAAAATTTTAATTATCTTAACCATCCATTTTGGTAAAAATTGAAACCCAATTTTGACTTTTCTTTGTCAAGATTTATAATTAAAAAACGTGTACTACACAAGATTATCAAATATTTGGTAAATATTTATTATTTAATACTTAGATAAGGTAAAAATGTGGTCAACACATAAAAGACTTCCACCATTTATACTTGAAAAAACTCAAAAACTTATATTTATTAATGAATTCATGTCTCTTCTCTTTATATCTTCTTCTAATAATCTTTTCTTTTAATATTAATATAAGACGAAGATTCATCGATTTAGTTAGACAATTTAACCCATCATTTAGTCAATTACATCATTCTTTAATTAAGCAATCATAATCATTCATTTGGTCAAAGTTAAAACTCAACTTCGACTCTAAATCGGTTTATTATTCAAATTCAATTCAAATATGAGATAATGCAAGAAGTAACTAAAATATTTTACTTACATTCCAAACATGGCGTCGTGAAAATATTACATATTTTTATTTATTTTATCATCTATAATAAAATTAAAGATTATATAATAAAATTAAAAGTTAGATATGATAGCACCGTTGAAGAAAATAATTTACAAGTTATAAAATTAAAGATTATATTTTATCATCGGTTTTGATGTTGCTACTAGTTTGGTACTTTGGAGGCATGTTCTTACTGTTTCTAGATTGTATATGAAGGGTTAGCAGCCTAGCACTCATGTGGAATCAGGAATATGTGGACTACTGTAGAGGAAATCTCTTTTGGTTTCTCGGTCATCCACCTTATCTATGTTTACTTACACTCCATGTTTATGTTAGTTGCTTGATTTTGTTGTACAAGGATCCATGTCGTTTTGCTTTGGTAGAAAGTTATGAAACATGTTTTAATCCTTTTGTTTTATTCTTCCACTGCCAAAATGAATCTTGACCCATATATTATTAAATGGGTTGAAAGTGCACCACTACTTCAGAGGATAGTTACACATGTGGATTGTTATTCGAACATAATTTATTAGTGCTAGTTACTTTGAAATACAAGGATTCACTATCAGAGGACATTTTAGTTATTTGTCTCATAATGGAACTTTTCCTACTTTGCTTGTGGGTATTACCTGCTTACCAATTGTCATAACTACAAATTATCGATGCTTTTGACTTTTAACCTTATAAGTGTAGGGATTTGGATATGTTCAATAATAAGTTCTCAAGAACCAAGGGATGGGAAAATGTTGCAATTTTCAGGAGACTGATGAAACTCTTTCTTAGAACTTGAAATTTATTGTCGACAAGAGTCAAAATATTGAATTGCAGATAGAAGTAGCATAGAACAAGAACTGTTTACCTGCAATGCTTTCTGCCGATACTACCCCCAGTTCATTCTGTGCAGTTGAAAGATAATATGCACGTGCATCTCCTAAGGAAATCTTATCAATTTTGTTAAAGGCGAAAAAATTGACAATAAGTCAACGTATAAATGTGCATCTGTGTTCACATGAACTTGAGAAAAGAACAAATAAGAACAGATGTGGGTAACGGGTCAAAACAAGTTCGAGTTGAAATAGGCTGAGTTGGGTTGACATGCAAACACTTTTCATCCAATTATATAAATTTTTACAAATAATTAGCACGTTAATCATGATTAGAAAATGTTATTAAGATAATAGTCAGAATCTTGTTTAAAACAGTTTGGGAGGTTGTACTCATTAAAAAAAAGCGTTTGGGCATTTTCAGCCAGTTCAACCCATCCTCCCCATTTGATATTAAACACAGCCCAAATTAACCCATTTGCTAGTAAAAGGGTCAAAATTGCCACCTGTGCTGTTAAAAATATATAAGAAAAATATAATATATATCTGCAGAGATCAATGAAACAAAGGATACGACTGAAGCTTTGACAATATCACCAGGGCGGAAAGATGAATGCATATCTACTTTGTCAATCTCGGTTGCTCTAACATCTTGTTGCCTGTTCACATAAAGAAAACATACAATACTAAGAATCTAGAGGTCGATGGTAAAAAAAAGCTGTGTACCTGATTTAAAACATACAATATCTGTATCCGATATATACAAGTGAGAATATTATAGCATTAATTTAAAATTGAGCTAACCAAATTTGACTTCAATTACATATAGGAATGATTAAGTAAATTTGGATTTTATATTGATATAACCTATCCAATTAAGAACTCGGAATCCAATTACTGAATAAACGTATGCTGTAACATATGTGCATGCTTTGTATGCTATGTGTAGCTAACCATATGGAGTACCTATTGTTAGAAATTAATTATCTAATTTATGTGACAATTAAATATGTAAAGACTATAGTTTATAGGGTGTATTATTATGTATTAAACTTATATGTGTGTGTGTGTATTTTGGTGGGAAACAGTGGTGGCGCCACCACCAACTGCCGCTGATAACCACCGGCAGTTATGCCGGCAACCACCAGAAACCGGCACCGTCCCCCCTCTAGATATACATATCATCTGCAGAATAATATATGTGTAATTTGAGTGTGAATCCAAGTTGGTGTACATATACAAATCCTATATTTTTGTGTTCTATACTTTGTTGATTGAAGATCATGGCACACACACACACCAAGCCCCCAACCGATGAATTCCCTACATGGTATCAGAGCCTAAGGCTCGATCCCAACCCTCGGTCACCTTCCCCACACACCATCAAAAAACACAGCCCTCTGTTGCATCAAAAACACCATCAAACTTTGAAAAACACTTGAAGAAGAAAGCTGCCGTTTTCAAGAAATCCAAGGAGAACAAGAAAAGTAAAGAACTTGCAAATCTTCTCAAGGATTGGCATGTCAATGGAGAGATTCGACAAAACGGGATTCAAAAGGAGAAATGCTACCGATGTCATTTGGTTGGTCACTTTGAATAGAAGTGCCCATCGAAATCAATAAACAAGAAGCACTACAAACCGAGGAGGCCTTTCAAGCAAACACACATTGATCGAATCATCATAAATCGCGATTACAAGTTATGAGGATTGGATCTTGGAATGTGGAATAAGATTTGGTAGACTAACACGAAGATCTCTCAAAATTATCACCGGAGAAGGATCTTTTCATTTCAATGAAGAAGTGCAACTTGGTAAATGAAGAGGAATATTGCGCAGTCTCCATTGTTGGTTTAGGAGAAGTCGAGATTGAAGATAAAGATGTGTTCTTTACCGTTCCATATGTTGGTTACGCACCGGGAATCAACATTAACATTCTAAGCATGAAGCAACTTATACTACATGGTTTCGAAATCAATGTGGAAGAAAACACATGTACTATTGAACACATGGGAAAGCACCGTCAAATTCAAATGGATCACCAACTTGAAGATGAACAAGAAGATGCCGATGGAAGTATTCTTGAAATTGATGGCAAATTAGTACCAATTGCCATCAAGAACTTTGATGACTTTACTTCTTTCATGACATTGGTCCACAAAGATAGGGTGTGTTAATCAAATAAAAGATTGTTCGAAAAGAAGTTTGATGAGGCAATAGAATGGTTTTTCGAAATGAAGAACGGAAGCCAAATTGCATTGCCACCTTACCTTGCCAGAATACACATTTGCCTATTTGATTTTTACAAATTAGTCTCAAACTCGGGTGGATACGATACCGTAACTAAAGAAGGAGATTGGGACAACACCGCAATGCGCTTCGGGTATCCGGAAGAATATGGGGAAACTTCCAAAGCATGTACATCCGCTACTTATCATTCCCACAAGTTTTCTTTGAATTTGGCCAACAAAGGATTGGTCGTTTGATGAGTGAAATAGAACCATTTGTTGGTAGAGACCGACACAATGGTCCGGACAACATCCGCTCACAAGAGAGCCATAGTCATAGGGACCAAGATGTTGCTTGCACTCTTCGGGAACTCAAGACACTACAGCAATCGAAGAAGAGGAAGACCCCGAAATCGAAGTCTGCTATACCGAAGTTGATCAAGTTGACAAGATGACCGATATAAATTGAAGCAACGGAAGGAAGCTACTTTTCAATTACATAATTAGGGAGGTGATTGTTAGAAATTAATTATCTAATTTATGTGACAATTAAATATGTAAAGACTATAGTTTATAGGGTGTATTATTATGTATTAAACTTATGTATGTGAGTGTATATTTTGGCAGGAAACAGTGGCGGCGCCACCACCAACTGCCGCCAATAACCACCGCCGGCAATTATGCCGGCAACCACCAGAAACCGGCGCCGTCCCCCCCTCTATATATACATATCATCTGCAGAATAATATATGTGTAATTTGAGTATGAATCCAAGTTGGTGTACATATACAAATCCTATATTTTTGTGTTCTATACTTTGTTGATTGAAGATCATGGCACACACACACACCAAGCCCCTAATCGATGAATTCCCTACACCTATAGTTAAAGATTTAACCTTATAACTAATGATTACGTTTATAACTACTATTATCACTAGCTCTATTTTCTATTAGAATTTTTAGTACAATCTTTATATTCATAGTGATGTAGTATATTCTATTAATGCTTACAAACTTCTTAAGAAACACACAAAAAATAGAAAAGATCTTGTATACATGATTACCTGATGATGCCAGAGAACTTTTCTCGTACAGATTTCGAACCAACACACATAACATCTGCTGAAGCCATTTTAGCCATCACCTTAGTTACCTATTTCAAGTGATTTAAACATATCAACTCTAAAATCAACATGAGTTCTGTGATTATGGCCCAAGTTCTATAAGTATAACATCAGATAATAAAATCCTCTAACACATGATCCAGTGAATCACATAGCTTCATGGTTAGATAAAATGATAAATACATAGATGCAAGCTTTGCGCCTTTGTTCAAGAAATGTTTGTGAGTGTACAGGATAAAGAAAATCTTTTAGATCAATTCCTACAACAATGCCACAATGGTGTGCACAATCGTAATGTGAAGAGACAAAAATAAAATTTAGCGAATAACAAGAATATTTTTTCCATCATAAAGCATTGATAAAGTAAAAATATTTCTCATCAAGAAAATATGTGCACTCACATATCCTTGTATGGGTTTTTGGCAATAAAAATTATGGCAGACTTCTTAGTTGAAAGAATAAAACTAAAGATTTGGGTTTTGGTATTCTTTAAATGCATTTAGATGAAGAGATGGACAAGATGATTGCAAAATTACTAAATTGCCCTTTGAAAAGAAGCGTTTCATGCATGTGATCCATTCTACAGTGAACTTTTAACGTAACCGTAAATTTAGGCATTTTACATGCAAGAACTTATATTTCCAATGACTACAACTTGTGCTATAGATTAATAGCAAAATCATTACTTGCCCAAAAAATAGATATTATGAAGAGACTATAAATTGGTTAATAAGAAACAAGATATAGAAGAGAATCCCAATAAAAAGGAATATTCTAATATATCTAAGTAAAGACACTTACTCGAGCTATCACAACACAACCTGGCTCAGGAACAGGACCATGGGCTTTGTGTCCAATCACTTCTACAGTTGGCCTCTGAGATTTTATTATAAATAAAGAAAGTATATAAATTAGAAGAAAAAAAAGAGAAGCATACTAATGATCCTAAGAAAGAACAAAAATTAATAGCATTCATGTTTTTAATTCAAAAAAGAAAAAAAATCAATATGTTCAATGTATAAAGAGGGAATAAGTTGATTTATACCAACTGTAGTTAAGGTTATCATCAAACTGCCAAAATATGTAGCAAACACTACTCAACATCTTGGCCAACAAGATCTTAAATCACCATGTATTAAGGTTAGGTTGATAGGTTCCCTATGCTTTGTAAAGAATGCTTTAATCAATCAGGTAAAAAATGGAAAAAAATTAAGAAATATAGACAGGAACACAACTTATATAATCACTTATCTTTCTTGCCCCTGACTGGCCAGATAAAATGATTAGTAAACAACATTCTATACAATATAAGTTCATAAATAGATTTAGTATTTAGGTCAACTTAAAAGACCAAAATCAATAAATGCACAGACAACAAAAGGAGTGATAGAGACCAAGTCGATGCCTTAATCATAATGCAAATTCTTGATGCTTCTACCACAGGTTGCTACAATAATTTACAAACCATGCCACTCGTATTCAGGGGCGGATCTATGCACAAGCCGGTGGTGGCACGGGACACTAGCCAATTTTGTCCGCATAGTGTAAATTTCGATTTTTCGTAGTGTAAATTCCGATTTTTTCAAGGCGGTGCTACCACCCATTTCAATGGTGCCATCACCCATTTCAAATCCAGGGTCCGCCCCTGTGAGCGCTGCTAAAGTATGGGCGTACTACTCGAGATGATGGGTATCAAATCTCGTATTAGTATAGTTTTACATGTAAAGTGGTTCATAAGAGTTCAACTACAATAAAAATCATCACATAGAGGGCCTAGTAAATGTTGTTTGGGTCAGGAAGTTTAGTATAGCTTGAATGAGTGTGACTCCACTCGAATTTACTAGCAGACATTTGATTCAAATTTAACTTATTTTTAAAGCCTTCAAAATTCATCAAACATTTAAACAGTGACATCAGTCTCCACCTTTAAAAGTGGTTGCTTTGATATCAGCATGGTATTATTTGATATAGACTCGCGCCCTAGGCTATTAAAATCCAACTTATTGCTAATGTACAACTTCAAAGCTGAAATGGATGTTCTTATTCATATTTAAGACTGACGACTATTATTAGTCGTAATTTTCACTATACCTACAAAATTTATCAAATATTGCATCAATTTATCTGGGATTTGAAAACGATGAACAATTATCGTAATTAAAAACAGCACGATATTATTTGATATACGTACCTGGTCTGTAGAATCAGGCGACGGAGGAACGAAGGAACGGCGGCCGGTGAGGGCTGCATACACGAAGTTATTTTGGTGTGAGAAATAGGATCCTCTTCCTGCTTTCACTTCAGTTCCTTTCCCCAGTATTTCTCCTGGTGTCACCATCTCTTCCTCAGCTACTTCCTCTCTCATTCTCTCTTTCACTCTGTAGATAACGATTGAGCAAGCAGAGTTGTCGTTCTTCAATGGCGGCCGGCGAGAAGACACCGTCGAAGGGCAAGGGTTTTATACGGCGGTCCGCGCAAACCTATTACAGCAACGGCTATAGGAATCTATACGTGAAAATAATTAAAATAACATAGGGTGTTTGTTTAAGTTTTTTTTTTAGTTAAGCTTACGAGCTTAACTTTGTGTTTTAGAATTTTATTTTAGGAAGAAAATAATTAATTTAAAAGAAAAGAAGAAATAAATAAAAAAAATTGTGTTTTAAAGTTTTTTTATGCAGATTTAAAAATAAGGATATTATTGAAATATAACTCATTTTTTTTCTTTCTCTTTGGCTTGGGAACACAAAATATAAACAATACTTTTTCTCTTATTTTCTTTTCTTTCAAACTAGGGAACTCGAAAAACTAAAACTATTATCATTTATTTTCTTTTCTTGTTTTTCTTAATTTTCTTTTCTATTCTTTCTTTCGTATCTAAAATTCAGGAACACAGCGTAAAAGTTTTGAGTTTATAAGCTTATAAGCTTTTGAGAGAAAAAGGTGTTTGGATTAACTTATAACTTCGGAGTTAATAAGCTTCTTTTAAAAAGATAGAAAATGATCAAAAAGGGTGTTCTTAATGCTTATTAATGTAAAATGACCAAAAATAGGGTATAAAGGTAAAAGTGTAAAAATAAGCTCATAAGAAAGAAAATAAGATAGTTCAAGATATCTTATGAAAAGTGACTTATTTTTATAAAAATAAGCTAATAAGCTTAGTCAAACACATAAAACATGATAAGCTCAAAACATAAACTCATAAGCTAATAAGCCAAAAAATAAGCTTAAATAAACACCCCCTAAGAGTGAATTGCTGATTTGGTTCTAGGGTTTATCAGAAGTCATTGATTTAGTCATTTATTTTAAAAAATTACTGTGAAGATCCCTTAATTTGATAATTTGTCATAATTTCGGTCATTTAGCCATTAAAACTAGTGACACCGGTGTTAAAAATTTTAAAATGACCATTTTGCCATTTTATAACATTACAAACACAGTCCCTATGGTTTTAAATATTTTCGCTTTTAGTCCTTAACATTTTTTTAATAATCTACTCTACATTTATCATTTATGTATGTGTGTATACATGTATATATATTTAATATTTTCATTTTAGTACTTAAAATTATATTTTATTCTTATTATTATTTTTTTTATGATTTTAATTTATATTTGTTATCGTACAGCAACTCATTAGAATTAGTGTTATAATATATTATTATATACTACCTTAACTTTTGGTTGTTTACCATTATTATACGGTCAACATTATTTTTATTTTTTATTCAAATAAATACATATTTAATCTCAAACTTTATTAATACAACTAACCTCTTTTTTCTCAATCTATTATTATCTTTCACTAATATACAATTTTCAAACATTAGTCGATAATTGGTTATCTTATTTAATAGTCTGTAATTAATCCTAAGTAATTAGAAAAATCTTTCCCATCTTTATTTGCGTCGACTAAGAACACCAGAACCGAAAGTGTATTAATTGTTATTAAAGCTTTGATATTTAACAAAGATCATCTAAGGTTTTAAAATGTTTAATCTTGTTTAATCTTATTTAACCGAAAGTGTAGTAATATATTAAAAAAAAGATTAAAGAACTAAATTCGAAACTATTTGAGAACTATAAGGACTGAGTTGGTAATGTTATAAACGGCAAAATGATCATTTTGAATTTTTTAACACTAACGTCGTTACTTTTAATGGCTAAACGATCGAGATTGTGATAAATTGTCAAATTCAGGGATCATCTTAGTAATTTTTTAAAATAAAGGACAAAATCAGTGATTTCTGATAAACAACAAGGACCAAATCAGTAATTCACGCTAACATTAATTATGCTTGCTATTATATAAGTTAAAAGAGTAATTACACCTTTGATCCCTGTGATTAGGGTATATCACTAATTATACTATTAGTCCTTAGGGGTGTAAACGAATCGAGCTTTTATCGAGTAACTCGAGCTCGGCTCATTCGAGTCGAACTTTATCGAGCTCGAGTTCGAGCCCAAAAATGAGCTCGAATTATTTAACAAGTCGAGCTCGAGCTTTTAAGAGCTCGGCTCGAGTTCTTATCGAGCTTTTCGAGCCTTGTATATTATATGTATATTTATATATGTAATATGTATAAATGATGGACTAATATTAAAACATATTAAAAAGAGTACTTATTGAAACAAATTTACTTTATATACATACTATTTATAATAAGTAGTTACTACAAAATCATTAATTTTAGACTTTATCTATATTTTGAATAATTTTGTTTTTAAATTTAATTTTTTTATATTATTTCGAGCTTTTCGAGCCGAGCTCGAGCTAAATGTACCCTTTCAAGCCGAGCTCGAGCTTCAAGTCTGAAAACTCGTCGAGCTATCGAGCCGAGCTCGAACTTAACATAAAATTTCGAGTCGAGTTCGAGCCCTGTCGAACTCGAGCTTGATTCAACTCGTTTACACCCCTATTAGTCCTTAAACTTTATTTATTACGTTGATGTTCCTGATGTTTAAATTTTGTTTCACTGATGTTCCCTAGTTACTCTATGTATACTTCAAAAAAAATAATTTATTTTAATATGTTTATTTATAACTTTTATTTGATTAAAAAATAATTATTAAATAACATTAATTTATAAATAATATACTTTCAATTACCATCACCAAAAATTAAAACCGACTTTCTACCTTTATCATTGTCTATCACCGCCCACCCACCCCCTACCACCACTCACCACCATCTTAATGCTATGCGTTTTAAATACTTGTAAACATTATCCTACTGTAATAATTCTTGCTAAGAAGAATGCCCTCTAATGATTTATTCAACAAAAGAGTAACCTCGTTCAACAAATTAATAAAAGTGATCAATCGAATCAGACCAACCAAACCAGCCAAACCATCTTAAGCAGGTTCAGGTGATTTTAACCCGAACAATAATAGTTCATAACCTTCAAGAATGGCTAATACTTGATAGACCACACTACCCTTTTAGGTCGATTACACATGAATTGTTTATTTCGTTGCGAGAATTGTTAGTTTTTCTTTTACGAGTTCACAAACCCACCAAGTCCCTCATTCCTCACTCGATCGTTAAACAGAACCCTCGAATTACAACATTCGAACTCGTCAACAACCCTAAGATGAAGAGACCCCACCATTCAGAACTCCAAGTCTAGAAGAAGATAATGTTGATGCTAGAATGTTGATTGTTAAGAAATAGTAATAATGTTGCCCTGTTGGTAAACAGTTGATATATGGCTCAAAATATCAAACTTCGATTCCACTGCTACTTCACCCGAATCGATACCTGATTAACGGAATGTAAATCAGTTCGGCTAATGACACCCCTATTTATTCACGCATACGTTCAAACTTGAAGCATTGTAATATAACTAATTCTACTAAACCCAAAAAATTGGACAAAAAGATCCAACCTGATTTTTGAATAGAACTACTCGTACAGAACCCTTAATACTTCATAACCGCAACATTCATACAAAAAAGAACAACGAAATCCAACACATCCAAAATTACAACTCCGAGTTCCTGTTCAACCAAAAACGGGTGATAAATTTCTTTACAGTCTATATTTAAATGCATTGTATCCTTTTCCTATGAATACAAAAATGTAGATGGTAATTTGTAAGTGCCTTTAACTGAGCCTCAGGAAAACTTGTATGCTATAGATGAACACCAAAAAACGTAGAATCTACATACATATCGACAATTTATCAGCCACTTGCCGAATCATCTTCACTGTCATCACTAGCGTCACTGCACAAGTTCAACACAGGCAAATGGTTAGAATACATCTTATGTTTCAAGCCACGTCATCATAATTAAATTACTTATATTTCATATTACAAGTAGCCAAGTAGGCATGTACAAAAATGACCGGAACGGTCCCAGTTTAGTCTAGACTGGCGGTCTCAGGTCGGTGCTTATTTTCAGAACTCAGACAGTCCCTAAGCGGTCTCAAGTCGGTCTAAACCGGTGCCAAAAAAACGGGTGTAACTGACAACTTTTCGGTCTAAACAAGTACAACTACCTAATCATACAACTAATTAATGAAAACAAAAAGACAGTACATTGCATTAATCATCACGCTAGTGAGAGTTTAGGTGGATAAACACAAAAAGAAGTGATTTTGAAACAGGTTCACCAAACAAGGAATAAAAATGAGAATATATATACATAATGGATGAAGCATTTTTTATGATCCATGTTTAAATAAAAACCTGTATTCAGAAAGCTTTGATATTCGTCTTGCATCTAAGCCAGTAATATATTTCTGAGCTGCTTGAATATTTTCTGTCCCTGGATAATATAATAAGATGTATCAGAAAAATGAACAGCAAGGATCAAGAGGCTGCCTTTATTTAAACATTCTACCACCTGCTGGTGACTTATAACTCATTTGATTTGGTCGTCTAGAATTCAATAAAATTGGGCAAAATTTTCTACCTTTTGTTAATTGAAGAGCATGCAGAGCACATCTTTCAGCTGCAAGTCTCACAGGCGTGCTTCCATCTTTCAAACATTCAGCAAGCACAGGACCGTATACTGTAGTATGGATCATTACCGCCGTGGGATTTGCCTGCAACAAGACCTTAACGTTAAATTCATTCTTTTAATACAAAATATTCTTTGAAAATACATTGAATTACAATTAAGAATTAAAAAAAGGTTACCTTGGCAACTGTTTTAAGTGCAAACAATGCCCTCCTCCTAACTTCACTCGAATCGTCTTGCATGGCTGATGCGATGGATACAATAGTGTCCTTATGAGCAGTTGTGTTGGATGGGTCCTTCTGAGTTTGATGCAGTAGAAGCCTTCCTAACGCTTTCGTTGCTGTTTCACGAACAGGGAACTGCAAAAAAATGTCAGAAATAAGAAGGTAATTTTATGCGCATCACAATAACTAATGGTGGCAGTCTTGACCCATTTACTTCAGAATGGTTCAATCATCTCCAACCAGGCCAAGCAAGTAAACTAAACACTATATAGCTTAAAAGAAATTGACTCAATCGGGTCAAAATTCGCCAAAAAGTGTAATTTTAATATATAAAACCTCCTAAATTAACTATAACTAAATTAAAAGAATTTCCATAATCACACTTGACACAATAGTAAATTATTTTTTCTAACTTAAAGTTTTTAAACAAGACAGTTTCAGGCACCCTGAAACGACCAGCACCGCAGCATCTACAAACATAACCTGTTTATATAGAGTTTTTGTAATCATACTTGACACACTAGTTATTTATATTAAAAAAAATTAACATTTTGGACAAATTTTGTTTTGGGCCAACCCCACATGGCCCAGCCTGAACAAAAACACCCATTGGAACTTGTTACCCAACCCAACCCTTATAAAAAGGAAATTGCAGAAACCTTCTCATCCTTCAAGTTATTTTTGAGGCAGTCAGCAACTGTTGTGAATGATGAAGATGATGATATTACTGTAGGAATGTGTCTAAGCATTGATGAGATTGTAAGAAGTGAACCATGTCTAGCAGCCCAGCTAGAAGATGAAGCTTTTTCAGGTAGCTCATAAAGTAATTCAGATATTTGATCAAGTTCCAGATACTGTCATTAATATAAACATAAGCAATATCCAGTATACAAACTGCGCCATTTTTACTGCTGAAATTTAAAAACACTATACCAGTAAACTTAAAAGAGCTGGAAACATCAACCCAAGTACTTGAAAACGGGCTGGTTTGGGTTATGTTCCATCACCAATTGGCCGAATAGGTTGAAAATCACCCCAAGTTATTTTTATTTTTTTAAGGATGAAACCTCCTAAAGCATTTTTATTCAAGAAGAAGATTATTATTGGAAAAATATTGACTTTGTTGTCATTATTGACACACTAATGATGTATAAAATAAAATAAAAACTGGAGAAAGGTTTTTTGGGTCAACCCAACCTAGCTTGACATGTTTCAACCAATATAAAAAATTACCATTTTAACACATTACCTAACCTGCTCATCAAGTCCAATTTTCCACCTCTATCAAAAAGTTATAAATATAAAACCAGAACTTATTAAGCAATTAAGAAACCTAAAAGAAAAGAAAACTGGTCAACTAAACACAAACCTCAGATAAGATGCCCAGAATTCTTGCTGAAGAACTTCTTATTTGGTCATCATCATTGTATATAAACTCCTTCAGGAGATCAAAGACACGGATCTTGATGGGAGCACCAACACTTTTTCCAGCATGCTTGACAACTCCTTTTAAAGCTGCCAATATTGCCTCACGGACCCCACCATCAGCTGCCTATCAATACATGAAATTGTGAACATTAGACCATCAAGTCAAAATCTTGGGGTCGTATCGTGGTAAACAGGTCATGTTGTCAGGCTGGTTTCACCCAACCTGAACACGACCCTTTTAATTAGCTGTGTTGATAAACTCGCCCACAATCCAAACATACTTGATCCATGAAACCTGGACACGACCCACGACTCATTTATCTAAACGGGTTAGCTGGTTGTAAATGGGCTTAGAAATGTGTCGTCATCGGGTTGGTGGGATGACCCCATTATTTACAACCCAACCCAAACATATCCGTTTACTAAACAGGTTTGGTGGGTTGACCCCGTTTACGACCTGAATGCGTTTTGGCACCCTTAGTTAAAAACGGAAGACACAAACACACCTGCAAGTTGGATAGAAGATCACTAACTAGCGGATCAACTCTGGTACTTAGAGCACTAAGTTTCCCAAGTGCTAAAGCAGCACTTGTACGAACAGTCCTGCATTGATGTTCATATAGTCAAAATGACAGAAATGCCCTTGTTAGATGATTCAAAAAAACAGCTAAATTAACAAAACATATACACATATACCTTGTGGTGTCTTGCAAGCATTTAACAAAGGTGGTTTGTAGCTGTGGAAGAAAAGGCTTCAGAGCCATTCCACCTTTTCCTATTATGATGGTCAAAGTAGACAAAATAGCACTTTTCACTTGCCATGGGAATCGATCGCCTATAATTCGAATCAAGGGCCTGAAATGATGAAAGTATATTGGAAAAAAAACTCCTTTGAGTACAGAAATCCTTCTCATAATAATATTAGCTACACAATTGGAAAGTCACTAATACAGAAGAGAAAGCTTCCTGAAAATTAGAGAGATGGAGATTTTTATCTATTTTCATAGAAACAGGTAAATTCGGTCGTGTGATGATAATGGGTAAATTTTAAAAAAATCTAGCTATTAAAAAATGGTTCAAATAGGTACAAATTTGCATAAAATGTAATTATATGCTCACAACCTCACAGCGTAGTAAATCGTTTTATTTGAAATATCTGTATTACTATTACAATAATACAGTTTTTTAGATCATGTTAAATATTAACTATGACCAAATGAAGTATGACACTTACCCTGTAATAGGGATAACAAACTCTTTCAATGCCTTTTCACTTGTTACTTCAATTAATTCTCCAAGACCCTGTGCAGCCTGTTCTCTTAATTCTGCAGACCCACTTATAAGACCCTGAGGTTAAAAAAATTAAAATAAATAAATTAAAATTTATTAGTGACCTTAATGAAGCAATGCTTTACAACTCTTGAAAAATAAAAAAAGGAGATGATGGATATAGACCGAATAACGAAAGTCCAAAGATTCAGTGTAAGCAAAGTTCTTACAAAATGGACTGATTTGATTTTGTACTTTATAATGTATCGATATTGACTGAATAGGTCTAGAATTGTGTTCAAATGATGATTGCATCAGGTAAAACATTCAGAATTACAAAGCCCTGATAAACAAAAACTGAAGATAGGGCCAATATAGCAAAAACATCAAAGATTGTTGATTGCAAATTTCTCACAAGGACTTATGATGGAAATAAATGATTTCTGTTTACAAACTAAATGTAAATTGATGTAGTTTAAGAAGATAATGCAAGATACAAGTAGAAAGTCATGTCGTTTTTAGAGTAAAATGTTATATATTTGCATGGCAAAATGCTCGCATTTAAGAAATGTACAACACAAAGTAAATTTTTTTCATCAACTTCTTCCCTTTTTTTAACATTTCATATGCAACTTGATGTCCTACTTGTGCATCAAGATTTTGTATAGTAAAAGTAACTACAAAAAGTTTATTTGACAACGCTTACGCAGAGATAAAAGTGTACCTGAAGATATATGGGAAGAAGTGGTTGAAGAGCTTTCGGGAGACAAAACCCGGGTATAACAATGGGCCCACCCTGTTTGTTCATCAACAAATAAATATCGTGTCAAAACTTACACAAGAATGAACGCGTTAATAAAGTAGTAGATCATTAATAAAAAACTTAAAGTACGGTAGCATTGAAAACAGAGGTGGCAGATTCAACCCATTTGATGTGCCAATTTGGGTTATGTCCCATCTCTAACATGCCAAATGGATAAAACACACACACACACGTCTTATATAGGAAATAGGTTAAATGGGTCAAAAGTTGCCCAACGCATATGATATAAATAAAACCATCAGACATCATTTTACTTAAGAAAGACTATAATGAAATAATATCAATAAAAAAACGGGACACACTAACAATTTAATTAAAAAAAAAAGGAAAAACTGCACCTTACATCAAACCAATCTGACCCGTTTGACTAGAACTTATTTTACCCAGACACTTTTTAGTCTGTTATAACCAAATTTTTACATCATTCATTTATGAAAATATTTAAGACAAATGCATTTTAGATCAACCCAATCTGACCCATTTTGTCACCTCTATAAAAAGATACGTATGTGTTATTGACAAGTGAAAACATATCTTCACCTTTTTCTTTCTACGTTCCTTGTCTCTAGATGTTGAAACAGCATCACGAACTAATTTTATATATGATGGAAGAACCTCTTTGGGGACTGAACCAACTACTCTTGACAGAGCTTCCCAGGCAGCCTGTTATGTAAATTATAAGATAACAAAAGAAAAAAATGGTGATGAATAACAAGTTAAATAAAAAATTACCGATACAGTAGCAGAGTCTGTGTCACTTAGTAAAATGATGAGTGTGGATATCATATTTGGAGCTTCATCCACCAGATACAATTTACTGTTTTTGAAGAAATATCCAATTAAATAAGCAGAGCTGCGTCTAGTTGATGCCTGCAAGTAATAACAGAAAATTTGAGATATATAGATACATCCTGGCCCCTGGAAAGAGCGTTTATCATTATTTTCATTTCATAATTTGTTTTTTAAACTATAGATATTAAACTTTAAAAAATTGATAAGTTCTAAAATGTGACGATGATTATGATATATGCTTTAAGACATAAGTGGTTTTATGATCACAGATTAAAAGATAAGTACCTTTTGTGACAATTCTCTGATTATGAGAAGATTTCTAAGCATGCAATTATAGCAATAGCTTATTATTAATATTACTATCTTAAAAGAAAATTTAAAAAAGAGTTATAACATAGGAGAAATTATGTGTCTTCTCAATAGATAATTTGATTTCAGGATATTACAAGTTTCAAATATAATTATTGCCCAAGTTTCTAAATCATAAGTAGTTTATGGCAATTGGATTTTTTTTAAGACAAGTCATGTTTTGAGTTTTATGCACTTGAAGTTTGAAAGGAAATTATCATACTAAAAAAATTACTATATATTAGGATATTATTTAATAATGAATAAAAAAAGATTATGAAAAAGGGGTTAAGTCATGGAAGAGGAAGTTGATGGGGGCTTTGAAGTACAAAAAAATAAATGGGGCGATGACTCATGACCCAATTATTTAGATCAGTTGGGTAGTGGGTTGGATCATGAACCATCAGCCAATGGGTCGAATCATGATCCATTTTATTTGGGTCATGGGTGAGATCATATCTAAATCCTACCATTGACAAGCAAAAATAAATAAAAAGAAAGAGTATAACATTCTCAGTAGCCATGATACCTGGTTATCCCCAACCCCCTTCAAAAGCTCTGATATCAAATACTCAATCCCTTCATCATCAATGACCAACACAACGGTTTCTGCAGCCTTCTTTGCAAGATTTTGTACATCCTATAAGAAAATAATAGCTAATATAAAGGGACCAGAAAGAGTATCTCACAATAGACCAATTTAGAAAGAAAGAAAAAAACTATAATGAAAATCACTAGCCGGATGTAGTATAATATATGAAAAGAATAAAAGATTTGAAAAATGTAAATTAAAAACAGAAAGCATACCATATGATCATCATCTCCCATTGCAGAGAGCAAAGCAGGAAGAACTGTTGACAGATGGACATTTAAACCAGCACCTGCAACCTCTGCAACAGCTCCCAGAGCATGTGCATTGAAAGCACTGGAAATAACAGTTCCATAAAATCAAATGATTGGCATAAATGAACATGTTTAAGAGAAAAGAAACCAGGATTCTACTACAGTTGGCAAAAGTGGCCAGTTGGGTACAGATTAAAACGGGTTGGCTTGGTTAACCTAAAATACTTTTGGTCCAACTTTAAATTTTTTTATGAATATTTAGGGTGTCAAACATGCTTACAAAAACTATATTACTACAATATATAATGGTTTAAAAGGTTGTATAGGTTAAAAATACACTTTGGGTGAAATAAGACCGGTTTGATTTGTTGCTTTTTTAACTACTCTTTTCTTTATTACCCTTTAGAAATTAAATGTAACCCAAATGACCCATTTATAAATGGGTCGAAATTGGCATCTTTAGATTCTAGTGTACATACGAGAGAGGGAGATGAACAAGCTTCGGCAATATATGAGGCAACACAGCTGCAGTCCTGACACTGTCATAATAACGGCATGTGTTTTAGTATTCAGTAAAAATATTTTATGAAAATAAAACTACCAAGAAACTACCAGTGGTCTAGTGGTAGAATAGTAACAAGAAACTACAAGTAGGGTAGTAAAATATGTATTTTATTTTTATTTCCTAATACCTCAGAATTTGTTTTAAACCATCAAGGGCAGTATCCGCCATATCATCATCCTCTAAAGCATGGAGAAGCGTAGGGACAATTTCGTCAATTGCTTGCATTCCAGCACTCTACATAAAAAATAAAAAAATCAAAATTAAATGATAATAAATAAAATTACAAAGATAGAAATGATATCCAAAGCAGAGTAAAGAATTATATAATAAAAAATTAGTGCCAAAATAAACTAGGAGTACCTTATACAGAGTACTAAATGCAACCCCTGCAGATTCACGAACCTCAACCATGCTGTAGAAGAATAAATTTATGATATCAAATATCAAATCAAAATTGTAAAAATACTACAAATTATAGTTAACAAAAACTGCACCAAAATGTAATGAATCACTAAATTGCCATTGATCTAATCAACAACAAGAATACCGAATCCCATAAAAAAGGGGTATGAGGGAGGTAAGATGTAGACAGTCATACCTCTACCCATTGATCTAATGAACTATCATTTTTACCTTTTGATCTAATGAATTGGATTGTGCTAAAATATGTGTTGGTCCGTTTGTGTTATGGTGTTCTATTGTTTATGTGGTGTGGGTTTTAAGTTCTACAAAGAACTAATAACCTACATTTAGTTTGGTTAAAAGAGACCGCCATGTAGCCACATAAGCAAGATTTATATAGAATCCAAATAAGTAACCGGTTAGCGGAAGTTCGGGTTCTCTTTTACATCAAATGTTAATAAAATCAGAGTTTGATACATAAAAAGGTAAATAAAATATAGTTCGTTATGTACAATGGCAATTTAGTGAAGGTTCTTTAAGTTTTGCTGCAATTTGCCTAAAGGTATAATTGACAGGAGTCAAGTCAAGACAATGTCAACCTTAAGTTCGACTCAATTTTTAGAAAAGTAGAAAACTCAAAGCTCGAACTCGTCGTGAGCACAATCGAGCCTTTATTTTCAAGCTTGAGCTCAAACTCAATAAGCTAATTCGAGCTTGATCGAGCCTTTATTTTTAAGCTCGAACTCGATAATAATACTATTGAGCTGGGCTCAACTCAACTTGATTAATCAGTTTTAGTATTACTTGGCTCGATACTTTTGAGCTCGACTTGATAACTTTGAGCTTGGCTTGACTCAACTCAAGTAGGATTTATGATGATTATGTAATTTTACATAGTAAAACAGGGTAAAAATGTAAAAAATGGCACAAGCACGATAAGGCTAGCAGCCTGTAATAATGATAATAATATATATGAAAAAGGGCACCTATCACAAAGAGCTGTCCGGATGGTAGGGATAAGCTCATCCATAAAACTTAACAATTGGCTCCTACCAGCACTAGCCATCACTTCACTTAAACCAATGCAGACACCCTGTAAATCAAAGAACATTAAACTAGTTCATGACATATTTCAAAAAAAATTACATCATTCACGTTAACGAGTAAAGAGTAAAATACTTGTCTTCTGCTAGAATCAGGGTCCTTTAAGCCTTTTGACAGTATAGGAATAACCAATGGAAGAACTCTCTCCCCAAGCTTCCTAACAAGCTCACCCAATGCTCGTCCAGCCGCCTTTACAAAATAAGCTAGTTTTAGTTTCCACAACATTTAAAAAGAAATAGATATATTTATATAAAGAGAAAACTGTACCAAAATGTACAGTAATATGAAACATTCTTTTCCATGTAACAAACTTTTAAAACTATCTTTCCATATGTATCGAGCGACCTAAACCTGGTGGATTGCTGACATGACTGGCACATCAGCAAACTAAGCACTTAATCATCAGGTCAACAGATACATAAAAAAGAAGGTTTCACAAGTTGGTACATGGAAAAGAAAGTGCTGAAGTATGACATGCAGAATAACAATCGAGACAAAGTTGGATAAACTTTGGTGCAGTTTTCCCAAAACTAAAAACACGAATAACAGAATAAACACCTGACGCCTTTCAGAAGATGGTGATGCGAGAGAGGTAATAAGGGTATCCATCAATACAGGCATGATCTCCTTCAGAGTTTTAGGAGTATTTGCAACTATAGTCTTCCACACATGTAAAGCAGCCTACATAGGGAACAAATAAAATTACTTAACTGACCCTACAACTGGACATTAAATTATGTAAAATTAACCAACTATAGAAAAGTATGATACCTGGCGAACTGAAAGGCTGACATCAGTTCTAACCATATAAAGTGCAGCAAGCACTTCATTACGTTTATCTTTCCCGAGTACTTCAATGATTGCACGCCCTTGTGCTTCAGTACTTGCACCTTCATCATCACTCCCACCCTCAAGAAGTGCTTTTCCAGAGGTACCCGCAACCTTAATGAAACAAACTTTAAGTTATTAAATAAATGGTTCCGGAGGAAAACAAAAGAAAGTAAATAGTCTAAAGAGTGGTTACACTCATAAAGATGAGGGCAACGTACCTTAAATAAGAGATCACCCAGAAGTTCAACAGAACTTTGACGGATACGCCAATTATCGTTAAATATACCGTCTTCCACAGCTGGAAGAAGCAATGGCAGAGACCTGAAATACGTCCCTTTAAATATAAATACTTGCAAAAATGAAAAAGCCAAATAGGCTGATAGCCAATTGAACATCATATTGCACATAGGCCATACTTAATCTAAATAATGGCAAAAATGCCCTAAAAACACAACACCCCACTTGACATGAATAGCTAGAAAAATTAAAAGCACTCGATTCAGGAGCTTATTTCCCTGTTTCATGCAAGGTCATCTATTTTGTTTTCTATTTTTCCATGTGTACTGGTTATTTAGAGACGAAGTATCAGGTAAACTGTTTAAAATGCAAATAATTAATTAGCAATCATAAAAGCAAATATGTCAACAAATAAAAAAGAGGCTAACAAGTTAAAAGTCACCCATTTTTCTCAACCAAAAATTATTTAAAAAAAGAACTTACGTAATAGCATAATGCTCCACCAGTATATGTCCAGCTCCCAATGCAGCCTCACGTACGGATTCATTTTCATCCGCAAGACCTGATAAAATTGTTCGTTAATAGTCATATTACACAAGTCTCATTTATATTTGAAAAATTATCAAAACAATAACAACCAAAAATTCATGCATGTTTAAGATTGTGATGAAGTTGTCTCCCAAGACAAGCTTACCATCTAAGATGGCTGGTAGCACTTGCTGCAAGTAGTTCTGGAACTGCACACCCAATGATCTTGGCAAATACTACAAAGAAAAACAATAATCATAATCATAATAGTAATATGAGTAGTTGAAAAACTTTATGAGTATAATTAGCAAGAGATTAACCGCCTCACCTTAAAAAGTGTCAAATAACCATCACGCACAGGTGCCTTTTGATGAGAACAATTTCGGATAATGTCAGGAAGAAGGTGCTCAAAGTACTCTGTTCCAAGAGCAGCCACAACCTAAATAGAGAAATAAATGTTCTAAAATTATTGATCCAAACCCGTCAAACCCTAAAAACTAGACTGAAAATAAAAAGGATGAAATCATAATTTGTCATATAATTGTCTATAGCAATGATAACCAATCTGCCATTGAAAATAAGCAATTACCCAAGTATGTTGGACATGCTTTACATATAAAGAGCCTGTCTCTCTATGGCGTGTAAAGTGTTGAAGACATGATATTAGTTAAGCTAAATTTGTTCTTAATATTATTAGGTATGAATGGGATGTTCCATCCTCTAATGCAACCCGAAAAACCCGATTTGTGTTCGAATGATGAAAGAAATCAGGGTTAGACCCGAATTGAACTCACTAATTGCTTTTCAAGATGTTGAATATTTGACCGACCCAAATTCAACAATATAAAGACATGCACATGCATACATACATACTACATAGACAGTATACGTACGTATATAAAAAAAATATTAATTCCTGACCTCACTCAACCCTTGAGCAGCACCAGAGCGTTCAACATTGCTACCATCAGACTTGAGTGTGTCTAGCAACCATGGAACAAGATCAGGGAAGTTTTCTTCACCCATTCCTCTAATAAGCGATCCAACGGCTCTCGCTGCAACAGACCGAACTTCAGGGATTGGATCAACTAACACCTGCTTCAAGCAATGTATTGATTAACAACAGTATATAGCTTTACAGGTTAATATTAAATGTTATAAATATATCTAAATGTTGCTAAATATCCAATTAATGATAAATGAATGAACATTCCAACTTCGATGCTAATATTCATGTTTTTTATTGATTCTTTTAATTTCAGTTAATTTGGTAAATAGTAGCATCTAGTTAACCTCATTTAATTTGGTAAATGTTTTCAATTCAGTTTAATAAGAAGAAGAGAAGAAAGTAGTGACTTTTAAACTTAAAATAAAAGGTCTAATAGATTAATCCAAATGTTCTGCAAAATATATACAGATTGTTGTCTTTTCAATTGGTTTGAAGTTTTTAAGGACTTTTTAAGTTTCAAATTTAATTATTCAAAGCCTACGTAATTTCCTTTGAAATTGTTTTGACTTTCCAATAAAATTATAACTTTATAGTACTTAAATTAAGTATTCAAGAGTTTTAGCCATATGCTTTATAAGAGAGATAGATAATACTATGTTACAACTATAAGAATAAAAGAATTCACATTATTTTACATACATATATGCACACACCTTTTTAATTTCAGGAAGAAGTAATCCAATATAAGGAAGCATATCGTTTGGGTCTGTGACTAAAGAACACATATTGCCAGCTATTTGTGCAGCCTTCTTTTTTGTTTCTGCGCTCCTCTCCCTTAACCCACGATGAACAATGGGTACCAAAAGTGCAAGTGAAGGAGCATCTATCGAATTTATAAAAGTTGTCTGCAAAACATCAATTAAAACCCAACATAAAGATAATAGAAGCAATTAAAATTTCACCTAATAAAAAGGAAATAAGAGACGTTACCTGAAGAAGAATATCAAGTGAATACTTTGTATGGTCATTGGGGTCTGTTAGACCAAGCAATAGAGTTGGAACCAACGATGCGATTTCAGGATTCTTTATCACACTACCAACCTAAGTATCATAAGAACAAGTTACATCCACCCCATATGCACAAATATATGAAAAGAAAAGCATTAACGAAAATTATAAGAACATAGTGAAACCTGCTGAAGAGCTGTCTGTCCTGCAGATTGCACTTTTGGATGGGTATCAGTTAGCACCTGGGATCAATCAGAAGATAATTAACAACAAGTGATTACTTTTAACTAATGAATTTAGAATGGCAATTTCGACCCATTTACCCAATTATGGGTAAAAAATTATGAAAATAATAAGTTAAAAAAAACATGAAACAGGAAGAAAGGCACCCGAAGTGTATTTTTATGCATAAAATCTCCTATATCACTATATTTAAAGACGATGATACAACTTTAGAAAAAGGTTAGGACTTTTGGACAAAAAATATTTTTTGTCAAACCGTCATGTTTCTACACGTACAAAAATAAACCCTTTTGACCTGTTAACATGCCTGACAGGCCCATTTGCCCACGTAAACAAATGATGTAAGTCAAAACTCAGTCAACATAGATTCTCTTTATGATTAAGGCACCTCAGTCAATTTTGGCACAATCCTAGGTAGACATTGAGAAAGTTGCTGTGGAGCACAATATGCCATAGATCCAAGAAGTTGAACACTACTCTGTTTTGTCCTCCAAGCTTTATCTTCAAGACCCTGAAAATATAATACGCATAAAGCAAAATAAGAAACGTGAAGAAAATGATGAACTATTTCCTCTCATTTATGAAAAAGTACGGGTATCCAGTGGAAAAAATATTAGTACGTTGTAATGATGAAGCTATCAAATAGATATTTTAGCTTCTAAAAATCTTCTGTTAAACTTGAAACTTAAACACCCTCCTACGATTATTGTATAATATTGTCTTTATAACCGTAATTAACACATTAATTATTTATAGAAAATGAAAAAACAGGTGTTTGCTGGCACCAATTTTCTACAATTATTAATTGAAATATAAGCGTTAATATGCTAAAATATATCATTCTATTATATTATTAAAAGTAAATAATTTTACATTTTTATACCATATTTCGTATCAACTTAATTCATTAACAAATAAACTATTTAATTAACTTTAATTACTCAAAAAACCATACTGATTATGGTACTCATTTTACAGGTCTCATTGTCTCATTAAGATTGTCTTAAGAGATACTATTTTATAAATTAAGTTTACCATTTTTATGTCAAATATTTAACAAAAAATTGTGAATTTGAAAATTTGGCATCATGAATGTATTGTGACCATATTTGGTGTAAAAAAGTATGATTAATATTGTTACACCAAAACTTGCACCATTTTGATATTTTTATGCATACGTTAGAGATGCCTAAGAAAAAAGAAAAGTGGTCCTTGCTAAAAATAATAATAATAATAATAAAGAAAAATAAAGAGAGTGGACCTTTAGAAGTGATGGAAGAACAAGCTTCACCCCTTGTGCAGTAAGTTGAGACATCATAGCACGAGCAGCACCTTCAGCAGCTTCCCGAACAGCAATAACTTGATCAGAAAACGAAACCAGAAGCAATGGTAACAAGTAGATTACATACCTGTGAGCCATCACACACCGTGATTAATAATATAAAAGCCATTTTTAAAGAAATCAAAACAGAACAAAATGTTGTAAATGAATACTTACGGTTCGAACAATTTCCCAAGCTTTTCACAAAGACATTCAAATGCCAGCAAAGATCCTTCGCGACATTTAGCAGAATTCCTAAAAATATATAGCAGTTAATTTTGAACTTTTAAGAACAGAAAAAAAATATAAAAATAGTTTCTACATAATATTTTAAGAATAAACCTATTTGCAAGTCCTTCACGTAGTACTGTGGCAACCCCATAGTTTTTCAAGCTTGATATTCCAAACCCTTTAATAACCCCAGCAAGCCCAAATGCTGCTCCACGACGTTCCCCATATTTCTCACTTTTCATCAATTGATCTAATAGCCTAGAAACAAGTGACATTCCATCTTCCTAATAACACACAAAAAAAAATAGAAGATGATATAAGTTTTGAAGTATGAACTATAAAATGAAAATATAAGGAGAAAAATGCATATATATGCCACCCAAGTATGAATTTAGTTTCTTTTATACCAATTCCACCAAAAGACTTGCCAGAAATTTGAAATTTGACACAATGGGAGGTTGTATGTTACCAATAATACCCTTCCATATGAAGAAAAGACAATAGAATCAAGGATATAAATGAATTGTCAAAGATATTAATGGTGTATGGCAAATTTGAGTGATGCACAAATCATCTCTCTAACATGTAACCCTAAATTTAAAGCTTCTGTCACATCTAAAGTTATAAGAACAACAAAAAAATGCCCATTCTAAGCATATAGTTTTGAAATCCAGTTTGAGTAGATTCAATGATTCATCAACATTTGTTTTGCTTTTAAGAAATGTAGATGTGACAAAGCTTTAGATTTAGGGGTATTTTGTCAAGTTACGAATTTCCAGCAAGTTTTTCACTAGAACTAGTACAAAACAAATATAAATTTATACCAGGTTTGCCTCTAAAGTAATTTACATAATAGAGCAGACTGTGTAAACATTATCCTTAAAAAGGTAAAGTTCTTGGATTGCCTTAAAGGACACATACTTGCTTTGATTTCATTAATGGAGATAGGCAACTCGAGACTGCCCTCTGAACAGCTTCTGATGGAGTATTTAGCACCTCAAGTAACTTCTCCACAACAGCATGGACCTTAGGATCATCCTATTTAGTAAAAAAAAATTCATTAGAAAATACTTTAAAACTATTGTAGAAGAGATGAAATCAAACCTTGGATAAATGTTTTGCTAAAGCTCCAGTAAATATGACCACACCTTCTCGTACCAAATCATATTTTTCTTCATCAGATGCCTAAGAAAATTTAAGTCACAATAACTGTTTCGTAACTAGCAGTTTGATGTTACAAGATGTATTAGAAAGTACAATATTAATTTGAGAAATTATTCTGATGTGAAAATTAAAAGTATATAACAGAAACTACCTTCTTGTTCAAGTAATTTTCAAATATGGGAAATAGCAGTGAGACATTATCTTTTCCATGTTTGTCAATGATCATGATACCAGCATTAATCATTCTTCCTCTAACATCAGCATTTGTATCAGCCTGCATTAAAAGTCTTAATGAAAACACTAAAAACGAAATGAAGAATCCAATCGGGGGTATGCAGTGCTATAACAAAAGAATTTCAGGGATTCACTCCAATAACAAAACAAGATATGTGTACTTTGAAAATAATAATAAAAATAAATATAACAAAATAAATTGATACTAAATTAATTGTCTAGCCAAAGACTAGTAAATGATATATTGATATTAGTAAATAAGCTCCTGCACCATGAAGCTAAATGAAATTTAAGAACTACAAGCAGCTATTTGCTTGATTTGATAGTACATGTAGTATAATGGGAAGTTCAGCTGAGTTGGGTAATGGTCAAAACTAGTAATTGGTACGGGCCAAGTCAGTTGACCATCCTCACTTTCTCGCCAAAAACAACTGTTTTTCCAAAAACAATTGTGTCAAATATGATTGCAAAACATATATTTATTTCAATAACAATCTAACTTTTTAAATACAAAAATTAACTTGGTTTTATGCATTAAAAATACACTTCGACATGTTTGACCCATTTTATTCGTGTCTTTATGGGGCAAATACACTGAAAATATCCAACTCTAAGTGTATTGTTATTGTATGTATTGGACTTAGAAACTTACCTTTTGACGTACTAAGCTTTCAAAACTTATCTCTTTACGTAATTTGATACATTTTCAATGTTCCAACTAATGTATGTATTAAATAAAAGTTGCTTAAAGAAAGAGAGAATGAAACCAAAATGATCCATCTATACATGGCTTTACTGTTGTATGTATCGTATTTCAGAACTTATCTTTTTTATGTAATTAACTTTTTTTAAATGTTTGTATTTTACAAACTACATGTTTTTATTATTTATTCAAAGTACATTGAAAATGTACCTTATTATTATTAACAATAAGGTACATTTTCAATGCACTTTGAATAAATGATAAAGAATGTAGTTTGTAAAATACAAACGTTAAAAAAAAGTATAAGTTCTGAAATACAATACATACAACAGTAAAGCCATGTATAGTTAGATCATTTTGGTTTCATTCTCCCTTTCTTTAAGCAAGTTTTATTTAATTTACCTCTTTTAACCTTTAAAGATAAATCATAGCCCAGATGGCCGGATTGACCCATTTATAAGTTAAATACTCAAAATTACCTCCTCTATTTAATAAAATATCAATTAAACTAGGTTTGCAAGGAAACTAATGCCTAAATAAAAAGGTAAAAAATAAATAAATGAATAAAAGTGAATGTTACCAGTGCTCGGGATATCAAGAATGTCATAACAACCGGAAGATCTTTGGTTCTAAGTACATCAGCTGCAGCATGTAAAGCCAATGCAGTACCTTGTCTGCCTAACCAACCAGAATCAATGTTTCCCTCTCCAATACCACCATCACGAATGTAAAGAGAGAATAAAGTCGCTAAAGATTCCTGAAAATACATAATTTGTAAATAAAACTACTCACATACAAATTATAGAGGTAGCAGAACAGGCTAGTTGGGCAGGCTAGGAAACCAACCAAAATGGGTTCACATCAGACCGGGTAATTTTGTATGGGTTGAAGCATGTCAGGTTGGTTTGGCCTTTTGTCTATATACAATCAGTGTGCCAAATATGATCACTATATTTATATTGTTTCAAGAACACCCTAATTTTATGAAGAAAATGATTACGGAAGTTTTATGCGTTAAAAACACTCCCTTGAGAAAATTTTGCCCATTTGACATGTTTCCTATTAAGCCAGGTTTTCTGTTAATTTACATGTTTGACCTGATAAATTCATAAGTCATAACCCGAATTGACACATTATCAAGTATGTGAGTCAATTCGCCACCTCTAGAAGATTGGTAGTCACCTGTAACGTATCTGGGTACTCATCTAACGCTGCAGCTAACGCATCAGCAGCAGCAATTCGAACATTATAATTAACATGTGAAAGAGCCTTAAACAGTCCCGAATAATCGATCCCAAATTCATGGTCATAACGATCCCAAACATCCTCTGCCACTTCAGCAACTGACTGAGTAATTCAATAAGCATTGCATAAAAAAACATAAGTAGATTATATAATAACAGACCATAAAAATGAAAACAAAAAAATTAATGTTTATGGGATACCTTTTCAGGATCATGCAGGGCAATCCAAATGCTAGTAGCAATTTCTACATTCTCCGGAACAGAGCGAGTAGATATAGCTGGAATGCATTTTACAGCATTTAAACAAGCCAATCTAACATGAACCTCTTTCGCATATATACCAGATAAAGCCTGGAGGTAGAATGTGAAGAAAGTTAATAGGAATATTAAAATTATTTGTAATATTAAAATCAAATTGAAGATAAAACATACAGGTGCAACTTCTTGCGGTTGTAAACCAAGGCATAATTCATTTAACGCGGGTCCAACAGACCCGTGATAAGAAGGGATGGCGCCAAGCACATGATAGAGTACCTGCAAGCACAGAAATAAATTAAATGCAATGCTGTGCAGATAATTCTGTGGCTGTAAAATCTGATGAAATAAAAATCAGAAAAAAAAAACGAACTTAACTGAAAGCATTTGCAGTCTTGGGAGAGGTAATATTGGGTCCATATGTAAGAAAAGTATTTGAAGTACATCATCATGAAGCCGTGTCTTCTTAGGAGATGCCAGTATTCTCTCCATTATCTTTATAATAACAATGCAAAGTGTAAAGAGGATATTAGTCTTTCAAGAACTATAGAAGTGGGTAGATCGCCGGGCGGGTAACTGGTCGAAAAGAATCAGGTTGTCACACTAATTAGCTATTTTTAGTATGGGTCAAAACTGTCTGGGTCAAGTTGGGTTGATACGGAAACATAAATGTATGTTATCAGAAATATAATTTTTGACAACAATTCAACCTGTTTGACTTGTTTCCCTTTTAGACAAAACTTCTATTTGACCCATTTGAAACAAAAGACAACCCAAATCAACCAACTCATTTGTTCTTTAGAACTTATCAATATATAACTAATGCACTAATAATGATTAAGAAAACAATATTATAACAACATTGACTTAAATCATTAAAAAACAAAATTATATCAATAATAACTTAAATATTGAAAGAAAACGAATTAAAAGGTTGTTAAGAGCTTTCAATAAGTAATTAATGTGTTAATTATGATTAAAAACAGTATTATAACAAAAATAACTTAAAATTTTAAAATAAAAAAAGTAAGGAGGTTGTTTTAAGTATATTTTTGGCAACTTTCAACTCGTTTGACCCGTTCCCCTTATAGCTAAGAATTTTGTTACACCTGCTGGAAGTAAAAGACAGCCCAAATCTGGTAATCCGCCAAATATTTAAGAACTTTCAATAAATAATTAATTCATGAAATCTACTTTTGGCGACTTTCACCCGTTTGACAAATTCCACTTTTAGCGGATTTTTTTGACCCGTTTGATATTAAACACAACCCAAATCCCATTCATAAGTAAATGGACCAAATTCACATCTGTAAAGAAACACAAGATATAGTAAGGTCAAGTATATGAACAATTAGTAAAATTTACCGGAAAAATGAAACTAAAAGAATCCACCGGAAGCGGGCCAGATTTGCATGATACTGATAATGCATGCACTACTCTTTCAAAGAGACTTAATGACGATCTTTCATGATCACCGTCACTAAGAGACGAAAGTTGGTCCCACGTAACGTGAACTTCAGTAGTTGCAATTAGCCTTAAAGCAGTAGCAATGTCTAATCCCCAATTAGATAATGGTGGTGCAGTACATTTTGATAGTTTCACCATTGTTTCATAAGCCACCTCACCAACTATTGGTGACTGCAATAATGGATTCACAAATTTGACCTGAAAAATAAACAGAAGTAGATCAGAATTTAAAAAATCCAAAGGAAAAGCAGCGATATAACATATCATATAGAGGTGACAAATTGGGGGTCAATGTGGGTTGCGTTTGGTCAGGTCAGGTCAACCCACAAACACTTTTTCTTTTCTTGAGGTCTATAAACAACTAATGAGTTATATATGATTAAAAACAATATTACTACAGCATATATGTCGACCCACTCACATCGGGTCAACCCTTTCTTTTTCTTTTCTTTTAGTTTCATTTCACGAGGTCTATGAACAACTGATGAGTTACATAAGATCAGAAAACCATAATACTAAAGGATAATCTCTAAAATTTAAATAAAACCTCTTAAGAGGTTTCAAGTATTCTGAATACACTTTGGTTGCCTTCACCAGTTTAACCTGTTCAATTTCACCTGTTTAACCTGTTCAATTGTTCCCAATTTTAGCTAATTTTTAACAAAGCTTACTGATTTGACCTGTCAAAAATGAAGTGTAACGAAAATCTACCCTTCTACTAAATAATATGCCCACAATGACACCTTGAATATCATATACATGAAATATAAGAAGACTGACCAGGGAGGGTAATTCACTGTGTGTGAAAACAGGATTAGTTATCGCCATCTCTCCTAAAGCTTTCAGCAACAAGGAAAGATTCTTCTGTATATTCATGACCTTTTCACGTACATTAGCTTCCTCACGAAGCTGCATCTCACGTGCCTCCTCCTTTGACGTCTTCTGTTTATCTATAATTTACACACACCGTAAATAAAATAAAAAATAAACAATATGATCATGTTTCTGAATAGAAGTGGCAAAACAGATCAAACAAGGTTCACTCTGAAGTGAAGTCAAAACAGGCCAGGCCAGGTTGGGTTGACCGGCATATAAAATTTTCCGTTTTTTACTATTTATTAAGTAATTACTGTGTGAACTATAATTACAAATACACACACACATACATAGCAATAATAATCTAAATCTTCGAATTAAACACTTTAAAAAGTTTGTATGCGCCAAAATTAGAGTATGGCAACTTTCAACCCGTTCAACACATTCCCCTTTTTGCTTGTTGATTTATCTCATCTGAGATAAAATGCAATCCAAATTGACTCATTCATAAGTAAATGGGTCAAAACTGCCATCTCTATTTCTGAATGAAAAAGAGAATAAAGCACTTACCAGGTTTCTTTGTTGGTTTCGCTGTATCCTTTTTCCCTGTGCTTGCACGCTCCCTAACAGCAGTGTCTCGCCTTCCAGAAGAATGAGAGTTCCCATTTTCCTGTAGACAAACAGAAACATGTTTTATATCGATAAATTTTTCAAGAAATTATATCCAGTGAGAAACTAAAAAGAATAAAGAAAATCGTCACCATGCTGTCAATGTTCTCATAAGCTTTGAAACGGCCTTTAGCCTGTTTCAAGTTGTTAGAAGCTACAGATTCCGCTATATAAACACCTTGCTCAGTGGATAGCATCCCTTCAGGGGTATTGAAAATCTGCCAATATGAGATTGGAGGAAGAATAATTAAATCATGAAAATGCTCATGAATTGTATATTGTTTCTAAGTTTATAAAAATATGTGATAATCGTACAAGAATATCAAACAATAAGGAAATTAGAATTTTTAAAGCATATTAACTGCATATATCATGCACACCTGAATATCACTTTCTGATAACAAATTGTGTGCTCCCCGGTCAGGAGAAGTTTTCAAGTGCTGCAAAAATTCAAAAGTCAAAGTTACTGTGAAGACCAAATGATCACCTCATTCTGATGTATACACTTGTATATATATAATATAAACGATAGACACACATAAGTGTATTGCAGTAAACCTTATCAAATTCCGCATATGTTTCTGCAGGTGCTATAGTCATCAAAGTTGACAAAGCATGTATAGCGGCTTCTTGTTCCAGATTACTAGTACTCATCAGCCCCATTGGTCCAAGCAAACTCTATATTATAACAGAACAATATTATTGATAGTCAATAATGTAAACCTTTAAATTATAATATCAAGACTCCATAAAGTGTTTTCTTACAGCAGTTTTGAAGTTGGTTTCGTAAAGGAAATACATTTCCCATAAAAAGTTTCCACGATCAAAAAAGTGATATTTACCTGACACATATTACTGACATCAGCCATTATATGTCCAATGACGTCAAAACCAAGAGCTCGCAAACACTTTCGCAATCTCTAAGAAAAAAGAATATAAAAAGGGAAAAGAAATAGTTAGTTACTAATGATATAAAGTAAAAAAGTAAAAACATCATTTCTGCCAATAAATTAGATATGTATTAACCAAGTTACCAAGTTGACTCACCTTCCAAACTGCATCTTTCTTTGCTGTACCAACTAAGCATGGATGATGAGAACAAAATATAAGACGTATGCAGGAACTAGGTGCAGCAGATACACCAGATGATATTACCATTAAACTCTTTACCAAAACCTCCACAGATGGCAAAAAAGCTACTTGAGCATCCAAAGAATTTTCTGAGTCACTACATATTACATAGTTAAAATCAATATGTATCTAAATACGACCCATTTGACTTCCAACAAAAAAAGTGTCTGAAAAACTTTGAACTTTTACCTTGACTTTGCTAAAACTTTTTCACCAACAACCGTGAGGTACTCTGAATATTCAATTAGAAGAATTTCAAATAATTTTGGAGAAGCAGATAGAATCCTCTTGGTACACCCATAAGCTGCTTTGCGTATATCCCAACTTGAATGGCACAGGAACGTAAGAACAAGCTGCGGTATAAAAACTAAGCACGTGAAAATGATTTTAGAAAATCTCAAAAAAAAAATCTTATACAGTTTCATGGTAATTCACCTGCATGAGTGATCTCACATGGAGAGTCTCGAAAACCCTGTACAATAGATACAAAGGTTTGATGATTGTTAACTTTAATTTAGAAAGAAAAAAAGTCAGTTATGGTCAACAGGATCGAAAATTTGCAGAAACAAAAACCTGTGAGGATGATCCACAAAGAGCGACTCAAGTAATTCGATACATATTTCACGGTCCTCCACAGATAGTTTAGAAGCCTGTATAGCGAACACCTTAGGTATATACAACATATAAAAAATACAAAAAAAGTTAGAAAACTGAAACTAATGAATTAAATCAATAAAATTACCATAGCAACCGGGACAACTGAAGGTTCATTCTGTGAAATCAAAGTCCAGAGCTTTTCCTTGGACAAAATTTCATCTTCAGCAAAAATATTAAGAAATTATTATTTATAATGAAAAAAATAAAAACAATCATAAAAAAGGGGTTAAAGAGTACACATCAAAACACCTGATTTGATATCAGATGCTGCAATTTTCACCACAATGAGTAATGAATAAATGCCATCCAACCGCTGTGCTGCTTTAGTGAAACCAGTTTTTACCAATTGGATAAGAGGCATGAGCAAAGAAGATATCTGATGACAAACATATCACAAAAACTTTAACCACATGAAGACATTCGTGAAAAAAAAGATAAAAATAAAATAAAAGACAATAGTTCTTTCTTTTCTCACCGGTAAAACTGCATCAACATTTTTGCATATGATTATTAGACATCGAAGATGAGCTCTTCTTAGTGATTCTTTCTCCTTCAGACCTGAGGAAATAAATGAAACAAGTTCTGGCCTGATAGCATCTTTAGATCTTGCCACCCATGAAGCTAAAGTACTTAAACAAGCAAGCTTTACTTCTTCATTTCCTGCAAGTCAAAAAGTCAAACTCGCGTCACTTACACATATGTTGTAGAGGTGGCAATTTGGGTTGTTTATCTCAAACAGGTTAAACAAAAAGCTGTCAAACGGGTTGAAAGTAGCCCAAGTTCTACTCTTGATGCTTACAACCCTAAATCGAAATTCCAAGATTTAGATAATTAACGGGTCAATCTCATAAAATTCTTTTGCAACCATATCTAATGCACTATATATTTATTAAACATCAGGCAGACAAAAGGAAGTGTTTGTGCATCAACCCTACCTTTCATTTATGAATTATATCAAAAAAGTAGTTACAAGGGGTACATGTGAAACGAGTTGAAAATAGCACAAAAGTCTATTTCTATAGAACAACCCCATAAATCGTTTTATTCAAAGAATGATAATTATTATTGTAATATTCATTTGTAGTCATAACTAATGCATTACTTATTTATGGATTATATCAAAAAAGTAATTACAAGGGGTAAACGAGTTGAAAATAGAACAAAAGTCTATTTCTATAGAACAACCCCATAAATCGTCTTATTCAAAGAATTAGATAACTATTATTGTAATAGTCATTTGTAGTTATAATCTAATGCATTACTTTTTTAAATACGGATGCGCAAAAAAGTGTTTGCAGTTCAACCTTACTCGTAATGAGATTGGCCCAATACTGTTCCTTTAACACACACACACACAAAGTATACACCCACCGTCATCCTTGTAAGTGGTCAAAAGAAGACCAGATACAGTAACCGAAAGGCCACTAAGATATTTCCCGTCAGGACAGAGAGACAATTCCTGCAATGCATTTATCATGCCGACTCTTTGGTAAGGAAACGCAAGTCTTCCTTCAGATCCCCCAATTACAAGTTTAACTGCATTGACCATTGACTCAATTGCATCAGGATTACTTGACTTTTGACTTAAACATCTGACAATATCCAATGCAGCAAGTCTTCTTCCTTCATCCGCATGGCGAGCCTGTGATAATATGACTGATAGAATCTCCGCACCATACTTACTCAAATCCAGGTTAACATATCTCAAAAGAACCCCAATGGATTCTAAAACAAGCTCAGGATTCCTCTTAAGCATTTTTACTGAAGAAGGAACAACAACATTCTTGAGATCTTCATGTGACAAACGAAAAAATAACAAACGAAAAGCTTCGCTTAGGGCTTTTGTTGGTTTATCCTTCGTGTTCAGAACTGCTTGAACATACATATCAAGGTATACCGGCTGTATTATGTAGTAAAAGTAGCGTGAGAATTGCACTCGGATATGCATATGAACTTGACATTACGAAATATAAACAAGGCAACTTCAAATCTAGAGGTGGCAACTTTGACCAGATTACTTAAATGGATTGCATAGAGTTATGTCTTATCTCTAACAGATCAAATGAGTTAAGCAAAAAAAAATAGCATAAAAGAAAAAAGGTTGAAAATCAATCTAGGTATATTTTGAACGCATAAAACGCCCTAAAATATATTCTACTTCGAAGATAGGATATTATTGAAATAATAAGATTTTTGTAATCATATTTGGCACGCTGATAATTTATATATTAATCTAAAAAAGTTGGCACAAAAGTGTTTCGGATCAGCCTATAACAAAATTACGTGTTTTGACCTGAACCATTTTGACCCACTACCGAACCTGCTTGACCCTCCTATTAATGTGCCACCTCTACTGCATTCTTTTACTCCAAAAAGAGTTTTTAGTCAACCCAGCCTATTTTGCCCCTTACCACAAAAAAGCCCATTTTAATCCATTCCAATCCACTATCCCGCCCAAACACCCGTCCTTTTGCCACTTCCACCCATATGATATCAGCAACAAAAACCATTATACACTAACCTTCCATTGTTCGAACAGTGAAGACTTGGAGCTTGAAAACTCCAGCAATACACATAGCATCTCTGGACAATTTATACATGAGATTCTTCCGCTTTTTAATTCCTCCACGTACAAACTGAAAATGTCGGGTGACTGGAGCATGGAAGGGAACAAGTAAAAAAAAGAATCATGTAAAAGACAGAATCATGTAAGCATGCATGGTATAACTTTATCAATAATCAACCTCTAAAAATGAATGAATAAAAGTTCTTCTGCAAGCCCTGTGCTCATGAGAAGATGCTTGAGTGCTAATTTGAAGACATGAAGCTTGTGCTGCTGCAACTCTGCTAAATGCAGTTTTTGATATGGAAATAAACTGACTTTTACAAAGAAGCATACATGACCAGTTCATAAGTCTAGAGCAACCAACATGAGAATGAAGCTTCAACTGTTTTTCCATGGTCTGGACAAGATTTGCTGCAAATGTTTTCATAAAAATACTCTCATTTAAAGCTTTTATTATTAAATCATCAACGGCTTTCCTTGACCCTCGGTCATCATAAACATACAATGTCATGAATATTAAATCCACCAACTGTGATGCAGACTCAGATGACATTTCTGCAAAATGAAATTACATAAATGTTAAATTAAAAATATACCATATCACGAATTAAAGGTTTCTATACTAAACAAAAAGAGTGTAATTAGGAAAAAAGGGTAAAAAGAAGAACATAAATCAACTACTAGCCAAAATGATGAACAAAGCCAAGCCCATAAACATTGATGTAGTTCCAAACATGGTTTTAAAAAGCGCGAGGCGCTTCGAAGCGTTGAGGGTGCACGCATCACGCACCTGAGGCGTCCAGTATTAACAAATACTTGTAATTTAATTCTAGTATTCCACATAATTGGTAATACTCAACAATTTAAGTACTTCACTAGTTCACTTAATCACTAAGGGGGTGTTTGGTAGAGAGAAAAGAAATTGGGAGAAATGAAAATGGAAATAGGGGAGAAATGGAAATGGGGAGAAATAGAAATGTGTGGAGAATTGGAATTGATTTCCTTGTTTGGTATCATGAAAGAAATGAAACAGAGAAATGGTGGCTCAAGTCGCCGGACGGCGGTTGCGGCGTTGGCCGCCTTGCCGGACGTCCATGATGATGATTAGAATGTCGGAAACACATCATAACCGGAGATCGACAATGATGAGTAGACATTGGCTACCATTTCTCCACAATTTGAAGAGAAATGAAAATACAAAGGAAGGGGAGAAATGTAAATGGGTGGAGAAATCATTTCTCCTCCCAAAACTATAATCATTTCTCCCAAACAAGAGAAACCAATTCTCCCCATTTCTTTTCTCTCTACCAAACACCCCTTAATAACCAAAAGTAGTGTTTCGGTGTCAGATTTGCATCCATACTAGTCTAAAAGGAACCACTGATAAAAAAACACACACACTGATCAAAAAACACATATACACACTGCTCAAAATCAAATATACATACACACTGATCAAAAAACATAGACAATCAAAAAACACACACTGATCAGAAAAAACACACACACACTGATCAAAAAACACAAATACACACTACTCAAAATCAAATACACATACACATACACACACTGATCAAAAAACATACACACCGATTAAAAAAACATACACACTGATCAAAAAAACACACACACTGATCAAAAAAAGCCATGGCCCATGGGTACACATTAAGGCTGATATAAAACAGAAACACAAAATTGAACAGCAAGATGAAGTTGAAAAAAGAAAATCGCACAGCAAGATGAAGTTGAAAATTCAAGCAGCAAGTGTTACCTTTCAGAAACTTCGATCGAACAGAGCTGATTCAATTTCGATTTTGAATGGAGCTTGACACTTCAATAGAACAGAGGAAGAGAAGAAGAGCTTCGATTTAAGGGGCTGCATCTTCAATCGAACAGAGGAAGGCACGAAAAGAGGTAGGTTTCAATGTTCAATGGGGCTGCAACTTCAATCGAACCATAGAAAGCGACGCATGTACGACTGGAAGGGAATTGGAGACGTAAAAGACCTAAAAGGCCCAACTACTTACACTCCTTAAATTCGGACCTACAAAACCCAACTACTAAGCCCAGATTGCAACCTACATGAAGCGTTAATCGCCTGATGAGCGCATCACCTGAGGCACAGCTCCTCACACCGCCTCCATCGCCTCGCCTACGTGATGTGTTTTTTCCGGTGCCTTGCAACGCCTCGAGCGCCTCAGGCACGCTTTTTTAAACCAAGGTACTTCCACAGTTTACTAGAAGTTTGTTCAGTATAAGTAAATATTAACATGTTCTTAGTGACACTATTGAAAAAGCATTGCATATAACAATAGAATGTTCTCTTGCCCAAGTAACACAAAACCATGATTAGTCAATGAGCATTGAAAGATAACTCAGGATTCCAAGTTTCAAATAGTTAAAGAAAGTAGGAAGCATTAGTACAAACTCATCACACTATCACAGAAAAGAAAAATACTTCAAAATCGTATAAAATTAAACTCCATAAAAAAGCAATGTTACTAGATGGAATCTTCAAATCTCTAAGAGAGATTTTTTAACATAAATCTGATATAATAAGATATTATATATGTGTGTGTGTGTATAGATGGTTTGATTTGGTTTGATTTGCTATTGATTATCGAAGATCACAAATCAAACTTAAAGAACAAACTTTGTGATCAAACCAAACCACAATGCTCTAAAAACCAAACCAAACTTGTTAAGTCGATCTGGATCAGTTGGATTTTGCATTCCAACAGTTGGTTAAGAAATGCACTAGGCCCCTAGCACTAAAAAATTAGAAACCATGGACAAATTCCAAAACTTTGAAGTAAAACTAAGGCAATTTAGATGTAAGAGAAAAATGAGAGTTTAAGCAAAACAAGTCATTTTCCCTCAAAGTTTCAACTAATATAGTAACACGAACACAATTATTGATGACCATCAGAGGTGACTCGTCGTCGACAATTGTTCATTTTAACCAGTTTTGACCGATTCAAGCATTTATAAAGGACATAAGAGGCATTAAAGCATTTATCAACCGATTTTGACAAAAACCAATTAGTTTGTCAGATTAGCAAGGTGGTGGTCTGATTCACAATTAATAGGACCGAGTTTTACAACACTAAGCAGGAATTAAAGGATTCTTTTCTCTCAAGTTGAGTATTGAGTGCAAATTCATAGTTCTATGTATAGCATTATAAAGGACATAAGAGGCATTCAACAATTTCAATTGTAAATAAACTAGGAGGAAGGATTTCTCTAAAGAGGATGGGGAGAGACAAAGCCGTAGGACCTATGCAGTTATCGCGGTCAAAAATCAAATAGTGGACCGCGATTTAAAATAGCGGTTATCGTGGAGGGATAGCGGTGCTATAGCGCTTTTTTAATACTGTGTAGATATAGATATATATATATATATATATATATAAAACAAGGATCAATATAGAACTAGCTTTATATACAGAACCAATCTCAGCCTTTGGATTTGGATGATCGATGGTTGAGGTTACGACTACATATTCGAAGAAATGAAACGGAGAAATGGTGGCTCAAGTCGCCAGACGGCCAGACTACTTATCTTCACCAGAAACACATCGCAACCACACATAATGATTTGGGGTTCAATCGCTGGACATGGCTGCAGCGTTAGCCGCCTCGCCAGACATCAGCATTGTCATCGTCGAGTAAAGAACTGGGGCGGGAACTCGAGAATCACATTGGCATTGTCATTACCGGACCTCACCTCGCCGGATGTCGACGATTTAGTGTTCAATCACAGGAAACACATCGCAACCAGGCGTCCCATTTCTCCACACTTTGGAGAGAAATGAAAATACAAAGGAACCAGAGAAATGGAAATGTGTGGAGAAACCATTTCTCTGCCCAAAACCATAAACCATTTCTTCCAAACAAGAGAAACCATTTTATTTTCATTTCCCTACTTTCTTTTCTCTCTACCAAACACCCACTAAGGTTAAGTAAACCATATCTAATGGTTGCATGCTCCTTCCAAACCTAATGTCCTCTTTACGTAACATAAAAGTGAGAATAATTCTTGGAACTTTCACGAATTTACTTTCTATTACCACATGGTATATGTCTGTATGATGTAAATAAATGAAATCTTTTGTAAAAATTTAAGTTGAACTTGCTACTTTTTTAACACGTGTTAACCTTGTTACTACTACTTCCATCCCAAATATATATATTTCAGATTTTTCAAGTTAAACAAAGTATGTTAAATACGCATATACAAATTAATTAAGTGTTGTTACCTAATTATTTATAGTATGAATGTTTGCATTGATAATTCAAGTTCACCATAGCTTGTCCAAACTGCTTCATATTCCCTTTTAGTCAATAGTCTTAAAAGCATAGTAACGTATCATATGAGCATACAAAGCAACTGACTAAGTATTACAAGACCACACAAGCCTGTAAACCACTATTTGCTAATCAGGTATAATGTATTTAAGTTATGACTTATGACCAAGGTTGTAAGTTGTTTCAAGCTCATGCAAGTTCACAATCTTCCAAGGTAACAAAACTAACTTATGCAGTACTATGAGTGAAATTATTAAGAATTAAGAATATCAAACAATTAAGCATACTTTAAAATCATCAAGAGTATTAAATATTAAGCATAGTTTCACTAAGAACTGCAAACAGGTTCTCTACAATAGGTATAAAAAAATATCTCTATATTTGCTTTCTCAAAACATGAGCTCCACTGACTTTGGATATAAACCAACTTGCTCTTTTAGGTGAATATAGTTACAGTATTAATAATCACTAAGGAGGGATTTAGGATTGCTTTTTTAAAGTGTTTATCAATTTTGAAGATAAAGAGATACCAACCTGCTTACTTTTAAGTGCTTTTCCTTTGTAATAAGCAGATAAACAGGTATTAGTATAGCATTTGGGATTGCTCGTCTGCTTTAAGAAAATTCAATGTACAGATAAGCACTTAATTAAGCAATCCCAAACACCCTCTCATACAAATAATTCATGCTCCAGTTAGATTTGACAGGACTCAACATCAATTTTGCATCTTTCTCAGACTAAGGACGACACAGATTAATTGTAACCTACATTTTCAATCAAAAAGAATCAAAAACGCACTAATTACAAACAACTGATTGAACATCAAAAATGAAAATCCGTGAAGTACATACGCCTTAATTACAGTACAGTTTAACATTTTCATAACCTGAATTAAGAAAAATGGAAGGAATCTCGGAGCGAAAGATCCGAATCCGTCTCTTTGTAGACGAAGTGGGGATTGAAGATGTAAGTGATACCCACGAATCCATTGAGCACCTAATTTAAGCAACTGATATCTTCCGAAGAACGGTAGCTGAAAGTTGAGCGATGATTAAAATGCTATCAAGAATTCAAGATCGTTGCTTAAAAGATAGCGATTTAGAGCTGTGAGTTGGGGAGTTGGAGTGATGTCTTGTAGGGCGGATGGATTGTTGTTTTAGGGTTTTAGCCGATTACGATAGATTGAGCCAAAAACCAGACGCAATGGTGCAAAAGCCCACTGCGCATGCGTCTTCTTCTATTTTTTTTCTTTTTTATTTTTTTTAGACTAGCTAAGTGACCCGTGTATCAACACGGAAAAATGATATAAGTCAAATTTAAACTTATATAGCTTTAAGGAGTATTAACACGTATAGTAAAAATAATTAAAAATAAATTAAAGCAATTCCGATTAACAAACAATTATATTCTACATATTCGAGAAACAATGTTGATCATGACAGTAAATTCAAGTTCATTGGTTTATTGTAATTCATATCTTTAATTTTACTTAAAAATTTCATCAACTTTAATATATACCTATTGAAAATCATCCGAATAATAAAACGATTCGTGACTATAAAATGACGATAGATTCATTTACTCAATCATATGTGTATATATTTACACAAGTATATATATATATATATATAATCGGGTACTTTAAATAATAGTATATATTGAAACATTTCTGATTTTAAATTAATGCTTCATGTATAATCGGATACTTTAAATAATAGTATTATTTAATTTGAATAGATTAGTTGTAAGACCACCCGCATCGGTCTTTATACCCGATGGCGGGTTGTGTAGGTAAGTTGGGAACACCATCGCCCCCTGTCGGGTGATGGCATATTCAATAACTAAACACTTTGAATAGCATATTCAAGTTGATCACTCAGTTCATCACCATAATCCCTAAAAAAACTCTTATCTAAACAAAGAATTACCGACCAACTACTATTAATGGATAACAAAGAATTAAGAATATACTAATTTTAAAAAAGTGCCGTATTACAATAAAATTTACACCAAAACGTAGATAAAAATGAGACGGTCGAAGATATATAATTATTTTTTTCTCTAAACAGATATATCACAGGCTACTAAACATAATTTATAAATAACCTATAATTAATTACATGTATATACAATTTTTATAAAACTTTTCACATTTTCTTAAAAGCCCCTCATATGTTTTATAAAAACCCCTCATAATTTTCATCTAGCCCCCTTGATTTTATAATTTTTTAGGTGTAGCAAGCATGACATCATATCATCATCCTTTTCTTTTAAATATATTATAAGATTGATTTTTAAAAATAAATATAATTTACATATCTTTATTTATTTATGAGGAAATAATATATGATACTCCAGTAGTGTTTGTCTCTTGCAAATAAGTTATTATAACTTTTAATGTAGAAACACGGAGAGTTTAGTTCCTAATGAAGCTTTTTTTTAAGATGACTCGTGTGGCTAATAACAAACTCGTCTTCGAGTCTGATACCTGGTGTTAGTGAAGCAAATTTAACAAGCAGCTTTTATTATCAAACTAAAACTATGATATATTGATTACAAGTTATTTATGAGTTTATCTTGTATGATGAAATAGAGTTTGACAATTACACGATCCTTTTATCTTGTATAAGTTACATAAATCAAGAATGAATCATACTTGTTTTTCAAAAAAAGAATAAGCCATACTTGATATCTAGTATTTTGTGGTCAGTTTAAACAAACAACCAAAATTGTAATACCTAGTTTCTGGAAAATAAATAAAATAATATTATTTTTATATTACTATTATCTCCGATGTAATTATGCAAGTTGTGAATTTATTTAAGTTGAGTTGGGCTTGATTGGCTAATTATAAAGTATTAGTGGGCTTAGACTATTGGGAGTATTAAATAATTTATTTTGATGGGCTTAGGGTGTGTGTTTTGGACTAAAAGCCTTGTGTGATGCATACATATATAAAGGAGATTAGGGCATAGCCCCTTGGTTCATGTTACTGTTCCATTGTCAGAAGAGAAAGTGTTGTGTGTTATTGAGGTCGAAAAGGAGAAACAGAGGGAGAACTAGAACCCGTATTTTTCTTGTAAATCTTCAAGGAATTGGAAAAGGAACTATCAGGTAGTGTTTCTGATCCCTTTATGATCACTTGGATACGTTTATGTATGGATTTAGACTTGTTTTGTGGGGTTCTGTTGCCTAGGGTTTTGTTCTTCAAGAGGGTGAGTAAAAATGGTGGATTGAGGGGCTAAATCTTGTTTTAATCCAATGAATATTTGTAGGGTTTGTTCTTATGATAGAAGATAGGTTTTGCAAGTGATTCTAATTGATATGGTTAAGTTTTTAAAAGGTTGTGATTTTGAAAATGACGTTTTGAGGTACTGGTTTTTTTGTCCAACAGAGATGACTGGAGGTTGGTCCGACCTTAGTGTGGTCCGACTTTGGAGGTTGGCCCGACCTTAGTGTGGTCCGACTTTGGAGGTTGGCCCGACCTTAGTGTGGCCCGACTTTGGAGGTTGGCCCGACCTTAGTGTGGCCCGACTTTGGAGGTTGGCCCGACCTTAGTGTGGCCCGACTTTGGAGGTTGGTCTGACCTTAGTGTGGCCCGGCTTTAGAGGTGGGTCCGACTTTAGAGGTTGGTCTGACCTTAGTATAGTCTGACTTTGGGTGTTGGTCTGACTCGGGCCTTGGTCCGGCCTTAGAAGTGGTGCGACTTATATACGCCCATGGTGTATCCGAGGTTAATTCCTTGAGATATATGTGTTGTAGGTTCTCGCGATTGGATATGTCAATTACCCAACTTGTGAAATTTGCTACTTTTACCGTGTTACGGATCAGGTGAGTTGCACTAACTTATACATGATATTAGTGTGAAATGTGTATGCTATTTTTATGTGAAAGTGTAACTGTGATGTTAATATGTGAAGTGAAGGCTTGCGTTATATTGTGGTGAAAACATAACTCAGTCACAGTCAGACATAGTGTGAAATTCTTGGTACGGCTTGGATAGTCACTATGACCCAAAGTGTGAAATAGTCGGCAGTGCACTGCGCTAGTAATATGTGAAATGATATGTGATCATGGATTGTTATATGATTTTATGACATGTACATACCTAGTGTGGTGTGTAAGTTAGAGTGCTCGATAAGCTTTATGCTTACTATTGTTAATTTACACTTTTCAGGACCTGGTCTTGGGAAAGCTTCAGTTGCGTGAAGACGGCTCATCCTCTATCAACCGTTTCCGTTGTTCTATTTGCTCAAACACTTTATCAAACTATATTTGTAATTTATTTACTCTAATGTATTTTACGACGTGTAGTTCCGGGTGCGGGACCTCATCGGTATTTTTGTTGGTTATTACATATGAATGCATTTTATAGTCACTTATACTTGTTAAAAAAGAGTTAATTTCATAAATGGTCTTTTAATTAACCACGAATAGCAAGCTTAGTCCCTTTTTTTGAAAAAGTTGTAAATTTCGTTCTTTAACTACCATTTTGTTGCAACCACGATCCTTTCTAACAGAATCCGTTAGTTTGCGTTATTAAGTCCCCTCATGTGCACTGCACATGAGGGTATTTATGTTCTTTTAGCTATTTATTAATTTTTAATTAATCTTCAGTTTGAAATACTATTTTAACATTTTAAAAAATAAAAAATCATATCTTCATCTACCAATTTATCCGTCTCAGTCTCTCATGTCTCTCTCTCTCTCCGTCTCTGTGAACACACACCATTGCCACACACCGCCGTACCTACGCCACCGCTCCACCATCTCACCGCAGATCTACCATCACACCACCTTAAGACCACCACATATTTACTCCATCTCTCCCTTTAGGTAGCCTCTCTCTACCCTGTTGCTTCATCGTCTTAAAGTGAGGGATGTTTACGATCATGTTCCAGATTTCATCATTTTCGGGAGTTATGGTTTCTGCTTCTCTCTATTTGCCCTTTTGTTTCTGTTTTTTTGTTTTTGTTGTGGATTTAGGTTTAGGGTTTGAATCGAATTTTAGGAATAGGTTTTTGTTCTTTTGTATTTAGGATCATGTGTGGTGGTTCTATGTCGGAAATAGGAGGGAGGGAAAGAGACCAGAGAGAGATGATGATGATGAATGAGGCGGTGACGGTGGTGGTGGGATTTGTGAGGCGACGACGGTGGTGGTGGTTTTTGTGAGGCGGCGACGGTGGTGGTGGGATGCGTGAGGGGCGACGATAGCGGTGGGATTTGTGAGGCGGCAACAGTGGTGGTGGGAGTTGTGGTGTGGTAACAGTGGTGCTGATAGTTGTGGTGTAGAAGAAGATGGTGAGATTGAAATGAGAAGGGAGGAGGAAGAAGGCGACGATGATAGGGAATGGGTTATAGAGAGAGATGTGTATGTGTGTCTAGGAGAGAGAGAGGCTGAGAGGGACAGGCTGAATATGAAGATATGATTTTTTATTTTTTAAAATGTTAAAATAGTATTTAAAACTAAAAATTAATAAATAGCTAAAAGGACATAAATACCCTCATGGTAGTTACAAGATAAAATTTGTAACTTTTTTAAAAAGGGACTAAACTTGCAATTCGTGGTTAGTTAAAAGACCAATTATGAGATTAACTCAAAAAAAATTTGGGACGTTACAAAAATCAAAGTAGAACCTCAAAATTATAGACTACAATTCAATCATTAACCTCAAGAATCCTAATCGAAATATTATTTAAACAAACAATCAAAACCTAAAATCGATTAATGAAGAAGAAAACCCTATGTGTGAAAAAACCAATTAATCGATGTACATATGGTGAAACAATTGTCAAAAATGAAATGTAACAACCTCAAAATGGGCCTAGTCGTGTTCGAATCTGGTACGTCTAGAATTTCTATTAAATATTGAATAAAAGGAAAAAATATATATATGTATATATATATATAATTGATTAAATGAGAAAAATAGAAGAAAATAATAAAGAAATGATAATATTAAAATATTATGATAAATAGATAAGAATAATAAATTATTAAATGGTTTAGAACAAGATTTCCAAAAATATCCCCGTTAGTTAAAATGGGTACTCGTGCGTAAAGTTGTAAGTTGGAAAGGGAAACAAGATACATACTTGTGGATATGCATAACCCACAAGTGGGCATCACACGTGACCACCTCTTAAACAAAACACAGACAATCCCTTTTGTCTCGTTGTGTTCTTGTGTGTGTGTGCAAAGCTTTGAAGAAGAAATTCAAGATCATCCAAGTATCAATCTGATTTGTTGTGAATTCAAGAGATAAATCCAAGTTCAATCTGCTGCAAATCATCTTCACCATCTCTACTTTGTTCAAGTAAGCTCCATCCTCAAGTTCTTGAGTTTTTGACCATTTAGGTCAAATGGGTCAAATCTTGCAATTGACCTCTACAGTTGATTCTAGTGATTCCAATCTGTTTCTATATCATTTCTAAGTTATAATCAATCAAATTCTTGTATTAAAACAAAGTTCTTGAATTAAAGTGTAAATGGGTCAAAATGGAGATTTTGATCCCAATCTTTGAATTTGGTGTTAAAGTGTGAATTGATACTTGTTTCTAACTTAGTTTAAGTGCCAAAGTTGTTTGTAATCACTGGAAATTGGATTGGAATCGATTTGGTATGTTTTGGGGTTGAAATGGCCAAAAGCAGAGGCTGGAAATCGCACTGGTCTGTACAGACATGCTTGCGGGCGCAAGGACCACCCTTGCGGTCACAAGGGCATTGCTTACAGGCACAAGGGATTGCCTTGCGGGCGCAAGCAGTTTCCAAGCCCTTGTGGGCGCAAGCAGACATGCTTATGGCCGTAAAGAACCCTGTTCCAGCATACAGTTTGTTGTTTCGGGTTGTACTGATATACGGGATGCTTGTTTAGGTACTTCCGTTGATCCAGGAGCTTCTGTAGAGAGGTGTTTAGTATTCTAACTCGACAGGTGAGTGCCTGATAATATAACGATTAATATATCTATAACATATATTAACAATGATTACGGAATTGTAAACCATGAATTGTACACGCACTTGTTTAAGTGTAGGATTGCATGATGATGCTAGAATATACCATGTTGATATAGTGTAGTATGCACTTGATTAGGTGTATGCTATGATGAGTATTGAATATATATGTGCACATTGATTGATGATTCGATTGAATCAAATTGTTTGTTTGTGGTTGATCCGGATCCTATGGACAAAGCTGTCCTACAAGAACAAAGATGTTCTACTTAAGGACAAAGTTGTCCTCTTCGGGTATAGCTGCGGCTGTACAACAGAGGAATCTGTTGATTCCAAAACGCAACGGTGGACGCTGTATAGCTCCCCCACCGGAGCGGTTGATGTGTTTGGTACCCCAGTTTGGTGCATTGAGCCGGGTTAGCTCCCCTGCAAGATATGTTACCTCCTGACTACGCCAACTCATCGCGAGATGCTAGGATAGAACTATCTGAGCATGATTGATGATATGTGATGTATTTATGTTGATCGCATGCTATTTGAGTACTCACTAGCTATTATAGCTAACAGATGCTACACCCTACATGTGCAGGTAATCCTCAGTGAGCTTGGGACCCTGCGGGTAGTTTGATTTCATAGGAGGAACACTTTGTCTGTAATAACTCTAATATAATGTTTGTTCGTATTTAATAATGGTCGACCGAATAAGTAACAGTAACACCAAACTTGTATGTGGCATCTTTTGATTGTAATATATTTGCCACGTGTTTTCTAATTCTGCTGCGAGTTTTTAATTGAAAATGATAAACAAATGTTTTAAAAAGAAAAAAATTTGGTTCTCGAAACGGCGGTGTTACATGAAATCAAACTTGTGGCCAATCGAATATCAAACAAAACATGTGGCAAAGCGAAGCAGATGTGTAAGAGAACCTTAAAGGGATAAATGAAAATGTAAAAATAACATAACCTAATAGATGCCTAGTCAATGTACTTGAAACGAAACCATACGTCATCACGTTAACTATGTTGGACCTTGATTTGCCACCGGTGCTCGAATAAACTTAAAAAATCTATCGCATATGTACATTATTTCACTAACTGAGAAATATAATATTGGTATTATGGTTGAGTAACTAGCTCCATTATTTATAATAAAAGGGAATATCATGTTGCAAAACGAAAGATATACTTATTCGGATGCGAGAGTTGTTAGGAATCGATTAACATAAGTGTCTTGCTACAAACCACCTTTTGTCAATGCCCACAAGCATCGTTATTGTCTTGTTGGTGCATTGTGCACTAAACAATAAACACAAGTCACCATTTCCAATAACATAAGACACTAACGGTCACACTCATGCAAACCCGAATAGAGTCACTTTTGGATGATACCGTTTTTGTGTGCGCGTAAAACTAGTTCATTAGATAAATTAGTATAGGAGATAAAGTAATAATGGTATATAATATAACTTAGGGATTTAATAAAATTCTAGTCGAATATTAATAAATAACATTTACAGATAATTAGTTAGAGTTTTAATCGGTACATGATTTAGGGGTAATTTATAATTACCTAAACCTAAGAGTTTAACGCGAATTAACTAGGTAATTAATCCAAACGCTCATGAGTAAGTTATAAATAAAAATGGTCTTTAAAAATCATATTTAGAATAAAAACACACAAGATCGCCTGAGCGATTTTAAGATTATATAAAAATCTTATCACTCTCTTCTTTGTGTACATTGGCTGAGAAACACACACACCGTGTCTCTTTCTCGATCACCTACACACACATAGAAACCTGATTCAAGAGAGTGTTCAAAGATTTTCGTTGGTTTCATGTGCGGTCTAGCTAGCAACACTAGTTCAAGGTGGTGCGGTGGTGATGTAAATCTCTGTATCTTCCCACAATACAAGTTTATTGCTTTTTGAAGTAAAATTCAATAACCTACTTCTTAATTGTTTGATTGTTATTATATTGAATAGACCGAATCGTTTGTTTGAGGTTTTTAGATTAAACCTATTTTTTCATCTCTTGTGCACGATTAAGGATTTGTTTTAACCCTAAAAACCCATGCTAAATATTCAAAGTGAATATCACGTTCCAAAATGAACGCCCTATAGACTCCTGCTAAATAGTGTATTCACACAAGAATACCTTTCTAAATGTGAGAGTTATTATGGATTGTTAACCTAAGTGTCTTGCAACAAACCACCTTAGGTTAATACCGACAAACACGGTTACTATCACACAAGAAGTTATGTGTGTACATCGTAACATATGATATAATTGTTGGAACTCGTGGTGGGTACAAACACAGCGGAAGCAAACAAGAAAGTAGCATGCAAGACATAAAACAAAAGCACACACAAAGCCCACAAGTAGTTCCAATGGTGGAACACACTACAAAGCAAATTGCAACAAAAGAACAAGAAGGAGTAGAAAGTACCTCCTTACCATGGCTGGAATTCGAGCTCTTCAAATGTGGGATGAACTTGAGGAAACAAAAGGCTTCCTCCTCCATTGCTAGTCCACACCAAGTATGCTTAATCCTACTGTACTAGCAATCCATAGATGAACGTCCACCATGACTCCATCATCTGGAACAACCCATGTAGATCTCCTCTTGCGCCATGAAAGCCTCACATGAACACTCAAGATCATCTTAGTGTATGTATGTGTTACTATTGCACCAAGAGAGAGCTACAAGTAAAGAGAGAAATGTTGTGATATATTCTATGCACCTTACAGCCTCAAATGACCAGATTAGGAGTCAAAACTCGGCCATCTTGCATGTAAATTGATTGGACCATCAAATGGTCCAATAAAACACAACTGTCACTGCAGCTACCCTCTTCACGACCCCTCACGGGCTCTCACGGGTCGTGAAGCCTAAGTGCGCCACGAGGGGACTTAGAACTCCACGAGCCGTGCCGCCCGGTCGAGACTCGTGAGGGCATCTCCTTCACAACCCCTCACGACCTCGTCATGGGTCGTGAAGCCCAAAGGCGTCACGACACGTGGCGGCCGTTGAACAATCGTTAGGGCAGCCTGCTTCACGACCCGTGGAGCACCCTTTACGGTCGTGAAGCCCCGACTTTCTCCATCCACATAAAGCTGTCGGGATCAATCCTTGGCGTGTGACCCAATAGGCTCGCGCTTCATTAGCAATGATACCGGCATACGTGTGTCAGTGGGCAGATCTCCAACAAACTCCCAATTACATTGGCAATACTTTGTCCAAAAGCCTCCTTTATAGCAACCAGTTACGGACTGCGTTTGAAAGCAATCAGAACAAGGCAGACCAATGTCGTGGAAACACATGTATCTCCGGTCTAAGGACGAAATGATATTATCATCCTGAGTTACTCTTGACATGTACCATGAAGTACACTCAGGTGTGGGTCGTCCAATCACTTGAAACTCTTTTCAAGTATAGGTAAAGTATTGCGTCTCTCATATCCAATCCCTATTGAATACACGACCAATGCTTTCCCTCAGTCTTCGTTCAAACTTCCTTTCGATGAAGAGTGACTGACTGTGGACATTTAGAATGTAAAACATTCAGGGAAGTGGTAAACATGCTAAGATGGAACACAATAAAGGCAACTGAGAGTACCCGCTACACGCGTATTAACAAATCCCCATTTGATAATCGATACTAGCAGAAGCACAATGTTGCTTAACGTTCCCAAAATCAGCATATCAAAATTTCAACTAAAACAGACTCAAGCCAAGTCTTTGCAAGCACTAGTATGACAATCATCATTATCTTGCAACTACGGCTTTAGCAAAACGGATCCGCCACCATGCTATCCGTGTGTATTCGTAAGATGACCATATCTCTACCTCAACCAATTACTCAAAAGTGTGCGTTGGTGAGATAATGGTCTTTTGTCAAGCTATCGCACCTTCATTGATTCATCAGAACTCAATAAGATCAAAGATGCTTGAGATAAAGGTTATCTTCCATAAGCCATCGTACTCTCATTGTCTCATAAGATCCCAATAGAGTCAGCGATGTTTTGAGAAGCATACTTATTAACACCATATTTAGTCGGATCACGAACCCCGATAAAGATCGGCAGTTATCCTAAGAAGTATATAAGCAAGCATTTGAATAACAACTTATTCTATGTTGCTTCTTACTATAGATCAACAAGAACATATTTCAATATTTCTTTAACTCCTTCCATAGGTTTTGTATATCCTATAATCGTTATGGATGCATAATTCTTGATTTAAGCTTTTCCAAGCGAAATCAGGACATTATCTCCAACACGATGTATGTACTAGACATATTTAGAATAGGATTACAAAATGCTCCCACTAGCTCTGGCATTCTTCCATGTTTCATCATTGCTATTTGAAAACTCAAACAAATGATTTTCATATCAACGCAAAGATTCTAACATTGAGATGTCAACATAAGTCCACAAGTGGACTACTTAGGGTTTGTAGATTTCATTAGGACACTTATTGATAGTGAAAGACCCTCGAAAATGTTGTGAGCATTTCCTCAGAAATTCCTATTAAGGAATGTAGTCTTCACTTCTATCCAATATAGCCTAAAAGGCACTTATAAAATAAGTATCCGTGTGGACTTCAACATAACCACCGGGAGAATGTTTCTAGATGATACCTTCCTCATGGTCAATCATCGTGAAACCATTCCTACCATTCGGTATTTGAAGTAGTCTACAAACTTATCCATGTTTGGTCTATTTCCTCAAATAACCAATCACACCTCGCGGGTTCACACCCAGGTGTAGGATCAACCAAGTCGAAACCTTGGATATCCGTCATGGATAGCATCTCATCTTATCATTTCCTCCTTTCTCCTAGCGGACTCCAAGCCCACTACGCTTTCCGGTAGTTGACGCATTCATCATGAATCATCATTAAGTTGTCTTCCTCAAATATAACGAGTTATATCTTTCTGGTCTTATGACAACTTCTACCATGAGGTAATAATTTTATGCCAGGTTCTCCAGCATTGCCATGCTGAGTTTCAATCATTTCTGATTGGATTCTAGTGTCAACATCAGGTTCTTCCATTCAAGGTATACTTTACTCTCACTGGCATCCATGGATATTAATTTCTTTAGAGACTTTACCTTTGAGCAACTTACAAGTTCTCACAAGGTTTGTCAAGACAAATATCCCATGGTCTTAGTAGAGTACCTAATGGAGTAAATACCTCTAGATCCTGGGTTTATCCACCTCACGTCTAAACGTAGGCTAGACAATCCAGACTTTTGGAATAGACAAACAAGGATCCTCCTTTTCGTCATATCCTCTAAGGCGTTTACATGACCATCTTTGTTGTTTATAAGATTTAGAACTTCTGCCCACCATTTGGAGAATGACCCAAAACAATTTTGGACATAAAAGTGTAACCTATCACTTGTCGGACCATATCAAAATGTCCGGTTCCTCCTTTACACGACCACATGTAACAATGTGTCTTAAGAGGAATGAATTGTGAGACAATCCCATAATTCTTATGATAGTCACATAATATATAAAACCAAGGTACTCAGCATCTTAACTAGATCCAAGTATCATAGTTGCATTGCCCTCTCTATCATGTACCTCGTTATGGTGAGTTTTGAACACCTCCAAGGTTTCAAAACTAGTCCATTAAAATAGACTTACCATCCCTTCTACCATCACCAGTAAAGGTAACAAGGTATCTAAAGTTACTCCTTAATGTTTGCTTGAACGGTCAACACATTAAAAGTGTGAACGAAATCCAACAAGCTTTCAATCCTCTCACATACTCGAGTGAAGGATGTTTAAGTCATCTAGCATAACAAACAAGATATGCATTCCAACATTTGACCAATTGTCAAAGGGTTCCAAGTTCCTAAACCTCACGGATCTTGGTGAAGTAAGTCTTGTTTATATAGCTAAATCGACTTCAACATAAGGATAACTTATCAGTACATTTATGATCGTTCTATTACTCCTTAAGCATAAGCTTATTTTAAATGCCACGACATGGATAAACTTTGAAATAAATCACCACTAATTTCAAAAGTCAAAGTAATATCCATCGTCAACAAAGGCGTTTAGATATAATGTTTCTAGCCATACATGGCATAAACATACATCCAATAAAGTAATAGAATTGCTGGAAAGAAAGGCAAGATACAAACTTCCAATCCTCTCAATAGGGACAACAACTATGTTTCCCTTTTCGAATTCCAACTCTCCATGCCTCATCCGCCTACTTCTCTTTTAACACCTTCACTTTGTAACAAACAAATTTGTGACAAACGTGAGCGTTATTGCTAGCGTTCAAAACCTAGCCTTTAGAAGTAGAAGAGCAATGGAGTTTGATCATGAATGTTCCTGAAGTCAAGGAGCTAATTTCTCTTACTCATAAGTGATTTTAGCTCTTTCAGGCTCATAGGGCAGGCGTGGTGGCGCCAATTTTCCAATCTTTCCGTAGAAGTAGCAAATTACCTCTTGTGGAGTCTTATCTTGAGGTGCAATCTTATTGCCCTCTGACTTCACATATAAGATAGGCTTGGTAAAACCAAACTTTCCGTTTGAGGTCAATTTCTTCTTCTCGGTTTCTTGTTCCTTTATAATGTTAGCGGGAGTCGGTGAGGCGAGCCATACTTTGGCCATGCAGGACTTAGGAGTCCATAACATGCCATAATGCTTTATCAAGGACTTCTCCATATTGTGCATGTGATAGTTCACAATGAATTATTTACATCACGTGGGCAGAGACTTTGGAGAATTTACATTCACCACAAGTTCCCTCCCTATGGCAAATCCATGCCTCTCCTTTAGGTCCACATACACCTTCATCTCAAGGATATGGATAATAATATTCCTACCTTCATGCATCCTTCAACCGATCAAGGCCATGATGCACTTTTACATGCATATAGAGGTCTAGGTCGCGTTGGTAGCATTTTGGCTCTAAAAGGGATTTCTCTATAATGTGCAACTTTGACTCATGGTGGAAGACAATCCTCAACAACCAATCCTAGTCCACGAAGTCCACATTGGTGAGTCTCACCTTCTTTGGGAACGAACGGAGTTTTAAGTTGAAGCGGTGTCGTTAACGTTTGCCAATTAAAGATATAAGAATACACGTTTTAGTTAGTTTTGATACAATCCTCGTTACGATAATTACCCATTTAGTTTTAAGAAAACCAATTATCTTAACAAGGGCTAAGAACCTTATTTCACTTCACTACATGACGGGTTTGCCGCGGATCACTTCATGAAGTTATTTAGGCCGGTAAACGCTTTACCAATTGCAATCCGAGATTACAACTCTTAGACACTTGCGGGATCCATCAACACTCATAGCGTCGGTTTGGCATGTTTGATCCCTTCTCACACCAATTCCTCGTTAAGCCGCTTTGGAAACTCGGTATAGGCACGACAATTACCAAGGCGTATTAAGTTGGAATTGTAAATCGTCCGTCAAGATACACGGTGACACCCTTGAAAATCATTGGCTCGTGCTTAGCTCGACAACCAATAATTTCAAGTCGCCACACTCACCTTCCACACAGATCCACATGGAACAACTCGTGCTTAGCTCGACAATCATCCCATGCATCACTAGATTCGGGTGGTGTCATCTTACGGGTGGCATGTGATTTACGTTTGAGAAAAACGGGACTTTTGTCTTTCCGGTTCAAAAAACCTCCTTTCAAGTTGATTAACAAACAAGTGACAAAACGCATTTTTCACTTTAATATAAACAAATTTATATTTATTTGTTAATCGTGAGCGCGCGGGGTTTGTTAAACAATTTAACAACTCTTGTGATTTTATTATTTTGAAAAGTTTTCTAGCATGCGAAGATCCTAACAACCACGCAAGAAAATAACAAAATAAATCACAACCACGCACAAAGCAAATATCCAGTAACACGCCCCTAAACCCTATGCGCCCTCCCCGTGAGCCAAACGAAGAGAGCAAGGCCAAACTAAGGACACAACCAAATGGCCTCGCCGGAAGTGCTCCCACTAAATCCGTCATCTCCAAATGATTCACCAGATCCAATATAGCCGAGACGTCTCTCCACGACTCTCGATGGTTATCTTCGGTCTTCTTTTCACAATTACAAACAATTTGAAAAGAAACGGCGTGCAAGCCGCGATTGCTATTCTAAGCTACTTACAACAAGTACAAAGGAAAGCAATGGCATGCAAGCCATAAATAAATTTACAGATTTACAAACGAATTAAATATTATTACAAACCATTGTGACTTAAAGTCACCAAATGAATGAATACATAAATAAACAACCAAACAACCAACACATAGGTCTAACGGGCAAGGAGTTACCGGACACAACAACAACCACAAACAAAACATGGTGTGCCACAACAAAACCATGCAAAATGTATCTCAATTAAGATTTTTCAAACAAGCAAAGCACTCAAGGCACAAAAGGAACAATCCTTGTACATATGCATTAGTATCCCAAACACTTTGCGAACATATATTCATATATACACAATATAAGTATATGCATGTGTGCATTTTATGCCAAAACCACCCAATACATATAAATATATGAATCAAGACACATAAACGGGGCTTTTCGAATGTCCAAACAACAAGGACAGATTCTGGAAAAACAGAATCACAAGGTGCTAAAACCGAAAATTTATTTCTTTTAAAAAACAAGGATAAAAACACTGTTCACGAGACCTTCACGGCCCAGAAGCCTTCACGGGCCCTCACGGCCCGTGAAGCCCATGAGCTCCACGACTCTGACACAGTCAAAACCTTTCACGAGCGACACCCCATGAAGCCGGTCGTGTAGGCTTCACGACCGTGAAGCAAAATGCTCCACGACCCGTGAAGCACTTCTGGACAGAATGTCCATTTTCGGTTTTCGCCATCAAAGTGCAATTTCTTTGTAGAGATGGCTCTGATACCACAGTTGGAACTCGTGGTGGGCACAAACACAGCGGAAGCAAACAAGAAAGTAGCATGCAAGACATAAAACAAAAGCACACACAAAGCCCACAGCTAGTTCCAATGGTGGAACACACTACAAAGCAAATTGCAACAAAAGAACAAGAAGAAGGAGTAGAAAGTACCTCCTTACCATGGCTGGAATTCGAGCTCTTCAAATGTGGGATGAACTTGAGGAAACAAAAGGCTTCCTCCTCCATTGCTAGTCCACACCAAGTATGCTTAATCCCATTGTACTAGCAATCCATAGATGAACGTCCACCATGACTCCATCATCTGGAACAACCCATGTAGATCTCCTCTTGCGCCATGAAAGCCTCACATGAACACTCAAGATCATCTTAGTGTATGTATGTGTTACTATTGCACCAAGAGAGAGCTACAAGTAAAGAGAGAAATGTTGTGATATATTCTATGCACCTTACAGCCTCAAAAGACCAGATTAGGAGTCAAAACTCGGCCATCTTGCATGTAAATTGATTGGACCATCAAATGGTCCAATAAAACACAACTGTCACTGCAGCTACCCTCTTCACGACCCCTCACGGGCTCTCACGGGTCGTGAAGCCTAAGTGCGCCACGAGGGGACTTAGAACTCCACGAGCCGTGCAGCCCGGTCGAGACTCGTGAGGGCATCTCCTTCACGACCCCTCACGACCTCGTCACGGGTCGTGAAGCCCAAAGGCGTCACGACGCGTGGCGGCCGTTGAACAATCGTTAGGGCAGCCTGCTTCACGACCCGTGGAGCACCCTTCACGTTCGTGAAGCCCCGACTTTCTCCATCCACATAAAGCTGTCGGGATCAATCCTTGGCCTGTGACCCAATAGGCTCGCGCTTCATTAGCAGTGATACCGACATACGTGTGTCAGTGGGCAGATCTCCAACAATAATATCCAATATCATAGTACACTAAAAAGACACAAATACATGCATCTAAATGAACTAAAATACTCATATATGGTTGTTTGCTAGTAGAATTAATTTATTGGAGAAAGAGAGATCAAATAATAATAACATTAGATATAGATTTTGTTAGGGATCGAGACACCCTTTAAGCATTAAAATAATGCGGATAACAAACAAGACAAGAAAACACAAGATACAACGTGGTTCGGTCAGGATCACGACCTACGTCCACGGGCAGGAACATAGACTTCTTTATTAACTCAGAGTGTTAGATGTGTGTACATATAACTGAACTCTAGGCTCGATATTTATAACCATTACAAGAAACCCAAGAAACCCTAATTCTTAATTAAGGAAAACATAATTAAGTAATTTAGGGGATTCTGCCGCCGCCTAACACCCAAAGCAACTTGGGGCTGAAGAAGCCTACTCCACGCCGTGGAGCAGGAGACCGCACCGAGCAACATCGGAAGCCCCACGCCGAGCACTCCTATTGCACGCCGGGCATCTTGTTTTTCCAATTTCAAATATTTTTCAAGTCATTTCAAGTCATATCCCAACAGATTTCTATAGTTAAATAAATAATGTACGATGTTATTTGTAATATAAATAAACAAATGAGTGATGATGAATTATCAAGTTACGTAATTAACCAACTAATTAATAATTAGGCTGTTTAAATACCAATAGCTTATAATAATCTTCTTCTATCTTATAATCTTCTAATATAACAAACCCGTGTATCATACGGACATTTAGTCTAGTCTTCTGATATAAATAAAAGACAGACTTCAATAAAATCTATTAGATAATTCTAACCATAAACTTAGATAAAAATTTTAATTATCAAATCTTAATCGTCCATTTAGATAACGATTAAAATTCAATTTTTTGACTTTTCTAGGTCAAAACTGGATTCAATTGTGACTTTAATTTAAACCAAAATTATTTGAGATAATTTATACATCCCCTTCTTAAACCCTAAAATATCGTATTTGTCTACTTTAATTTACAAATATCATATTTACCCTTTATAACATTTCAAAACATCATATTTAACAATATTAGTTTTATCATTCTAAAATATTTTATAATCATTTTAATTTTTTTATTAAATATATATATATATATATATATATATATATATATAAGAGACACATGAGAGAGATATAGAGAATGTGGGATAGGGGAGAAGATAACATCGGCTTGGAGCCTTGGACAACCTAAAGGTAGTGCGTGAAGGGGTAACCCAAAGGGGCGTACCGTTGTCGGTTGTTCCCCTCAACCCAAGCAACCTAATGGAGAAGCAGAAGGCTTCGGTTAATGCCATACGCTTAGTCTAGTGGTGAGCATAAAACAAAAAAAAAAACGAATCCAAACCATTAAAACCAAACCAATAAAACCAAAACCACTTCGAAACTGAAGGTTTGGTTTTATAATTTACAAAAACGATGGGTTCGGTTCAGTTTCGGTTTTAACCAAAAACCAAACCGTTAGGAAACCGAACTCACCAAATATTTAATATATTCCATATTTTTACAAATGGTATAAATATTTAACATATTTTAATAAGTTATTACTAGTTTATTATTATTTTGAGACTCCCGAAGTAGTTGTTATATGATTTGGATGACGTTTTGAAGTTTCTCTATATTTAGTTAAGAGTTTGTTTCTTATATTTATAGAAAAATATATGTTACTTTTTGAACTAAGATGATGGATTACAATATCTTTTTAGTCATGACAAATTTAAACCCGCAAATAGAATTTGATCAAGCAAAAAGCCCATTAGGCCGAGAAGAGGTGGGTTCGGTTTATAAACCGAAACCATCAATGATATGGACCGCCAAAACCGAAACTGATAAAAAACGAAACCATTGGTTTTGAAAATTCTAAAACTGAAATTAGCAGTTTGAGCTTAACACTGTGTTCCCGAAGTTTAAATTTGAGACAAAAGAAGTGATTAAGAAGGAAATAAAAAAAAATTGTGTTCCTGAAATATTATAAGGGAAGAAGAGAAAAGATTTGGAAGAAAAGTTTGGTTAACTTTCTCTCCTAAACTTTCTTCTCAAAAGTGGGAGGATTTGGAAGGAAAGGAAAATCTTGATGATTTTTCGTAAGTGACTAAATTATCCTTAATCACAATAAATAATTTTTAAAAGTAAGGGCATTACTGTAAAATGACCCTTTTTCTTTCTTTCCTCTCCAATTCGAGAACACAAATTTATGTCTTTTTCTCTAATTTCATTTCTTTTTCTTTCTAACTCGGGAACATGAAAATTCGAAATAATTATCTTTTCTTTTCTCTTCTTTTCTCCCGTTCATTTTCTTTTCTTTCCTTACCGTATCTCGGGAACTCAGCGTAAAACCGTCCCAAACCACCCCACGCTTACCCCTAGCTTAGTCTAAGCCACCCCAAACACCCTGTTTAGTTTTATATCTTGAAAACGAGAAGGAAGGCATTCCATGTGTTTGGGTTTTTGTATGTAATAGTTTAGCAAAAGTTTACATAATAAAGGGCTCGATTGATATTCTTGTAGATCAAAACTAGATTAAACATCTCTATAATATATGTACTGGTTTAAAAATAGTAAATATTAAACATTAATAAGAATATGTTATATAATTATAAGACGTGAAATAATAAAATATAAAAGAATGATAAATAATAATAATTTTTAAAATAAAATGTCCAAACAATAAAGAAATATGTATATACTACAAGGTTAAAAGTCAAACAAATAATTAGGGGACGTTCGTTTGATAAAAAATAACTTATTGGAGTTTATTATGCATGTTTAAACAAATTAATTTACTTTAGACTTGATAATGATTCACGTATTACTACCTTTATAATCAAAATTGGTTTTTAATTTTGACCAAATCGAGTTTTGGGGTTGTATAATTAATAAAGCTTTTAAATTTGACTAAATAAGTTATTTTAATTAAGATGGCATTTGCAATTTTTATAAAAATGATACATTGAAAAACCGGATAATATTAAATTAAGATGGCATTTGCAATTTTTAAATATTGATTAAGCTAGATGTCTTGAATCAAGTTTGAGTGGCGTAAGTATTTGGTATTATTGACCAAAAATTTCAAAATTTGAATTCGATTTTTACCGAAACAGAAGGTTCTGTTTTGATAATCAAAATTTCTATCTATTTAAATGGGTTTGAATCTAATAAATCTTAATAATATATAAATACAGGTACAATTCACGAGCTATTTTAATAGGTGAAGGGATAGTTTAGGAATCATAAATCTGTTATTGTCTGTAGTCTATACCGTATTCATATTCCCAATCCATTTTTATTATATGTATTGAAACTTCAAGCCGGATGCATAAACCTTTAAGTTTTGAGAGTTAAATACATTAAAATGAAAGTTTGAAAGTTGAAAATATACAAATACGAAACATATAACTTTTGATGCATTTTAAAGAACTGAATTCTAGTAGTAATATAATCTGCAACAAAGCCTAATACTCATTTCTAACAATCGTCATAAAAAAAATTTGCAACACCTAACACAAAACAAACTTTTTATATAAACACATATTATATATAAACTGAATTTGTATTTTCAAAACACAATTTGCAAGTGTAAAATCTCATCCTTTTGGTATTCGTACATATATTTTTTATTAATAAACCGGGAAATATCTAACAAAACTCACAACCTTAGTATTCTCATATACAAATAGCCCTAAGACACCTAACATCAAGAGGTATTTCACAACGTCCTGAATTTCTGAATTCTAAATCAAATATTATGAAATATGAACTAAACATACTTTTAAAACAACCAAAAGGATTTTGTTTTGGCGATATTAAATATGATTTAAGATGTTTCTTCTTTTTAAGGTTGATGGTTCTTTTTTTTATTTTTGTAAACATATGGTTAGATTGGCCGGATGGGTGTGTCTTTGCCTTGAAAACAGACTTTCACTATAACAACTACAATTTGCAATAGTTTTTGTTTAGTTTCACAAGTAACATAATGTTAGTGCAATCAATATCCAAAAAAATAAAAATATTTTTTTTAATATTTTTAAAATCACCAACCCATGAGTTGATTGATTTAATCTTTTAAAAGATTTTTTTTGTGTTGACAAATCTACACATTGACATGAGAGTCAATAAAACCCCAACGGATAATAGCTTTAACCAAAGAGATTAATGAAAATCGTATCTATACATATCTTAAGTATGATCTATGGGATTTTTAGTTGGGAGATCTTTAAACACAATTTCAAAAGTGGTTTCTAGAAGTTTTTGTAATACCCATTATCGGAAATGTATTATTATTGTTGTTGTAGTAATATTATTGCCTTTGTATACCCATGAGTTAAGATAGACAACTCTAATTTTGATTTGTGGAATAGTTGTTTATTAATGACGTGTTGGACCAAGTAAGTACAAGATAAGAGGGCTTTGGGCCTTATAATTACCATTAAATGGGATTGAGCCATTGGGAGACTAGGGAGGAAGGTATTTTGCAAACTAGGGCACAAACCCCTAGGAGTATACTAGCCGTATATTATTCAAAACAAGAAATACAGTACTCTGTATTCTTCGTCGGCCAAGAAGAGGGAGTGGGTGATCGGATCAAATCTGCATCTTTTTTATTGGGACTTGGAAGAGAGTCATCAGGTTAGTTTCCTTAATCCCCTATTATCAACTTATAATCGATTTCTCGTCGAGACCAGTGAGCTTTGTTGGGTTTTTCTACTTATGGTTATGCACTAAAAACCGAGAACAAGGATAGACTTTTGATTATCGAAAGCTTGATAAAAACGAAATTAAATCCTAAGGGTTTTCTTAGATGCTAGTAGGAACCTATAGGATTGAAAATCATAGAAAATGGTTAGTATTTGGGCAGAAACAGAATCTTAAAGAAATCGACGAGTTTGTTGTTCTTCACTAGTGTTCTTGACAAAGGTAGGGATCGCAAATTAGGTAATGAGGTAATCACAAATTGGGGTGAGAGGAACAGGATCACAAATAACCTATTGCAACTGAATCGCGAATTTCATGTTATATATGTAATCACAATCAAGACTTATATGGAACTACAAAACAGTAATCGATGCAAATCACAAAATGAATATAAGATTTAGACCAGTTCGCAAATTGGAATATACACTTTGAATTGTGAATTTTACACCATGTGGGGATCGCAAAATGGGCTCATAGCACTTGAATTTCAAATTGAGTTCAACTGCTGGAAGTGCAAATTGGTTGAGTCTCCTTGTGAGATTCCCAATCACAAATTGATTTCTAATGGAGGAATCACAAATTAGAAATGTCATGCGAATCGAAAAATGGCCTTTAAGTATAATCGCAAATTGAGATTTATACTCGAATTGCAATATGGGTTTGGAAGCCCAAGTTGCAAATTGGATTAAATAGTCAAATCGCAAACCAAAAATTGAAAAGGGAATCACTAAACCAAGCTTACAAAGTAATCGCAAATCACTCGAGTTGATTGACAGTGTGAAATTACAAAGAATTTACGAGTTACGAATTAATTGTAGTTGTTTGCCGGTAGTTGACCGAAATTCTAATATTTGTGACGTGAAACGTAACTAACACCTAGACTATGAATGAGGTGAGTTTCACTAACTCTTATCTTATGATGTGTTTTGTGAATCAGTGATGATTATTGTACGTGTGATATTTTAATTAATTTGTTGTTGCTCAACAATGAATTTGGTAACCAAGGGGATTATTTGATGTTTATGGCATCAAGGTCGAGTAGACCATTATGTCCGCGGACATCGTGGCCAAGTAGGCATGGGCGAGGGGGCCTTATGTGCAGATACGTGAATCTATATAATGATCATAAGGTATTTATGGTGATGTGTTGCTCGCTAAGCTTCTAGCTTACCCGTTGTTGTTTTGTCTCTTTCAGGTCCATCGGGCAAGGACAAGGGAAAAGCTACGGCGTGACAACAATCTTGTGCATTTTATTATTTTAGAATTTTAATGAAACATTTATATTGTAGCTTCCGTTATTGAACCTTAACATCTATTAATTCGGACGACTGTAATCACTTTATTATTTCTATATTGGATGATTGAGTTTAGAATGATGAAATTATGTATATAAAAAAACTGGGCGTTACAACTTGGTATCAGAGCCTTGGTTTAAAAGAACCAGACGCGCGAGTTTTTATCTTGCTCGCTATAACTTATTAATTGCTTCCGTCATGCATATATAGTTTATAAAGTTTCAAATTGTAAGATAATTCTAAAAGATAGACATAAAAACTATTATAGTTTCAAAGCGCCTTATAGTTTCTATACATTGAAAGACATATATCACATGAGAAAAAAACATGATGTCACCATAATCACACATATAACGTATATCTTAGACTCAAATCTAGTAATCAAACTAGCTACTTTAAAATCCATTTAACGGGGATCATGTACTCCGAACCAGTAATCTATTGCAACATGAGTCGGTTCACCTTTTTAGGCAGGTGATATGTATGTATCAAATTTATATTATAATTTATAAACAAATAACTTTGACATGTATATATGTGATGTGTATCATGTAATATATATTGTTATGATATGTATGTATCAAATTCATGGATTTTGCTTAAAAACAAACAAAAGTATGTATCTTGTTCTTATGCTGTTTTGGGAGATTATTTCGGTCAACACAAAGTCTTGTTTAACTTAAACATGGTTTGAGAACTTCGGATTGACAAAATCAAGAAGTTGTTTCGCATAGATAGATTGTGCTTAAAAAACACCCAAACAATTATGGGTTCAAATGTAACTCTATATCATTTATTATTAAGATGTGTCTTTTAAAACTAAAATATATGAAAGAAAAAGAAAAAAGACATAAAAATTTACTTGGTAAAAGATTTAAGATAAAAAAGACTTGGATAATTATTATATCCATGGAAAGAGTTGATATATCGCCCTACTATTTCCTCCTACTTATCCTTCTATTCACAACATCAATACAAGTGTCAAAATCAATGGAGAATTTGAAGAAAAAGAATTAGTGAATTCCATATGTCATTTTGTGGTGAGTAAGAGGAATAGTATGGAAAAATAGTTGGAGGATATATCATTTTTCATAATATAATCTGATTAACGATTAAACTTAGTGCATTGTGCACCGGAATCGCTCAAAAAGAGAAATACTTATGGACAACATGTACTATAGTCTCTCGGATGTAATTACACAAACAACATAGAAAAACATATGTAATCACGTGAAAAGACGAACATGATGACACAATAATCACACATATAACATACATCTTAGACTTGAAATGTAGTATTTACACCACTTTAAAATCCATAGCCATGAAGGTGCTAAGATTCATTGGGTTCATGTACTCTGTACCGTTAAAAATCTCTTGCGCAATGAGTCGATTTGCCCTTTCAGACGGATGATATGCATCCCAAAACACGTATTTGTTTCTGTCTTGACATAAATTTGAAAATGGTGTGCAAAGTCCAACCCCGTTATATGGTCCTTGTCCGCAACATGCATCTTTTGATGTCTCAAATCCTGAACAACTAACAAAGTGTTATTAGTTAACCGACTCAACTTGTTTCAACCCATACTTAAGTAACTTGTTTATTGACCATCTCATCTTGCCATCTCTAGTATAAAAGTACGTAACAAAAGTAAGAATTACCAAAAGCTTGCGGATTGTTGATCATGTTAACGTGCATAAGATTTGTTTCTATGGTTATGAAGATGGTTCCACCAAGCTTCTTGTTGAGTGAACCAACCATCTTGATGAGTTGCGTGTTAAATAATTTTGCAGCTTGTTGGAGATCAGCCGCACATTCGCCTTGCTTACTATGTCGTGCTAGGCTCGCAGGCACGCAACCTATTGGTCCGGTTCCTGTCACCAATACCTTGCGAGCTCCTAAGTCATAAAGTCTCTGTATAAAATAATTAATAACTTACTAAACTTCACAATACGTGCCAATACTCGTGATCATCGATACCTAAGTTAAGTGTTGCTAGTAGTATGTATATATATCTGACCTTTGCGCTTACAATGAAAGATGAAAAGAGCTAGAGGTTATTAATTAATTACCATTAAAATCTTCTGATACTCGGAGATGAGGAAGGGGACATAGTCAGGAATTGTATATTGAATCGACCTCAAGGAGTAACGGATCAAAAAGTAATTGTTCACAAAATCATTGCCTCCACATGTGATTAAATATAATGCTTTGTTGATAATTTCTTTTGTTTTTTCTGCACCAATTAGATCAGCAACACGTTTTTGGTATGTCTCAAAGTCTTCCAGTTGATATGGCATCCGAATAATATTTACCTGCAAATGTTAAAAATTAAATAAATTTCATAATTACAAATAAAATATAACTAATAATAAATACCCCATAACAAGATATCTAATCTAATTTTTTAAAATTTAAATTTACAAGAATAATTAATCAGAATAACATGACAAAATTCTTCTAAAGGACTTGCTACTTAAAGCAAAAAATTTTTTTAAACTATTAGGTTAAGTTTTTCTCGCAAAATTCAAAAGAATGAAATTTGATTTAAATTCTATCCAACTCAACTATGGAATGGACTTTTCATTACTTAAGGAAATGTAAACATCTCAAAGAATGAGATTCCATTAAAAAACAAGTTTACCAAACATAATACAACATGAAATTTGACTTTCATTCCATTCTTTGGAATTCTACGAAACAAACTAAACTTTAGAATTTGCCAATATAAGCGATATCATTGGCACATTATAGTAAGTACAAACCATAGAGCACATGGTATATAACTTCAGACAATAAATATATTAGAAAAACAAAGCAAGTGGTTAGAAAATAACAAGTACAAAATCATCTAATTTGTATTATTATTTTACGAGAACAATTTAGCAATAAAATGTTATGTCACTTTAATTTTTTTTGAGATTTTTAAGAAGTGATTATAAGTATATGACAACTAATATGTTAATATGAAGTGTCTAGAAAATTGAAGTTGTAGAAGTATAACGGGGTTTACTTAACAACACCCGATGTCTAATGACTTATACATTTTTAATAATAAATAAATTAGAAAAAAAGAGACTAGAAATAATAATAATTCACTTACAAATTGAATTCCGGTATCACCGAGGATCCCAATCCCCGCAGAGGCAAAGTTGGCTCCGTTTAGCAACTTTTGACCCTTAAGTTCTGGATCCAAAAATGGCAATAACGGATCCACACCAATATGTTCTCCTGAAATCAAATTTATTCATGGGTAAGAATTTTGTTTAACTTTAACTTAGTTGAGTTACTTATAAGATATATATATATATATATATATATATATATAACAAGGTAGAATGGACCAACAAATTGACCTATGACATCTGCGAGATTGAGACCATTTGAGAAACGACCGGTGGGACGATGGTTGAGATAGTCAATCCCATAAGGAGATGAATCTGCACGAGCAGAGGTAGCTAAGTAATTATTGTTTCCATTGTCAACTAACGAGTCTCCAAACACGAAAAAAGCACGACGAGTGTTTTCAGCATTCAGGTGGATTTGTGTTCCTGAAATCAAACAGAAAACGAGAGATATGAAAGTGGCAACAAGAGACAAGCAAGACATGATTGTGCAATACTTGAGAAATGAATGAAAGGAGGTTATATACCCCATTCCAAAGGCAAAACCTCACAAAAGTTGACCAATTTTGTAGTGGAGAATTGACTTCTATAAACATAGAAGTCTTCAAATGGTGATGTTAGTTACTATATATAGCAATACATTTTCAATATGAAAACACCACTTCTCGTTTTAATAACGTTTCATTCAATTATTCAAATAAATATCGTCATAATAATTTCTTTAATGGAATGCAAGTATAATATTTCACATTTTTTTTATCTTTTTACTCCATAGAACTTATGCTACTCAAAACATCTAGATTGTGTGGATGATGATCGAGTTATCCATTAATTTTGACATGTGATTCTTCTATAACAATGTTGTAAAGATGAAGAAAGACTGTGAAAGCCAATTCCCGAACAATAAGCCCGAGAGAGTTGACTCCGATGATCAAATCACTATTGATAAAAAAGATTAAGGTGTTATTTGTTTGTTGCTGAATGGAACCATTCAGCGTTGAATGCTAAATCGTTTAACATCCGGCGCGTTTGATAGTCGTCTTTAAATGAAGATTGTGCCGAATGAAACAGGAAAACGTTGCTGAATCATTCCACTTTAAAGTACATTCTGAATAATTAAGTACCAAGTATTTACCCTAATACTCATTCTTTCACACGTTTCCTTGTTAAACAACTTTTATTCAATAAATTAATATTAAGGTTAATATGGTAATTTGCATCATTCTATTCAGAATAATATCAAATTGCATATCGCATTCAAAAACAGTTTCATTTAGATCCTTTGAATTATTCAAGTCATAGAATCATTCGATGTTTAATTATTTTGTTTTAATAAACAGTCCCTAAATACATTTAAAGAGTGATGAATAAACTCTACATTGTGTAGAGAGCATATCATACGAGACCTCTGTGTGAACATGATGTAGTGTTTCTTTACACACTGTGATCACTAATCACCCCATCAACCCTGTCTTTTGACGTGATGCCATACGACATCCAGTGTGATTGCCAGCATGGTGTACATCGCAGCACCGCACTAAATTTTTTGTTTTTCTATTTTATTTTCCCCATTAAAATTAATGTTAAGATAGTAAGTGGATATCAAATTTTAGTATAATGTTTAGTCCTTGTAGCTTGTACTATGCAGTTAGTTGGGTCCCTCTATCAAGTAATTTATTACCTAGTCAAAAGCTTTACAAACTTTATTCAAGATGTACACTACTTCCTACACATTAATGCTACCTAAGTCCTAACTTTAATAATTGTAAACATTACTTTTATTAGTCAAATATATTTAATATATATCTTTACACCGGTTTCCAAGTGAATGAGATAGACCCTACGGTCTAAATTTGAACATATAACATTCAAGTCAAAATCAAGGAACAATGAATGCTAATGATGTCACAATTGATGCATCCTCCTACATAGTCAACTACTAATGTAGTACCAAAAACCTCAAGGGCTATACACAAATTCATACATAGAAACATCACAAAGAATGCTAACATGTCAACTACATTAAGAGAGTTTATTGTGACATGAAACATTTTTAATTTGTAAACCCGTCTCGAGAGAAAACACAAGTCAAAATTTGAGGACAAATACTTACGACTGGTTTATCGTCGCTAACCCCTTTAAAGGTAGAATTAAACTATTTTAACTACAAACGAATTAAATCAACCAAAAACGTATTTAAATCAAATAAAACGTATTTATAGGGAAATGTTAATGCAAGAAGCATATTTTACGAGAAGTACGAGAAACAATCTTAACCTTTTAATTGTGTTTTGATCTAATGCCCTATATTAATCGTATTTTTAATTGTTTATAATTTATAAGGACATAATAGTAAACCAATTTGTTTCTCTTTCTTAATTTTCTCTATCCTAAATTTTAAATAAAAAAAAATTAAAATGACTTGTCAATAATTTATCGATATATGGTGTTCACTAATAAACACTAGTAAAAAATATACGAGTTTTTTAAAAGCCAAAAAAAAAATAGTTCATGTAATTGTTTATCAATTAAAAAGAAATTATAAACAATACCGTTCAATTTGGTTTTTCAGTTTATTAACACTTTTTATATCGTATGTTCACCGGTAAACGTCTTATGTGCTAATGCATAGGTTAGTTGAAATTCATTTAATTTTACATGTTCACTAGTGATACATTTGATTGGTTTCTCCCATTTTCATACTCACTTGTGAATCACGTTAACAAAAACAAGAATAAGAATAATTAATGATAACCGAACACCATAGAATGTCCAACAATGAACAATAAAAGAAACTGAAAATTTTCATTACTTATAATTTCATCACCTATAAACCAACGAATGAAAAAAACAACAATTCATCCTTATGTGTTCTTGTTTGAACAACTATTTTATCAACTCAAAATCAAATATGAATTTAAATAATAAAAAACCCAGCTTTGATTCACTATATGTTCATAAGAAACCATAGCATCACAATCTTTTGTTCGCGGCAGATGCGACAAACAAAAAAAAGTAAAATTTCAATGAAAATCATTAATTTACAAGAAATAAAACACCTCGAAAATAAACTATTTATCCTCCATTTTTATAGTGGTACATTAGAAAACCCGGGCTTCACTTTTATCAGTTTTAACAACAGAGAAAGGGTGGCAATGGATGTTAGATCGTGGTGGTAGGTCTGCTCGATCGTACTGGACGGTGAGGGCACCCTTCTTTCTCTTGTCTGAATGTTAGTGATGCGGCGACGACATTGGACTAATTGGGGTTCGGTGGTGGTTGACTGATTGGGGCTCAGTGGTTGTCACAATACACATACCCACATATATTTATACTAACTTATAAAACATTTAGGTCTTTTATAATCTCTTAATTTTAAGTAATTTAAAATTACTAATTTACCCTTAATATCAAACTAAATGGAAACTATTAAATAAAGCAACTATTTGGTGGAGACAAACTCATATAGGGCCAATTGCACGAGAATACAATAAACTATGCTAATATTGCAATTGTATGCAACAAACTTTATTTTGTATATAAAAATACATAAAACTTACAAATTTGGTTCATTGTAACAATAGGTAACCGGTAACCTTACAAAAAATAAAAGAACTTTGGTACCTACAAATACGAAAAACTTTTAAATTTTGTTCATTGTATACAATCGATAATCGGTAATCTGGTAATCAGGTTACCAACTATAACAATGAACAAAATTTGTAAGTTATGTGTATTTTTAGATACAAAATAAAGTTAATTACATACAATGGCAATATTGACAAAGTTTTTTTTGTATTTTTGCGTATTTTACCCACTTATATACCATTTTAATGACTAAACCTTTCAAAGTAAAGATTATGTAAAAATGATATCAATAAAAATTAACTTAATAATTAAAAAATTAATAATTAAACTTTTCATATTAAATATTCTATCATATAATAAATATTTTAACTTAGTTATTAAAAATTACGTATAACTAGAAATATTACATCTAAATAACATACAACCTAAATTTATAAAAATTACTAGATTTTTTGAAATGGGTAATATAACTAAAATAGAATAGAGTTATAATACCAACATTTTTGTTGTAATTTACCATCAATGTGAAATTTTATTAAACAGTTATAATTTAGAAAAGAAACACATCATTCTTATTCTAAAAACGGACAAGTTATTGAGAAAAGATATTTGTAACCGCTGTATTGTGCAGGTACAATGCTAATATATACATATATATGTGGTAAGAAATCACGACCATTCCTTTGTCATATGGCTAGCATTTAGTGGTGCTCGGAGGCATGAAATGCTTGGCAAATTGGGTTTAGCAACAATGATTTTATAATGAGAGAGAGATTTAGGGTTTTTAGGTATGAAAGGTGTTAGAACCTAGAGAGGGGGTGAATAGGTTATATGCCCACTTTTTGAAGTTTTTAACAATATTTGCAAGTAATTAAAGAGTTTAAGAAAGAAAGATATCACCAATAAAGTAGTTTGGACACAATGATTTATAGTGGTTCAAGCAAGGGTTAACAACCTTGCTCTACATCCACTCCTTGGCCTCACCCACCAAGAGTTGCTCCACTAACTTCTCTCTTTGAAGGTAGAGATAAACCTTTTACAACTTCTCTCTTTAGCTTACAAGAATTACACTTCACTCTTGCAAACAAGGCTAAGATAAACCACACTTCACTCTAATTTGAAAGGCTAGAGTTGATCCTCACTTCTCTCTAATTCTAAGGCTAGAGATGATCCTCACTTCTCTCTAATTCTAAGCCTAGAGATGATCCTCACACTATTACAAATATATAAGAAAGTAATGTAGTGTTTGAACCTTGAATGCTTTCACTCTTGCTTCATTCTTGATCTTGAAAGATAGAATATTTATCAAAGAATATGAGCTCACAAGATTTAGTATGTGTTCTGTGTTTTTCAGATTGCAAGAGCTTGGTAAAACACAAGACTTGAGCTGCCTTAAATAAGGAAAAAGGTGCAAGCTTAAAAAGTGTCCAGACTGTCCACGGTCGATCCACGGTCGACCGTGGCATCGACCGTCGGCCTGCTGGAACTTTTTGAGACTTGTGAATATAGACGTTGGCCTTTTACCAAAATCACACACAACCCATTTTTACCATAAAAATGCACTGAAAAGAAGCTTAAGAAAAGTTGGGTTAGTGTCATACTTCTTAAGTTTGAATTTAATCATAAAAATGGTAGTTTAGAAACCAAATACACAAAGCATGTTGGAAGTTTACCTCTTTGAGAGATTCCTTTTGCTAAATATGGTTTTGGCTTATTTCAATATAAGATTATGTTTAGTATTTGCCAAAATAGGAATTCATTTGCTTTGACTACCAAGCTTGTGATTTTATAAAAAATTTCTCAATTTTTTTATAAAAGTTTTTATAAAAATTATTTTATAAAAACTTAAACTCATTTGATAATTTATTTTATAAGCTCATAAACTTCGAACGTTTGTTTGTAGGAATCTTCGACATCGGCTTCTACTTGAACTCGGATCTTGACGATTGGAGCTTGGCCATTTGATGAAACTTGTTTTGTAGATCATAGATAAGAATATATTTGATTGAATATATATATATGTATATGTGCACATATGTTAATGTTAGTACATACAATTATATAAACAAGTTGTATATTTTTGTGTCAACAAAAGAGAATATATTTGTAAGCCTATTTTTCCCAACAAAAGGTTTTTGCAAAAGAAGATGAAAGGGGATAGGAGAGCAACGGCACATGAGCGGTGATGGAGTGGGTAATAGTTTCTATGTAGGCAAGGGCGTCTGATTTACGATGAAGCTCCCATGGCAGCGACCGGCGGTGAGACTGTGAGGGATGGGGACCAAGAGATTTGGGGGAGATGGGGTTAGGGTTTGGGTCTGGGTAGTGTACGTATTATAATAGGAGGAGGGAGGAGAGCGGACAGATAAATGGCATGGCTTTAAATGTCTAAACTACCATTTTATTATTTTAATTAATTAATACCATTATTATTGGTTTATATGCGAAAATGTCATAAGTAATATTAACCATTGATTAAGTTAATCAAGGACCGAAAACACTTATCACACTCCTCGTAAAAATAATATTACGAATCACCCTCTATATATATATTATTGTCATTGTAATGGTATAAATGTATAGTATTTGAAATCATACTTGATGTGTTAATTAATCATAAAAATCAACAAAAAAAAGAGAGAGAAAAGAGAGCCAAACATGTTTTTGTACTCAATCCGACCCCTTTTTGACATGTTACTTGTTCCGCATATTCCATTTATATCACTGATAAATATATTAATGAGTAAAACCAACAAGATTCATACAAATAATTAGAAATAGGAATTGAATCGTTGAACATATTTGAATCAATAACGTCACATACATAAACCACTTAAAATCAAATATTTTTCCTCATTTCCGTTCACCGGATACAAGGTGTGAATCATATCACTTGTTCCGGTCGATGGACATGATGAGGCTAAGGTTCATTGGTTTCATGTAGTCCTGTGTCCCGTGCATAATTTTCTGTACGATTATTCTACATGCTCGTTCAGTTGGATGGAAAGCATCCCAAAATACATACTCGTCTCTGTTTTTGCATAAAAACGAACCAAAAGTGCATGCACCCGGCAACCCGTTGTATGGCCCTTTTCCACAACAAGCCATCTTTGATGTTACAAAGCCTACAAAATCGTTTAGTTAATTAATACGAGATCAAAGTTTGATGTTACAAAGCCATTCAATCTCTTATGTTTGTTACATGGTTAATTCTTACCAAACGCCTTTGGATCAGAGATCATATCATGGTGCATGAGTTTGGTGTTAGCCGCGATGAAAACATTAGCATGTAACTCGGCATTAAGGTCTTCAACCATTTTGGTGAGTTGTGGCTCGAACAAGGCGGCTGCGGCTTGTAGATCAGGAGCACAATCGCCACTGATACCATGTTGCATCCGTTCCGCCGGGGCACACCCTAATGGTCCAGAACCCATCACGATTACTCTCCTTGATCCCAATTCATATAGTTTCTACATTGTCATTTAACTAACCTTAATATAATTTCAACCCAAATATATATATATATATATATATATATATATGAATAGATTAACTCGACTGGGTTAGTGGAATAAAGAACTTATTAATTACCTTCAAGATCTTACGATATTCAGATACGAGATAAGTTATATAATCAGAAAGAGTGACCGTTTGAGACCTAGCAGAGAAAGGAAACAAGAAATAGTTGTTTATAAAATCATTGCCACCCAATGAAATCAGGACCAATGCTTGGTTCACATGATGTTTAGCTTGTTTTTCATCCATTAGAAGACTTAGTCTTTGTTGGTACTCTTTAAAGTACTCTAGTTGTAATGGCATTCTCAGTACATTCACCTACAGATTAAAAGCAAACAATCTTATATTATAATTATAATCATAATAATAATAACAGAAAATGATTCATGCTAATTTACCAAACACATATATAACTAAAATGGGAAAAGTTCAAACGAGAACTGTTTTTCGTACGAAAAACGCGAGAATCAATCTTAGTCATCCAATTCCCCCTCCTTCAATTGGATTGCCCACCCATGAATTCCTTACATGCACCATGCCACACTTGATCCCCCCACGCTCTTCATCCATGAATTCCACTATCCAAAATGAACGACCAAGATTGATTCTCATAGTTCTCGTACTTAAAACAGTTCTCGTTTGAACCCTCCCCTATATATATAGATAGATAGATAGAGTTTAACGATTTTGTCATCTTTAGTGTTATGATAATGTCAAAACTCAATTTGATTTGTCTTTAAAAATAGTTCAAGTAACTTTTATGTACACATTTTAAGTTAACTAGCATGGTACCCGCGTAATGCGGCGGCATCAAATAGTTTCTACTCGATAACTTGTTCATCTTGGGAATTTACGTAATATGGTGACAACGAATAATTTTACATTGGTAACATGTTTATTTTCATTATTTTCCTGTTCTTAATCAACTATTTTATTATTTTTAAATAAAAATTGAGAACAATTAAATAAGAAAAAAAGTCTTTACTTATAAAATAAGTTAAATTGCATGAAAATATTGAGTGTAAATTAGTAATTTGAAACTATTTAAAATTAAGAGATTAAGAAAATAGTAAACTAATTTAAAACTATTAATTATATGAGCTATTTAAAAATTTTTAAAATATATGTTTATAAATTCTTATTATAGATTATTCAGATTTATGAGTTATACTTGTACACATTTTCTGATAATTATGTTAAAATATTTATTACATGATATAATATTTAATATAAAAGGTTTGATTATGAAAGTATTTTTTAATAATTAAGTTAATTTATTTGAATTTTTTAAATATGGAGGGTTTAGTTATTAAAATAGAATATAAAATTCTTATTAACTCTATTTAATAGTTACTTTATATAATAGTTTCCATTTAGTTTATATGAGGGGTAATTTAGTAATTTTAAAAGACTTAAAATTTAAGAGATTAAGCAAAATGCCTAAATGCTTTATAAGATAGTATAGATATATTAGTTTGCTTTAACCGGTCCCAACGGACGGGCAAATAAAAACTAATAAAAACTTGTTTCATATCATTTCAATGTTTTAACTCCTTTAATAGTACGATTAATCATTTATCTAATAATATTTAAAGTACATTTTATTTGAAAATTTTTTTTAGTAAATTTGGAATTTAGAGTATATAGTTGATTTCGGTAAATTTGATATTGTGAAGTGGTATCCCCTTTCAAGTGGTTACAGGTTCAAGTCCCATTGTGAAAAATGGAGTGTATTTAGAGATATGTTTAGTGGGTATGTGGGTGTATGTGGTTAAAAAAAGTTAAGATTTGTAATAATATATAGAAAGGTTTTGTGTTTATTACTTTCCTAAATTGAATTTAAAGATGTAAATATATACTCGTATGAATGGAAACTTGTATAACTCAAAAATGGAAAATCAATAAATATATTTCTCAAAAAATGAAATAAGTTGCAATATATGTTTATATGAAATTCAAGAACACGATTTTGACTTACAAATTGGAACCCAGTATCGTTGAGTATTCCAACTCCAGCAGAAGCAAAATTTGCACCAATGAGAAGTTTTTGACCCTTTAGTTCTGGATTCAAATACGGCAATGTGGGTTCCGACCCGATATACTCACCTGCAAAAATTATATATAAAATAAATAGATGCAACCCACGTATCAAAAAGTAATTATCTGTTAATTTCGTGCTCCAAATCATGAACTTTTATGACATAAAAGAATAGAGTGGAAACAAAACTGATAACGTCTGGAATGTTTAAGCCATTAGAGAAGCGGCCGGTTGGACGATGATCTGGAGAATCAATGCCATAAGGCGGCATATTAGCTCGAGCTCCGGTAAACAAAAAATTATTGTTACCATTATCAACCAATGAGTCACCAAACACAAAAAATGGTCGAGGTTGCTTTTGTTTAGGGTTAGCATTGGACCCTCCCCTGTGTGCAACATGTGTCCCCTTAGGTGCACCATGATCCCTCTTAGGTTCACCATGAGTCCCGTTAGGTGCATCATGAGTCCGTTTGGATGCATCATGATTCCTCTTGGGTTCAAAATAAGTCTTCTCGAATGTGGCACGAACACATGCGGTTAGACATAACCCTAAAACTATCCATAGACCGGTACTTTGAGACCGAATCATCGAGAAAATAGTTTTTATTCAAAGTTTAAGTATTTAGAGATAAATGGAGAGGCGAGAGATTAAGAGAAGAAAAACTTATGGGTTTATATAGATGGCCAGTGTCTTAATACAATAACGTTCTTGAAGCTTTTGAGAGTATGAATATATGAATTTTATCGTAATCTAGTTAATAATGACATTAAATAAGTCAATGCAGACCAAATCACAATCTTTTTTAATAGGAATTTTCATTAATGTAGTCAACTATCATAGAATTTTGCAAGTAATATAGACTTTAACTTCTATTTTCAAATGTAAATCTGACAAATGTCTTGTATACTTTTTTTTAAACAACAACAATATTTTATAAAATGTGTACTTAAATCCGCTTAATTGACTTTATTAATTAAAACTTACGGTTATATGTATAAAAAGTTTGTAATCAATGATTAAAGTATCAATTATTTAAGAAATGTGATCCATATACAATAAAAACTTGTCATACTTATTAACTTGTTGTGTATGACTAAAAACTGTTGTATACGGATCAAATCCATTACTTAAAGTATTAAGCTTTTGTGGTTAACTAAGTCGATCAAGCCATTTTTACCCCTTGGACTTAACCCTTGACGTTTTCATGAACAATATTTAATTACAATAAAAGAAAATTAAATACGATTAATTAATAGCTTAATTTGCTATTTGTTTGAATGTTTAAGGAATAAGATGAATTAGTATATTTGCTTTCCATAGATGATTGTAAAATTTACCAAAAGAGTAATTAAAGGTGTAAAACTAACGAAGTACGTGTATAATATATGCCAGCTAGCACTTTAAGTTTGCCAAATAAATAATAAAATTCAAATTTAATTCATGGTCACACACAATCACTCTACAGTCTGACCTTTAAAGAAACAAACATAGTGCCAACGCCAACGTGTCATCAGTCAACGCCTTCAAAGTCAAAATAAAGATTTTCAAGAATATGAAATTTATTAGACCATCTCTAATACTAATATTTGATTTGGGTTTTTCAGCACAGATTTCATACTAGCATTATATTATCCTTTTATTTTTTCTTTTTTTTTAATCTAAAAGTTGATATAACCCAACTCAATTCTGTCCAAATTTTATTTTATATTAATAATATATGAGTTGTGTTTAATAAAGTTTATGTAAAAAACATACTCCTAAAATTTTAATATTCAATCATAGGTAGTTCAGTATAAAATCTCATGTGATTTGTAAAAGCATCACATTTAAATTACAAAAATGTCATTTCACCCAAAATTTTAAAATACAATCTAGACCATTGATGTCATTGATCCAATAACTAAAATTAGTCCCTTAAGATTACGAATTAAATATGAACTATATATATATATATATATATATATTAAAAGAAAGAAATAAAAAAGAGAGAGACAGAGAGAATGTGGGGTGGGAAGCGTTTGGGCAACCCAAAGGAGGTACCATAATGGGGTAACCCAAAGATGTGTATGAAACTATGAGTGTTTTCTTAAACCCAAAATGTTACCTTAAGAGTGTATGGAGTGGGAAGGGGATGAGTGTGTTTTCCATACCACTATCATGTGGTGGGTTTGATTTTAGGGGTGAAAACCACACTAAGATAAGTGTATGGTGAAGGTTAAATTGGGACCCATGTTAATGGGTATTAAATGAGTCCCATAATTTAGTGTGGTGAGTAGTGATCACGACGAGACTGAGTATTGAAAGAAAAAACTGACGTGACGGTGTGGTAGAGGGGAGGGTTGCAAATACTCTAAGGTAGTGTTTGATTCGCAGGGATCCTTGGAATTTTGAAGAAATTGGAATCCAATTCCTAAGGATTAATTAGAATCTAAATTTAATGAGAGAATCTGAATTAATTGGAATCCATCAAATAAGGAAAAGTGAATTTCATCACTAGATGGAAAGATTTTAAAATCCTTTGAACGAGAGAATGTAGAATATTACCTTGTTACCCTTAAACATCTCTATAGCCCTAATATATCTATCTTATTCCATTGACATAACATGTGAGCCGACTTTACCCTCCAAACACAGACGACTTCTTCCTCTACCTCTAGACCCTCCACCGCAGGCGCAGCCTTCCTCCATTGCCGCCTCCAGACCCTCCACCACAACCTTCCTCCATTGCCACCTCCAGACTGTCCCCCGCATCCTTCCTCCGTCGCCACCTCAAGACCCTATGCCGCAACCTTTCTCCGTCGCCTCCTTTCCTCGCCGACGCGTCCCTTCGCCACAGCCTTCCTCCGTCACTGCCTCAGGACCATCTGTCGCTGTCTTCGGACCCTCTGCCGCAACCTTCTTTTGCAGCCGCCTCCAGACCCCTATCGTAGCCTTCTCCTACCGCCACCTCTAGACCCTTTGTCGTAGCCTTCCTCTATTAGACCCTCCACCGTAGCCTTCCTCTACTAGATACTCTACCCCAGCCTTCCTCTGCCGCCTCCTCCAAACCTTCCACCGCAACATCTTCATCATTGGTCGCAGTCGCCAGATTTCGCCGTTCCGTCTCCGCCTTCCACCTTAGCCTCAGACGAATCTCCCGTCTATTTGTCTACTTTTCTCCACAATGTTGAATTTGTCCGACTTACAATGTGAAATGTGAAATGTGAAACTAATGATTTGAGAAGTCGATGATTTGAGATCGATGATACTTGAATTTATGCATATGTGTATTGTAATGATATTAACTTATGATATTTATTAGCGTGATTTTCATGATTTATTGCTATGAATGTTCAATCAATAAAATGAAATTTAATATTTTTATAACTTGTATAATATTTTTTACAGAAAAGTTATAAAACAAACTAAAAATAAGTAAAAAACAAGAAATGCAATTCTATCATTTTAAAGTACTGAAACCAAATTCCAATTCTATTTCCCATCAACCAAACAGATCACATATTTAAATTCCAATTACTTACAAATTCTAATTATTCACATATTCCAATTTCTTCATAAACATTTTGCAAACTAAACGCCACCTAAGAGGGCGTTTGGTTTGTTGGAATTGGATGGAATTAGACAGAATTGAAATTAAGTATTCATAAATCTTGTTTGTGTTTGGTTTGCGAAATTCATGGAATGAAATATGACCATTCCAATGAATTCCTTAAATCAAGGAATTGTGAATTCCCTTCTCCAAATGGATGGAATTCTTAAAATTTATAAGGAATCTCAAAACATAATTGTTGTCTCCCACCCCACCCCTACCTGACCCGACCCCTACCCACTCACTGGCTACCAACTGCCGCCACCGCCTGTTACCTCCCTCACCATCCGTCCCCGCTATCACCGTCAGGGACGGCGTCGTCACCACCTCCGCCCACCGTTACCGCCCCTACCCCTGCCTCTACCACCACCGTTACGGCCGCCGCCACCCGTTACTGCCTCCACCACCCGCCTCCGCCACCACCGTCGCCGCCGCCACCATCTCTGTCTCCACCGCCACCACCGTCACCGCCACCTTCATTAACACCACCGTCCCCCGCCGCCGACCATCGCTCACAGCCACCCCCCACCACCACCTACACACCCGCCGCGTAACCCTAAGTGGACTGTAAGGTAGGGTGGGGGTAGGGGTGGGGTGGGTTAGGTGTTGGGTTAGGGGTGGGGTAGGGATGGGTAGGGGTGGGGTGGGGTAGGTGTTGGGTTAGGGGTGGGGTGGGATAAGGGTAGGGTAAGGTGGTAGAGTAGGGATTAGGGTATGGTAGTAGTAGGGTGGGAGTGTGTTGTGGTAAGGTAGGGTAGGGTAGGTGGTTGGGGTGGGGGCAAGGTAGGGTGTGTAAGACGGAGTAAGGTAAGGTAGGCTAGGGATAGGGGTGGGGTGGGGTAGGGTGGCGGAGGGGGTAGGGGGTGGTGGGCGGTTTATTGTATAATTAATTTTGGTTTATTCATATTGAATTAATTTATTTTTGGGCTGATTCCAATTTCGGTTTTTAATAATCAAATAAGATATAGTTTTTCACAAATTCCAATTTCTATGAATTCCAATTACTTGGTCAAATTCCAATTCTTTCATATTCATTACGTGAACCAAACGGACCCTAAGTATTTGGGTCATCCAGTACGCATGATCTTATTGGTTAAGCAAACAACTTTTGCTTCAAATGAGTTTTTTACGATATTAACTTCTTATTGAAAATAACTTTTTTAGATGTTACTTAATTGTAACCTAGTTTTAGTTGTGTTATATGAAAGACGTTCAAATCTTTTCCTATGAGTAAAAGCAAAAAAATCACAGTTAACTAAAATTTAACGATTAATTCATTATAACAGTGTTAGTAGTTGCCGTTAATTATAAATCTTAGATTCCAATGGCCTAAATCCAGATTAAAATACAAAAGTTACTATATTTCATGTATTAAAAAAATAAATTTATAGTTTGTTATATAAATAAAAAAATAAAAACGAACAATAAGAAATACGAAACTCAAAAATGACTCGGTGACATAATTGATGTTATCTTGTAAAAAATTAACAAAATTCAAAAAAATTGTCATCGACGGGTAATTAGAATTGAAATTTTATTTGTAAACAATATATCAAAAAAAATAAAAAAAATAAAGAAACACTACATTCTCTCTCAAAGGATCGCCTTTGCAAAATCCACCTTTGCAAAAACCCAAATTTCAAATAGATAGTCGCCACAATCCTTTTCTTTGGCTATCAAGTATGACCAAAATCATTAGTGACAATATCTACATGAAGGCTGTAAATCATAACGATATTCATATCATTGTTGCCCTTCTAGTATATTGTCTTAAGACAAATCAACCCATAGACATGGCCTACCTAGTTGCCAAAAGGATGAGTGGGCTAGCCTCCCAAAACAAAAGATCTCTCACATATGAGACTTTGCTATCTCACATCATTCCCTACTTAGAGCTTCCCGAGGTTCCATTTGTAGCCAACACCGAGCAACCCATAAATATCCAAACCTTGATTAAGATAGGTCTCCATGGGATTTATGAAGGGACCAAAGTCAAAATAAAAAAGGGCAAGGCATGAGGAGAGTGAACAAGAATATGAGGAAGAATCACCGGAGCTTAGGACATTGTCTAGGAGGAGCTACGCATCTAGAGGAGATCTTTCAGGTATCCAACGAACTCTTGAAGAAAATACCCGAGTGGTGAAAGAAAACACATCCATGTTCAACAAAATGCTAAACTTTCTTCAAGACAAATTTGGATGTGGTGCATCATTATCAACAAAAGTTACTCGTCAATCCCGATCCCTCTGAAACTTTTATGATTCATTTAAACAATTTGGTTGTGTGCCCGATTTGGGCTTAAGACTTATGTGTGTGGTGCTTTATGTTGGGCCCAAAATAATTGGTGATTTGTTAGGTCTTATGTTTGATGAATATTGGTTAATTGCATGTTTTAACTGCCAATCATGATACATGCATGCTTTGATATGGTTTGATATGCTTTAAGAATGATAATAAGTAAAAATGGAAAACTTGAAAAGTTGATGAAATATAAGGTCATGGTCGACCATGGCTTGTAACCGTGAGAACGGCAATTGTGACCCTCTAGCCGCGACCATGGTTGATCACGGTCGACCATGGGTCTGCGGCCGTGAGGCTAATATTTTGCTAAAAATGCATCTTTTGTCTCACACTTGCAAAACTATATGCTTTTCATATCCTTTCAACATAACATGATCTAGTTTTCCCCTATGTGCAATTAACGATAATCATGTAAACATAGCATAAATGTTTAGATGGATAAAATAGAACGAATGGAATGCATGATATATATTACCCCTTTCATAAAATTAAAACATTTGGATGTTCATTGAATAAAAAATTGGATAATCAAAATTGATTGGTTAATACACCAAAATAGGCATTTTATAAATATATGGATATATGAATATATATATATACACACACATAGGGGAGGGTTCAAACGAGAACTGTTTTTCGTACGAGAACCAATCTTGGCCGTTCATTTTAGATAACGGAGTTCGTGGATGAAGAGTGTGGGGGTATTGAGTGTGACATGGTGCATGTAAGAAATTTATGGGTGGGCAATCCAATTGAAGGAGGGGGAATTGGACGGCTAAGATTGATTCTCGCGGTTCTCGTACGAAAAACAGTTCTCATTTGAACTTTTACCTATATACATATATATATGTGTGTGTGTGTGTGTGTGCGCATGCGCTACTAACCCCAATCCCCCAAGACTGGAAAATATTTTTTGTATGAAAAAATTGTAGGAAAATATCCAATCAAATGCCAAAGATCAAACTTTGAAGTCAAGACATATTTTGAGGGGGAACATTATTTAAGGGGGAGACATCCTTAAGGGGGAGAAATAAGGAGACTGGTATAATAACAAAAGGAAATGGAAACCTTTTTACAAAATTAAATTAAAAGTCTCTCTATACCAATGTTACTTTATCAGAGATAACACATTCAAATAACCAACATATGCTCGTAATATTACCAATGCTACTATTATCCTCATCATCTTCATATGATAAAAATAATTGATACAAAAGGGGGTGTCCAAAATTTAAAAAACACAATGGGGAAAGAAAAAAAAAAGGAATTCACCTTTTTTGATGATGCCAAAGGGGATAGAAATCCAAGTTTGGATGTTTGGATGCTAAAGAGGGAAAGAAAAGAGATCCAAATAAAGGGAGTACAAAAAAATTCTAAATAATTAAAGGGGAGAGACAATGGATTAAGGAGGAGTAATTCATTTCAAGCTTTTTGATGGGCAACAAATTTGATTTCATGATGCCAAGATCAGAAGACAAGAAGAATCAAAATGCCAAACAAGCAAATGTCTAAGTCAACATTTTTCAAAGCTTTGAAGATCCAAATTTAAGATTGTTGACCAAGACAAATTTGATTCAAGTCAAGTCTTTCAAAAGTCAAAAAGGAATAAGTGAAGACGCATTGACCAAAGTTAAAGCGGAAGTTGCAAATAAAAGGTGAATTCTTGAAGCACTTATTTATTTTTTCAATACATATCATGAAACTATTAACTTGGATTATATTAAAATTGTCATCATCAAAAGGGGGGAGAATGTTAGTGCGGTCAAAGAATAAACATTTATTTAAGGGTAAATTGCATTAAAATGCAATAAACTTTGTCTTAGTTACCATTGCATACAACCAATTAAAAATTTTAAAAATAATACAATCAACTTTCATAAATCTTGGTGTCATCTCTCTAAACCCTTAAACTTTTTACTTACTCGATGTAACGCCCCAAATTTTTTTTATAACGACCATAATTAATTCCAAAAATCATTTAGACTAAAATAGTTAAAATATATTCATTACATGCATCCGTTAATAACTTGCCTAACACACTGGACTTATGGTACCAAATCAGTATAATGTTTAAATGTATTAGTTTATAAAATCAAAGTTCATAAATAGCGATGCGGAAAAATAGTTGTCAGTTGCTTATCAAGCCAAAACTGAATTATCCTTATTTACTTCTAAATCACAATTTATAATTATTCAAAGTGATTATTAAATGGTTATATTGGTATTTTGTGAATTATGGTGTAACACCCGCAACCCTGGGCTAGGAGATTAGCGGGTTGGCAGTACGTGATTGGTTTGCTTTAATTGATTAAGTGTTTATTAAGTGTTAAATAAAATTGATTAATATGAATTTATAAATATATATGTTACTGGTGAATTAAAAGAAAAGAAAGTCACAAGTGTGTATGCATGTATGTTGGTATGTATGTATGTATGCATGAGATAAACAAAAGAATAGGATTTCAAAAGTTGTCATGCCACCTCCTGCTTAAATTTACACAAATATATGTGTACGTATGTAGAGTAAGGCTTGCCTGCTAATTGACTATCTGAATGTATATGACTAACTTGCTTTTGCAGGTACGCTCAGAAAGGAAATTGTATGACTTATATGATGTTAGAATATGTATCAGGAGCATGCCAGTGGGTCCAGTTTGGAACCACTTAGTTAATACAGGATGATGTGACCGTATGAGTAACTGTATGATGCTATATGTAAGATGATGGATCCCTGTGGGATCAAATGTACGTATATGTGTATGTGACCTGTCTGCAGACTATCTTATGCATGGTTAAGGTCAGCCGGTTAGCTGGATCCTAACAGGACTTCGGTCATTTCTGGATTTAACGGTGACTCGGGGTGCATCCCGAGTCAAGGTTCTGCAGAACCACCGTGCCTTAACGTGAGTGGTGATCAGCTGATTGTAGTTGGATTACCTGTAGAGCCTCTGGCTCTGTGAACGATGCCCGGTGGACTGCCTTGTGCTCCCCCACCAGCGCGGATTGGTCGTGTCTGATCCCCCGGTCTGAGTTGTTGAGCGGGATTGATTACCCTGCAAGACACGACTCTTACCGATCTTGTCAGCACGCCGCTATGTGTTAAGCTAGCAATGACGGTTTATGATACGACGCATGACTTGCTATATTGATGTTTATGATTGTATGTACTCACTAGCTAGTGTAGCTAATGATACTATGTTTCCCTTTTCAGGTAAAGACTAGATGGCTTGCGAGGCGGGTTACTTTTGGGATGTACATTGCCCCTTGTGGGTGGAGCACTTATAGATATATGTTGTAATGTAATATGATTCTATGGTCGGTTCCTGTACATTGGTAACACCTACGTTCTTTTGATAATGTAAATGACAGATGTTGTTTTAAAAGAAAAATTTCCGCTGCTAAAAATCTGTTTTGATATTAAAGCAACTAATTTCAGAAGCGGTGTTACAAAAGGAAAATGAGGACGGGGTCAGGAGTGGATGCAAGTAGGGGATCCTCGTTAGTAGATGGACGGAAAAGAAAGAACCCTTCTGTGTCAGAGGGTAGAACTTACAATATGATAACTGATGACGATGCTAATATTGAAGACGATATAACGGGTACGTTTTGATAACCTTTATGTTTATACGTATGTTTATTAACTTCAGAGTTAATTATGAGTGTATGATGCCTATGTGTGTTAAGTGTGTTCGATTGTTTCTGAAGAGTATGATTCTTTAGAAAGTAGAGATGTTTGAATGTGAAAATGTCTCATGCATATGGTAGTAAGTGATGTGACAATAAACGATGAGATATATGATATAATGTGAATTAGGGTATGAAGTACCCTAGAAAGATGTTTTCAAATTTGTATAATTGCATGCTAAGTTATGTGTTGCAAGAGATGTCTTGCCTTTTGAACTTATATATGTGTATATGTATATTTGTGTTCGTATAAAGAAGAAGGTAAGCGAATGAGTTAATGAAGTTTGGAATGCTTTGTGACAATCGAGAGATGTTGTTGATAAATGAATAACGGAGATTACGAGTTATTGATAAAGTTAACTATTGAAGATTTTTAGAGGAATGATCTAATCCATACATTTGAAGTTGAAGTAGATGCGTTGTGTTAATAATATGGAGATATTGATTATAAAGAAAGAAAAGTGAAGATTGATTTGATTATTAAAAGTAGTAGCGGATGTTTACATATGAGTGAACTTGATACATGTCAGATATGATAGTTAGAATGAATCAAAGATTATAGTGGAAAGATCTGATATTACATTGGAAAGACAGATTGTTGACAAATATATGAGAACAAGAAGGGATTTATGACGATAACTTTGAGAACTATGCGAGTTGAAGTGTACTTGATTTGATGGAGGAAATTGAAGTTATTCTTATTAGAAATTGATAACAAAGATGATTGAGATTATCAAGTAAAAAGAAAGAGGTGAATTGCTACAGATTGAACAAACCAGAAATGTATATACTTTGACTAAAAGATATCATGGGTGCTTAATTACAAGAAGTTTTACATGAGAAAGAGCTAGTTATAATGAGGATTGATACTTATGAACTAAAGATATATGTGATGTGAAGAATGACAGATTAAATTCATGAGATAATAAGGAAAAGAGAAGAAGAATGTAATGGCCTGAACATAGGGAATGAAGACTTGTGGAATGAAGAACTTGCCTTTGCTAGAAAGTACCTATGCTTGGAATTGGGGATTTAATTTGACAAAAAACTTACGAAACTAAATTGCGAGTGAACTTGGAAGGGCTAAATAGTATAATGCCATACAGAGTATTTAACGGATATCTTACTAAAAGAAGTGAACATGAAATAATTCATGGAAACATGACGTGTTCAGGTTTGAGTCAAAGCGGAGTATTAGAGAATTATGAACGGTTGTGGTGACCAGAGATATCAGGATAGTAATGAAAACAAGTTATGATGGAATATGTATGAGAGGTATGATATACAATGAAGTCCGGGTATATTACGAGGGATTATGATTGATCAATAAAAGTAGATGTATTCTACCACTATGAGATAAAAATGGTGAGTGAAATTGTATCTTGATGGAATAAATTGAATATGTACTTGAAAGATTTAATTAAATTTTGGAACGATTTATAACCAACATAAAGAGGTGAGATGAACAGTGCGACTGAATCCTTATTGGATAATGAAGCAGTAGGAGTTGTGCAGATATATGGGAATGAACTTGTGTTTGAGTTGAATTTTGATTCTTCGAGGAATACGTGATTAAATCAGTTAGACAAACGTGATGTGATTTATATTGGATGAATATTATAATAGTAGTGGTAAGTTGATGTATGAGTTAGAAAAGATTTAACAATCAGAGATCAATATGAAGAGTGCTTGTTTTCTGGCTACATGCGAGACGACTTCTTTGAGTAAGTTAGCTCAACTGAATGTTAATGAGATTGTTGCGAGATGTGGCAGACCGTTATCGATAGTTCCTGACAAAGACTTCAGGTTTGTTTCGAATTTCTAGAAGAGTCTACAAAGAGAGTTGAGGACGAGAATTAGTCTGAGTACTGCTTATCATTCCCAGACTGACGGTCAGACTGGAACCATACAGACACTCGAGGATATGTTGAGTATGGTGGATCTTGGGATTCTCACCTGCCATTGATAGAGTTTGCGTATAATAATTCTTACCACTTCAGTATCGGAATGCCTCCGTATGAAATGTTGTACGGTCGTCACTGTCGTACTCCAACGTGTTGGTTAGAGGCTGGTGAGAAACAGTTTGCAGGGCCTGAGATTGTTCAGATGACTGCTGACAAGGTTGCTATAGCTAGAGAGAAGTTGAAAGCGGCCAGAGATAGACATAAAGTGTATGCGGATCCACGGCGTCGTCCAGTATCGTTTGATGTGGGGGAGTTAGTGTATTTGAAGGTCTCTCCGTGGAAGGGCGTGATTCGATTTGGCAAACACGGAAAGTTAGCTCCCCGTTACATTGGATCTCCAGCAGAGCTTGTAGGTATTCATGACACGTTCAATGTTTGCTATTTGAGAAAATGCAAGGTTGAAGACGAGAGTCAGATTCTCCCAGTACACGAACTGAAAGTGGATTCAAAGAAGAGATTGATTGAGGAACCCGTTGAACTGTTAGATCGCAAAGTGACCAAGCTCCGAAAGAAGAGATACCGATGGTATTGGTCAAGTGGAAACACAATTTAGGTTCTGATTTAACGTGGGAGACTGAGGCGGAAATGAAGGATAGATACCCTCAATTGTTTGATCCGGAAAGGATTCCGAGGATGAAATCCTCTTAAGGAGGGGAGATTTGTAACACCCGCAACCCTGGGCTAGGAGATTAGCGGGTTGGCAGTACGCGATTGGTTTGCTTTAATTGATTAAGTGTTTATTAAGTGTTAAATAAAATTGATTAATATGAATTTATAAATATATATGTTACTGGTGAATTAAAAGAAAAGAAAGTCACAAGTGTGTATGCATGTATGTTGGTATGTATGTATGTATGCATGAGATAAACAAAAGAATATGATTTCAAAAGTTGTCATGCCACCTCCTGCTTAAATTTACACAAATATATGTGTACATATGTAGATTTGGAAAGCAAAACCTCTAGGTGAAGAAACCTTCAAAAGTTCAAAAACTTGAATTTTTAAAGTTCATATCTTGTGTTGTTTAATTTCAAAAGAAGGTGAGAAAGTATTAATGGCATGTTATAGTATGTGTTGGTATGTTTATATATTGAAAAACATGAATTTATGCAAATTCACCATTGTTAAGTTTGGAAGAAACTTGGTAAATGGGTTTTGTTAGATTTTATGATTTATATGTTTAAAAGATGTATATGATGCGGGAAACGTGTTTATGGATAATTGAATATGATTTTGGTAAGCTTTAATGAGATTTGAAAATTCTAGAAATTAATCCATGAATGATGAAGTTGGCGGATTTTTGAGATGAAGAAGATGATGAATTTGATGTGGATGAGATTCGGTTTTTGATAAAAACCAACATTACCGAAATCCTATAGTTTGAAATCCTATAGTTTGAAATCATCTAATTTGAAATTCTATAGTTTGAAATCCTATAGTTTGAAATCCTCTAGTTTGCAATCCTACACTTTGAAATCCTACACTTTGAAATCCTATACTTTGAAATCCTAGACTTTGAAATTCTATACTTTGAAATACTATACTTTGAAATCCGATAGATGAATCCGACACTTAAACCCGGTACTCTGAATCCGGAATTTGAAATCCGACCCCGGTCGCGGCGCGACAGACCCAAATCCGAATGTTTGATTATTTCTTTATTGTTTTGCTTGGTTTGAGTTAGTATATTTATTATATGATTTAATTGAGTTGTTTTAATAGATTTGAGATATAAATATATATGAGAAGATATATTTATATATTCGAGACTGATTTGATTGTTGCTGTGTTTTCAGGCAATCAAAAGACTCAGTAAAATTAGATTTATGAGCCCGTGCAAGTTTTGAGGTGAGTGGGCGTTAATCGCGGATGGTAAAGATTTCGGTTAATGTTATTGGTGTGATGCATGATTGTGATTGAATTAGATTGATCGAACTGTTGATTGTGATTATTGTTGATTGATATCTGCTGCATGACTATTTGGTCGATACGCACTCTTAGTATGAATTTGAGTTGCGTTGGGAAGTCAGCTATACGTAGGATTGGGCTGGGCTCGTTCACGGATTGGTTGAACAGTGTTAGCCTTACTGGTGCATATGTTGCATCAGAGGGGGAGTGCCCTGTGCCAATTCAGTGGAGGGCTAGCGGTAAACCTTTGCTTTGGCCGGCATTGGTTGTAGGTTCTGCGCCGAACCGCCGGTCTTCTCGGGATACGTGATTACATGCTTTGATATTGACTGTGGATGTGTGCTTTTGGTGTTTAGCCTCTACTCACTTAGCTTTGTGCTAATTCCCCTCAGTTGTTGCTTTTGCAGGTTCGTGTTTGTGAGGTTGGCAGAAGGAGAAGTTGACCCGACTCTGATATAGTTTTTTTTTCTGGAAATGAAACGAGCCTGTAGTTTTTGTAACACACAATGATATTTTGTTTGTGAACAATGTTTGTACATTTGTTGATATTGGGTTGAATGTAATTAAGTTTGTTTATTAAAAGCTTCCGCAACGTATTTAAAAAAAATTGGCTTGAGTTTTCCGGTGTTACATATGGTATTAATAAGTTTTTTAATTCATAATTTATCGAGACTTATGTAAACTGTACTCATCTTGCTCCAAGATACTTGAAACAATCTTCTAATGAAGACCGTAGTCCAATTATCAACCTATAAATAACATTTCATGTGTCAATACACTAAGAATAACAAACAGTACATTGATTGCTAGGTAGCACCGCGACCACTGTAGCGTCGCGACACACCTGCAGGTCCGAAAACTGCATATTACTCAGCACTACCCATAGTGAACCAAAATCAAACCTAGTCGGTTCTTACTTGATTTCCAGAGTTTGTCTACATTATTTAACATTACCATGAGCTATCTAAACTATAAATTACCCAAAACAACAACCAATACACAAGTTACTTGAAATTTAACCCATTAGAACAATTACAACATTTCTCTTCAAATCCCACACTTCCAATCTTTAATTTGAACTCATAGCATTCTAAACATGCTGTAGGGACATATTAACATCTCAAAATTGCCTCTAGGCTACTAAATTGAGCTTAACCCATTTGTCCTATAATCTCAAATAAACAATAATTCCAAGAAAGAACACTTTCAAGATGATGGAGAAGAAGATGACACTAGGGTACCGGAAGAACAACAAGATTAACTTCTGGGATTGCTTCTCCAAAATAGCAGATTGATTTGCCTGGATGTGTGTATGTGTGCGAGAGTCTGTGTGTGTGTGTTCAAAGGATGAAGGGTCAAAGGAAGGAACCGACTAAGGATTAATATTATCCTAAAGTGGGTACCTCGTTCCCCTATTCAACTTACAATAACTCACTAAAAGAACTTATATTAATTAACGAGGATATATTTAGAATCATTATTTCAATCTTTTTAATTCTTGATTAATTTTATTTATTTTTATTATTATTTTGGGTAAATTGCATGAAAATACAATGAACTTTGTCTTAACTATCATTGTATACAATCAACTTTATTTTTTAAAAAATAATACAATCAACTTTTATAATCCTCCCATTGTATGCAAGTTGTTGTATACAATGGAAATTATAGAAAGGTTCATTGTATACAATGGTAGCTAAATACTAGACACAAAAAAGTTGTTTGCATATAATGAAGGAATTATGAAAGTTGGTTGTATTATTTTTAAGAATTTAAAGTTGATTGTATACAATGATAATTAAGACAAAGTTAATTGTATTTCATGCATTTTGCCCTATTATTTTACATAACCATTATCACAACTAAAACACATAACAATTAATGACTTGAGATATTTTAAATAATTATTAAGTTAAAGACTTACAAATACGAGATACAACTGGCCCACTTCAGGGTGTTACAAGATTCTTGTTTTTGTGTGTCCAACATGCATGGATATTTATAGACAAGCTTTGTAGGGACTAAGGAGAATAATAATATTATAAAGTTAGTGGGTAAAAAGTAGTCTTACTGATTGCGTAAAGTAAAAATACTTTTTTGACAAAGATAAGCCACAAGTAATAAATAATATTATCTACCTTATCATTTGCCATGTGACTTTGGACTTCCTTTTAACTGTCGTCCTTTGATTATTTAAGCTTATGCTGATTTGACTTGAGCAAAGATGTAGCTGCCATACATATTTTAGCTTTCAACAAATATCAAGATCCTTTCTTTGAATATATTTTTATCCTTTTTCAGAGAACAAAGATTTATCATTTTTGTCTAGTACTTGATCCAAAAAGTGCTCTAACTTTTACAAAGAATGATCTAAAGACATCATAGAACAACACATGTTCTCCCTTTGACTTAAGAACAAATACAAAGTAAATAGTGAGCTGATATTACATTTTACACGACTCAGCTGACAAAATATACTAAATTGCAAAATAAGATTGCTTAGCCTAAGGGTAGGATGATTAGATGATCAAAACAAGGTCTCAGTTGATAACAGATGCTCAGCTTATTATAGAGATGCTCAACTAACCAACTGTTAGACTTGAGAGAGGTGTAAGCTAATCAATCTAGATGATCAGTTGATCAAAGATGATCAGCTGATCATTCCGATTGATAAGTTTATAGAAAACAAAGACTTGTGTTTGTAAGATTTGCGTAGTTGATGTGAGATGGCCTTAGCTGATTAATTGGTTGCCTTAACTGATCAAAGTCACTACTCAGCTGATCAGAGTAATCCCTCAGCTGATGGTTGTAGGTGCTCAGCTGATCAAAGTTGTTGCTCAACTGATAGTTGTAATTCCTCGGTTGATGGTCTTCTACACTTGGTATTTTCTTCTCAACTGTCCTTAATTGTTTTCCTTCGGCTGATACTTAGTACTTAGCTAATCCTCAGTTGACACTTCATACTTAGGGAATTCTTCAAGTCAGATTCAAACAACACATGTTTGAAAACAATCTAAGTCATACTGAATGTATGGTTTAGTTATCATCAAATCTTATGTATTTCAATACACATGTTTGATTATTGGGATGAAGTGATTATCTCCCCAACACAAATCAAATTCATGTCTACACCCATGATTCAAGAGTTTACAAAATGTTAGAGATACCAAACTCAAGAACAAGATGAAGATGATGATCTTGAAAATGAATGGATGAAATGATGTAATAATCTTCAAGTGTCATTCTCTAAAATCGTCACTTGTAGCTCCAAAATCGCCCCTTGCTCTCTTGTAAGTGTCGAGGTCACGAGCAAGTAGTGATAGTGAGGTTCAAGGCCTTGAATATTTGACAGTCAAGGCCACCACGAGACTGAGTGTAGGTCATGACAAAATGGTGTGAAATTTCATAGCCACGAGACAAAAAAAGGAAGGAGTCTTGACTTTGCCACGATGGAGAGCACCTAACGACATGCATTTGAGGACACGATGGACTTGAGATATTTTTATATTTTCTTGCAATTTGCTCCAATTTTTCTCTAATATTTTCCGTCTCTAGTCTACAACATAATTAACAAAATTAAACAACTAAGCATCTAAAATTAACAAATTTTGCTTATCAGATTAACTTAAATAGAAGGATATTAATTAGGAAAATATGTATAAATATGAACATATCAGATACAATTCTAGTCTCATATTTATCATACAATACAAGTTTCTTGAATCAAATTCATATTTTTTAACATTCTAATGCTGATCAAGTTCTAATTTCTTCATATTTATTTCGTTATCCTAAAGGAGATAGTGATTCGTGTTGCCAAGTTTAGTTTTTGAGAGAACATAAATGATTTGGAAAAAATGAGAAGGCATTAATTTTTTTTATGTGTTTCATAGTTTTTTAAGGGGGTATTTCATACATGTACTTATAAAACTTCTAACTTATGTTTATATCATTACATATATTCAAATTACACCAATATCCCTTTAAATCATTAAAACTCTTTATATATCCATATACCTATTTAACTGTAATTTAAATTATTTTTAGAATACAAACATTATCTCGTTAATTTATTTATACCTAAATTCTTTTTAAAAGTGAAGATTTGAAAAAGAAACAAGAATTTTATGATTTTCCATATTAACTAAGTTAACTTTAACCACAACTAACCAAGGTTATTAAGATCAAGATCTTATCTAGGATCGTTTTCGTTTTGACAAGATCGGATTGTAAGATTGAGATTGGGATCTTAAGATCATACCACAAGTCATTAAAGTTTTTAAGGTTTTTTTATATGCTATAATTTTTACCAAAAACCAATTATATAATAATTTTACGAGAGCATGAAACATTAAATAAAATAACAAAAATCAAAGCGTCCAAATTTTAAATTTTAAGAGCACAGATAACAACTCATCACAATTCATTGGTTTACATATCATAATAAAATTTAAAATGCGACTATATAACACAATCAATAAATCTATAACATATTGTGCACAATAGTAATTCTAAATTTCATAAAAAATCTTATTCTCGTAAACCTTTATCTTTTATAACAAAAGAAAAACGAAAAATGTGACATGTATAAAGTAGAAAACTGCAAATAATTGTTTTTAACACAATGTTGACCACTTAGAAATTTAAAAATAATAAAATAAAATAATAGTAATAACCAAAAAATATAAAAAAATGTAAAATAATAGTAATAATTAAAAAATGTAAAAAAACAAAAAATTGGGATCATGGGATTGTAAGATCGCTATACGATCCTACCTATTTACGATCATAAGTACAATCCGACGCGTTTTTTATTGATGGGATCGTAGGATCGCGATTTTGATAACTTTGCAACTAACAATTTTGAAAAATAAGTTCACTTTGTAAAATTATTTCTCTGCAAAAACTTGGAATTAAAAATACTCTTTCTTCTCATTTTTTTATTCCAAACTCAATAATATGAAAAATTTTCTTTATGATTAGTTATCATCTTTTTTTTTCTTATTTATGTCTTTCTGTCTCTAAACTCAAAACACTAGGAATGAGCAAAATATCCGTTTGGTCATAACTGATCGGGTCTCGAATCGGAACCATTCCAAACCGATTTACACACTTTTAAGTCGGTTTTTTTATTTCTTTTATTTCGATTTTACCGGTTTTGATTTTTACCTCAAATTATACCGAAATTTAAAACCGAGAAACCGAAAATAAAACAAATTAATATATTACAATTCAGTTATCGATCCTAACCTTTAAGATTTTTCGTCTTCAATTTCCTAGTATAGAACTGTGCTTATCCCTAGAAAATAGAATTGAAACGAAAATAAAAGGACATGGAATGAAAAAGTCGGGGCCGGGACCGCCGGGTACAGCAAGGGATTTGATCCTGGACAGGGAAGGAACCCCGGCGAGTATCCTTTCGGTCTAAACTCCTATGGACCCATCTCCTTCCTTTACCTTTCTTCCTCCACCTCTACCTCCAAACCCTAACCCTGGAAGTAATCCGGCGAACCACCATCAGCACATCGCCGTCACCAACCTCCCTAACCAACCTACCGATCTCCACAACACATTATCAACCCTAAAACACCTCATCCACCTCTCAAAAACCACCATCCACTCCCTCTCCAACCTCATTCCCTCCGCCGCCACCACCACCACATCCTCCTCCACCGCCACTTGTCCGTACAACTCCAACCACCGCGTCCCTCCCAGCTCCCTTTTCCACCACCACCTTCAATGTCCTTCGTCTCCGGCGCCAATCGATATTTCACTCCTTGATTCCCTTAACTACCGTAACTCCCTTCAATCTCCATTAATCAAACAGAAAAACAGTTCTTTCTCACAAATTCTTCCTAACGACGAGAATACAGACATCTGTTTTTCTCTCCATGATTACGATACATCTCTAGATTCGAATTTCTTCTACCGTGATTGCCCCGCTGTTGTTACATTTCCACGTGACAATAACAACTCTGATCCTAATCTAACCTTGCCTGCTGTCTTGTCAGCTGAGTGTGCAACTGATGATATGATCGACACCATAGATGGTTTGTTTAGTAGTTCTTATCTTATTGAACTGCTTCCTTCTGAACACTGTAGTATCAGAACAGAAATGAATCAATGGAATGATTATCCTTCATTTTATTCTTACTCTGTTCTTCGTTCAATTGTATGTTGTTACATTTCTCAAAAGGAGTATTTAATGGAATGGATATTGGTGAACTCCCCATTTTATGGTGTTGTGATTGACGTGTATACGAGGGATCACATGCTTTTGCTGTTTAGGCTCTGTTTTAAAGCTATAGTTAGGGAAGCTATTGGGTATCTGGTTTCCATTTCTGGAGGAGATACCACAGGTGGTAAATTTCGTTTTGATTGCCCTGTTTTGTTCAGAGTATTGATGTGGTTAGCTTCACAACTTGCTATATTGTATGGGGAAGTAAATGGGAAGTTATTTGCATTGAATATGTTAAAGCAATCTCTATTGATGGCTTCATCGAGATCATTGTTTCCTTACGGTGAGCAAAAGGTTAGTGCATCTTCTGGTTTAAGTGAGGTTAATGGGAAAGTGGTTTTAGTTTCACAAGTAGCAGCAGCTGTTGCTGCATTGCATGAACGCTCCATGTTTGAAACAAGAATCAAAGGCATACGTGCTTCACGGTTTGTTCCAGTTTATCAGAGGTGTTTACATCTACTTGAAAACCTTGTAGCATTTTATTTGCTTCACTTTTTGATTAATCTCTTGTTTAGAGGTGGCAAGTGGGCCTGTCGGGTGGGTTGGGTAATGATGTAATGTGTTATAACTAGTAATTTTTTATGGTTCAGGTTAACTTGGAACAGTTTTTATTAACCTCTTACAAATATTTGGTATGCTAAGTACAATATTAAATCATGTTACACACTACTTTTCTTTTTGACTCCAACATTTTAGAAGGCTGTATGCATCAATAAAAACTTGTTGCAACTTCCGAGTTTTGGCCTTTTTGACATGAATTCTTTCATATAAATTTGTCCGATTTGGTGTATTTGACCCACCAAAGATTAAAGATAACCTAAATCGACCCATTCATTGATAAATGTTGTCAAAATCACCACCTTTGCTCCTATTTTACTTAGCTTCCTAATGTCTTATTTTTTTTTTCCAATAAGGCTCTGGATTGTTTGAAGAGGATGTATTGCCTATGGTAGTAATAACCAGCTTTATTATCAATTGAAAAAAAAAAATACATAATGAAGATTGTAATATCGTGTAATCCTTTTCACTAGTCAACTTGCTTTATATTTGCTTACCCAATTTAACCAAAAAAATAATCAGGTTTGTTACATAATGTAATCCTTTTTTCTGGAATACAAGGTTGTGAAGTGTTCTTTTTATTTGTCAATGTAGTATGATGTTAACAGGTGTTTGTGTGCGAAATTGTATTTATATATAAGTTCACTAAATTTACTATTGTTGTTATCACCATTGAGATGGTGACCCTACCCAACTAATATCAATCTTGCCATGTCTTGGATATAGGAGCATGATTTAGATGATAAGAGAAAGATTTGTATGTTTATGGTCATCTATGTAAAAGTCAATGTGGAATACATGGGTGGAAAAATTATTTACTTATGGGTTGTTAAGGGAAAAAGCATATCATATTAGAAACCCAGAAGATAAATTACCGAATGCATGATGGCGTGTCACAAAAAATATAAAAACAATTTTCTCGTGTAACATAGGAAGAATTTGATCTTTAGTAAACGTATAAGCTATAGCTTGGATGTGTATTGCTACAATCTATTCATGGTCACAACAATTAGGTCATGCACAAAAGATTATGGGAGCAAGTAAATTGACAAATTCTCAAATATTATTCTTTTAGTGAACTTTTGCAAGTTCTTTAACTATGCAAATTGATATTATTTTTCTTTCTGTAGTGTTATTTTTCTGAGCATTTGAGGTCATGGAAGTTGTTCTAGTGCATTATGTGAGAATAAATCTAATCAATATACTCTATTGCAGAGTGCAAGAGCATGAACATATATCAAAGAAAGCCAATGAGGAACGTAGAAAACGTTTAGATTACAAACCTATAATCGAACACGACGGAGTGCTTTGGCATCGGGGAGATAACCAGGTATACTGTATACATGCATCCCTTCTTGAGTATTAGGGACGGTGTGATTGAAAACATAGAGGAGGAGATTCCCGGACTAGTTTGATTATTTAATACTATGGTGTTCATATGAAGTTGAAATACAATTTTTCCATACCTTGCAAAATTAGTGGGCTGTTTGTATAGTTCTTTATTTTCTTTCTAGAATTCTCTATTTCCTATGATGGGTTACACTTGGTACAACTGTTTTCTCTTCTAACCAAAGTGTTCAACTTTATGCTGTAGTTATGCATTTGAGATCTATAGGTTTTATCAGTGTGGGGAAATAAGGGTTTAGTAACCTTAGATTTCAAAATTGATCCGTCACAAACATTCTAAATATATCAAGTTTTAAAAATGCTAGATTTTATCAAACCAAGAAAGCTTGCTCTATTTTTAAGAGCATGATGTTGCGTTACCTGCATCAGATTGTGAAACTGTGGCTTGTTAGGTTTATTTCTTTATAGATATATTATGAGGCATTAGTCAAGAACTTTCTAACCACTTATTTGAAAAAAAAAAAAATCCCTGGAAGCTGTAGTACCCTGTTTATTGCAACATCTTATCAGCTGTTCAGTTATTCTTTTTTTTACAGGTGATAATGTGATTATCCTCTCTTTTGTTTATTTTCTTCTGAATATCTTTGTTTCTATAGGATGCAAATAAAAACAAGTCACGAGAGGAATTGCTAGCTGAAGAAAGGGATTACAAAAGGCGACGAATGTCATATCGTGGCAAGAAAATGAAAAGAAGCACCACACAGGTGAGCTATTATTCTCTGTTTAAGTTTGACATCACCTAACTTGAGATTTTTTATTCATGCAATTGTTAGTTGGAAATTTTGCTGTATGATTTCATGTCTTAAAATTATTCTTCCAATTATACATTCGGATTATATTTTCCTCTGTTATAATGGAACTGAAATGTCAGTGTTTTCACTTTGCAATTATATCACGTCTACCATTAGTGGTGCACTATATTCATTATATAAATATTGTTAGAATTGCATATGTGCATTTTTTATGCATGCTCTCTACTATTATCTGAAATAGCTTCTTTTTTGGTTAAAAAACTGTCTCATACTACTTAACTTAGTGGGTTCTGATATTCTTTATATGTAATTCTCTTTGTATTAAAAGGTCATGAGGGATATAATTGATGAATACATGGAAGAAATCAAGCATGCAAACATGGTTGGTCTGCCTCCTGTAGATAAAGCAAACAAAGAGGTTCCACAGAGTCATCGGAAAGAATCAGTTTCTGGTACCGGTATGAGATCTGAGGATGAAATTAAAGAAAAAAGTAAGAAAAACAGACAAGATAGACAGCATCAAGAACATTATTATCTTGATGATAGCAGCAGACATGGGAGAAAATATAGCTATAACAACACTGATGTACGTAGAAGTAGCCGGTCACATGATCATGTAAAAAGAGATTATGATAAAAACCCACGGATATACAAGGACAAGCGATCATCCTCCAGCGTACAAAATGAATTCGAGGACAGATATGATCCTTCTAAATCTCATAACGTTGATGATCTCTAATTTGATAGCTATTGTGATTGACCAACTTGGTTAGTCTTTAAACCTCTATCTGTTTCACGTATAAGGTATGTTCTCAAAGATGCCCTTTATTTATTTCTCCTTTTTTTGGTGTAATGAGCATGCCTTAATTTGAAGTTGTGACCGTCTTTCACCAAACTTGCAGTAGGAAGTTTTCCAGGCTTCAGCAGTTTATCCAAATCTGTATCCACCCTTGTATCCTTTGCTGTTCAATTTTTTAAATTAATGACTGTATAATTTTTTTTTTTTGCATTTGATTCTTCCCTTATCTTACTGGAGTATCTAATCTATTTCTATTTCCTTTATTTATTATTATTATTATTGGTAATGAACATAACCCTTGGAATCAAGTAAATTACATGGTTTTTGTTTACATCGACCGTAAATACAACACCCATCAAAATCAAATCCTTGTTACAGTTTTATACATAATTTGAAATACCTGTTCATCGGTTGCTTATTTCAAAATAAATTTTGTATTGCAACACTATATACATCAGACACTCTTGTGAGAATCAAAGTGAACTATTTTGGTCTATGTTGTTTGCAGTCTCTTTTTTCATTTGGGTCTTGAGTTTCTAGATAAAAGAAGGGTGAAAATGGTTAAGTCGTAACTAAGTTTCAGTGTTGTTCTGTTGCTGTGAGATCTTTTATGAGTAGTTAAAAATGAGTGACCTAAATGGAACAACTATGAAACTTGGTTACTATTTTACGGCTCCAAACAACCCCCCCCCCCCCCCCCCCCCCCCCCCCAAAAAAAAAAAGAAAGAAAAAGAGAAGATTAACCTAAAAAAACACTAAATAGTAACCAAGTTTACAACTATGTCATTTTGGTCACCCTTATTTATGAAAAAACTTACAACACTGGAATAGAATTGAAACTTGAGTTGTTTTTGCAGTTGAAAAAAATCAAATGAATTAAGTTAACACTGATGAACTTGTTTACATTTTACAGTTTGGACTAATATGGACAGACTTGGAATTAATACATCTTACTTATCTGATGTGTGATATATGCAATAAAACTTTATATGCCTATTTTTTTTGTTTTCTGAGTTGTGTATATACATATGTAATTCCCTGACTCACCGTAGTTATATAAACACACACCCTTCTTATTCTGCATGTATACTTGAAACATAGCTGCTTGAAAATTAAGTTCATATTAAGTTGGGGCCCACTGATGCGAACGCCATACAGTATACTTGCTTCATTTTGGCACTAGACCTTGAGCCTCTTTTATCATTAGGTCAAATTGGAAATTTTTGTGCATATAATGTATATTAGTTTTTTGATGGATAAATTATGTGTCAATGAGCCCTGGAAACCCCAGAGTGGAGCAGGGATTTTCTAATTTGGGTTTCTCATGCTTTGGTTCCGAGTAATGTGTTGGTTTATTCATGATATACACACCGATAACAAACATCTAACGTGTGCATATGTTACTACTTTTTATAACTTTTTTTTTACGTAAAACGCCACCCTTGCTTCTTGCATGTCCCATCTTTTTTCCATATTTTATCATCACATATGTCACCCTTGCTTCTAGTATGGTTGAACAAATTCTCTTTCTGGTCTTTGCAGGTGAAAATGAGTTGGCTTGTGCTTCGAGAAACATATAACATGCAACAGCAGATGAATGACTTTATGTAATTTTGGATGTTTTGTTTCTGTTTATTTGCCGTCGGTTTTTACTTGAACCGATAGTTTTACCAGTGACTCAATCGTTTAGAAATTTTACTGTATCCTCTGTAAATTTTACTGCGCCTGTGAGTTGCCTCTGAGCTTCAGTTTGGTCATTTTCACTCAAATCTAAGGTTAGTTGATCTTCATCAAATCAAAATATAGTTATTAGCCTTCTGAAACATAATTCATAGCAAAGAACATTGTTATTCTATGATACCAGCCTTTGAAGTTTTACTTGCAAACTATCAAGAAAAAGTAATTTCCCTATTAAAAAAAAAACTAACTTGTGATGTTAACATCAACTAACTTAGATGTTATACTTACGAACTATTTGTAACGAAGGTAGCTATATCACTTTAGCGTCACTTGTTCAAGTGATATTCTATTGTAACATCACCTAAATTTCATTTCGTCAATTTTTTAAACTCTTGATCTGCAATTAATATTTTAAATGGTATAAATTATACTTAAATTGTACCTTTTTTTTAAATTATACTTTAAAATACTTTTAACAGCTTAACTACCAAATATGAGTATCATGTAAGAGGAGAGCTTTGCTGATTGCTGGATCTTTAGGTCATATAAAAAAGAGTAATGTTATATATGCTTAATTCATATGTTACGTTAAATGATACATTTGAAATTTTAGTTACCAATATGTCTAATATATTCAAAATTTGATATGATACATTTGAATTTTCTCTTTTCTTATTTTCTCATTTTTAAATGTAAAAGTTAGTATTTGGACATACTAATATTTTATTTTATTATATACATAAAAGACTAACTTGAGTATAATTTATTAGACAATTCTAAATTTCTAACAATTTATTTAGGTAAAAACTTTTAATTGTCAAATCTAAACCATTCATTATAATCAAAATTCAAATTCAAATTTGACTTTTTTGAGTCAAATTTGAATTCAATTTTTTAATCCTATCCAAATTTAATTGATACGGCCACAAATTGACGTTATTCTCGTGATAAGATTATTACACATGAATAATATATACACAAACAACCGTAAACTAGCAAAGTATGCTATCACTTGAATTTTTTTTTATTAGGAGTAATTAATCTTGTAATTTGGAATGACTCCAACTATATATCTCTAATCTGTTTATTATTAATTAATAATAATCAATATTAATTCATATATAACCTTTTAATTAATAATAATAAAAGACTAACATAAACAAAATTTATTAGACAATAGCCATTGATATAGGTAAAATTTTAAATTTAAACCATCTATTTTGTTAAAAATTCGAATATAATTTTGGTAAATGAACAATTTGTTACAATCTCTTAAAATATTAATGAAAGATTAACAATAATCAATTTAATTAGATAATCTTAACCTCTTCATTTAATCAAAATTAACATCATTTTTATTGAGCAATCATAGTCATTCATTTGATCAAAATTAAAATCAATCGCGACTTTAAAGCGTGGTAGATATGATCGCCTTATGTTTTAAATTTTAAAATATTAAAGCTTGATCCGTTTATCCAATAGATCAGTGCAATTAAACAACAACGATCAACTAACTAAAAATATTCATTGTTTATTTAATTTTCATTTTTTCAGTTTTGAGATATGCTCGTATAGATTCTTCCACTATCGAAAAAGAACAATAAATTTAACAATCATTTAGGCTAAGAAAGTATTATAACTATTTGATTCGTTTTTACCTTTAATTAAGTTCACCCTAATCATTTAATTGATTTGTAAACTGGTGTAGTATATAAATATTTCTTTACTGTTTGAACATATTATTTTTTAATTTCTTATTATTTATCATCCTTTCAAATTCTAACTTATTTCTTGTTATATAATTATTTGATATCTTTATTAATGTTTAATATTTATTTTTTTAAACCAACTCGGATATCCGAAATTTATTTTTTATTTTTATATTTCTTATTTATTTGATTTTTTTAAACATATATAGTTTTATATACAAGTATTTTTTATTTTGAAGCATATTTTAGCTTTTTTTTGGTAATTAAAGTTTAAAATATGGTTATTTAATAATTATATTTTAAAAAAATTATATAAAAAATTCAAGTTTTTGAAATTTTTGGATATTTTGAATTATACTGAAACCAACTATCCGAAAATTTCGGATATCCGAAATTCGGATATCCGGTTTTGAACACCCCTAATTACAGAGATATCTAATCTAGTTAAGTTATAAACCGGTAAATAAGAACATATCTACTTCAGTTGAACGAGAACAAAGAAAAGTAAGTTGGTATGTAACAACACTATTACCTAATACCACAAGATTGAGTGTAAGAAATATAAGATGTAGACGGTTATATTTCTATCCGTACATTAGGGGTGAGCATGGTTCGGTTTGGTTCGGTTTTGGCATAAAATCGAAACCAAACCGAAAATTTTGGTTTTTGGAAAACCAAAACCAAAACCGTTCGGTTTTGGAATGGTTCGGTTTTCGGTTTTGAAGTCGGTTTTTGGTTCGGTTTTACAACCTTTTCATTTTAACCATCAAGATTTGAAGTCATACAACCGTCATTGTAAAGCTATGAAATTAAACGAAATTAAAGTTATATAAAAAACATCAAGATGTATGCCACCTAATTCAAGCTATATATATTTCAATTGATACAAGTAAAATAACTGTTATATGTTTAAACTTTAAAGTCAAAGTTGAAATAAATCAAAACTCAAAGCAAATCGATAAATAACATATTAGCAAAACTGAAAATCGAGATGAACAACCAACTCCAAATGAACTGCATACAACTAGAAAACTAGAATATGAAAATCAAGATAAACAACTAGAATTGGATTTATATATTAAGTGAAAATGGATAAAATCGAAAAGAAGTGAACTCGTTGACTCGAAATGAAGTGATGTTGGTGAACTCAATCGAGTAGTCCAATGACCAAACAAGTTTCAACTGCGAAAGATATCTGAATTAGTGTGAAACCTCTTTGGTGGAACCCTAATGTAAATGGGAGGTAGCTATGTAAATGAGAAAATCATAGAGTATTTGATTTTTTGGACATGTATATTTACATTGTTGTCCCTTGGAATGGTTCGGTTCGATTTTTTCGGTTTTTGAAACTGTAAAAACCAAAACCAAACCGAAAAAGTCGGTTTTTGAAAATTTAAAAACCAAAACCGTCGGTTTCTATATTGATTCGTTTTTTTCGGTTTGGTTTTTTCAGTTTTTGATTCGATTTTGGTTTTTTCTGCTCACTCCTACCGTACATCCGTTGTTATATAACAAAACTAGTGAAGTTATGTGTTTATTATAAGCAATTAATCTAAATAAATGTACAAAGAGGCTGTTTCTACAAAATGTTAAACTTTCAGGGTCCTTTATGAAACTATTCATAAACTTGTGTCTCTGCTTTTATGGCAAATGGTGAGGATCTTTTTTCCTTTTCAGTATCTTCTAAACTCTTCCTCTCCGGCGACGGGTATCAAAACAGGTAGGCGGAATTACGGTGGCCAGCGGCGGAGGAACAGTGGCTATATATGGAATCTTCACGGGAAATCAATCTCGAATCAATCACAAAAACAAGTAACGATAGCATCAAGTATGATAAAGAGCGAGGAGGAACACGGCGACGAAGAGAAATGTTGCTAGGGTTAGGATTTTGGATGCAAGGATTCCGGTGTTTTCCCTGGACAGCGGTGAACTTTTTCTTGAAGGACGGCCTCCGTGTAGATCCATCAACGTTGCAAATTCTCCAGAATTCTGCAAATCTTCCGATGGTTGCGAAACCGGTTTACGGCCTTCTCTCTGATTCGTTCTATTTCTCCGGCGAACACCGTATTCCGTACATCGCTTGCGGAGGTATGATCATTCGTTCTATTTGTTTTATTATAACCGCATTTTGATACGGTAGTTGCGTGATCTTCTAGAACACTCCTTGTTCTTCGCATCTCACGCATCTGATTATTGAATCTGCATTTTAACGTGAATTTGTTAATGACTTATGGTAAACAGTAATTCAATCCATTCAGCCATTTACAAATTAAAAGGTGGTCACTATAGAACATGAACAACTTTAATGAAAAATGAAATTTTCAGATATTCTGTTTCTGGAACCTCCTTTACTAGACCTACTTTTATTTAAATAAATGTTAGTCTCAACAAATTTTTCACATCATCGAATTTGATTTTAGAATAGTATAGCAGGAATCGTGCATCATCTTCACGTAATTTCAATGTAATCTATGTTTAAACACTCCCGCAAATTGACCAATATGTTATGGTATCTATGATTTTTCTGCGTTATGTGGATATGGAAATTTCTTTCAAACCTTTCAGAAATCACGCGCCTTGGTGTTTCAACTTCGTCTTGAACTGAATTCTGGCTTAAACTCATAGTGATCAGCTTCTAGTGTTGGATTATCAATTCTGATTATATGATTGTTTAGAGGTCAAATAAATTGATTTCGTTTCAGCTTCAAAAACCTTGATTGTCTAAAGATAGATAAGCCTGAAGATGTATCTTCTTTTTAACTTAATTCGAGACACTTTTACTCTGAAATGTGTTCTTTTTCTTTACCGTATATCCTTTTGGTCATTATTTATTGATTCACCAAATAGTCAGATCTATCAAACACCGTAGACATTGGTTAAATGATTATTAAATATCATATAATCATTTCTGAAACTCACGTCCAAACACTCCAGAACTCTGAGTCAATTAGGCCATATATTGATGAATGTTTTTGTGAATATGTTTTGCAGCTTTGTTACAAGCTATATCATGGTTTGCCATTGCTTCTCTACCCTCTTCAACCATTTCATTCTTCGCAATCACCACTTATCTCCTTCTTGGAAACCTTGGAGCTTCCATAGTTGAGGTTGCAAATGACGCAGTTGTTGCAGAATGCACAAAACAGCCCACAAACAATTCGGATCTCCAGTCCTTTGCTTGGGTGGCTTCATCGATTGGTGGTGTGTCAGGTAACCTTCTTGGTGGTATGTTTGTTGATCGGTTTTCTCCACGAACAATGTTCTTCTTCTTTGGAATCCTGTTGATTTTACAGTTCTTAATGACAATTTCCGTAAGCGAGAGATCTCTCGACTTACCAGAGAACTCATCTAAACATGGTATCAGAAGCCAGTTTTCAGAGCTCGTACTTTTGCTAAGAAAACCCAAGATTTATCAACCAATTTTGTGGTTTGCAGCATCATATGCTGTAATTCCCGCCTTAACTGGCACCATGTTCTACTACCAAACACAACATCTTAAGATCAAATCCTCAGTTCTTGGAGTTTCAAAGGTATTTGGCCAGTTAACAATGTTGTTATGGGGCGTTGTATATAACCGACACCTGAAATCTCTCCCGCCACGGAAACTTATCTCCATAATTCAAGCAACAATGGCGGTTCTAATGGTATCCGATGCGTTGTTCGTGAAGGGGTTGTATCAAACAATAGGTATACAAGACTCTGTATATGTTGTGTTTGTTTCTGGCTTTCTTGAGGTTCTGTATTTCTTCAAGATTCTACCTTTTAGTGTTCTGATGGCAAAACTATGCCCGTCGGGTTGCGAAGGATCGTTGATGGCGTTTGTCATGTCGAGTATCGCGTTGGCGTTTATTGTAAGTGGGTACCTCGGGGTTGCGCTTGCATCGTATGTCGAGGCCACTGAAACTGATTTTTCAGGGTTTCAGAAAGGGCTCGTGATACAGGCAGTGTGCACTATTCTGCCTCTTTTCTGGGCTTCTGTTATCCCGGAGGCCAGGAAGCCTGAAACCGAAAAGAAAGACGAGTAGAGAGGGAGGCAAGTAGAAGTAGAAGTGAGGAGGATGTGAAGCTTTTGTTCATTGATTAATGATGATGGGTAATTAGTTGTGGATATAATATATAGTTTACATACACAGATACTTATGTGTAAAGCATGTTACTTGGATTTCATAAGCCAGGATCTCAAGGTAACAAGGTTTAGCTTTCCTTATATAAAGGTTCTTTGAAAATTCTTGTTCTGCTATTGATTTTACATTGATGAAAATTTTCTGGTCAACGCATTTTCTTTAGTTACAGTCATTTTGGTGCAGGGGTTTCAGCGATTTGGGTCAACCATATACACTTTTTATTCTTATTTATACTAGCATGACTCCTGTGTAATGCGGCAATAACGAATAATTTTACTCGATAATATGTTTGTTTTCAAGACGTAAGGGTATGGTATTCATGATACGGTGATAACGAATAATTTTTGTTTGGTAATATCTCTATTTTCTTTCTACTTTTCTATTTTCTTTATTTTTTTGTTCTCCATCCACTCTTTTATTAATTTTAAAATAAAATTTAAAGACAATAAAATAAGAAAAAATGACTTTACTTATAACATAGAATAAAGGGTTTAGTTCATGTAAATGTATCCAAGTTGTCATCTTTTGCTATTGTATGTACTGAACTTTCAAACTTACCATTTAATGTATCCAACCTACAAACTTACCTTTTTATGTAATGGTTTACCTTTTACTTAGAAAATGCTGATGTGTAACAAGTTAATTCTGATGTGGCATTTATTTAAAATATTAAAATTGAAGAACTGTAATATAAAGCGACCGACAGAACTAGGGCTTGAAATCGAGTGTCCAGACATTGGGGAAGAAGCAATGGCGTCATCTTCTTCATCAAATCGAAACTCATCCGGATCGCAAAGGGCTTCTAATTTCTTATGCTATTGTGGTTACAAGATGAATGTTAGAACCTCATGGACGAAAGCTAATCCTGGAAGAAGGTTTCTTAGCTGCCCTAATTACGTAAGTATGAAAATCCTTTGGCCCTAATTTCTTGGTTTTTGGATCTAATATGCCCTAACTGTTGCTTTCGTTAGGGTTCATGCCAGAAATGTAATATGTTTCAATTTGTCGATGATGAGCTTCCAAATCAATACTACAAGGACCTGGTTTATCAATTACACATTAAAGGATCAAGAATTGGCAAGGAGAGTAATAACCAGCATCATGAAGACTGTCAAAGTGAAATACACAAAATCATGGAAGATTTTACTTTCACAAAGTCAAAAATCAAAGTTTATGATAGGTTTTTTTGTGTTTAGTTGTTGTAATAGTCTGTTTATGCTTTTCATTTGCACTAATGTAATTGTAAGACTACTTGCAGTTGATGTAATTGTAAGACAACTTGCACTAATGTAATTGTAAGACAACTTAGCACTTCATTTGCAATTGATGAATGAAAGAATTGTCACTTTTTGGTTATGAATGAAAGATGTCATTTTGCAGTTGATGTTGTTTGGAATGAAACATAACATACAACAATTGTGATAATGGGTGTAACATAATCACAAAGTAACCACAAAACCCATACCATAATCACAAAGTAACCTTAATCACAAAACCCATACCATAATCATAAAGTAACCATACTTACATGTTTGTACCATAATCACAAAGTAACCATAATCACAAAACCCATACCATAATCACAAAGTAACCATACTTACATGTTTGTACCATAATCACAAAGTAACCATACTAACAAAACCCATACCATAATCACATTGTAACATACTGATTTCATTGACTAATCCATACCAAAAAAACATAAGTAAACATACTTACATGTTTGTACATCAGACCCATACCATAATCACAAAAGTGTACTACCCAAAACCATACTTACATGTTTGTACCAAAGGATAATCACAAAAAACAGTTGGTGCACTAGCATGTACATCATTTACCATAACCCATACCATAATCACAAAAAATAAAAGGTAACCATGTTTTTGGTTCTTTCTTGATTAAGTAATCATGAGCACCAGGGTTTGCAACTTTAAGTTCATGCATAATTCAATCAAACTCTAGTGGATAAGAGGATTTACAAGCTTTCCAAAACAAATTTCTAAATTCTACTCCACTATAAAGTTTCTAAAATTTTCATATATGTGTCTAGCACATTGTCTATGTTCAGCAAACGGCATGACTTGTTTCACAGCTTCTAGCAATCCTTAAAACAGAATTAAAACAATAAGTAAATTTAGTTAAATGAACTATCCTTGTGTTGATCATTAAAACGGTAAGTAAATTTAGTTAAATGAACTAACCTTGTGTTGATCATTAAAACAGTAAGTAAATTTAGTTAAATGAACTAACCTTGTGTTGATCATTAAAACAGTAAGTAAATTTAGTTAAAACAGTAAGTAAATTTAGTTAAATCCCTAAAACAGAATTAAAGTTAAACATTAAATGAACTAACCTTGTGTTGATCACTCATTAATGTCAAACCTTGACCATTTGACATATCCAAATCTTCACCAAGCAATGTAATGAACCACTCCCAATTGTCTTTATTTTCCACATTCACAACTGCCCATACAGTAGGAAATATGTGATTATTCCCATCCCTACCAATTGCAGTAAGCAACTCCCCTTGACAAACAGTCTTCAAAAAACACCCATCAAGTGCAATTATCCTTCTACAACCTTTCTTCCAACCTTCATTCAAACCATGTAAACATACATAAAATCTATCAAAGTATACTTTCTCATCAGGATTGGTTGTTACACCAAGTTTAACTGTTGAACCAGGATTACTTCTCAACAGTTCATCACCATATGACCTTAACATCCCATAATGTTCCACAAGTGATTTCTCATACACATTTAGTGTCCACAACTTAGCCCTTCTACACTGGTTAGGAGTTATACTGCATTTATATTTCTTCTTCACTAAATCAGCTAGCTCAACTAACTTAATGTCAGGATTCAATCTAATTTTACTACCAAACTCCTTTCCAATCCACTTGTAATTAATCAAAGAACCATACTTGAATTTCCTAGAACAACTATGAACATCCTTTAAACTTATAACCTGAAATGAAGCCTCTTTCTTCATCCACCTAGCATAACATCTCCATGGACATTGGGAGCAAACATCTTTACCATCAGCTTTCTCTTTCTTAGGGTATCTCTCTTTCTTCCTTTGCTTACCTTGACTCGAATCTACAACCTTTTCTGGCCTGCTACCACACCTTGCAATCATCTTTTTGTTTGAACTAACTTCATACCAAATGGAATAGCCATTTGCAAGTGCATAGTATGTAATACAGTCTTTGAATTGCTTTGGAGATTCATATCTCTCACCTACCTGTTACACAAAAACAAATTAATCAATTAATAAGTTAATAAATATGCATTAAACAAACAAGGCAACAGAACATACCATTGGCTTTTAAGTTTCCAGTGTGTTGATGGGTCATGAATTGGATATTTGTCATTCTCATGATCAGATTCAACATGCTCTTCATGCTCAGCATCTTCTTCACTTTTTAAAGCCTTTAACAACTCATCCATAAATTCATCATGTTCTTCCACTAAGAAATCTTCATGGTCATCCTTATCGATTTTTTCCCTACACCAAGCTTTGGTAAGTTTCTTTTGGGTGAGGCATTCTTAGCACTAGCTTTCTCTTTCCTAACTTCCACCAACTCCTCTTCACCCTCGGATAAATGATCTAATGAATGAAGATCACTATCATCATCACTCTCAAAACCATTATCTTCATCATCAGTCTCATATTCATTCCCCTCTTCATTCACTTTTTCTCCATACTCATTCCCTTTTTCATCTTCATTCACCTTATCTAACTCTTCATTGCTCTTTTCATCTTCATTCAACTTTTCTAACACTTCATTGCCCTTTTCATCTCCATTCAAGTTTTCTAACTCCTCATTGCCCTTTTGTTCTTGGTCATTGTTTAAAATGTAGTGGGTCATATCATCACCAAAATGATCTATATATACATTTAAATGAAAATACACATCACCAATATCAAATAGTGTATCCAAATCAGAGTCATTATCTATTCTAAGTAGACCATTTTCAAGCTCATTACCAGGAAGACACCAATACAGGGCAGAAACTATAGATGATGTATCTTTCTCAAGAAAAGAAATCATTTCCTCATAACAAATCCTTGGAATTTGGATATCCAATGTAGTACCATTATCATACCGTAGAGGATTGTACATAAAACATCCATCATGATGCACTGTAAGCAAATATGCATTCACCATACTGCATTGAAAGAAACCCCGTAAGTGCCTAAATAAGCAAACACTTAAACCCTAGATTATCATACCCTACATATTTCGCGATTAGGAACAAAACATAAACTGATTCAAAGCAAAAACAAACAAGAAAAAAATTTCAACTTTTCAAAAGGTACAACTACTCAATGCACTTTGTCATACGCTTGCAAAAACAAACGACTCGATTCAAAGCAAAAATTGATAACATTTAACCATTTCGTGTGATGAAACTAACCTTTAACCATTAATCGTTGATCCTACGGCAAAAATCGCAGAAGAATGTCGGAGGAGATTTCAATCTTCGGAGGGAAATGGCGGGTTAAAGAAACTGACGACAAAAAACTAACGAAGGTCTTATTAAATTCAATCGGTTTCTCGATGGGTATGGGTTTGGATCGGATAACATATGGGTTTGGATCGAGACACATCCACTTCATTGTGCCATTCCATATCAGCAATTTCGTCAACGTGGATATTCCATGTCATCTGTAAATTTAATTCAAAATACATGTAATTACCGGCTACCTGTTGAACAGGTAAACCATTACATAAAAAGGTAAGTTTTGTAGGTTGGATACATTAAATGGTAAGTTTGAAAGTTCAGTACATACAATAGCAAAAGGTGACAACTTGGATACATTTACATGAACTAAACCCTAGAATAAATTGCTTCAAATATAATAAACTTTGCATAAATTATCATTGTATACAACAAACTTTACTTTTGTAAATAAACACAACCAACTTTCATAATTTTCCTATTGTATAGAATAAAAATTAAGATAAAGTATATTGTATACAGTAATAATTTAACATGATAATATGTGTTGAAATTTATTGTAGTGACTTGATTTAGTTATTATTTTATACAATACACTTTTCTTAAAAAATAATACAATCAACTTTTATAATCCTCTTATTGTATGCAAGTAGTTCTATACAATGGTAACTAAAAATTAGACAGAGGAAAAAGTTGTTTGCATACAAATATACAATGAAAGAATTATGAAAATTGATTGCATTGTTTTTAAAAAAAAGTTGGTTAACTTTATTGTATTTTTGTGTGATTTGCCCTTTATATAAATATTCTAGGGTAAATTGCATTAAAATACAATAAACTTTGTCTTAGTTACCATTATATACAATCAACTTTATTTTCTTAAATAATACAACAAACTTTCATAATCCTCACATTCAACTTGTTGTATACTATGGAAGTTATGACAAAGTTCATTGTATACAATGGTAACTAAACAACAGACACATGAAAAAGTTTTTTGCGTACAATGAGAGAATTATGGAAGTTAATTGTATTATTTTTAAAATTTTAAAGTTGGTTGTATACAATGGTAACTAAGACAAAGATCATTGTATTTTCATTCAATTTGCCCAATATTCTATCTATAATTGAACATATAATTATTAATATGGTATATAAGGATCTAATTGATTCTATCTAATGATTTTCATTTTGTTTTATGCATGGTGTAAATTAGTACTTAAAATTAAAAGATTAAGAAAATAAAGTAAAACAATAGATAATTATTTTATTTTATTGTGATTATATGAGTTTTTATAAAAAATTAAAAATATTATAAATTTTGGTTATATTTATCAGGTTTATGTCTATTTATAATTTTATCCACATTTTCTTAATATCTTTTAATAATTAAATTAATTTGTATTAACTTAATATTTTTAATTAGGGTAAATTGCATTAAAACATAATGAACATTGTCTTAGTTACCATTATATGCAATCAACTTTATTTTTTAAAAATTAATACAATAAACTTTCATAATCCTCACATTGTATGCAACTTGTTGTATACTATGGAAGTTATGACAAAATCCGTTATATACAATGATAATTAAACAACAGACATATAAAAAAATTGTTTGCATACAATAAGAGAATTATGAAAATTAATTGTATTATTTTTAAAAATTTAAAGTTGATTATATAAAATAGTAACGAAGACAAAGTTCATTGAATTTTATTGCAAATTGTTCTTTTAAATATGAAAAGTTTAGGCTGCGTTCACTTCCAGAAAAATCCTTCATTTTTCCAGAAAATTTTTCTAAGAAAATTGAAAATCAGAAAACATGTTCACTTGCACATTTTTTCAGAAAACTCTGTCACCTTTTCACATTTTATTTTTCCAAACTTTCATACTTTTTCAAACAACTTTTCAAAGAAAACACTTCAATCAAACATGTTTTTCATTTTTTTCTGAAAAAAGAAAATTTCACCCCTTTATCTAAACACGTTTTCTATTTTTTTTTCAGAAAATGAAAATTCCACCATGTTTTACAGAAAAACAGAAAATTTCTCCTGCTAAACGCAGCCTTAGTCATTAAAATAGAATATATGAATCTTATTAAATCTAATAGTTATTTTATTTCATACTCTCCATTTAGTTTATATGACGGTAAATTAGTAATTTTAAAATACTTAAAATGTAAGCAAAAGACCTAAATATTTTATAATATATATAGGCAAAAGTTCAAACGATAACTGTTCTTCGTACGAGAACCGCGAGAACTAATCTTAGCCGTCCAATTCCCTCTCCTTTAATTGGATTGCCCACTAATGAATTCCTTACATGCACCCTGCCACATTCAATCCCCCCACGCTCTTCATCCATGAACGACCAAGATTGGTTAAACGGTTCTCGTTTGAACTTTTGCCTATATATATATAGGCAAAAGTTCAAACGAGAACTGTTTTTCGTACGAGAACCAATCTTAGACGTCCAATTCCCCCTCCTTCAATTAGATTGCCTACCCATGAATTTCTTACATGCACCCTGCCACACTCAATCCCCCCACGCTTTTCATCCATAAATTCCATTATCCAAAATGAATGACCAAGTAGGAGAAGGTTCAAACGAGAACTGTTTTTCGTACGAAAACTGTTACCCATATATATGAAAAGAAAAAAACACATTATTTATATATACCATAATTCGTATACATCAAGTTTACAAAAAAAATCATCACCGTCATAACTGAATAGTCATATATATTGAAACACGCTTAATTCGTTTTAAAAAATACGGCTAACATCATATAAAGGTGTATCTAGCCAAGCCTAACACTCACGCCTTGGAACTTTTTGTCAAGCCTCACACCTTGATGAGCTTTTTAAAACCCTACAAGAAACCAAAGCCTTTTTAACTGTTTTTTTTTCTTCTTCTTTCTGCTAGTTGCTTTAAAAAAAGTAGTTTGAATAAGGCAATAAGCAATCTAAAGCATTCTCAAAACAACTTATCGTTATAACAAAATACAAATGCCACATATACAGTTTTTCTGTAAACATATGTTTGTAACCCAGCGCATTAGTAATGAAAGATGCACATAATGCATAACGTTTCCAGAAACCACACCCGATAAAGAATAGAAACCGTTCAGGCGTTCTGTAAAACAAAGTTAAGCAGAAAACAAGAACCATCAAAAGCATTGATAGTTAGCTTAAAGCATAAAGATACATCATATCAAAGATAACAAGCATTAAAAAAGAGGGGGAAACCAAGACAGCTAGAGACTGTACAGGCCAACAGAGTTCCTTGGATTGTGAAAACAAAGCCCAAGTACACACACAGATTGTTGTTCATGGGTTCAAACACGGCCATCCCACAAGCAGTCGGTACAAACCTCATTTGCAGCAGATGTCAAGAGACGGTGAACGTTTTCAGGTGGGTTTAACCCCAGTGAAGAAGCCCTGTTCCAACGGTCCATTCTCTTCATTCCAACACATGGCCCGTATGCCAGGTTCATGTCAAATTGTCTCAACACCTCTTCATTTGCATCATGGTTCTCTGTCAATGTAATAATCTCAACTTAAGAAATAGTAACATTATGAAATCAAAAATTACAACAAAAACAAAACAGAAGTTGTTTTCAAACTTGGGACTGCTTATGTAATCAGCTTACTGAAAAAACCTTGTTTTGCTACACAATAAGGGTAAACTTGTATTTTTGAATCCAACAAGAATAACAGTTTGACATAAGCAGCAGAGTTAATTTCATAAATGGTCCTTTAACTAACCACGAATTGCAAGTTTAGTCCTTTTTTTGAAAAAGTTGCAATTATCATCCTTTAACTACCATTTTATTGCATGTATAGTCCTTTCTAACGTTTTCTGTTAACTGGGTTCATTAAATCAAGGGTATTTACGTCTTTTTACTATTTTTCTATTTATTAATTGGTTTTATAATTATTAATTGCTTTTAAATATTTATTATTTTAAATACTATCTTTCCTCTCATTTATCTGCTCTCTCTCTCTCTCCTCTCTCTCTCTCTAACCACCAAGAAAAGCACAACTGCCACCGCCCACCTCCACCATTACCACCGCCATCAACGTCGCCGCCTTTGTCGTTGGCATTACCACCACCACCACCAAGAACAAACGCACACACTATCTCGATCTCTCTCTCTCTAAAATTCCAAACTCCAAGAAAACCACCACTACCACCACCCACCTCCACTTCTACCATCACCACCGCCACATTCTCTGCTTCCATTATCATCGCCACCATGAACACAAACACACACAAAATCAAAACCCGCCACCAAAAATCAGAACCCCCAAATCGGAAACCTACCCCCGAATTAAAACATACAAAATCAAAACCCACCACCATGAACACAAACACACACACAAACGGTTAAAACAACCCACCAGCAAAAATCAAATCCTACGAACCAAATCGGAAACCTACCCCCAAATCAGAACCCTAGATCACACATGAAGCGAGGGTGGCGTCCAACGCTTGGTGAGGCGGTGGTTCAAGAGAGGGATTGAAGCGATGAATTCGAACCAAAAAACAATCCCCACCACCGACGAGCTCCACCTAAACAACAATCACCACCGGCGAGCTCCACACACAGTCTCTCTCTCTCTCTAAGATTCGAACCAAAAACACACAGTCTCTCTCTCTCTCTTCGATTTACGATTTTTGAAGGCAGGTTGATGGTTGGTGGCCGGCGATGGTTTTCTCAGATTAGGGGAGGTGAGGATGTGGTATGTTAGAGAGAGAGAAGGAGAGAGATGGGAAATGACAGATGAATGAAAAGTGGTGGGGGTGATTTTAACTTTTAATATGTTAGAATATATAATAATAATAATAAATTTATTATTAAGAAGTAAATAAAAAAGAATGTTAGGGGTATAATAGTCATTTTGTATAAATTAACGGATCCAGTTAACAGAAAACGTTAGAAAGGACTATACATGCAATAAAATGGTAGTTAAAGGATGATAATTGCAACTTTTTCAAAAAAAGAACTAAACTTGCAATTCGTGGTTAGTTAAAGGACCATTTATGAAATTAACTCTAAGCAACATTGAACTCTACTTGGAACATCTAATTTCAACATAAACTAGGCAGACAGCCAGATAAGAAAATAAGTTGTTTAAATTAGCCAAAAAGAAGTTTTTTTCAAATTTTAGATACGTTTATTGGTTCTTGTTTCTTGTAAGTGAAACTAGAAATACATTAATCTATACAACTAGCACTATGAATTTGGAAATATCATTGGTAAAACAATTTGACTACTGTAAATCAAACAGGTCATTTTTTAACTTTAGATCATCAGCAAAGAGACATTTTAAAATTCTTATATAAAAAACAGAAGTTATTTTTAAATTCAAATTTGTTTTTAGTTGTAGAATCTTGTAAATGATTGAAAACTGCATTAACCTATACAAGTAATACTATGAGATTAAAACTGCCATTGGTAAAAAAAAAAATTTGACTACTGTAAATCAAAGTGGCCATTTTTCAACTTTTGGGTTGCTGTAAACACTCATTACCACTCATCCAATCTTACACCTGTGTACGATGGGACTTGCACCCTCAACCACAAAGAGGAAGGAAGACCTTAATCACCCTTGATACTGCTAGGCCAAAGGCCTTTGGTTAAGCTCTCATATTATGGTAAAAGAAATTGATCAATAAAATGAAATTTTGCTATAAGCAGTAAAGATTAACAAATATATTAATGGTTAAGAACATATTTTGACCGTTCCAGATCAGTTTTTTGGTGTTTCAAATCAGTTTTTGGGTGAATGAAACTTACAAATACATTAAACTCTACAACAGTGATAAATCAGTAACCATTATGATTCTCCATTAACGAAAGTCTATAAACTTTTATAACGCATAGATAGTATCCAATTCACGATCAGAATATTTTTTTACCTAAATGCAAACTGATGAAAACTCGATGCATAAACAGAATCACCAACTCACCTTCGAGATCGGGAGAGCCATGGGCAATAAGAGCAGGAGGTTGTGCGATATTCGCTCCGAAACTCGCAGCATTTTTGGACTTCGATTTCAATTTGTTAGTAGAAGGTTTAGTGATTCCTGCATTCTTCTTTTTCTGCTTGTAAAATCCTTTCATGCCTGCCGATGAAGACATTTTGATTTTGCTCGATTTCGAAACCCTAATTCTTTGCTTCCTTACACTTTTGAATTTGAAATTTGAATAACCAAAGGGGGCGTGTCAGGTTTTGTACATATATATGAGGGAAAATTTTACACTAAACTCCCTTGTGTTTAGAAAAAGGTGCATATTTGGCCAAAAACTTTGATTTTTGCGAGTTTAATTTATTACAGAAAAACGTACCGAACATTCACATTTTTTAAATAAATAAGTTTATTCGTATTATAACAAAAAGTTACCAAAGTGAGAGAAACAATGTAACAAAAAGGTATTATATCTATAACTAATCAGTCTTGTTGAAATAATTCACTTTCTTTAAATTAAATAAACCTTTTATTATTAATAATAGAATAATAGTAATAACTTTTTTTATTATAAGAGTTGTGGATATGACATGCCTAACCAATCATCATGACTTGTCCATGACTCCCCTTTCCTCGTGGCTAGTGATGTGATTAGTTATGAAACTTAGTGAAGCAATGATGATGAGCCTATTTCGAGACACTACACTTAAGCCTTGTTTGTTTTTTCAAATAAGACCTTATTCTAAAAAACGTCTGCGGACGGGTAGACGTTTTTGCTTAAGATCGTTTATTTTTTCGAAGACATAAGACCTTCCTACATCTTATTTTTGCTTATTATCTGAAAGCGATAGAAATAAGCTTCTTTTGTGCAGACTTTTTAAACCCAGCCCCAAACTCTCGCCTCCACCGGTTGAAGCGCTCGATCCCGTCGATTCCGTCAATCCATCATCCATCATCTCCTCCTGTCGATCTCGTCGATCCCGTCGATCCCAGCACCAGTCGACCCATCGACCATAGTTGAGCCCTCCACCAGTCTAAGCCCTCAATTGATCAGTCGAATACATTGATCTCTCGCCAGTCGCCCATCGCGCATCGCCGGTCGACCATCGTCGATCCCAGCACCAGTCGACCCATCGACCCTCACCAGTCGCCAGTCGAAACCTTGAAGCCCTCGATCAGATTAGTTTCTTGAAGCCCTCGATTAGTCGACGCCCTAACCTCTACAGCAGGTATCTTTAAAGCTTGATTGCATCTGTAATTTGGGTTTGAAGCATATTATTCTTTTTTGTTGCTCATTGTTGTTGTTTACTGCTATTAATTATTGGGTTCATTGTTTATATGAAGCTTGTGATATCCTATGTTTTTTGTTGCTCATTGTTGCCGTTTACATACATTTGAATTTGAGTGAAAGTTTGTATGATGGACACCTATACATCAAATAGGACATGAAATTGGATTTGAATCATATGTTGATTACCTTCTAATGAATAAGGGCAACTGGACTCTTTATGTGTGTGCATTATATGTATGTATGTATATAAACAACTGGTTATATACTTGATAATGAAAACTTTGTATAATGTGTTATGTAAGTTAAGGTACGATTGAATGTTGATTTGCTGTAAATTTGCTTGGATAAGTTATTTAACATCCGTTCTTTTTATTGTTGGATATTGTTGGAACTTGTATTATTCGAACACATATAGCTTCAATGTTGCAAGATGCATTAAACTCTACTCCACTTCCAATTTATTGATTCACCTGCTGAAATCATCGTGACTATCATCTGGGTCGGTTATATTTCGATGTTTACTGCAAAATTGGGGTTTATCCATAGATTATTAATCTTTTTCAATATTATTTATTATCCCCTGTATTTTTTTCTTTTTTTTTCAATGTTATGTATTATCCCCTGTATTTTAATTTTTAACAATTAGTGCCAAAATATTCAATTTTCACCATTTGATGACATATACTTATGATATAAATTATATCCATATAATGCAACAAATTGCATTCTTTGGTGAGAAATGGTATGAATGTTGCATTAAATGGTATGAATGTTACATTCTTTTGAGGTTTACCTCTTTTTGGTTGTGTAGGTCCTTTATAGCTTGTATGATTGTTTATAGTTTTATCATCATCTTGCTGTAATTGTTTGGCAGGTTATGGAGCTCCAAAATTGAGGTATGCCTTGTAGCAAGAACAACTCCTTACAGTCAACTGCTGAGTCAATCTTGTCCACAAACAAAAGTTGTGGTGAATACGTTGTTAGCAAATATTATATGCCCTTCTTGAATATAAGATTATGGTGTTTAATTTAACATTGCAAACAAAATTGCATCTGCTAGATATTATGTAGTTGTTCTTGATTTCTTCAATGGCCACCCTTTCATTCCTAAAACTGTGCTACAAGATTGGCTAAAAAATCATCCAGCGGTTAGTTATCTTTTGAATCCACATCTTGTTTTCAGTTGAATGTTATTATTCCATCAATCTTACAATGATGGGGTACATTATGATATTTGAGGCCATAAGTCTTGAAAGATACATTTATTAGTTGAATACCATATATTGATAACTGCTAGTATAATGTTTCATGGTATTCTTTTACTTCTTGATTTAGACCCTAAACTTTACTTAGATATTCATGTAGTTAATTAAATCCCATTTCTACTATTCTTTCTTTCTATAGAAGCAAGGTGTTGATTTTGCTAAACCGCATATTCAGGTCCTCAAAGAGAAGGGTATCTGTAAAATTGGGGCAGCGGGATCTGGTGGGGTGGTAAGACTAGCTTTTGAGCAAGTTTATTAAAATGTAAACCTTATGATCAAATGTGTAAATTTGCTTGGATAAGTTATTTAACATCTTTAGCTTTTGGTTTATCACATTAAACGTGTCATTAGTTGTTTAATTGAAAGATACAAATGTGTAATTAGTTGTTTTTCTACTTGACCCGTTTAATAAGTTAAATGTGTCGAAACTTGATATATGGTTATGATAATTTGATTGTTTACAATATGTTGCAATTTGTTCAATATGTAGATTGTCCAAATGGGTGGTCAACCTCAATGGTCTAACGAGCAAAGTGCTTATTAGATACATGTCTTGAGGAAATCAACAAAGTGGGTAGACGAGGCGGTAATATGCACATAGAGTATTGTCTGATGATTCATAATTAATATTTATTTTATGTTTTGAACATTAATCATTTAATTATATTTATAGATAAATACTATCTTTGTGATGCTGATAATGAGATCCAACCACATGGAAGTGTAGCGGATCGTGAGTACATGGTTCATTTGCGAGATCAAATTGCGGAACAATTGATGCAAACGTAGAATTTAGTGACTGTTATGTTAATTAAGCAAATTGTGTAACAATTTTATTTAATTTTTTTGAATTTTATATTTTGGATATTGGATATTAATGTTTTAGATATTAGATATTAATGTTTTGAACCTAGATATTTGATAATTTTACTCGAATTGTTAAATTTAGCTTAAAATTGCAAAATTATAGTAAATAAGACATTTTTTAAAAATAAAAAACAAACAGCTTATTCAAGAAGACATTCGCAGACATAAGACGTTTTAGACCATAGCTTATTCAATAAGACATTCGAAGATATGAAATAAGACCTTAACAGCTTATGTCTTCAAAAATAAACAACACCTTACTCTAATCTTTTTTTAGGCTGCGTTTAGCAGAAGAAAAATTTTCTGTTTTTCTGTGAAAAATGATGGAGTTTTTATTTTTTAAAAAAAATAAAAAACATGTTTAGATGAAGGAGTAGAGTTTTCCTTTTTCAGAAAAAAATAAAAAACATGTTTGGTTGAAGTGTTTTCTTTAAAAAGTTGTTTGAAAAAGTATGAAAGATTGAAAAAATAAAATGTGAAAAACTGAGAGTGTTTTCTGAAAAAAATATGCAAGTGAATATGTTTTCTGATTTTTAATTTTCTTAGAAAAATTTTCTAGAAAAATAAAGGATTTTTCTGGAAATAAACGCAGCCTTAGATTTTCAATATCCTACTTAATTTCTTTAACATAGATTTAATTAATGAATTAGTTTATTTAACAACTATCATACTCGTAACTTATTAATACAAACATTAATGATATGTAGCTATCAAAAGAGAACCATTTAGAACCCAAAATATTTACAAATGTCAAATCTAAATTAACAGTTTTAACTTAAACCCACTCCAAACGAGCTCATGCTCACCACTATTGAGTCACACACGCTCACACAAGATCAGAATTAGTAGTTTTAGGACAAAACATGCATGCAATATGAATAAAAGGATGTTAAAAGGGCAATAGATTAACAATATAATTCATATATTTTATTTTCATGTGTTTAGTATTACATGGATATTTAACATTCAAATATTTATTAGATTTTTTTTCTCGGAAAACATGATATTTAAAGCTATTAACAAAAGGTCAAATTTTGACATTGAGATTATTCAATAGAAAATCTATCAATCATTTTCATTCAAAAACATGTTCATTTAGCAAATTCAAATCTTTCAGTGTTAATTCATTCTGATTTATTATACAACCTTAAGTGTAAACTTAACGTACCAGAAATCGAAAAATGGTAGGCTATGCATGTAAAATGGTTGTTTAAATCCCTTAAATCATTTATTGTATGGAATGCACCACTCGTCGTATAATTTTACCCGCCATGGTTTTAATCCGTCAAAGATCACACACCACAATCCGTCAAAGATCACACACCGCGATTTGAAGAAGTGTTTAAAAAGGGTTGCACACCCTTTGAGGGCCTCGATCAATTGATCCCACAATCTATGTGGAAGAAGTAAACGTTACATAACCTAAGGTTAAATAACATGTGTTAATGTTTGATCTCTAAACCTACACTATAGATTTCATATCCCCAACTAATAAGCTACCATACTACAAAATTTGTTTTGAATTGTTGTCTAACAGGCAATCTCATAAATAAATGTTACATTTTCTTAAATGAATGTAACTACAAAATTAGTTACTAAACCATGACATAAAACTATAACATATACAATCCAAACAACCTATAACTTGCTTATGGTAGCTTTAAGTATCAGAGTCCAAAGGCCACCCTCTGCACATAATCAGGCCGCCTCTTGCTCGGCATCCGCAATAGTCCTGTGATCTGGAGCTCTGTTACTGCTCTGCAAAATCGGGCTCTGTACAAGGTTTGGTTAAAGATTCCAAACACATTCACAAGCATTTGACAATGTGACTACATTCTCATAAAAAACACACTAGTGGGCCAAGCACTGTAATTTGTATGATCTACCATGTATGTATTTATAGTTACTTGTAAACAAATTAGGCATATAGAAAAATACAACACGTGGGCTGAGCCCGGTCGGGGGATCAAATCCTGGCTCCATGTTCCTTGTCTACACTTTACGTGATTTACCTCTTTGGGCATTAGTGGGAGACCCCGAGGTGAGTTACCAAAAATACTAATTTCACATGAACCGTGAATTATATACATTCTAGGGGTGTGCACCTGAATAAACCAAACCGAAACCAAAACTTTGAGGATATTGGAACCTATTACCAGACCATATTGTACTTCTCAGCCCCAAACTGGACTCAAAATTTGGAAAAGCGATTCATGCTTATATTCATGTCTAAACGTCAACATGTTACATTAATGTAAGAGAAAAACAATATGGTTTGGACCTGACTGAGGACCTTTTTCTTTGTTTAAGGTATACTGGTTCAACTTGGTACGGTTGTAGTTCAGTTTACTCTTTACTGAGTTTTGCATGCTCCTAAATGTGACTAAAGCAAAAACAAATGTATAGTAAAGGGAACAGAAAGATGAACTTTATGAAAAGGATAACTGTGCAAGAAAAGTACTATACTTTCACAGTTTTATCAATAATAGCAACATTACTTTGAAAATTATCATATAAACTATAAAGCAATATACTTTTATACTTTTCATCAATTATAGCGACCATGAGGTAAATTAAAGTACTCTTATCAGTAAAAAAATATCAGTTTCAATGTATATTACCATTATTGGTAAAAATGTGAAAGTATATTGTTATTTTGTGCAATTAACTCTTCAATGAAATGCAATTATATAATTAATGCTAAAATGAGGATACTGAACCAAGGCTTCTGTTATATTCTGAGGTTCAACTGCAGTCTTTCTTTTTTTAGGAGACGGTGAACCCTTTGACCTTTGCCTCCCTTTCACACTTTTTTGAAGAATGATAGCTCTGAAAGATTGATACCAATCATGGAGATTTATAAGATCACCATGCTCCTGAGCTAGGGTATACCTGTAAATAATTACCAGTTTTTTAAGTAATTACCATACCATTTATTTAAGTAATAAAGGAAGCTATGAATTTATCTCCATGGGTACAACTTTCCCATTAGGTGGCAGGATGGGCAGGTCAGTCGGTTGAGTAATGGGTCATAACAGGCTCTGCTTGAAATAGGTCTAATGCGGGTCCTGCTGGGTTGGATTGGTCTGTAAACACTTCTTTTTCAAATTATTTTAAAATATTATAAATAATGATTTTGTTAATTTAGTTTAGAAAGACAATATTTACAACGATAATCTAAATCTTAGAATAAAACAATGTAGGAGATCGTATACGTTAAAAATAGACTTTTAGGCAACTTTCAACCTGTCTGACTTGTTTTAGACCCAGTTGAGTCCTTCCCCTTTAGCTAATCTTTATTGACATTTGTCCTGTTTGACCCATTTGAGATAAAACACAACTCAATTAATCATCCCTAGACAGAAAAAGTGTCTTACATTAATGTTGTATCATGCATTGATGATGCTGGGACATTGCCACTTCTGCTGCAGCAACTACACTTCAGAAAGCTGTGGCACTCCAGTAGATCAAGTTGGATCCTTCTTCGAGGATCTCCTGATAATGCCTAGAAAGCACATAAAATAAGAAAACATGTAGTAAATTTAACTTGATTTCTGTAATAAAAAAAATAACAGTATCAGATTGAAGGAGCAGAATTCACAATTCTGTTTCACAGCATTTCAAGTTTTAGAAAAGCACTACCCGATGAATGTATAATATTTTTTCTCGTTAGACCAATATACCATACTTTCTTAACTGAATCGTATGGTCATTTCAGAATACATGATTTTATACACAAACACACACAAACAGAAAAATAATTTTCTGTCTTTTCTCATGACTCACAGCCTGAAGTTTGTCCACATTCTTGAAGCAAACAATTTCATGGAAAGGAATGCACTCAATAGGCTGCATATGGTCCCTGCTTCATAAACAATCACATGGATAACATTAGAACAAAAGGTATTATTTAACACTGAACTCTTTGTTAATAAATCTGATTCTTCATTTCATTTCAAGGGCCAGTCTTTATTGCTTTCCTTGAGGAACCATAAAGAAATAATCCTCCTGAATCCTGATATGACTTTATGAACTAATGAAATATAATGGAGTACACAGTCACCTCACCTTGCCATGCAACTAATCAGAGCAGCAGCCTTCTCGTTTAAGCCTTTGGTACCTTTATCCAAATTTCCACTATTTCGGATTGTTTGTCTCCTGTTATATGAATAAAACGATGAGAGGTGATAGCACACTGATCTATCAGGTTGGGTGCAATTTTGGTACAAACGCTTTTTTTTGTTCATTCTTTATAAGCTTTAAAAACTATATGATTACAATTATAATTTATTTTTTACAATAAATTGTTTTAGGAGGTTACATGACATAGAAATACACTTCGGGTGCCTTTGATCCATTTGACATGTTTCCTTTTTAGCTAATTTTTTTTATTTTACCCGTTTACGATTAAATTTCTTTTCTTCTGTTGAAAAGAATAAGAGATTAAATTTTTTTATTTCTCAACGGGGAATCAAGGGAACCTAAACATGGTAATTTAATCATGATGCCGGTGTGCTACCTATCAGTTGTCTTGTTACATGTCATCTAGATGATTATTCATTTTAAAATTTAAATTCAGTACATTCTACACAAAGTATTACCTAGATTTGCTTGGCGGTTCTTTCAAATTTTCATCCTCGAATTTCTCTCGCAACTGTAACTCCTCTACTTTCTCATGAATCTAAAATCAATAAGAAAGTCAACTGGTCAACAGGAGAGAATATTAGCATCCTCAAATACAACATACAGCTGGAAACTGGTCATACCTCATTCACACCATCAGTGTGTTTACGCCACTTCTCAAGCAACTGAAACAAAGCAGTTGGGGGCAGGTCCCTGAGTGATAAAATGATAGCCTTTAAATGAACTTCTTGAATGTAACAGATAATAATAATAATAATATTGTTTTAAGTTTATACAAATGAGTGGAAAATGATATCACTAACACCATAACATCACTAATGGATAATAAGACCTAGCACTTCTGCTTTAGGTCATGTAAATTTACTTGCCTATGCTAAACTAAAAATACCAGCAAGAAAAGAGGAGATGCAATACATCAATTGTCATACCAGTAAAATTCATGTTATTATCAGTATTTATATATTAATAAATCAAGATATACAATTAACAAAAGATAGAAAAATCAAACAGATCATGTAATATGTTCTGTACTTACCTTACTTGGCGGATTGTGTGACCAATTAATCCATCCTTATGCATTCTAAATGACTCCGAATTCATACTCTGATTCCATGAAGGCCTTTGAGAACCAGGTTTTGGTGCCAAGTAATCAGAATTTTTCAAGTTGTAAAGTTTCGGATCCAAAGCCTGATAATACAAGTCTAAGAGGGTGGTTTTCTGATTCTTCCCCGCTTCATGCAAGCACTGCACAACAAATTGCATTTTCAAGGTTGATAGAATAAATAATAAAAGAAGAGAATATGAAGAGGTTATCATTCTAATCTTTAACTAACTACGAACTCCGCTATTAGAACTAGGGACAAGGTCTTGTAAATTCATGAGTGAGTTTATAGTCGCAAGATCATTCATGCAAACAAATAAGAAAATTTAATTTACTTGATCATGAATTATTTTTTTACATTCATTACATAAAACTCTGAAATGTGAACCAAATCAAGTATCATCAATTCATCATATGCAGAAAAGTTGAGAAAATTGGAGATTATTTGGAGAAAACTTTGCTATCTCCTTTCAGTAATTAACCCAAAGTAAAATGGAAAAATCATACGCAAATGTACCAAAATACATAGAACCTAAAACCAACTGAATCAATGGAGAGATGAACTTACAAAAATGAAAACCCTAGGGGGGATGCAAGTGTGACTTCTCAACAAAACGATTCCTCCACAACCAAGAGGATAAAATAAAATGATGCAAGGTAAAAACAATATATTCTTGACCATTAATAAAGTGGGATACAAGGTTAGGGGATACAGAAGGCATTATTAGGTCTTAAAAAAGTTGAGATGAAAATTCCTCGATTACTGATTCAGATATCAAGGCTACAAATGTAAAGTAAAACCGGCATTTTATGCCTACAAGAAAGAAAAAGTAACAAGTCAGGGTAACACGACAGATTCTTCATCACTGTGAATTTAGACTACATTAGGCCCACTAGGTAAAAGTGGGAATGTGGGATTAAGATTAAACTTGATGTGTGCTTATATAGTTATATTATGGATTCAAAACAAGTTATATACAAATTTCAGAGATCATTTTATGATTCATTCAAGTTATCATGTTTATTATAATGACGTGTGACAGCACATCAAAGAACTTGGTTCTCACCAAAACCACACAACTCCACGAATTCAGAACTTGCTTCATTGTTAATGCTCCACTTAACAAAACTTCACATTTTGGTTCAGGCAGCCTCCTCGCAAGAGAATTCAAAGCATAACTTAGCACATATTTAATTCTATTGGTTGTCCATGTCATCACTGACACAAACATGCTTGCAACAGCATAAAGTATCCCATGTCGAAGTACCTCACACAAGACGGAAGATCAAGAGCTTGCTTGGGCCATGCCTCTGCCAAAGAAGGTCCCCCACTCTGTGTGACCTGCAGCTGTAGTGAACGCAAAAACTATAATGTCATGATGCATGAACAAGTAAACAGAAAAAAATATACACACAGGCAAGTATAGTAAATCAAGCAAAACTTGCATGAAAAGTGAATGAACTTTTTTTGGTTTCTATATAGGGTGGGTAACACACTTCATTTGCATTCACAAAAAGGCTCAACTTTTGAAGCTAATTAATTTTCAAGTGTCAGGTCAGTGCCAGATCAAAAAAGGTCAACTCAAAGTTGCTGACATGCAGCTGCCACCTCACCATTTTGACCATGCAACCAAGACAAATCACCCAAAATCAAAAACGTTTAAAAGAAATTAGTTTATTAATTTTTTTTGACATTTGAGCCTTTTTATGGGTGAAAACAAAGTGTGTTGCCCACTAAAGAAATTATATCAAAGTTGGTTATCTTTTTATGCAATTTGAACGTAAATTGATGCCTCAGGCCAAGGCAAATATCAGAAGAAAAATATGTACTAGTTAAAACAAATTTCTAAACAGGAACCAGAAGGAAATATATATAGAAAAACAAATAAGCACAGCAACAAACATAACTAGTCACAAAAGAACTCTCGCCTAACCTCTTCATCAAGTAAGCCTTTCATTTTGAAACTCAAAGGCTCCATAAGAAAATGCTGGACAATTGCCATCTGTGAAAATTTTCTACTAGTTCAGCCTGGTATAGTACAATATCACCTCTAGTATTTATAAGCTAGTAAACAAAAACCAATAACACAAACGCGCTTATTAAAGGTGGCGAAATGGGCGGGTTGGATAACAAGTACATGTAATTTTTGGTATGGCTCGAAACAGGGTGGGTTACCCCAAAACACTTTTGGTCCAGAACTTTAACTTTTATAAATAACTAACATGACATATATGATTAAAACAATTGTAAAAACTGATATTGGAGGTTTTATGCTTTAAAAAAACACTTTGAACAACTTTCAACCCATTTGATCCTTTTTCTTCAATTCTAATTTTTACTTTACCTGTTTGACCCACTAAAGATAAAGCATAACCCGACCTATTTACAAGTGAATGGATCAAAGTTTCCACCTCCAGTTGAACCACCAACCTTTACAGCTATAACTAAAGAAGTCAAGGTTCCATCCTGTCTCAAGAAGCAGTTTCTTATAAAAGCTGCAACCTTGTGACCAACTAAGAACCCCGAGCAAGGTTTCACAAGAATTGCTTCAATGATTGCATCCAATCTATCAGCTGGAGACCCCAAAAGAAACTTGGAAGGACATAAGCGTTGAACTGCCTTGGAAGAAAGTACATTATTTGGAGCATCAAGAGACGTTGCAACTCCTAGTATCAGAATGATTGGGACCTTAATCACCCATTCACTGCATTAAGCATAAAAAAAGAATGAAAAAAAGAGAGCTGTGAGTACCTGCAGTTCATTTATATGGCATGCATGAATAGCAAGAGCAGAGAGTAATCTATTCATGTGATAATTAAAAGCATAACATGTGTTCAGGATTGTGAAATCAGAGACTACACCTCAACATGAGTATGAAATCAGAAAGTACAGGTCCAGTGCACCTATCCATATCTTCAATAATAACAACTACAGGATACTTAAAATTATCTTGCTCCATATACCAAGACGCTAAGACAGATATATCAGCTGCCTGCATGTTTTTACAAAAAAATTTAGAAAAAACATAAAAAGGACGGTTTTGAATAAATAAAAGATCATGAACCTTACATCAAAGCTGCCCTTTAGAATCTGCCTTGATAAACTTCTCAAACAACCACCAATTCCGCTCTTAGCTGAGAAATCCACTGACGAGAGGTTAGCGACATGGCAACCATGGGAGTGCAAATGTACACCTAGATCCGCAAATGTTTGAAGGTCATCTACAAATTCTATGTTGTCTGCAAATCATCATGAGTAGCAAAAGTCAGTCAGTATGAATGTAACTCTTTCTTGAAACATTTGAATAGCCATATTGGTCTCACTAATTTAAGAATAAGGACATATTTTCTTTATATATATTCACAGGTGTGGCAGGAATAACAAATTTGATAGCATAGAACACTTAAAGTTAGATGGGACTTACTCATTACCACTAGGGCAGAGAAAATTTGTTTAGCTGAAGCATCAGTTACAATGGGGTATGAACAAGTGGCTTTTCTTGTATCAAGCTTGCCATTTGAACAAATTGCATTGAATGACTTTTGTACCCAGATATTTATCTCACTGAATACACCAGCATTTATGTTGTGCAGAACATCCTGCAATTGCAAAATGAATATATAAGCATTGATATTGTTTTTGTGGGGATATTGAGTGCCAGAAAACACAATGACAACCACCACGTAAAAGAAGATTATATAAATAGGGTTTTCTTTTGCTTAACATGCCAACCTACTTTTTCATTTGATGCGCTTTAATCTTTGTACCTTTCTTTATACATCTGAGTCATTAAAAGAGGACTTGCATAGTGTTTAGACCATTTTGTAATCAGTTTATTTAGAACTTATAACGTGAAATGTAACTCCATATACAAATCTAACATCTTTATATTTTCATTTTTAGCAGCTGGTTTATGGCATATAAAGCGACCAGAACAGGACACATATCCATCTTTTAACCAATCAGATACAATGATGAAAACGGGACAAATGAAAAAGGAAGTTAGTATTTTATGCGATAAAGAAGAGACCCTTAAAAAATATGAACGCTTTCCAGCGCCATTGCATATTTCAGCAATTTGGCGGATAATGAGGATAACCTTAATGGTTGATTCAATTTTCACCCACGCTTTGTGAAAATTTTCCACTCTTGTGTTCTCGTGCAATTGATCATCCAAAACTTCAGCTTCATCGCTATTAGCCAATGATGTTGACAAATTAATCTTAACTTTTCTACTAGTCCTTCCAAGTGATTTTCTTACACGTTGTTGACAAGTAGATGCTTTGTGGAGCACAAAAAATGGCTGTAATAAGGAAAAAAAACAAAATAAACCAAACATCAGTTCATTTGATAACCTTTCTTTAATCTAGTGTGTGAAGTGATTCTAGGGTTCCACACCATGAATGGTACGTACAAATTACAATCCCGGGATGATCTGGCTAGACCTACGGCTTTATGTGTGAAATAGGATTTCAGTAAGCGCAGCCCATCATATACATATCAACCACGCCTTACTTCTAATGAGATTCAACATTTCCCAAAAGTGATTTTGCATAAATTATACTGAGACACATTAGGTTTGCTAGACAATTTTGAAAAATGTAAGTGCAATTGCAACCATCCATTGAAATTATAAAAGAAATAAATAAGAAATAGAAGAACTGGCTATAAAATTTATATACAGGATTCCAGTTAGAAACGTATGTCCCGAGCAGTATACAATATTGGTGAAAATTACATAAATAAGAAGATAATAATAAGAATAAGGATAACCTTGAGATCTTGATCTGAAATATTAGGATCCGAAGCTTCGTCCGCTGCCGGCGGTGCCATCGACCTGCTGCTACAGTTCTTCACCTCCTCTGTTGGGTTTACCTAATGATATATTGGCGGGAAAATGAGGATGGAAAGAGAGAAGAAAAAAGAAAGAGGGCGGTGGAGGATTATTGGTGGTGCTACTGTCTTCGCTAGCCAGCTTAGGGGCTGTTAGCCTTCGAAAATTAAAAGAAAAGAATATTAAAAGAAAAAAAAATAAGTTTGTATTTTCAAGTTAAATACGAAGGAAATAAAAAATGGTTATTTTATAGTAATCCTTATATTTTTTAAAATTATTTATTATAATTAAAGATAATTTAGTCACTAAAACATAACTTTTTTAGAAATTAAAAAAACTCGGGAACACAATGTAAGCATGTTTGGGAAAAGAAAAGAAACCCTCTGAATCATAATTCCAGTGCTGACCCATTCTCCTTCAACCACGAACCCAAACCATTCGGAGGTTGGATTATTACCATTGTGTCCTTATGCTTTAACCATTTGATATGTGATTCTCCAAAAATAAATAACATCAGTCCACCACCGATTCTACTTCAATTATGATTTCAGGGATGTGATTTTCGAATGGCAACGGGGCGGGATTGGTCCCCTCGTCCTCGCTTAAAAAACCGCGGGGATTAAACGAGGATCCCCGTCGGGTAATCGGGGAAAACCGCGGGAAAACGGGTATCTCAAACTTAGAAATTCCCTTTCCGCCCTCTAAAGTTTGTAGTCCATGAACATGTTAAAGATGCTTCCCACGTGGTCAACCCAACATGTTAGCAACCTACGGCGGACCGGCGGCCCATTGCTCTAGTTTCATCCTTATCCTAATGTCTTTCATGCTCATACCGGTTTCAAACAATCCGACAACTCTTATTATTGCGGGCTTTTTCCTCGTCTCTATTTCTCGACTCTTTCTTTCTCTTACTTCAAATGCTCTTCGAGCTAGACAAGTCTAGTAGCATTTGCCATTGCTGTGAGCACTCCGTGCACCCCTTCTAGATTAAGGCGTGCAGAAGGAGATCACTCGCCCACCACATGGTTCCGCATCGAGTGTGGTCCTGACTAACCATCTTCAGCTCTCCTCATTGAAGATGGATGCCACTAACTGTACCACCATCCCCAGTTCTCCACAACCAGCTCCTTGCCTAAAGATGTTGATTGTCCTTGTAACATCTTAACCCTAAATTTTTTCATAAAACATGCCTGAGAGAAATTTCAGGTCATTAGATAATTATTTAGATTTAACTATTTTATTTCAAGTATTTGTATTTAAAGGTTAGTTTTTACATCATTTATCCTTGTTTTTTTTGTTTCTCCTCACAACACCCGGGTTAAAGCAACTTGTTAATTAGAATTTTCATTAACTTTGGACATTTAATTATGTTTTGTATACTTGCTTTTTCCTTAAAGAGAGTTCCACAACAACCTAATATGTGTTCAAAATGGAGTTAATAAGAAAGAGATATCGACGCTCAAAGTGGATTGTTTGGAATGGAAAACAAGACTTGAAATCTTTACACGACGTGCTTTTTGCAATGGTAAAATCAATGTCGTTTTCTAACGAATCAAGATCTGTTTTTAGAACTTGCAAACAAGTTGTGAGATGTTGATTTGCAAATCAAATATCAATATATGGTATTCGTTTCAAATTCGGTTTTTGTAATTATCTGATCTATTTCACTAATATACAAAACAAGCTTCTCATTTGTATTTGACAAACCACATCGAACTGAAGAAGAGAGTTCTATTATGATTAGCAAGTACGTGTGATCAAGTTCCTATGAAGTTTTAGGTAACTACATCAAATTTGTCATTACACACCACATCGATCTTTGTATCATGAGAAATATACACTCAATTTGTTTTAAGAGAATCGTGTCTAACACATGCATAAGTCGCGTTTCCTTTATTATTAGACTGGAGGGATACTGGAGTGGTGGTGGAAGGGAGGACGACGCGGTGAGGGGAGTTTTCGACACTAGGCTTGGCATGGAAAATTCAACCACAACAAGAGTTGTGTGGTAGTAGGGGGAGTGACCATTTCCCATACTCTTAAAGTGTTCCCTCTCCTTAACAATTGAACTCTTTCTTTCCTTTAAGTAGCACGAGTGGAATGGTCAAACGGTCTTTTGCTTCTACTTCATCCTTATGTTGTTGTATATGATTTTGGTTAAACATGAAGTTTCCCACACACACATATTGTGAGAACCGATAATATAAATTCCAAGAGTTTTTGGTATTGCGATTAAAAAATAATTATTCTATTATTGTGATTAACACATATAGTTAGTTTAGAGTGTCTTAGACTGTGTTTTAAAAATCAAATATTTTTTCGTTTTGAAGATAACAAAATGCAATTTGAGTATTTATTGTAGGTCTACTTTTTAAACGGACTATTTATTAAATATCATTTTACCCTTTAAAAATCAATAGATCAACTTTGTCAAACACTTAAATATGATTATTGCATTATAAAACAACATAATTAAATCCAAACGTTATTATTTTACATCATGTTTTTTTGAATGGCAAACACATATACTAACTAAAACTACCCTTAAATCTACTTTATTCTCCACAACGGACTTAAACCCACAATCTCTTGAAAGGGGGCACCACTTTACAACACCAGATACCGTTAGACTATAAGCCCTTTGATTACATCATGTTTTGTTATAGTTAATTATCTGATTTAGATTGTAAAAAAAATACATAATTTATTTTTAAAACATAATCCCAAACACCATTTAATAAACTCGTTTAATCTTGATTTTCAATTTGTTTATTTGGCTAACAATACGAGCAAAAAGATTCCGACGCCAATATCTAGTTTTGTAGAAAAGTCATTTAAAAGCACTCAAGAACATTACGAATAGCAATATACAAAGGATTTTCAAGCGTTCAAAATGCATATAATCCTGTTAATATTAAGTCTGGAATTCATAACAATTGGTTGACAAGACTCGATATACTCATTTATTGCATAAAATACTCGGTTATAACTTATAAAACTACAGTTTTGCTAACTCTACGCAAGCATGTTATAAAAAAACTATTAACCAACAACAGTGTGGAAGAGTAACATGCAACTAATAGACTCAAGCATGTAAGAAGTGCTCAATACAAGATGGCCAATATGATCAAAACCACCAGCATCCGCAACTTCAACGACCCCCGTAGTTTCATTGCGTAGTTCCGATGAAACCCTAGTCCCATAAAGTTGGATTTTGGAGCGACTGTTGCCACAGGAGAAGCTGCTACAACCATACATAGTATTATCAAATATCTAATACTTAATTAAAGTCTTTAACAAACATAGATAGATGTATGAGTTTGTTAATTGTTACTCACAAGCAACGGTGGAATTGGTAGTCGACCCTAAAGAAACCTGCGGCGTAGGCGACATTGATGGTAAAGTCGCACCTTCGTAAAAACAAAAATAAAAACTAGCAAGTCAAGAAATATAATTAAAAAACTAGTTTAACATCTTGTTATTAAACACGTGAATGATTAAAGTAAATTTAAATGTTTATGATGTTAAAGAATACCAATATATATAGTAAAAATAAACAACTCATTCATAAGCCATTTAAGAATATAAAAGAGGATGATTGATGGAAAAAATTCTAAAAATGAAATGATGACATCATAACTCGTTTTCTTTTAATATATATTAAAGAAAAGATTAAAGATAAGGGAGTGTGTAAGATCTTTGATAACTAGATTCAAGAAAAAGCCTCTTGGGTTGGTTTACCATTTAAAATTTATTAAAAAAACCGTTACATCTATTGTGATCAGATCTCGAAATCATATGGAGCGTTAAAATGTAACAATTTTATTTTAGAGAGGTTACCCTTATATTTCTTTGAAGATGAGACTAATTTATTATATAAAATGTAGTGAAATATTAATTAAGCTAAACTTTTTTGAGGGGACACAAACCTTTTCTCTCCTTATGAAGTTCCTCCTTGATTATGACAAAAATAAAACCTAACCTGTACAAGAGACAATGTCGAAATGTACACTACATATGAGCGGAAGTTGCATAGCGAGTGTCGTATTGATGGGGAAGCTAGAGCTCAAAGCCGAGTTATTCAACAAGAGGCACAAGCACTTGGGTTGCTGCTCGTTGAGCCGCCTCAGGTTATCGCAACATACTTGGGTTGGGTCCGAAGACATCCCTTGGACAAAGGGTGCACACATGGCTAGCGGAAGGATACGGGGCCCGCATTCCTCAATGGTGGGAGTTAATAAGTTAGGTTGGGTGATTGTAGGAGATGGGAGGTATGTGATGATCAACAGAAGAAGAAGTGTTGCCATGGGGGTGGGAGGAGGGGAGGAGGAAGACATGGTGCCGCCACCGTGCTGTAGTGGCGGTCTTAAGGGATTATATATATATATGTAGAAGTCACTGGTTGAGTGTGATCTAGAGCATGGGTTTTGGGTGAACATAGGGGAATTTGACTATAGAAATGCATACCACATGATTGCTTTTGTAAATTGTTTATAATTTTAATGCTAAAATTATTATCACAACTATGTAGTAATGTCTGCAAGGTTCTTGAATTTACAAGTTTTAACACAAGAATATTTGTAGTCGGCTCTACAAAATTAAATTTTGCATTTTTCGAACGAATGAAGTCGCAGATATTGCTCTTATTTAAAAAACATCAAGAGTAATCAGTTTAACGAGAAACTTTTAAATAGGAAAACACCACAATAGGTCTATCCTCTCACATACATCATGTAAATACGAAACTTTTATACTCTACTCGTGATGGTGGTTTAGCACTCAATGATATACATCGTAATGCAGAGATCTCGGATTCAGTTCCGGCATCATATCATGTGTATGTGTAGTTTTTAAGTGATTTATATCTTTCACGTTAAACTGTAACTAAATTCACTGGCCGTTAATCGCCTTTCTTACGAAGTATATGACACCCCTTGTTCTAATGTTCCGTATATACTTCTTCAAATCATTTAGGAGATTACCATGCACACTAAATTGCGAATATTTTATGTTCTATAATGTAAACCATATGGTCCTGGGCCATGATAAGCGGCTAGGACTGTCCTTAGTGCCGTCTCCTGATCCAACATGGCCCAGACCGAAGCGTGTAAGTGATTGGGTTTCTTTTGGTCCCTATGTACGAAGGCTCATTACTCGCTTGTGTATTTTCGACTTCGCTAACATAGTCCAAAAGGCTCTCACATATTTATTAATATAATTTTACACAAAACCATATGAGACCTTACAATTTCAACTCAAAACCAATCAATAATGAGCAAGTCAACTAAGACTATATACACTCATCACATAACATGTATTCAATAAGCCTACGCACAGGGGTCGAAACACCTAACGAATATCCCATTACATAGTAACAATAATACAATGTTATAATACAAATACGGGATAATGTATGCGGAAGCTGCCCAAATCTTCATTTATTCTCTTCGAAGCCACCCAACTATGAAAACTACTTTTACAGACCATCCCGCTATGTATCCAATTTCGTTTATACAAGAGCTGGTCAGAAACATGCTAGATCATGATGATAACGTTCAAACTGAAAAAAATTTAAAAAGAAAAACACCCTGGCTAACTATTCTACTTTGTGAAATAAAAAAAATCATCAAACAGTCAAAAAATTGAAGCACATTCTTGTCGTTTAGCATGTTCTTAGTCATGTTCGGTTTGGTATAAACGAAATTGGATACATACTTGGGTGACCTGTAAATTAGTTTCAGTAGTTGGTTAGCCTTAATGAGAAAAGTTGAGAACTTGAGTGACCTCCATATACATAGAGATAACAAGTGTGGAATCATGTGAAAGATGTAGCAACTGATGAGGTAGTAATCAAACCAGAGAGAAGTCCGACCAAGACCGCGCTATTGTAAGTGCTTGGTTCCGTTTGCATCGAGTTGTTACGTGAGTCTACAAATGTCTCGTTTAAAAAGGGCCCACCAACAAGTGCTCCAGTTGCAATATTAGGGTTGGGTTGATCTGAGTCAAGCCATTTCCAGCCATTAGAGCAGTTGGTAGTTGCATCAGCAGGTATCGAGGCTCCTCTGTGGTGAACATATTGCGAGTATTTTTCACCATATCCAACAAGATAACTCATTTTCATTGGATTGTCTCCCAACACATAGTTAGCCTATTGCAAATTAGAATCATATCAGTCAAACAGAGACAACTTCGACCTATGTACATAAAAGTATGTTGATTTGAGATTTAATTTGAAGTTTTGGCTGAAAGGGAATTCAGATGGTTACGCCACTTCTATACTTTTATTGAAAGGAAAATATATTTAATTTTAACAATATAGATTTAGGATACAAAAGTTACTTACAAAATATAAAATGGAGTAACAAAACTTTGGTGGGTCAATCAATCAGAATCTGGCCTGTTCCTACTCATGCTGAAAATTTACCCATTTGGCCCAAGCCCATATCTTACATCAGCCTAGATAATAATAGAGGTGGCAATTTTGACCCATTTACCGGTTAGCAAGTCAATTTGGGTTATGTTTATCCTCAAGTCGTCAAATGAGTCATCTAAAATATATAGCTAAAATGAAAACGTGTCAAAAATACAAGTCACCCAAATTTGTATTTTTAAATGTATCCAATCTGCTAATCCATTGTTATAAAATTTAGATTATTATTTGAATGATATCACATGTGTGATCAGATTTAACTTATTAACTATTTATATATGAAAAATGGTCAATTTGACAAAAGTATTTGTTGGTCAACAACCCAACATACCCAACCATTCTGATTCATGCTATTCAACTTGAAACCGATTTGAACTTTTACCTGACCCACCAACCACTCGCTACCTCTACTAAAGTCGCCTAAATAGTAGTATTTTTAATGCTTAAAGCGGTAAAGCCTCATAATCGTTCTGTTCTAAACCCTCCTTATATTAATTGTGATCATAGATAATGTATCAACTATAAACAAAATAAATGGACGGAATTGACCAAAAAATGTTTGTGGGCCAACCCAACCTGCCCAACCATTTCAATCCGTACTAAAAACAAAACAATTTCATCCCAAACCTGTTTTGACCTGTTACCATAACCGAGCCCCTCAAGTTTCCACCTTTAGTACCACAACAAGGTCACTCAGAGAAGTTATGTGAAGCATACCTGTGACATGGCAAATTTCCTAAGATCTGATGCAGAGAAGGAGTCTGAATCACAATGGATTTTTTGGTTCCGAGATGTGAGCATGTAATCGCTGTATACAATGGCTAAAAAAGCAGAAGCTACTGGATGCTGCAAAGCATTCCAGTCACTGATCCATATAAGACCACCTGTATTGTGTTGACATGTTATCATGAGATATGATGAGATTTACAATTTTACGTCAAGATGCATAAATGTAGATGCACACACACACACGACTATTCAACTTTCTACATTAAGCCCACCAAACTATTAAAACTAATTTATAGGTCACCTGAGTATGTATCCAGATTAATTTATATCAAATATGACTAAAAACATGCGAAATGACGAAAATATTCCTTATTTTGACCATTCCATAGTTGTCTACCACTTTTCTACTTTACAGATTTGAGAAAGTGACAAAAGAGTGTTTTTTTAAAACAAAACTGGATACATAATTGGGTGGCCTATGAAGTAGTTTCCATAGTTGAGGGGCATCCTTATACATTATCCCGAGAAGAGAAGATATACTTTTTGTTCTGCTTGATGTTGCTGTTGGGGATTTTGGAAGGAGGCCACACATAACAGCCTCAGCAGTCTTTTGGTACTTCTTAAGTTTCTCGTTTGTAGCAGCTTTCGAATCAAAGAAGCTCACCCTCGACAAAAGAACCTGCACAGTTCCATGTGTTTACGTTATTATGATTAAGTAAAGGTGGTAAAACAGGCGGGTCGGACAGTGGTTTAATATGAGCTTGGGTCAACACCGGTAATTTTTGGTATGGGGATGACCCAACATTCTGTTAAAAAATTAAAGCATTTATAAATAATTAGCAAGTCAGGTACGATTAACAAAATTACATTATATCATTAATAATTTAGTTTTATTGGATAACAAGGCACGAATCCAACACGAAAAAAACGAGTAGGTTATGGTCTAAATTGGTCGACACACCTAACTTGATTAATGAATTTGGTAATGTTTGGGTTGGGTTGTGGAAAAGTAGGTGATCTGCCATCTCCTTTAACCCGATTACAATGTGTTTACAACCAACTATACCTGCCAACCCATTTAGATAAACGGATAACATCAGCTAAGCTTGTCCAAGTTAGTGTGGGGGGTTTGTGACACGAATAACTAAGCTGGATGTGTTAGAATTTGGTGATACCAACCAGCCAACCAAAACCCGCACACAAATTGCCACCCTTAGGTTTTATGCATTAAAAAACACACTAGGCAACTTTTGACAGTTTCCTCTTTAGCCTTTTAATCTTATTTTACTCGTTTGAACCCGAATCTACCCATTCATAAGCAAATGTGTCAGATTGAGAAAGCTATGATTAGCATTCAACATTCAACGTTAGCCAATTACAGAAGCCTGGGCACTATATTGAGCAATAAAGATCAAATAATGAAATGTTAGCTCACTTTACCTGGATCCCAGGGCGCTTGTCATCCCAACTAAACCAAGTTGGACTTCCCCAATTAGCATAGGTCTCTCCATTACTTCCAGTTACATAATCAAGGTATGTTGTATCTTTTGTTGCATGATAGAGCCAGCCAGCTCCCCACAAAAGCTCATCACCATAGCCGGTTGAATTGTAATATGTCTGAACTTGTGGGATGTTTTCGCTGTAAGATCCTCTATGCTGATCCGCAAATGTAAACAACTCTTTAGCATGCTTTAAAAGCAAGCTTGAATATGTTGAATCGGTTGACTTAAACACCAGTGATGCAGATGCCAGTGCTGCTGCTGTTTCAGCTGCTACTTCTGTTCCTGGGGTAGAAGCATTTATCTGTATCAGAGGCCTTTTCTCGGTCATATCTTCTGGCCTATCCCAGCATTTGTGATCAAGATCTGGATCACCCACCTGAAAGAAGTTAAAAACGGGTCAAAAGGAGGCTAAGGTATAATATCAAGTAGAGGTAGCAAGATGCGTGGGAAGTGTAAGGCGTCAAAAGGGCCCTTTTTAGTATCCATTGGTAATCGGCCTGGTTGGGGTTGGGCTGAGCTACCAGTTTTTTTCCCGGCTTTTAAATATTTATGAATAATTAATGTCAGTTATTGTGATAAAGAAAGATATCCTTGCAATAAGAATCTGTCTTTGTAGAAAACTGATAGAAGGTTGTATGCATTAATAATAGACTTCGGATGACTTTCAACCCGTTTGAAGTGTTCTCTTTTTGAATAAATTTCTTGAGTTTACCATTCAACCTGTATGAGATAAAACACAACCCACTCGAAAATGCCCCCTTTAGTACCTTCCACAGTTCTTTTTATATAATTTGATAGTAAACTAAGGAGCTGTCTGATTTGTGTTTAATGGAGAGGTTGGCTTTGATTCAGTTAGAGAGCATATGTTGATTGGTAGGATAACAAGAAGTTGAAGGATATCACGTTCCAATTCAGAGGCTAACTTTTTCCAACACCACCCTGTAATCCTCTATCCTATTTTACGGCAGACACATTGCAATATCACCACTGGCAAACTTTTTTTTTCTAATTTTTTTCTAATATTATGATTTATGAAATTTTGTAACTTCTCTTTCTCAATTGAGAGAATAAGAAAAAAAATTTACCTTTAAAGACACTGCAGGATATTTCAAAATTCTGTTCACTATTTTGTTTAATGTAACATTTTTTTAAGATATAAGTTATAATAATTTAGAACACTAACCAATCAGTTATAATTTAAGTTAACACACAATTATACATAAGGTTAAAATGGTAATTTTATGACTAAGACTGTCCATTCAGAATTATTACAAAAAACCAAAAATGGATTTATTTTCACAACCAAATGACCAACTCTATACAAGGCCTTTAAACCATTCAGACCTAAATGAAACTTTAGTGACCTAAATGGGACAGTGGTAAGACTTATACACATATATTACAATATATCAGCCTAATATCATAAATTATAGATTTTTAGGGTAAACAAATAATAGGGAGTTATACAAATTTGAAGTTACCTGAATGTAGAGCACATTAGGTTCAGGATGAGCACTGATAAGGTAGTCAGTGATCCATTTAAGTGAGTCTTTGGCAGATTGCAATTGATCAGCTGCATTCATCTGATCGCCGTACTCAAGGATGGCCCATGAAAGAACCGTGGCTGTGTAAGCCATTGGGAAGCCAAACTTCATATGATCTCCAGCATCATACATTCCCTTAGTAAGATCCAATTTAGCATCTTTTCCATCTTGTAGGCCCGAATCCCCCCTCCATGATATCTCATTATTTACCAACTTACCAGCTACAACACAAAAACATAAATATATGTAATGAATAAAGATGTTATCGATGGTTCAACTTGCAATTAAAATGAGAATAATGTATGTGGAGGTAGCCCATGTATTCAACTTCTTTCATTGAGGCCACCCATGTGTTAAGACTATCATATAGGCCATCTAACTATCCAAGGATGTATCTTCTGTCATTCATATTAATTTTGACCAAAAAAAACATGCCAAATGATGAAAGTGCCGTAAAGTTTTTTTTCTGTTGAAACTAATACGTCAGCACCTCATCAAACATACTTTTTTCTTTCTAATGAACTTAAGGTCATTTGTAATGTCTTTGGTTGAAATTCATATAAATGACATAGGATATGTTACTTGGGTGGACTATGTAATTGTTTTAATAGATGGGTGGCCTTAGTGAAAAAAGTTGAATACTTGGGTGGCCTTTACACATATTATCCCATTAAGATCCTATCTCATGAAAAAACAATCCAAATATCGTGACAAAAAGATAATTTTGTGTACTTATATTTAGTGAAACACAATGTTTTATAAGAATTAGAATTGCATCAGGTTTTTCAAGATCACTAAAGATGAAGTGGCAATGGTATCTCTTGATTCTTGAAGCAATGAAACATAGATTTTTTTTCTTCCTGTAATCTTAGTGCCTCTATTCTTAAAAATATTGTCTTTTGACTCTTAGGAGTCAAACCGAACTCTTTAAGAATTAAAAAAATGAACATTCCTAAGCATAATATTATTTGAGGATATGCACACGCATGCCTCCTGTGACTATATGTTCGCTCTGCAGTCCACTCAAACTTTAATATTCCAAATCCAGTCTGATGTAATTATAGTATTTATTGAATTTAGTTCAGTCAACCAACTTAAATGCACCCAATTACTCAAGGGTCCATAACCATGGGTTCCAATGCACGAGATTGGGGGGAAAAACAATCCTACAAAGCAATAAGCCAGTAAAAGATGGGTAAATTATAAAAAGTACCAATGTCCGCAACAGGTGAACTGACACTTTTTATTTATTTTTTGTTCCACCATGGTTTTTAAAAGATAGCTTCTTGATCCACTTTAGTCCTCCTGTAAGCGACACGTCACATGCCAACGCCTCAGCTGGCCATCAGATTTTGAATCACCAAAGTGGAACAAAGAGTCCTCTTTTAATGGACCATGTTGTATTCTAGTGAGTACGTCTTTTAATATAAATACAAGACTAACTTAAATAAAATCTATTAAACAATCCTAGGCTAGCCATTAAATTTAAAAAAAAAATTTAATTATCAAATCTTAACCATCCATTTTGATAAATATTGAAATCCAATTTTGATTTTTCTTGGTCAAAATTGGATTCACTTTTGACTTTAAATTGAACCAAATTTAGTAGAGATAATTTCATATTTTCATATATGCCCTTTTTTAAATCATAAAATATCGTATTTGTCCACTCTTATTTACAAATATCATATTTTTTACTCTTTATAACATTTCAAAATATCATATTTAATCAAATTTCTTAGTTTTATCATTCTAAAATGTTTTTATAATCATTTTAAATTCTTTTTAATTATAACCAATAAACAATTGACCTTATTGCCCCTAATTGTAACAATAATGATAGATGGTTAGTACAAAAAATACAATAACGTATCTTCGTATCATTATACCATGTTTCTGCCATTACGTCTGACCTCCCCCTCCTACCGTTGGTCTAGTTGTTGACGTTGTGTGTTGCCATTTTTTTTAAATTCTCCTCATTTGCATTTTATAATTATTTAATATCTTTTTATTCATGTTTAATATTCATTATTTTTTAAATCAACCCGTGTTTCACACGAGCATCTAATCTAGATGACTAATACAGGAAGAATGAAAAAGTATGTTGACATTTTAAGTAATATACCTATAAAGGAAAGATAACTTCAGATCACTGGATATACAAAGAAAACAACCACAAACAGCTATGAATTTAGGGAATTTTAGAGTTTATTTAGCAATGCCAATGGCGTTATGATTCTATACACAGGAGGTGCATTATCGTACCAACAACACAAAAAAGTAATTATAAAAATCAGTAAGCTTACATTTTTGGATGTCAAAGAACTGCAGTGCAACCTTGAGAGCATCGCCGTATTTCTTCGTCACAGGTCCGGGAGGCCCAGGAACTGGTTCATCATCACCACCATGGTGAAATTTGTTCCTCAATGTTAACCCTAATGCTATTGCAATCGCCCCCAATACAATCAACGCAATAAACCACCCCATACATCCTCCAGATTTCTCTTCCTTCCCCATTTCCACCAAACTTCTGAAATTAATTTCAATAAAATCCATTAGATCTAAACAAGAAAAGATGATCATGTGTTTGAATATTTGATTATGTTTTACCATGTATAAATATGGTGTACTATAGTCTATAAATCACACTCCAAACAAAAACCAGCAAAAACACAAAAATGTCAACAATCCGCAAGTCGTTTCAAGGGTTTTGAATTGTAGTATTTAGACCCCTAAAATCCTAATGCAACAGCAGAAGTCAATATTGACAAACCTGAAGTGAATTGGCAGACAATTTCCAAAGAGTACTTCAGATCTAAACAAAAACCAGTAAAAACAAACAGAAGATCAGCAATGTAACACCAACATTAGTGGTTTAAGCGTTTTGAATCCAACTATAGCCAGTCAATTTGAAGGAAAAAGTAAGGATTTGACGAACCAAAAGTGAATCTGGAGATGATAATGTATGGATCTGAAGGAATTAAGGAGCAATGCGGTGAGCGTTTGATACTAAGATTCAGATGTATGAAAGGTTTTTGGGGTGGTTGTCGTGTAAGTGAGGTTTTTGTTTTGCAGTGTAGAAAGATGCTGAAATAGGAAAGTAGCACCGACAAATGGCGCGCGGCTTTGTTGGGTTTGTAAATCGGCTTACCAATTGTGTGCGTGTGTGTGTGGGTTTGGTGGTTGATAGGCATTGGTGAAACTTGACATGATCAGTCTTGGTTGCCCCGTTGCTTTCGCTACCATTTCACTGAACCCGGGGTCGCTTTTTTAATCGTGTAAATCATTCTCTAAATAAATATCTCAAAGTTTTTTTTATTAAATCACCAAAATCTAAGGTTCTGTTTAGCAGGAGAAAATTTTTTTATTTTTCGTTTTCTGTTTTTCTGTAAAAAATGGTTGAGTTTTCATTTTCTGAATAAAATAGAAAAAGTGTTTAGATAAAAAAGTAGAGTTTTTCTTTTTTTAAAAAAAATAAAAAACATGTTTGGTTGAATTGTTTTCTTGAAAAAATTGTTTGAAAAAGCATGAGAGTTTGAAAAAATTGAGGAGTTTGAAAAAATGTGAAAAAGTGAGAAAGTTTTATGTTTTCTTAAAAAAATGTGTAAGTGAACATGTTTTCTAATTTTCAGTTTTCTTAGAAAAAATTTCTAAAAAAATGAAGGATTTTTCTGAAAGTGAACGCAGCCTAAGGTTTTTCATAGGACCCACCTCGGTTGTATGTGGTATTGCGTTATTTTTCGGGTTTTGATAATCCGTTTTTATTAAATTTGGACATATTTAAATACATATATAAGTGCTAGATATATTAAATACTTAGTGGGTTTGTATTATTCGTTATGAGAGCTTTGAAACGATATATGATATGTCCAAAACGAAGTTTGTGTGAATCAGATATTGATACTCAAAATTGGGTACTTGGAATAGAATTTGGGAAACCCAAATGGGTGTGAGAATATGTCTCACATAGGTGGGAAGAGTAACCACTTAATGGGTTTATAACCATGAAAGTGTAAGGGCTTACAAGCTTCTTTGTGTAGTTTTACTCCAAGTCCTACCCACGCGGAAGGGGGTGCCGATGGATTTTGTAGGCTAAATTCGCTAAACTGTGTGTGTACATGAATGCGGCACCAAAATCTCTTACTCGGGCATCTTTAGTTTTTGTAACCGAGGGTAGGGATATTGTAAGAGGTATATTGGAGTAAGAGGGGTAAGAGGCAAGGGGAGCCATTAGATTTGGCTTGATGGTCAACGATTTTCAATCAAAAAATGATGAGCTGTCATTAACATTAAATTAGCTCTAAAGGGTAAACTGGGAAGAAAACATCAATGAAGTTTTTGAACGCTTACAAATATGAGCTATATTAGGGAATTATTCAAATACCATAAATCTGAAAAATGATGAACTATATGAAATTAGTTCATTCTTTGAAATTTGAAGAACAAAAATGATGAACTTCAAATACATTGATAGAACATTAATTAAAAATCCAAAATTTGATGAACACCTATGGATAAACAAAAGATTAATAAACTAAAAACTATAATCCTCTCACAAAATCTAAGATCATCATCTTCTTGATTCAAAGTGATTCACACACCGTTGAATCTCTAAAAAATAAATTAAATGTAACCTTGAAAACCAAGTTGATGAAAAGCCAGATGCACAATCTCATACATAAATGCTAAAATTCCTTGATAAATTGATGAATCATTTTATGATTGATTCCATTAATAAACAAAAAAGCAAAAAAGATTGATTCAACATGGTAATTTAAAAAGAACTGATTAAAGTAAATTGATGAATCATATGTGTTTAAATGAATTATAAACAAACAACAAAAATAAAACATTGATGTCTATATCATCATCTCATCATTCATGAAATGTTTATCTATAATATTATCTCAGAACAAGAATTTGATGCACAAAATTTCTGAAATGTAATTGTTAACTAATTCAAAACAAGAATCTGATGCATAAAAACAAAACACAAATACTACAAAAGAAACACACAGATTGATTCAATATATTGACGAAGAAAGCCAGTGATGAACATAATACATCGACTCACAATTGATGAAACACACTTATTTCAAAATTGATGAATAGATGAATAGAACTGATTTCCAGATGTGTTTGCCTTCTTCAAAAATCGAATATAGAAATTGATGAAGAATATGTTATGAAGGCTTGATATACATACACCTTGAAAAAAATCAACCTTGCTGAAACCCAAAATCAAATGCTACTCTTCAGATCTGATGCAAATCTAACAGTGAGGGTTCTCAAAATCATAGCGGTTAAGGCGTCGACAGTAGATCAGGGCACGACAGTGATGATGGATTAGGGCGGTGTCAAGGCGTCAACGTCACTGTGCGATGATCGAATAGAACAGGGTTGGGGGAAGGATGACAAGAGCTAATGTTCTCCATAGAATCCAAATGATGGAAGAAGGTTGCGAAGCTGAGGCGTAGGCCGGTGTCGCCGGTCGGAGTAAAACCGACGAGGTTAAAATCGCCGGTGGAGTGAGGCGGCTCTATAATGGTGTAGGGTTAGGTGAGATAGGATGTATGAATGATGAAGGAGACGTGGGGGTTACTTAAATATTAGGAAATTAGATTTAATAAATATTTAATAATTAAATACCAATTATACTCTTTTGTTAAATTGCCATGTGTCACTCATAGGTTGCCTCTTACACCTCTTACAAATATTTAACTCTTACTTGATCCTACTCCTTGTAACTGAAACGCATTGAAGATGAATAAATGATAATTAATTTGATATAGTTTCAGTTTTTGTAATTGAAACGTATTGAAGATAAATAAATGATAATTAATTCGTTTAGACTGTTGTACCTTATGAATAGACGATGAATTTGTTTACAGGAATCGTGTTATACACGACCCTCAATCATTCTTCGGATATTCTTTTGTTGAAGTTATTGAATTCAACTTTAGGATTCGTTCTTGGCTTAAACTTTTTAAGATACGTTCCTGAACCTGAACTTTTAGGATTCGTTCCTGAATCTGAACTCTTTCGAGATACGTTCCTGAACCAGTTTCCTGATCATCGTTCAGAATCAGTTTCTGATCTCAACTTTCAAGATTCTATTTCCTAAAAAATTTCAGAATTCATTTTTTAGTAACGATTTGGTAAAACGGTTTTACTAACAAATTCAAGACGGTTTAATTTTTATTTTGATTTTGAAAATATAATCGATAACCGAACCGTATTGTAACAGCCCAAACCTGTAGCACGATATTGTTGACTTTGCCCTACTGGCTTCATACTAGAAAAAGTATACACACCCTTATAAGTTATAACTCATGTTTCATTGTTTTATTTCCCTTTGCAATCGATACTGAACAGATGTTACCCGTATTAATATTTGGATATCAGATTAGATTCGGGTACAATTAAATTCTATGTTATATAAACCTAATTACTTATTAGTTTGGGACTTGATATTGATTAATAATTGAAAATCGAGTATGAAAATTGACGGATATATTATTTTGAAATAATGGACTTGAGCTGTAATTTTCACTTTTTCTTTGGACTTTTTTTAATAAAAAAGCTAGATTTGTTTAATAAGTTAAAAATCCTAATAGAATTTTGATGTTGTATTAATAATTTTAGAATTCGGATTAATTAATTAGTTAAGTATTTGATATAATGATATTTGTACTAGAGTGTTGCAACGATAGCGTATAATAACAAAAAAACGTGAAAGATTATTTCGTTGATATTTATATTAGATGTTTAAGGTAATGTTTAAAGTATTAGGGGGCGTTTCGTTTACAAATTTTTTTTATGGGATTTGCATTCTGTTAAAGGATTTGCATTTGACAGGACTGTGAATCCAGTCCTGTGTTTGGTTGACAAAATCTGTCAAGATTTGTATTCCTAAAATTCTATTTGTTTTGTAATTCAATCAAATAATTTGGATTGTTTCTATAACAAATGACTGAATTACCCTTTAGTTATATTTTAAACAGTTTTTTTATTTAATTAATTAATTGACAAATAAATAATAACTGCTTAATTTACACTATTAATAATTAAAAATATAACTAAAATTTAAGTATAAACTACTTAAACTTAAAACAATTAATTCAAATAGTCTAAAACAGAGTTAGATCCGTGATAAGAAAAATAATGGCAAAAAATAATGGCAAAAACAAGATAGTGTACAATTGTTTCATGCAATATTTTAAAAATTAAGAATTGTATCTTCACCTTCCCACCAACATCACAAAAATATAAGATGCTTATATTACAATTGTTCAGAAGTATAAATATAATAATTTTTAAACTCTTGCGCCTTTCAAAATTTATTAAAGGTTCCAAAACACCAAACTTCATAAATATACCCATTTTTCTTGCAAATTCGCTTTTCATGTTCTTCTCCGATCCAAGTTTTAACTAGATGTACCAACTTACCATAATTCTACGTACATTAAAGACAATTGCTGCAAGTATTAAAAGAGTAAAATATAATGTCTAAACCTTAAAAAATATATTTCGAGAAGCAAATACCTTTATCAACTTCTTGTATTGTTTTCCAATCTTCTTCACAATCCAGTTTTATAAGTTTCTAACCATTAAGAATATAATCCAAAATCTAGGAGTATACACTTTTCACTAGTAACGGACGCACGTTGTAAATAGGAGGGTTGGAGGGAGGGGAGTTGCGAGCCGACACAGCTCGCGAGTTACTCGAGTCCGACTAGAAAAAATAACTGAAATCGACTTGTGGTGAACCGAGTCGAGCTCGATCTCGAGCTACTCGAGTAGGGTTTCGAGCCGAGTTTGAGCCTTGAAATACTCAGCTCGCCAGGCTAGCGAGCCTAATCGAGCTTGTACTAAATTACCATTTTACCCTTTTACATATACACCATTTACTTTTATACCCTTAGTAGTTAGCTGTTAAACTATTGTTTAAAAATGTGAAATTTGAATTCCGGAATGTATTTTAACATGTGTTGCTACAAAATTTTATTAAATTAGTTTTAGTTGAGTCGAGCTCGAGAGTGTCGATTACTTACTCAAGTCGAGCTCAAGCTTGAAAATTAAAGCTCGACCGAACTCGAATCAAGTTTCGAACCTCGAGCTTTAGAACCGAGTCGAGCTCGAGATTGGCACTATATCGACTCGGTTACATCCCTAGAGCCCCCATCCCATCTTCCCACACATGTTTTATGTGGCCCATATTAGAAATAAAGAAACCCTTTGCCTTTTCCAAAGTTTATGTAGTAACTATTGAGGTAAGTTACACAGTTAAAAAAACATAAACTATTGAGGTAAACAAGGTTTTATATGTCCTAGCGTATCGACGGGATAAAGTTACTATTAAGAAAATTTATTATTACTAGATGAGGTATAGTTTTTCAAGATAACTCAATCGATTTAGAGTCATGTAATATTAAAGTTATGTAGTATTATAAGAAAATAAGTGTTAAAATATTCGCCACTACAGTATGTAATCTTTTGGTTTTGAAACAAACTAATAAGAATGCGTCCAAATATACACGTTTAATATTTCATGTATTATATTTAAAATCTTACCTTTTGACATGCTACCTCTTAAAAGTGAGATTTAAAAATTTGCTATTTGAAAAATAGATTTTAATGTAAGATACATACAAAATAAAAAATGTATATTTATATATACATTTCTTTGTAATTAGCACAATTGTTTAATTTATAAAATCTTACCCTTTATGAAATAATTGGAAGTAATTTTTATTATAATAATAATGTTATTAGATCAAATATATAACCTATACAAATTAAAGGGTGAAAAGTAAAAATTTTATTAGGGGTAAAAATAAAAAATAAAATGAATAGTGATTTTATGTGGGTTGTAATTTTGGGAATTGATTATAAGGATAATTACACATAATAAAATAGTTTGTTTTAAATGTCCTTGATTATTTGATATAAGTTAGAAAATTTAAAATGATTATTTGATTAATTTATACTTTAGTTTAGACATTTAGGTTTCAACAATTTATTTTGATATAAGCCCTTAATTATTGTTAATGGCCCGAACCGTTTTGATCCGGATATAATGTGATTCTTACTCGTCTTTCCGTCTTTACGAATGATGCCACTCGTATAAATATTTCCTAGATCTACCACCATATAGTATAACCAATCAACTCGGAGCAAACTACCCAAATCTTCATCCAGTCGGGTCGGATTTGGGTATCTTTTTTACGGATATAATCCTCGTCAAAATATGGTGTTATTTTGCAGGTAGATCTTGGTTGTCTCGGATTAGGTGATAAAATATTAAATTAAATATTATTATTATAGCAGGTGAGATTTGAATACTTAATCAAGAATTACACTATTATGGAAAAATACAAGAAGCTGAAGGACAAATATGGAGACTTTCACTTCTGGGTTTTCACAATCCTCACCAATTTCACATGCACACGGTTTAGCGATATTCTTTTGTGTTCTCCTAAGTTAGCGTTTGTTGTTGATCAAACTTCAATAAATACGGTAAAGACAGACATTTTGTTGTCTTATGAATCGAGCTTGGAGGTCAAACTTTTCACCCAAATACTTTTGGATTACAAAATCCATTTTTGTTGTAGCCAATCTAATGAACCGGCTGATGTTAAATAATAAACGGATAAGTTGTGGTTAGGGGTGAAATGTCACTCGAATCTAGAGCTAGCTGGTGGTTCTCCCCGAAATGCTTTGAGGCACAACAGTTGATAGGACATCTAGGGGTAAAGCACTGTTTTGGTGCTGGCCGCGAGCAGTACCTAATCAAGGCAAACTCTGGAAACTATATATGACCTCAAAATAACATGGGTCAAGGTCGGCCAATGAGACAATGAGGATAAGCTAAAGCAAAAATTCAAAACGTAACTAGCAGATAAACAATTTTAATAACTAATCCCAAACAACCCTTGGAACTGATTAGTTGACCTTTAAAGACAATTTGATTATCATGATTAGTTATTCTAATATCCAAACACTCCAGACTTTTATTTACCAAAAAAACCCCAACAATCAGATAGTAGTTTTCAAAATGCAATGTCAAACACCCCGTTTTTTGTTGTGTTCCGGAGTTTGAGAAGAAAGGAAAGAAAAGTCATTCATAAATCTAAGCCCAACTTTAGAAGACTGTTTCATCCAAAGCAGGTTAACAAGAGACCATAAGACCAGTATTGCGAATAAATGGGAGGCAGGGTTACCTACAAGAGCTGAGCCATGGCTCAAACTAATAAGAGCCCAATGAGCGAAGCCTAGGGACAGGCTTTGGTGATTCGAGCCCGTGCCTCATTCTTTCAAAATTGGCCAGCCATGGGCTAAGCGTCATATAACCTCACACCATGTGGTAGTTTGAACAGAAGATAAAACCTCACACCATGTGGAGGTCAAGGTTGAAGGGTCAAATCCAACTTGGTGCAAACAATTCACAATGCCAGTCTCCTTAGGGAGAATTATAACAAACCAAGACTGCTTGGTGGTGGGCTTGGATTAGTGGTCCACCAAATGCGCAGCTGATACCATGGTTACCAAAAAAAAACCCTCATGATCTGCCGGCTAAAATATACACCTAGTGATAATAGAGGTGCAAATGAGATGAACAACTTGTTTCTCTTGTACACATAAGGTGAAAAATGAATGAACTGTAGTTATTAGCTCAAACAACAATTGAAGAAATTCAGGAAATTTACAGCAAAAATAAAACAAAACAAAAGGTAATGGTACTTCGTATAGAGAAGATAAATATTTTCTTTTCTTCATGAGATAATGAAAAAACAAAGATGTTCATTCATCTTTACAGTAAATGAGGTTAATTACCCTCTGATTATGATCAAAACCCACCCAAGACGCTGCCAGGAAAAGGACCCTGCCTAGTCATCATCCTTGAATTCTCTGGTGATAAAATAACATATATTCATGAGTTACAATGTTTCGGATTTAAGAGGAAATATTTGTTTGCATTTGAGGTGGCAATATTGGTGGGTCACGTAACGGGTCAAAACAAATTCTAATCAAGAAAAACTTGAGGATGGGTTGGGTTGATCAACAAACACTTTCTTACCTATTTTTTATAATTTTATATATAAAGAGGTGTCCAAAATAATGAATACAAAGACAATATTATTATAAATTAAGTCTAAATCTTTGGATAAAACCATCTAGAAGGTTGTATGAATCAAAACTAGACTTCTGGCAACTTTCAACTGCTTTGAAACGTTCAAATCCTTCCCATTTTAGCTAAATTTTACCATTTGAGATAAAATACAACCTATATCAACCCATTTATAAGTACTAGCATCATACCCGCGCAATGCTGCGGCGGCAAATAGTTTTTGGTTTACAATACGTCGCTTTCAAGAATGTAATGATATGTTATTCGCGCGATTCAATGTCACGAAAAAGTTTTCTACAACAACATATCCGTTTTTTTTCAAATTTTCTTTTATTTACATCTAACTATTTTATTAATTTTAAAAATAAATTCTAAAAGACAATAAAATAAGAAAAAAATATTTATATTGATGAAATAAAGAGAAGAGTTAATAAGATTTTAAAAATTATGTTGATGTGGGTGGATAATTGTGTTAGTATGAGAGAATATATTTTGAATAAAAAGTTAAAGTAAATTAGGAGAGAATAAAATAGTTAAAGATTGAGTGGATGAGATTAATTTAGATTAAATGAAGGGTCAAGATTTTATATTGATTGAATTTTAAGAAGTCTTAAAATTTAAGAGGAGAGAGAATGTTAAATGGTTTATATAGTAGTATAGAAAGTATAAATGGGTCAAAATTTCCCCTCTTTAGTTTGCATCATTCAGACAAGTACAAATTAATCTCAGGAGAGCAATACCTGCGGTCAAGGTACCGAGGTTGAATTCCACTACCTTGACATGTGGTGCAAGTCAAAGAACCAGCTCCATCACAATTTATGCATCTCGACACTTCTTTTTCACCGCCACCAAGCTCGACTGTTACATTACCACTTCCTGTGCAAAATCTGCATGATTCTGGAAACACACAATTTTGACATCCATCCATATTAGAATAACATATATGTGGACATAAATCCTGCATGTCCTTAGGAAGGTACCAGTTTTACAAGTATGGCACAAGCATTGGTATAACTACAAACCAAATGATTATTGGAGATTATAAGTTTTGTTTTATAATTATTATTTAGGAATTTTGTTTTACAATGTGATGAGAAATTGAGAATTACATACACGCAATCTTGTTTCATAGTGATACCATATTCAATTATATATATTATCAATCTTTCATGCAATGTGAACCTTAAAAAGAGAAACACCGGGTGAAGTTTATGTAGTATAGGGTTTGGCCCCAAACGGATTGCCAAGAGTAGAATGGCACAAAGATTTACTAATAGCTTGCTTCTTAGGGGATGCTTGGGATTGCTTACGAAAACTGTTTATCTGCTATTTTGTTTTTAGATAAGCAGTTTGGAAAAAGCAACATCAAACTGCTTATTAGAAACAACTTATTTCACTCAAATGATCTAGATACACAGTTTGGTTAAACAAAGACCCTCAAAACAACTAATTGTTGTATCAAAATGCAAATATGCAGATAAACAGTTCTAATAAGCAATTACAAACACCAAATTAGAAACAACTTACGTGCCCCGGTTCCACTGCAGGGGAAGCATGGCTGCGTGTTATCTCGTTTTGCCTGCAATAAATACATTTTCTTTTTGTTAAAATTGTATAAGCTATGCCGATTAGCTACATAATTCAATATCTGGTTCATACTTGGTTTTCGGTAGAATCTGTTTCACATATGGTTTCTACTAGTACGATGCTTTATGCGAACACAAAATCATGATATTGATGTCCTTGATATACCTAGTTACGTTTAAGGAAGATGTAGTATGCTACCCATATTCAAGAATCAAATGTTTCATCGAGTGAACAGAACACAATGTGTTAGAACATAGTGGCTGTATGGATGTGTGTTTTCCAAATGATTACTACGACTTGAAGAATCAAATTCAGATAATGAGTTACTTACAGCTAAGAATTGTTAGTTAAACTTATATTTATCTCAACTAGCCAAGTCCTAATTATTTTGACCCTAAATAAGTAGATAGTTAGAGAATCGTAATCATAACTATTTTATCCAAGCCCTAGTAACAGACTATTCAAATCACAATAAAAATTAAATGCAGATCCAAATACCTCCATATATTATCACTTAGTTCATGAGAAAGTAGTTGATAACTGTCAACAACTTTGGTCCCAGCTGACCTTGGACACATTTAAATCCTTTATGTACGAAGTTGTGCATGTCTGAACCTGACTATTGTTGTTCAAGATATTGGATTTATATGTACACTATATTAGCAATCTCAAAATCTCTTAATGAATAATGAGTTTGAAATAAGCAATCTCAAAATCTCTTAATGAATAATGAGTTTGAAATAAGCAATCTCAAAACTGCTTAATGAAACAGCTTATTTCACCCTAAACTAAGCATATAAGCTAACAGCTTTTCTTGGCCCAAACACTCAGAAGTGCTCTTTTGCTTTTGAAAAACACAACAAATTCTTGTCATTACTTAAATATATGGAAGTTGATCCTTACACAACATTTTTTAGCCTTACACAACAAGATATAAGCAATTAAAGCACACGGTAGTATGGTACAAGTTGAGGATACATAAAATTGTGTATATGGCCACTTTTGTTGTGCAAGGATCATCTCCCTAAATACGTAGGTTATTACCTACAACTTTGATATTCCATATACCTAACAATTGAAGCATAAAACTTCTAGTACATTTTGGTCAATTAGTCAAAGCAAACACAATTCTAGCTTATCAACATCACTCTTATAGATCAAAAACAAATTGGCACCATTTGGGAGCTAATCAACTTAGGAAATGATGAACAGCGCATCCAAGTGTAAGATAACAATGGAAGATACGGCAAACAGGCTAGAGAGAAGCTCAACTCAAACAACCATATGTTTTGAATGCCGTCAATTCACGTGTTCAATTTCATTCTTAATCTGTCAATTTTAGTTCTTAAACAGTATCTTTTATCTGAAGTAGCGTGTATAAACCCTATCAACAAATGAAACGAAAGAAAGAACAAAGTTAAAACTTAAAACAACATACAGCATTATCAATCTGCGATTCGTAGAAAATCGGTATGCCGAGTCCAACCGCAACGCTCACCACTCCAACAGCAACCGCCACCACCTGCCGCCGGCCCGCCACCAAGAACAACCAAACGAATTACTTGAAGAAAATTAAATGATATCGCGATAATCATTCCGTTTTTTTCTACAGAATCAAAAAATTGAAAAACGAACCGTGTTCTGATCGAGCTCGGCTTTGATGAGGTGAGGATAACGTTGATTTCTGGAGCATTTGAAGGAAATGGAGTGAGATTGAGAAGATGAAGACGTCGAAAGCTTGGAAGGAGGAGGAGGAGATAGGAATGTAGAGCGAAGGGAGGTAGCGGATGACATTTTTGGTGGTGTTGTGAGAGGTCGGTTCGTCTCAAGAAATCAACCATCACTGTAGAATCCTGTCGTCCGCCATTGACATTGGACGAGTTTGGATCATGTGGGGTCACTTCACTTTTCAACCAAAAGATAGCGTGGTTTTCATATTTATATTCTTACTTAAATCACCAAGACCATCGGCATATATTACCTATCAAATTCACTGCATCATTTCTCACATTCAATTCTCTCTGAACTATAAATTTACACATTAAACCCTATTTAACCCTAAATTAAATATTAACAAAAAAATATATATTAAATAATAGATAAGAGAGAAAGAGAGAAGAAGAAGAAAAAAAGAGAAACCCGCAACGGGTTCGTTAACTAGCCGGGCTCCCAACCCAAGCCTACCCCATCACCAACGATGGTGTTCCCATCGGGTTGGTAAGGAAACGGAAACCTGCCATCGGGTAGATGCCGATGCGGATGGTCTAACACTATAACACTTTGTTTTCGAAAGTTTTAAGAAAGTTAGGGGTAGGGAAAGAAAGTAAATGAAATGAAATGAAAGTAAAAAAAATAATTAAGTTGTGTTTTTAAGACTGAAGGAAATGGAGGGGAGCTCTTTCTCAACACCACATAGAAGTGAATAGAAGACAAATGGAGGGAAAGAAAATAGAAGAATTAGCTTGTGTTTTTTAGTTGAAAGGAAGTGAAAGTAAACAGAGGGATCTCCTTTCCATCTCGCCATCACGGTCATCTCACTTTTAGAAAGAAAGATTCAATAAACACTCCTTAAAGAATACTCAAGAATAAATAATTTTAATTGTTTTTAAGTTAAAATACACATTAAATTCCTTATTTTTAAAAAAAAAATAAGTATAAGATATATTTGAGCTTGTACATCATATTAATTTTTTAAATTAACGCATCATCTAAATGGTCATCAAATTCATCACCGGAAGTTTACATGACTAGTTGCTTTGCTAATAATATGCAAAATTAATTAAATAATTTATTTGTTTATATATATTCCTTTAATAAAAACCAAAATAATACTCGACCCTAAACAAGCTAAGCCTAAACGAGTAGAGCTTCATAATTTCATATAACTTAAACGATCCGATCTCGGATTAAACATCCATCCAAACAGATTTACTTATGAGAAATAAACCATGGCATGTCATCAGAAACTATAAAACCATTTATGGAAACAAAATGTTAACATAAATTTCCATGAAGAATCCAAATCTCTTGATCATTTGCTATCTTTGCATGCGCTAATACCAAATCAATTACATCATATATTCTCATACTAATTTAATTGAATTATCTATCACTACACAAATGACTAGTCTATATCTTTCTAAAGAAGTAGCCCCTATGTGTAAAAACAATTGGCAATCGCCTCAAAATATATGAAAAACAACCCGTATTCACCTCAATATAGTCGATTGATCGGTAGACTTGGGTGTGGCTTGTTCCACGTATACCTTCATCGCTTGTTCTATGGTGCATAACAAATTACTTATTGAAGATGTTTCACGGGTTTTGGACTATTCACAAATGTTGCACTCTTATCAAAACCTTGGAGTAAAAGAATTCGGATCGCTTCAACGCCCGTTTGAAATGTGAAATCCAGCTGCAAAACATACAGTGACGTTTAATTTAGGTAACAGGGGAAACTCCACCCGAGTCACATTAGTGACCTCGATGATAAACATGGGACTCACAAAACCCCTAGACCAGTGAATCAATAAAACATGACGAGTCCAGCACCCAACCGTCCACCCAATATTTAGTACGTGCCAAAAGGGGTAGGTTGGGGTTGGCTCGAGTTGCAAAACTCTATCATGTCCATTTTTATATACAATTAATGTGTTATTTATTATTCCGATGATAGTCTAAATCTTTGAATATAAAAATTAAGGATGTTGTATGCATAAAATAGACTTCAGGGCCTGAGGTAACTTTTGAACCGTTACTCTTTAGCTCTTTTTTATTCGGCCTGTTGAAATAGAAACTTAGATTGGTTCACCTCGTAAGTAAATGAGTCAAAATCCATACCTCTCTATTCAAGTATTATTTGACATACATACCTCCTCACTTTCTTGTTTGTTAAAACGACGAAGAACATAGCTAGCAGGTTCCATCTTGCCTGGAGGCCTCCCAATTCCTGCAGTGGTCAGCCAACTTATGACTACATAATATAATAGTGATATACAATATTTGGCAGGTATCAATAAAAGGCGGTCAACCTACCTATTCTTAAACGAGGGAAGTCACGGCTCCCTTTCAGGTGATTGATCACACTCTTCATCCTTCAAGAACATAAACATCAGCAGTAACATTACTGATTGAGAGAAATTTTTTATCCAAATAAGTGAAAATGAGTCAATTTGAGCCATATTCTATTACTGACGGGTGAAACTAATAAAATTACAAATTTATTTAAAAAATGGACAAACTATTTAAGTAATTCATAATAAAGTTCCGACCATTACTTTAGTAGTGGCTTTAGTAATCATATTTACTAAATTTATGTACGAAATGCTATATAATTGCTGTTGGATCAAGATAATCTATATTTTCAATACAATGTGTGATTTTTATCTGCTAGAACACAAACTTTTTCATAAAATTATTGAGCGAGTCTAACCATATAATAGGATAGTACATTAAGTAAAGCATACCTTGAATAAAGAGGAAAAGATTCACTGTTGGAAATTAATTTTAGTGGTTGTAACTTGTAAGATAATTAGCAAATCCTACATCAGTAGTTCAACTTCTTATAATAAAATTTACTTTACTTATTGCTACCCTCAAAAGTATTAGTTGCTTACCAAACTCTATATGAAAGAAGTATTATTCTATATTCTAAGCTATATCATTATTAAACTTAAAGCTCATGTCAAGCACTAAAATATTCAAATATATATTCAAGAAAAGGAATAGTATTAGCTTTATCAATTTGTTGCATCACCAGAAACTACTCAGGGTCAAATAGGGCCTCCATTTTAGCAACTAATTAAACTTACGTTTGAAACAATCAGACAATTCGATTTGTAATTTGAATTCAAGAACTTCAAAGACCAAAAATCATGACCTGCTCATGATGTTTAATATAAATTCAACACAGCTAATCAGCTATAACAAGAAAGTAACAGCGGTATATCAGTTACCCGTTGTGTCCCCCATGTCCCCCTTTTGGCAATAGCCTCAACTTTCCAAAAGGCAAATCTAAGTCATCATAAATCTGCAAGTCACCGCATCACGAATTCATATTTCAAAGTAGTTATAAACACAACACTAAAAAACTAAAATCAATAAATAAACTAGACTTTACCACAAGTACTTGCTTTGGTGGAACCTTATAAAAAGAAACAATTGCTCCAACCTTTAAAAAGAAATCAAGAAGTCAATAGACTATACTTACAAAAAAAGAAAAGAAAATAAAGCAGGAACAACTGGAGCATCAGACGAGCTTACTTACAGACTCACCGCTAGCATTCATGAATGTTTGTGGCTTAGCAAGCATCAAAGGAATGTTTCCAATACATCCTAAACAGAAAGAGAAACAAAATCCATTAAATATCTGGAATCAAAACCAGAAATCTCTAAGGATTTCACATCAACATTGATTTAACTGTTTTATCATCTATGCATTGTTAGCGTAAGTTCTTCGCATAAAAAATTAAACCCAAACCAAAAATCCACACAGCTTTCACATCAAGTAGATACCTCAATGCAATAAGAAAGTATACTCTTTTGTGTTCATTAGTGTGAATTACTCTAATCATTATAACTAACTTCTAATTTCAGAAAAGTGGATACCTGATATTTAGTTCTGAAATTGCATATATGTGAAATATTTATAATGTAAAGAGTGACTTTGAGCCAGAATTTGACTAAGACTTTAAAGAAATAAGTTGAGAGCAATAATGAATATAATCACAAACCTTTCCCAAAGAAAGCTTTAAAGGAAACACTGCTTAGGCAGATACCCTCAGCTTCAGCTATTGCATCTACCATCTCAAAACCCACCTGCAAGTACCATTGGCATGCTTATACAGTTATACTTTCATAACATATCAATAACACCATTTTCATTGCTAATTAGCATGAATGATCATCTTGGATCAAGATGAAGGGTCAGTGGTAACTAAGATAGTGTTTGGATGCTTATCTGCGTTAAGAAACACAATGAGCAAACAAGCAATCCCAAACACCCTGCAAAAATTTCAATCAAATTCACAAAGTAACCAAAATAAAGCGAGTATACAAACATTGTGCCTTGTGCGGTTATACGATTTTCCAGGGTTTCCAAGACCTACAATCAGCCACGGATGTTGCTTCGGCGGCTTGACGATATTCTCCTTAATAGTTTTCGGTTCTCCGGCAGACTCAATTCCGGCGGAGGACGAACCGGAATAAAGTGCCGCCGCTGCGGATGATGACGAAGAGGCTGATGAATACATTGAAACGCTCCTTTTCCAATAAGATTGAATCTGGGTTTCGTGAGATGAAGAAAATGAAGAAAAGAGAAATTGGCGACAGCGATTAAAGTTAATTAGGGTGGAAGTAGATGATGATAATGACGTTGATGATAGTATTCCGGTGGCGAGATTCATGGTGGGTCGCAGCACTTACAGCGCTGCTTCGGAAAAATTGGGGCCGTCAGCCCGCGAAGGTGGGTGGAAAACAGGAATAGGGTAACCAACGTCTAGCGCATAGACCGAATTTCATGAATAGAATTGGTACCGGTATATGTATTTTGATTTGGTTTTCGACACTAAGAATCTAATAAATTTGGATTTAATATTTTTAGTTTTGGTATCGGTTTGGTTTGAGTAAATATTAACTTTAAATTTCTCAAATCGAACCGCTTCAGTTCTTGTATTTTGATTCGGTATTCGATATCAAAAATTCAAAAAAATTGATTTCGATATTTCTGGTATCGATACCCAGCTCATCCATAGAGGAAACTACTGCTACACGGCCACCTAAGGATTACAGGCAGCATAGGCAAATTTTTTTTATTTTGAATTTTTTTTGAAAAGCAAAATACATAATAAAAAAGGATTTATTTAGATTATTGTTCAAAAAGGTTGACTACCGGTGATCCGACGAGACCCGTACAGAACCCTTACCCGAGGAGACCAATGCGAGGAGACATTTTAAAGCTCACTCAGCAGTTGTGGCTAGCTAAGTCTCCATGGATTCGAACATGGGACCTTCTAGTAGAGAGGGAAACTTCTTGAGTCTTTTGTCTTGGAAACTATTTATCTTCTAATCAAAAGTTGCTCCACCCAATTACCAACTAGGCTACGCACCATAGGCGTATTTATATAGATTATAATACTTTAAACATATTGATAAAAAAATAGATAGTAAATTAACAAGGGTATAAAAGTCATAATTAATATGCATTATAAATTAGCATTATTCATAAGTCACCTTTCAAGAAAACATACTTCTACTTATCTTTTTTATTCTGTCAATTTTCTTTTGTTGAGTTGTGAAAATTTGTTTTTAGTTTTTTTAGAAAATTTATTAAAAGAACTGCAGTTTTTATTTTTAGTTTTCTGTTAAAAATTTAGAAAACATGATTAGTTAAAATTGATGAAAATTTTCTTTTCTATTTTAAAAGATTGAAAAATGGGATCATAGGTTTTTTTCTCTAATTGTAGTTGAAACATTAAAAAAGTGAAATTTATAAATTATAATTTATCTTTTCGAATTTCTTAGAAAACTTCTAGAAAATAGGGGACTGCTCTGAAACAAACATAAAAAATGTAAAAAAAATTCAAGAAAACTAAATAGTTTTCAACTATTAAATGCACCATAAGGGTAATATCTGAAATTTCGAATTAAATATCTAGGCGTATTAAGTGAGGAAGTATTATTATTACTATCTCAATAGTGTGTGTATATGTATTAGAAGTAAGTTTTGTGGCAAAATTGTGTATAAAGGTAACTTGAAGGACTGAAAATGAAAAGTTGTGTATAAAAATCTCATTTCGACTCAATTGAGTAATTTTGCCCAGCCCCAAATCGTTAGAGAGAAAGAGAGCTTGAGGTGAAGATCAAGGATTGGAGCAAGAAATCAAGAATAATTTGGTGGTTGAGGTGGTTTGGGTTTTATAATGTGTTTTTAACAATTTTCTAGCATTTAAGCTTGATTTTGGAGCAAGAAAGAGCAAGCTCAAGTGGTTGGTGATTAAGAAAGTTTAATCTATTATTTATGTTTGATTATAGCAATAAATGAAGTATTTGGTGATTATTTGTTGTTTTGTGTTTAAAACTTTTGCAAATGGTCAAATGGGTCAATTTTGGGGTGATTGTTATAGTTAGGGCTTGTATGATCAAGGACATGTTATATGGTGACGTTAGGTATGTTTGGTAGTGTTTTTGAGTCCTTGGTATGCTGTAAATAAGTGTTGGTTTCAAAAGGATTAAGTTTTGGCCGATTATGTATTGAAATCAAGCAACAGTTTATGTTCACGCGAGGTTCGCAACCCATCACGGCGCGAACTCGGTGTTTCTGCGTAGGATGTTTTCCGGAGTTTTGTAGCCGGCTCGAGGAGTGTGCTTCGCGGCGCGAAGCCTTTTAATCAACCCAAAAACATTATTTTGACCCCATTTGACCTTGTATTTGATTGGAGATTGATTGTTATGATAGTAGGGAGATATGGAGTCTTTAAGACCCGAAAATGTGTTTAATCATTGTATTGAGTCTATACTTTTAAGGAGTATTGATAACTAAATGCAACTCACATAAAGAAGATAACAAAAATAAAATCCAGATGAAGAAGATAACCAAAAATGCAACTCAAATGAAGAAGAGAATCGAAATGCAAACCGGATGAATGTGATAACCAAAATGCAACCCAAATGAAAATGATAACCAAAATGCAACCCAGATAAAGAAGATAACCAAAATGTAAATAACCAAAATGTAACGCAGATGAAATTAGCTCCACATGCACTCTTCGATAACTAAATATCAAAACCCTGAAATTAATTCTCCATGTCATGCCCCGTTTTCTCTCGTCATGGTGCATGGGATGAGAAGGAATCCAAGAAACCCCCATGAATTAGTTCACCATGCTTTTTTTTCTTGATGGCTCCTCTACGTGGAACATCAAATAAGAACCAAAAAGTTCTTATTTCTTCCATGCCATGCAATTGCCTACATCTCGGAACAGAGTACGAACCAAATTCGAACGAAGGGTGGTATTCGAGGGTTACTTGGCCGGCGGGGTGTGCTTGAAGACAAAATTGACGATAGGAGATTTTCAAACTTGGGTGGCAGTCGACGATTGCTCACTTCGGTGGTTGACGGTTTTTCTTGGCCGGTTATAGGGAAGAAGGTCGACGATGGGAGAGAACCCATGTAGTGACCGTGGGTTTTCTTTAATTTGGAAAAGGAAATGGATTTATGGGAGAAGAGAGACACTTTCTCAACCAAGAATTTTCTTTTGAGTTTCTAAAATACCCCTGAACATATCTTATATGCTAATAAATTATTAGTTTAACATATATATTTATTCTTTTAATCACAGCCCTTATCATCAAATCTAAAGGTCAAAATTGTTTTATAGGTTTTATGTTGATTATATATATATATATATATATATATATATATATATATATATATATATATATATATATATACCCACTCCTGGGCAAAAGCATGCTAAGGGCGCTGCTTACTCCTTCAATAGCAGATTCAATAGCAAAGAAAAGAAGCAAGCCCGCTACCACGAAGACTAATCAGACGGAAGATGACCCTATATAGGGATGAGATCAAATAAAAAGAAAATTAAAGTAAAAAGTGTAAAAAAGATGATTATTTGATCATTTTTCGATATATATATCTACTGATAATCGTTAGTTCATCATCTTTATTGATTAAAACTAGTTCTTCATCAATTTCTTTTTGATTTCAAATACCGATTTTGAAAACAAAATTTTGGAATAATTTGTTGATGAACAAAATGCTTTCATCTAAAAAGTGATAAATATGTTGAATTCATCAAAAAGAAATTGATGAAGAACTAGTTTTAATCAATAAAGATGATGAACTAACGATTATCAGTTGATATATATACTGAAAAATAATCAAATAATCATCCCTTTTACCCTTTTTACTTTAATTTTCTTTTTACTTGATTTCTACCCTATATATATATATATATATATATATATATATATATATATATTCAAACGAAAACTGTTTTTTGTGCAATAACCAATATTGGTCTTTGATTAAAATAAATAAATGACTAATAATTGTAAGGGCTCATGATGAATCATTAATGCACTCATTAATAAGTTATTAATAACGCATTAACGAAGAGTATTATGGGAATATTAAGTCTCGATCATTAGTGAAGGTCCCCTCGAATACAATTTACGGTTGGGTAAATATATGAATGACAAAAATACCCATATTAATACGTGATTAATGATGTTACAAATAGTTCTTTTAGTTCTCGCACGGAAAACAATTCTCGATTGAACTTTTCCTTATATATATAATAATTTCTTTATATTTCTTTACTCTTTGTTATTCTCATTCCTCTCTATTTAACCAAACGTTTCCTTAGTTTCACGTCGTTTAATCAAGAATGAGAATTGTATAAAACAAGACCGATGTCATAAATCAATAGTATAGAACCAATATCTAGATTAAAAAACACAAACACACATACAAACAAATATGGAAAATAACATTCACTCATGAATGAAAGTTTTGATTGAAAGTAGTTGAAGAAATATATCAAAAGCTTCTATATTTTATTTGATGGTGAGGTAGGTGAGATGGGTAAAAAACATCTATAGCCTTCAAAATATCATGAGAATGTTAATTCCAAAATTCCCCTAAAATTTCATTATAAATATCCTACTTGTTTGTAAATTGATAGATTATAGCAAAACAAATTTATAAAATAGTAACTAAGTTTGAAAATAATTTTATTAAGACTACTTACCTCTTTATTTTACGTTGTAAAATAACGTATAAATAACTTTAAAAGAATATTTTCAAACGTAATTAATATTCTATAAAATAATGTGTTTGCAGGAGTTTTCATATACTCTGCCGATTATAAGACAAAAGTGAAAAGTGAAGATTATTGGTTTTCTGAACTTTTTTTTAGCCCAATGGGCCAATGGCATAAGACTAGCGGGTTGATAAAGCGAATGGTATACTCTCTATCTTCACCAATCAAGTCTAAGTACCTTGGGCCAATGTTATTAATTGGGCCAGCACCTCTTAGGCCTTCTCTATTTATCGGATAAATAAATAAATATATATATAGTATTTTACCCGCGCGACGCGCGATGCTGCAGGGTAAAATAGTTTTATTTTTCGACTTGTCAATTCAACATGTTATTTGTGATGTTGCCGGAGAATATGGCGGTTGTGATCTCCGTACAAATATCAAGTTAACGCAATACTTACATTTAAATGACAACATTCTATTTTTGTATGAACGAATTTATACCATCTTTTACGATCATATTACATGGTAGAATATAAAGCTTATTGAAAACAGTAAGTAAATGTGACAATTATTTAGATCATGCTAAATACATATGTACTTCACTCATCACGCAACACTTCTTTGTAGATAGCTATAAAGTATATATAGGCAAAGTATTTTGGTCTGTTTTCTGTCATTAAATTCAGGACAGTTTTTTGTAATTAATTTTTTGACAGTTTTAAAGTGTTTAAGATTATTGCTGGAACATATTGTAAATGTTATTTGACTTGTACTATTTTAAAAGTGTTAAGATTGTTGTTGGAAGTTATTGTAAATAATGTTATATTACTTGTACTACTTAACTTAAAAAATTATCTTAAAAAAAGAGCTAAATGTAATTAAATTCTAATAATTTTAAATGCTGGAAGTTATTGTAAAGTATTAATTATATATTTAAATTGTCTTAAATGCTGGAAGTTATTGTAAAATATTAATTATGTATTTAAATTTTGAAGATCATTGCTGGAACATATTATAAATAATGCTATTTGAGCTGTACTATTTTAAAAGTTTTAAGATTGTTGCTGGAAGTTATTGTAAAGCATGTTATATTATTTGTACTACTTAATTTAAAAATTGTCTTAAAAAAGAGCTAAATGATTTATAGAGTAGTAAAGATATAGGGGAGGGTTCAAACGAAAACCGTTTTTCGTATGAGAATTGCGATAATCAAATCTTAGCGCTTGATTAAACTTAATCAATAGCTAAGATTTTTTGGCGGCTCATTAATGCTTCATTAATGACTCATTAATGAGGGCTATTTCGTGAAAATCAAGCATCCCAAATTAATGACGGCTCATCCGGACGCAATTCACAGTTAGGTAAATATATAAATTACCAACATACCTCTAATAATGAGTCATTAATGACGTTAAAAACAGTTCTCGCAGTTCTCGTACGAAAAACAGTTCTCGTTTGAACTTTTGCCTATACATATACATATACATACATATATATATATATATATATATATATATGATTCAAAATTCTCATCGAATAATCACAGCATTTTCTAATTGTTTCTCATTGTTTTATATAATTAGAACTAACAAAAGTAAATAGTGATATACATAATTAATATATCTTAACATGTCTCTTTTTAACAATAAAAACAACATAATTTTACAAATTTGCTAACTTAACAAAAAAAAAAGTTTCAACAAACAATAAACTGTTTAAAGCCGTATTTTGTCTAAAATATTTGTTTATTACAGACAACTATCTTAAACTTCTTTAAAATTTATCAAACGTTACACATTTTACTATTAAATAATGTATTTATATCTAAATTTCAAACTCTTACTATTATATGTATACAACTTGTTATAAAAGGTAATTTCCGACAACGATTTTATGTTAGTGTTAATATCATCACCACAATATTCTTTTCGAAATGAACTTATTATTACTATCATCCATACACAAACCTGTGAAACCCAACGATTATATCTAAACAACTATCTTTTTTTAGAAACACCCAACTATTCCAAGATAGTTTTCTAGGCATAATTGTTACTACCATAAGTTTATATTTCACTAATTTTCTTTCATTGCCTTCCCCATTGATTTTGACGATTGTCATAATCACACGAGTAAGAGAATAAATAAAAAGATATATCGCATCTTAAAACAAAAATCAAAATCACGGCGGCTTGTATAATAATTTCATGCCAATTTAAATGCTAGCTAGCTAGTATTAGTGTGCACTTGGAATATGCATGCATGGTTAGATGATTTGGCTTAAGAGGGAGTAGATCACATGATGATGATGATCGTGTAGGTTTGTGAGTACGATTTGATGTCTCATGAAATAAAACAAAGAAAATAAAAGCATGTTTCAAATATATGACATTAATTGACTTTTTGAGTTGACTATTAAAGTATAGTAACATTGGGGATGACAAGTGACTTAAATGCAAGAGTGCACCACACCCTAGGAATAGCCTATACGTATTTTTGGATGGAACATTTTTTGATTTGAATGTGTCACTTTCACTTAATTTATGCAGAGGCCATCTTAATATTTTGAAAATGATATATTTTTTTACTTTACAAGATAACATGTGATGAAGTTCACTAATTTACTTTCTTCGTATTTTTATTGATTTTAACACTTTGTGTTGATCTTGTGAATAATAGAATAAGTAAGACGATATATCATCTATCTAATCTTTTATGTATCATTTCAATTTTATCAAATGTCTACTTTAGAAAAAAAAACTATATCAAAACTATGTTGTTTTATAAACTACTAAAGATAAAATGAAAAAAAAGAATTATTATCTCCTAATTTATTCAATAACTCTATCAAAACTATGGTTATAAATTATTTTCATAATCTCCAATATTATTAAGTACTAAAATCACAAATTGGTATCGCTAGATCAAAGGTTTTTTTGATTATTTTTCATGTGAACATCTTTCTCTATTCCTCTACGAATGCCTTCCCCACTTCTGTAATATCGACATCTTCTTTCTCCATTCCTCTACAACTCTACTCTTGCCGACCCCTTCTTACTACCCATTATAGATCTGAGGAATAGCTCAGATTAGGTTTTTTTTATGAAAGATTACTAACTGATGGAGGAAATAAATGGTCTCGCTTCAATTGCCAATGATGTATCCAGATCTCTTTCAATCGCCGATGACTTGTAAGTTGATTTCTGCTTTTTATTCAATATCAAGGCTTCCTAGGGATGACAACAAATAATGAAACTGACGGGAAAAACCGAAAACCAACATGACCGGGGCAGGGACGAGGATAACCCCGATTGTTTTAAATTGGGACATGGATGGGTTTGATGATACCCGCCCCGATTACTCGATACCCGGCTCCGAATACCCAACACCCGATTATAATTTAATATTAATTATACATATATATATATTAATATACATAAAATTAATTTTAAACAAAAAATATACAAATTTTTATACAATTTCACATAACCTAATTTTAATCGTTATTTTTATTTGAATTGTTTGGTTTTGATAATTTTGATGCATTTATATTATTTAAGACTTTTACTTTCGGTCCATATATGTTTGTATTCCATAATGTTGTATAATTTAGTATAATCGTGTAACATCCTTGATTTGGGCCTAATTGTAATTAGTACGTGAGTGTACGTGATTAGTATAATAGACGAGTAATTGTTGTATGTATTTGTAAGAATTTGTGAAATTAAATGAATTGATGATTGTGTTATGTGTGTTAATTATATGTAAGTATGTATATGTATATATTAAATATATATATATATATATCTATATCTATACTACTATATAAAATATTTAACACTCTCTCTCCTCCTTAATTTTAAGACTTCTTAAAATTCAATCAAAACAACATCTTGACCTTTCATTCAATTTAACTTAATCTCATTCACTCAATCTTTAACCATTCCAATCTCTCTCCTAATTTATTTAACTTTTTATTCAATTAAAATATACTCTTACAGAAACATAATTATACACCCATAACAACATAATTTCTAATATCTTATTAACTTCTCTATCCTTATTTCACAAATATGATTTTTTCCCCTTATTTTAATGTCTTTTAGATTTTATTTTTAAAATTAATAAAATAGTTTATGCAAATAAAGGAAAAATTGAAAAAAAATGGGACATGTTGCTAAAGAATTTTTTTAGTGACATTGAATTTTACGAATAACATATCATTTTTGAAAGCGACATATTATAAAACAAAAATATTCGACTCCGCAGCATTGCGCGGGTACGATGCTAGTATATATATATATATATATGTACTAGTTGCATGGATTAGAAAAGAAAAGAAGAAAGAAAAGAAAAGAAAAAGAAAAAAAGAGAAAGAAAGAAGATAATGGTCCAGAGGCGGTTTGCCTCTGGATAAGAATTGTATAGATAAGTATGGATGTGGTTTGACTAGGATTAGTCAAAGTTGGTAAAGGCAATTACACACAAAACACACACTTTCTCTCTCGGGAGATTCTTGAAAGATAGAAGTTGGTAGATTTGTTGTCTTTGAGTTAAGCAAAGGTAAGAATGATGTTTCTTATGAAGTTTAAATATGATTTGAGATAGTTATTAGTTGTGTAGAGGCTGGAAGTTGGTGTTGGAGTGAAGAACTCTATGGTTGAACATGGGAAGCTTACTTTGCAAGTGGGTTTTCCATGTTTGATGATTATAATTGGAGTTCATGAGTTCTTGATGATTGTCTAGATGTTTTATGATGTTTAAATGTGTTTTTCAAGTTAAAAAGACGTGTTTATGAATCTGGAAATAAGTTGGTTTAAAGCATAAGTCGGATGGGTGATGAACAAAGAAGAAGATGAAGTGCAGGTTGACGCGACACGTCGAAGGAAGGGACGCGGCGCGTCCCGCGTATGTCGTGCGACCTTCACTTTCCATCCGACCTTTTGTTGATCCGACTTTCATGATCCGACAGTCGCATGGGTCGTCCGACTTTCGCATGAGTGATCCGATTTCTAGTTGATCCGAAAGTCGCATAAAAGAAGTGCGACGCGACGCGTCCGGCCCTTGGACACGACGCGTCGGGTGAAAAGCAAAAATGTCCAATTTTTGAAAGCTAAGCAAATCTGAGGCACATGTTGTGCTATAAATTGTAAGATGCTTTTAGGGTGTTTATGAGCCTTAGTTGGCTCTTGTGAGTGCTCTAGTAATAGGGCTTAATGTATGCAAACGCTTAACGCGATTGCCGATGTGTTAGGTAAACGTGTCAGCTAAACCAGCATTGAGTAAACGAACGTTGTAAGCAGAACAGGTGAGTGCCCACTTTCATGAGACTCAGTAAAGTAAGTCTTGCATGCTAAGATGACTGTGTGAATGTATGAATGTGTATGTATGTATGTCTAACCTGTCTATGCAGGTATGCTTAAGAAGATGAGTGTAAGTTTCTGACTGATGTTATGATTACTTGTAAGTTGAATAATAGGTGCATGCCAGCGGGTCCAGAATGGAACCGCTTAGTTAATATCTGATAATGTGCATGAATGACGGACTGTATGATGATTGCATGTGAAAGTATGAATGAATGATTGAATGATGGATCCTTATGGGATCCTATGTACGATATATGACTATATGATGATGATGATGGATCCCTGTGGGATCGAATGTATGTATATGTGTATGTGAGCTGTCTGCAGACTATCTGACGCATGGTTAAGGTCAGCCGGTTAGCTGGATCCTAACATGACTTCGGTCATTTCTGGATTTAATGGTGATTCGGGGTGCATCCCGGATCGAGGTTCTGCAGAACCGCTGTGCCTTAACGTGAGACTATAATCAGCCAGGATCTGGCCGTGATTACTAGGGAACCTTGGGTTCCGTAAACGATGCTCGGTGGACTGCTTTATGTTCCCCCACCAGCGCGGATGGTTGTGATTGATTCCCCGGTCTGAGTTGTTGAGCAGGACAGACTCCCTTGCAAGACATAACTCTTACTGATCTTGTCATCACACCGCTATGTGTTAACCTAGCAATGTGTGCTTATGTACGATATGAAATGTATGATGTGTCTGCTGCATGACTAACTGTATTGATGCTTATGCTAAGTATGTACTCACTAGCTAGTGTAGCTAATGGTGCTATGATTTCCCTTTTCAGGTAAAGACTAGATGACCTGGTGAGGCGGGTGACTTTTTGATGTAAATGCCCCTTTTGGGTTGGAACACTTTATATTTGTATGCTGTAATGTAATCTGAAATTATGGTCGGTTCCTGTATGTTAGGTAACACCAATGAATGTTTTGAAAACAAAGATGATATGATTAACCGTTTGTTAATATTAAAAGAAAAATTTCCGCTACTAAACCTGAGTTATCACTAAAGTGCTGTTTTCAGAAGCGGTGTTACAAATCGTTTTCTAAAACTCGTGGTAAAATCTTAACGGTAACAATCTCTGTGGTGAAAAATCACAGTTTTACTTTAACGAGTATCTCCGCGGTGAAAATTACTCATTTAATCACATATTTATATTAAACGGGGATACCCGTTTCCCTACGATTTTCCCCGGTTACCCGACAGGGATCCCCGTTTAAATCCCCACGGGTTTTTAAGAGGGGACGGTGACGGTTTTCTTAAACGGGGATGGGGGGACCAATCCCTGCGCCGAACCTACCCAGTAGCCATTTCTAAGGCTTCCTATTCAAATAATCAATATTGTGAATGGATAACTCATAACTCAACCTAAGTTGCAAACGTTATGCTTCAAATAAATGCTATAATTGTTTTTGTAATATTATTGGGTTCGTGAAATTGTTTATAGTATATCAATTTTTACAGCTTCTAGTTGGTAAAGGTAATTCATGTATTCTTGTTCATTTCTTACAAGTCATTATTTTCTTTGAATTTTAGTCCAATTGCTTCCATCTTCTTCATTGATGTGTTTCTCTAGTTTGTGTATGTTCGGATTTTGTCTTTTTTTTTTCTTGAATATTTAGTTCAATTGCTTCCATCCTTTTCATTGATGAGTTTTTTCCTATTTGTGTGGAGTTTCTTTATTTTAGAGTTTTAAAAAATAGTGCAAAACTGGTGTTTAATGAAATGCGTAAGTTGGTTTGTGTATTGTAAGCATGAATCATTTCCTGATTTTTTGTATTTATGTTGTATTTGAAGGTTTGTTGTGTTTTTTTCTTGATCACATATGCAACTTAGCAACTGTGTGTATAATCAACTATAGACGTGTCATCTTAGCATTTGTCTTCAACTCAGTTTTCCAACTTCTAAATATTTAGGGGCCAGATCAGATCATATCTCTGGATAATCTGTTTCATACCATAGCAAAAGAGCATTCTCTCATTTCGTTGTAGGATGTTGTTACTTTGGTCTTCTGCTTCATCATGTCAATCTTTATTTGCTAAATGCTCTGCTACATCACTAATTACAAATGAATTCATCAGGAAAGCATGTGGCTTGAAGCTAACAAAACTTTAGTAAAACAAGTCATTAAACTAAATTGAATAAATTTATATGTCATTGGAGCTACAAGAATTTTAAGCAGGAAACAAATCAGGATCATCATGAGCAGGTGGTGAAAATGGTAATTAAATTAGACAACACCCTTAGCAACGCCCTCACACTGTCACACATGAAGGCTTCTTCCAGTTTCTACACTACAACTATTTTTCACTAATGCCCAGTTGTATGTTGTCTTATCAAGAGTTAGAAGTAAAGAATAATTAAAATTTATTAATTGTAGATAAGGATGACAGACTTAATAATAAAACATCCAATGTTGAATAGAAAGACTTATTTGAAAATTTATGTTTTGTAACTATCTCTTTGATATTATGAATCAATATTCTTTTGTTACTTAATGTACTTATTTATTCATCATTTTCAGTAAGATTTTTTTAAAATTATCATTTTATAATTCTTTAAATCAACTCCTATAATACAAGAGTCTCTAAACTAGTAAATAATAAATAAATAAGGGATTCTCTCTCTTTATATATATATATATATATATATTCTTTTTTTTCTCTGTGATATAGAAGAACTCTTTTAAAATAAGCTTTTACATTTCCTTCAAACTTTGTTTTTTCAGTTTTTGCATATCCTTTTATTTTATTTATGTGGTAATGGAGTCAAGAAAAATCGCATCATATATCTATAGCCGATGATGATTAAAATTATCTTGTGAAATGTGAGTATCCTCACAAAGACGATGCATAATTTTTTTTTCGAAAAGTAAAATTTTATTGAAATATTGAAAATATTATACATTTTTTCGATTTTCAGGACGCAGAAAATCAGACAAAACACAACTTACTGTTTTGCTACATAAAAGAAATCGAAACTTAAAGAGCATTCCACGATGCGTAATTACATTAGGAAATTACAACTTTGTATTTGTTTTTTTGTTTTTTTAATAGTTGAACACAAACTCTTTTAATTTAATTTACACGTATTCTTCACAACTTGGGACTAAAACTCATAACTTTAAAGTTTGAAAGTACCTTTTTCAAACTCATATACCGTTAGGCCAAAGACATTATTTTAGTTTTAAAAAATTTAATTTCTTCATATTAAATGTTTTTATTTCATCCTTTTACTCACTAATTAATTATAAGTATCATCAACTAGTTTTTTCTTGATATCTTCTCTTCAATTTTCATACTTATCTTGATATGGCGAGTAAAAAGAAAGATTTAATAAAAGATATAACGATCTCTCGTTTATTTAATGTTATTTATAGAGGTATTATCAAAATGACATAGCTTTGAAATGTTTTACATTTGAGCTGTGTGTACGTGTTTATATGTACTAGCAATCTAGCATTGTACCCGCGTTATAACATGTTGCTTTTAAGAATGTAATGATATGTTATTCGCGCGATTCAATGTCACGAAAAAGTTTTCTACAGCCAAATGTCTGTTTTTTTTAATTTTTCTTTTATTTGCATGCATCAACTATTTTATTAACTTTAAAAATAAATTTTAAAAAATATTAAAATAATAAAAAAGATTTATATTTATGAAATAAGAAAAAAAGAAGTTAATAAGTTTTTAAAATTATATTGATGTAGATGAATAATTATGTTTGTGTGAGAGAGTATATTAATGTGGAAGAGTATATTTTAAATAAATAAAAAGTTAAAATAAATTAAGAAAGAAAATAAAGTGGTTAAATATTGGATGAATGAGATTAATTTAAATAAAACAAAAGACCAAAATTTTTTCTTAATTAAATTTTAAAAACTATTAAAATTAAATTAAAGAAAATATTAAATAATTTATATAATAATATAATATAATATATATAGAGAGAGAGAGAACAAAGTCTATATATGCGGATTTCTAGTTGTAGTATTAGATAGAGAAAGGAATAGGAAAGGTCTTGTCACAAGACAACACACATTCATTCACAACCACTCAGAATATTATGCAAGTACACCGTACCAAAAAACCCCAAATATTTTTGTGAAAAGACTTTCTTGGTTTTTTTGTTTTTTAATTCTTTTTATCATAATGCAATTTAAATTAAACTTTAGCCTATAAATTTTATATATATATAAAATAATACCTTTTTTATAAAATTGTACCTCATTGTTATTGCACGAGAAAATTAAATAATAACTATGTGAGAGTATAAGTATTAAATTTATTAAATCAAATTAAAATATAATAAACTTTTTCTTAGTTACCATTATATATAACTAACTTTAAACTTTTATAAATAATACAATTAACTTTTATAATCTTCTCATTGTATGGAAACAACTTTTTTATATGTCTGTTGTTTGGTTACCATTGTATACAATAAATTTTTGTCATAACTTCCATACTATACAACAAGTTACATACAATGTAAAAATTATGAAAGTTGGTTGTATTGGTTTTAAGAAAATAGAATTGATTGTATATAACGATAACTAAGACAAAATTCATTGTGTTTTAATGCAATTTCCCTTTTTTTTGTTAAACTTAGGAATAGACAATTTTTACGTACAATTCAGCTTGACATAAAGAAAATTTTAAAATATCTTCAACTCTATACTATATTATAAAATATTTACTCGTTTTTACTTAAACATTTAAATTTTAAATATCTTAAAGTTATCAAACTACCCTTCATACCTCTCCATATCTAATGTAATTTTTTCCTTTCTAGCAGTAAAAAATTACAATAAAAGGAACTTATTATTTCCGGCCATAGTAGTGTAACAAATTAATTTTTCTTAAACGAAAGTCAATATTTTCACTTGTATGCAGATACATAATTAACAAAGTCAAGGCTATATTTTTCATAGTTTAAATTGCATATAAATACATGTTAATAGCAAAATTAATTCAAACTACAATCTTATGTATGAAAGCTGTGAAGAATAAGAAAACTTTTAATTGTTTTTAACATTTATTTTTCACGAGTTTTTTGTATACAATCTTATGTATAGACCAACATATTCTTCTCATATAAAGTAAAAATAAAGATATTACATTTTCTTTCACTATAGAATTCTTGAGTGATAATTATCGTAAGATTTGTGAGGATTCATAAATTCTATAAGAAAAAAGCAACAATAGTGAAGATAAATTTACGGTAAATCCTGTAAAAAGCACACCCTAATGTTTGAATAAGCAATATCAAACGAAAAGTATTAAATAGATTAGTAACTATTAGATATTATATATCTTTAATAACACAAAATTTCATAATAACTCTTAAAAAAAACCAAGTCAACATAAATTAACCTCGTTTTAAAAAAATATTTTTATAGCTGAATCTTTCATTTTGAATGTTCTATATTATTTATTAGAAAATACGTATAACTGTAACTCATAAAGTAAATAACCTATAGTTCGAATTAGTTAACATTTCTAAAATTTTTAAATGACTCATAAATAAAATAAAATTATGATGCGCTATGTTACATTGTTGTTTTGATCTCTTAATTTTAAGTAGTTTAAAGTTACTAATTTATCCCTCATAAAATAAATGAAACTACTAAATAGATATATATAATTAATTAGATCCTTATATATCATATTAATAATTTAACCTTTCACAATAATGAATATTTAAAGATCAAAATTAAATTAAACTTCAACCTATCTTAGCTATAGTATAAAGCATTTTAACATTCTCTTACTAAACTTTTTAAGACTACATATTTTAAGTACCGATAACCGATTAGGAAATGACCTATATAGCGTCAATAGTTTATAAAAAGTTGACAAATACAGTCTCTCACACCAGCATACCTCTCCAATTACACCAACATACCGACACCAATACAATTGCTAAAATTTTACTAATGTATGTGAAATTATATTGATTAACGATAATTTAGAAAAAAAAACTCACATGCACCCTTTAGTTATTGAAAACAAATATACTAGCGAGAAAATATTTATTTGCCGACAACTCATTGCACGAGTACCATGCTATTGTTTATTAAACACATCAATAATTAATAATCAATAAAATTTTCAAATTTATTTCCTATTAAACATGAATTGCAATGTCTTGTAAACATAAGAAATATTTAGTCTATGTATATATAACAGGATTAATGTCTATCGAATTTGTCGTTAAAAAAAGTCTATCGAATTGCGAAAGCTGTCATCTATGAAGTTAAGTCTTGGCTGAACATTACGGATCCTGCCGGGGATAAAGATTTGAATCTACTATCATGGGGGTTACATATAGGATTCAAAGGAGCAAGATTGGAAGCTTTCAATGCTATGGTCTACACTTTGCTTTAGGTGATTTGGAAATTGAGGAATGCAAATGCTTTCCCTTCTTCATCAATTTTGACTCCTAACTTAAATGGTACAATTTAGAGCTTGTCCTTCTTCTGGATCAATGCAAGGGGCCATCTAAAGAGAAAGCTCACTTGGTCAAGTTGGCTTCTTAATCCAGTTGGAGAGCTACGTACTGCTTCTAATTCTTCATAGCTCCTTGCTAGGAAGTTCTATTTCAAATGTTTATAAAATTGGCTTCTTTTCAAAAAGAAAATAATATAAAAAAGTATTTCAAGTACGAATGAATAAATTATAAGTTTTCACCAAATGATATTACACCTGATGAATGCAAGGATGAAGGATGACAATTGCTATATATGTGTATAGAGTTAATTATGGGAGAAGCCTTATCTAATTCTTCAAAGTGTGGGTTTTAAGTGCATGGAGTTTAACTCATGTGCCGATTGGTGATTAACATAACTATATGTAGAGTAGATCATTAGAAAGTTGAAGCCTAAAGAACGATATATAGACATATAGTATATATAAATGAAATGTCAAGCAAAAGCGGTTCGGCTAGGAGCCGGTAGTTATAAAGAAGGTGGGAAGAAATTCAAAAGGTCAAAGTGTTGGTCACAGAAATAGTTGATACTTATATCCTAGGGGTTTCAGTTAAGGAATGACAATGTAATTACTTCGGAGTTGGCAAGGTAATACTCATGTTAGACCGTGTATATCTAAGACAAAGGCTCGGTGTCCGGGTAGAAGCCTGAACAAAGAATCCCCCATTGAAAAAGGTCTAAAATCACACAAAGATATGTTTAGAGATAATTTCAGAATCTAATGTATATCATTTTGATATAAAGATAACATATTTTTAGATGTACATGATAAATATTTTTTTGGGTTGACATACTTGAATCCAAGTGTAGATAATGTTAAGTTAATGAATGGGCATTGGAATTGGTTAAAATGATGTTTAGAGGTCGAATCTTACGAGTTATAACCAAAGGATTTAGTTACGGCCAATTTACTATTGTAATGAGCCCGTAAGGGTATGAGTACCACCATGAGGAAATTTTCGTGTGGCTGTAAAGTAGACATTAAGGCTATACGGCTGTATGGAGACCATATAACGCTAATTAATATAGAGTGATACGACCTTATAGGGACCATACAGGTTTTCGAGCTTAGATTTAACTATTTCATTCGGTCATTAGTGAAGTGGTATTATCACTTAAAGATCCACGCCGAACCTTACTCAATTACGCTGAAATTTACGACCTGTGTTCTTCTTCAAAATCAGTTTTACATGCACATGCACACAAAAGCAAACAAGATATCTAACTATCATCGTGATGGTGGTCACTTTGAGCCTAATCACAGTTTGATCACTTTGATGATACACTGAATTCATTAAATGATAGATGGTCACTTGAAAATCACACCTATCGGCTAGCTATCACTCCTCCTCCTCTTATGTAGTAAATAAGAAAGCTTAATAGTCTATTTTGACTATTTTAAAATATACGTTTAATTCTATATATAAAAGTATCTTTTATAAAACTAGTTCTATAAAGTGTAAATGATAACAAGTGTAAACAAAAGAGTTAATATTTGTTTAACTATCAAAGTTTTAGTTTCGTTTCGATATAACCATCAAAGTTTTTTTGACGGTTTGATCACAAAGTTTGAATTATTTGTTATGATTTAATCCTCAAATTAAGTTACACCTTTTTTTAAAAAAAATGATTACTTTTAAATTTTTGTTAAAAAATGATTAACCCTCTAAGTTTGTTAAGTTCTAATAAAACTAACATGCATAAACAAGTAAAGAGGATAAAATAAAAAACATGCAAAAAACTTAAACGATTAATTAATTTTTTAAAAAAACTTCAAAATTTTAAACCATTTGAAAAAAGAACGCTGAGGTTTAAATCATAACAAATTTAAAACTTTGTGGTAAAATCATTTAAAAAATACTTTATGGTTAAGTCAAAACGAAACGAAAATTTTGATAATTAAACCATTATTGTTCTTAAAATCTAAGTATCTACTAGATTGGATTAATGGGACCATAGCCACATGTTCTCATGTCTGTAAATAGGACTCCTGGATTATTGTTTATCATCCAATTCGATACAATGATTACTATCAAATTATTGTATCAGAGCCAAAAAAAAAAGTTACTAGCTTGTTCAAATCGATCTCTCTAAAGAAATAAACTTCAAGCCTTCGAAAGTTCCTTTTATCACCACTACCGTTGCCGAGAACGAAGATAAGAATCCGAATCACGATAGTCCAAACTCGACATGGATGCGGCTCCACTTGTCTCATCGAAATCGATCTTTATGCGCTAGCTAGCTAGATAGAGATTTTTCCAAATCGAAATATTAGTTCAAATACATACTTGAACTTATGAAATTTAAAAGAAGTTAAAACAACTTGATCACTTTTCATGTTTGAGAACTAAAAGAACATGTTTGGTTCGAGATAAAAACTTGATCGAACCAAATGAAGAATCTAAGTCCAACTATTTAAATGAAAATTAATTGAACTATATATAAAACAAGTGTTCCCAAGTTTTAGATACTAAATATTAGAACAGAAACAAATCGCGGAGAGAAAAACAGAGAAATAATAATAGTTTTAGTTTTTCGTATTTTTAAATTTAAAAGAAAAAAAAGAAGAGAGAGTATTTTTTTTTATTTTGTGTTCTCAAGTTGAAGATAAAAAAATAAAAAACTAATTATATTACAATAATACTTTTATTTTCTAAAACATTAGTTAAATTAAGATTAAATTAGTCACTAAAGATAAACTATAAAACATTTCTTTTCCTTTTCATTCAAATATTTCTAACTTTTATCAATTTTTTTAAAAAAGTTAATGAAAAATTTCTTTTAAATCCTTTCTTTTTAACTCCTTACAAAAACTTTCTTCCTTGGTATAAATATAAATCAAACTGGTAGGTACTATAATCGATTCTATGGAATAAAAGAGAAATAATAAATATGTTTTTTAAATTAAATTTCTTTATTTATTTTAAGAAACAAGTTAGCTACAAAGAGTAAGAATAGGGTAGGATCAAATCGAAGTAGTAGGCTCACTTTCTCCGCGTTTCCTTAGGCTCGGCTCATGGGGGATCTCTCTCTCTCTCTCTCTCTCTCTCTCTCTCTCTCTCTCTCTCTCTCTCTCTCTCTCTCTCTCTCTCTCTCTCTCTCTCTCTCTCTCTCTCTCTCTCTCTCTCAGAGATTCACTCTGTTGACACCATCTTTATATGCTTCTTCAAAACCTGTTTTTTACCCTTAAAAACCGATGTCATGAAAGCCTAAAGATTGCCTTTAATATTTTTTTATAACCCTTTTTACATTATTATTATTATTTCCAAGTAACTATTTTTATTCCAACCATTTTCACAATGTTTTCAAGAGACTTAAAAACCCTCAACCCTTATTACTTTTAGTTCTTGCTTTATTCACAAAAAAAGATTTACTCCTTTATTTACTATGAAGAGAAATTAATTTTTCCATCTTTAAATTTTTTTCTTCTTGAATTGAAAAACCATTACATTTCTTCTGTTGTTCACCAAGAAAGATTTCTACTTTTTTTCCCTTGAAAAGTGAAACCCATACAACAACCCCTTTTGAAGATTTCTACTTTTTACTTGCAAACCCTAAAATTCCTTACCAATTATCATTTTATATTCACCAAGAAGATTTCAACTTTCTTTTTTCTTGAAAACCCTAAAAAACAAAATAAAAAGATCTCTATTTTCCTTTTACTATTTTTCTTGAAAGCCTTAGAGAAACCTCATTAATTACCATCTTTTAACCACCAAGAAAAATTTCAATGTCCTTTTCTATATTAACCCTAAAGCCATATTAATTGTCTTCCTTTATTCACCAAGAAAGAAGTAGCACCAATAAACACATACACTTGAAAGAACACAACAGTGGGCTGACAGTACAGTGAACAGGCAGCTAGACATTTTGTAATATTGTTATAAGTCTCTTCTGTCCCTTGAGTTTTAGGGGAAAAAGGCCAGCAGGATATATTCAAAGCGAGCAAAGATCACTCAAAGCCCTTTTGTAACTTTCTTTTTTGTCTTTTTGGTCAATAATCGATCTAGACGCTTTGAGGTCCTCCTTTTTCTGCAATTCATCTCTTACTTCACACTGTTTCACTTTAAAGAAACAAAAACTAAAGAGAGAGAAGAGAGAGAAAGGAGAGAGAGAAGAGAGAGAGTTTGACCGAAGAAATCGAGGCCATCATCATATTTTCCTTCCTTCTTTGCTCCTAACTCCCAAGAAGAGTATAAAATTCAGGTTGAATTTTACTTCCATATTGTAAAGTATTGTTTACTTAAATAATTCATAATTTCCTTTCTTTTTTTTTGGCTATGTATACCTTCAAATAAAAATTCATGTTTCACCTATAGTGAATATTTTGAGTTCATTACAATTTTAAAATTAGGTTAATTTCTTGTAATTAGTTACACAACTTAATTTGAATATTGGCCAAAATTCGAGCTCTTTTTTATGATGATGTTTCTTAGTTCTTATTTAATAGTAGTTTTTATTTAACAGCAACAACAATTCCCAATTTCTGAATATGGGATAACTTTTCTTTTTTATCTGTAAAATTGTTATTATTTTATGAAATATTAATATTTATATATTTATTATTTTGAGTACAAAAAAGTCATCAATGATTGTTATCCCAAGAAGCATTACAAATCTAACCCCTCAAAACCCTCGTCTTGAAAGCACAACTTCTCTTCGCTTTCACGAGATCCAATCTTCTTAATTAGCTTTTCTTCTATTCTAGTTAGTTTCCAAATCTTCATACTTAATTTATAAAGTAACAGTCTTTTTCTCCCCATTTTCCTAGTTTTCTCTACACTTGTTAGCTCGATCAGTGCATCAGCTAGAGATATATAACTCATTTTTCTGAAAAGATTTCAGAAAGAAAGAAAAACCCATTAAGATCAGCAGATTATTTATTGTTGAGCATCTCAAATCACTCAAGAAATCATTGGTAATTCAAAAAAATATCAGATCTGGTTAATTTTGATCAGTAATATATCTACTTGATCATATGGATTTGAGTCAACAAATCCTGGGTTTCATTTCTTTCTTATTCAAATGATTTATTCAGCTAGATCGATCATAGTATATTCATCAATCGTTTATTTTTGTTTTGTTCTTTTTAGTCTTATGATACTAATGTTTGGCAATTGATCTTGCAGAAAAAATAATTATAATTCAACAATTTGTAGCAAGAATAATCAAGAAATTCAAGAAATGGCATCATCTTCAAATTCACCATGTGCAGCCTGCAAGTTCTTGAGGCGAAAATGCCAACCCGAATGTGTTTTCGCACCATATTTTCCGCCAGACCAGCCTCAAAAATTCGCTAACGTTCATAAAGTGTTCGGAGCCAGCAACGTTACAAAGCTTCTAAACGAACTCCACCCGCACCAACGTGAAGATGCCGTGAACTCACTCGCTTACGAAGCCGACATGCGACTCCGGGATCCCGTTTACGGTTGCGTTGGAGTCATCTCGCTCCTCCAGCACCAGCTGCGCCAGCTTCAGATGGATCTTACTTACGCAAAATCTGAGCTTTCTAAGTACCAGAATCATAACCTTGGCGGCACCACCGCCCAAGGACTTATTGCTGCCGCTGCAGCCGCAGCAACCCACCACCACCAGAGCCTAGGAAATAATTTGATTTCTTGTTGTGGTGGTGGGGTGTCTCGAGATCATATTTACCACCAACATCCGCCGTTCTTTGGCGCTAGGGATCAGCAAACGTCAGTTATCAGGGCGTTTGATGTCAACAATAATTACGACACCGCCACCGCTGGTGTTCTTGCTATGAATATATCCGCAGCCGCTATTGGTCAACAGTTCCAGCCGGCGAGACCTAACGGAACCGATAATCGACCAACAACAATCGATCCTTCTTAATTAGGGTTTGTGAGGTAATTATTCGTAATTTATCTTTAATATTATATGTACGTAGTCATGTTTCTACTTTGATTATTGCTTCATTGTAATAATAACACTACAACTGCTACATATTACTTGATGATCGATATGATGCTATGATCATATATAATTTCTTTTACACTGGAAAACTTAATTATATTTATACCACCGGCCGCCGGTTTTGTTTATTTCATGCATCTTATTATTAATTTCTTGATGTTATTAATTGTTTCAATTTTTCTTTGAAATTAAGGTTAAGATTACTACACTAGCTAGCTCTTTTTAATTAATTTACACCTATATATATATAACAGGAATATTTATACCTTTGTTTATTTAAAAAGGATGAAATGAAAATAGACATCTTAATTAATCACGTCTTGATAGATATTAATTGTAAAAAAGCCACTTTAGTTATGGTTTTGAAATTATGTGCTGCAAAATGGATGTAGATCAGGAGATGGGGACATGAACAGAAGCTTAATTTCTAATTTTTAGTTGTTCTTTTTCATATATATATATATATATATATATATATATATATATATGTAATATCAAGTGCTATTTTTTGTGATGAAAACTAGGTGTAATGATTACACCTATGGTCTCTTTATTTTTACAGGAATAGGATGGTCAAATTTATTGCTATTAATAATTAATTTTATATAAAATATATATCACATTTATTATTATAAATTAATATATATATGTTACCAGGTGTCTTAAATGACCCTAGCTAGCTACCTAGTTCTTATTTAGTCATTGGAGTTAAAGCTCGATTTGGTTTTGTTAAAGTTTTCAAATTTCTCTTCTTTTACTAATATATATATATATATATATATATATATACACGAGCTTAATTGGAGTATAAAACAAGTTAGTTAATTAACCGGCTGGTTTGAATATTAATATACTTTAATACGTAGATTTTGAATATTGTGTACGTACGTGTGAACATTTTATTTTCGATAGCTTAGAGGAAAAAAGTATAGAAACGATATCGTAATTTGTTGCATTAGTAATAAACTATATATGCGTCATATTTTATTATCTTCTCCGTTTGGTTAACTTTTTGAATCAAGCTTTTTGATTTTATAAATATAGTTTTTAAAAATGTATTAAAGTTATAACTTTTTAATATTGTTTGTATTCAACTTTGAAAAATTAACATTTTAATGTACTTAATTTATTAAATCTATCATTTTATGTATTGTGAAATCGGCTATATATACCAGTTGCAGGTAATTGTCCCAGTTTTAATTTTTTTTATGCTAAAATAGTATTTATTTTATTATTATTATTATTATTATTATTATTATTATTATTATTAACATTCAAAAATATGTACATTCATTATCTTTAAATACATAAGGATGAAGATGAGATGAACAAATCAAAAACATGGAACAAATCCCAGATCTTCTAATTAAGTCAAACAATATGTTACGTACGAACGCTAAATACAAATCCCATTTGACGTATGAGAAAAAGAAAATTAACAAACCAATTTGATAAAAATGAATATGTATGAACAAAAAACACATGGAAGCGCCAACCCAATATAAAAATCGAAATAAAAAGTCAAACAATAGAAGGAGCTTTGATATCAAAGAAACAAAACGCAGATCAGGGACACAAACTGCAACTTTGATGAAGCTAGCTAGAACGATGAACAAAACACAGATACGAAATGGAAGTAAGTTACAAACCGAAACTTATAGATCTGGAACTGCAATAATTCAGACATTGTACATCTTGTCCATCCACTGCTGATCTAGAATCGAAGAAACCGAACATGTTGTTCATCCATTGCAGATATGGATTTACAAGAACCCTAAAAACTGAAGAAGAGATGTTACACATCGATCGTCGATGGTGGTAGTCGAGAATCAAACATCGTTTGAGTTCCTACACATGTACATATATAGCCGGAGAAGAAGCAGATGATGAATGATCACCACCCATCGCAAGAACAACTAGATAGACCAATCGTTTCAGTTCCTAAACCCATATTCAAAAATCGTTTGAGTTTTTAAACCCAGATTTGTTTATTATTATTATTATCATTATTAAAATGACATTCAATTTATTTTTTAATTATTATAAAATGAAGTCGATTTGTTGTAAGTTGTAAGACCATGTGTTATACTCATCTTTTTCTTTTTTCTTACCCAATGTCATATCAGCGTCACATCATTCACTCTTTCATTTCCTTCATCCTACCCAAAATAAGTGTTATACCTTCACTTTAAACTTTCACCACTTTTTTATTTTATTTTTATATTAAAAAATTACATATGTTTGTGTGTAATAGGTTGAGAGGGGGTGGGGGTTGGGTTTCATGTTCTTCCCCATCAAGTTCCTCTACCCGATCACCCTACCTGAGCCACACGTTTTGGTGTTCCCGGCCATACCCAAGCATACTCGCTGGCTTCAAGCTGAGTATAATGCTTGGTCTAACTCACTATATATATGGAACATTCTTAAGTTCAGTATTTTAAAGTTATGTATATACATATAGCAAAAAGTGACAATTTCGATAAATTTCGGAAATCAAACACTTGATTTATCAAGTATAATATATTTTAGTAAATATTATCAAACTGTTAAAAATAGTGTTTTACCCTAATTCAAGCTTAATCATGAAAACAAGTGAACCAATGAATCTAGCGTGATGTTCGGCTTAGATTTTTTAAGGGTGTAACTATTTGAATCTTTTAAATATTTAAATTGACCAATGTGATGTATGTGAGTGTATGAGCTGTATTGAAAACTTTAATTTATTAACATAATATATCTGATATGTGAGAGAAGAAAGTCAAAATAGAAACACCCTTTTAATTGATAGTAAGTTATATATGTGATGGAATGCATGTTTAGTAATTACTATTTATATACACACATGCACATACACAACAATAATAAATATGTTATTTTTATAAAAGCATGTAAATTTTTTATACATTGTCACACTTTTAATTGTGAAAAATAGTTTAAATATAGGTTTTGTTAGAAAAAGAAACAATGTCTACTTTTATAAATGTGTATATTTGATTTTGAAATCCATGTTTTTAAATGTGTAGATTTAATTAGCAATAAGGGTTAATTAAAGGTGTTGTATGCAAATGATGTTTCATTATGTTACATGAAGTTTTATTTCTGTTACTAGTTAATGTGTACAAATGAGTTTCGAATGTGCAAAAGTTTGAAACAAAAAAGGGGACATTATAAAACGTTTTTGTAAATATTAATTGGTGCAATGACACGTTTTGTGAATATGAATAAGCATAATGAAAAGAATGTAAAGTTGATCTGTATATTTGACCAAAAAAACTTCATGTACAATAATAGAACATTGGGGAAACATTATTTGTATTCAACAACTTTAATCTAGTAATAAATTGTGACATCCGTCACCAAAAACAGGTTAGTTGAGTTTAACTTGTTATACGACCTAAATCTATGTGCTAGTGTGATACCTAAAGTCTAGTAGATGCTAGAGTTAAATGTTAAATATGTCTAAAATCCTCAAATAATGTAGTAGTGCTAGCAAATGAGAGAAACCTAAGTCTTTACGACGGTAGGACATATAACTCATTCCTAATGCACGGTTTTATCGAACAAAAGTCTTTGATGCAAAGTAAGGATAAATATAGACCGCAAAGAAATAAAATATGTTAATAAGATATACAATAGTAAAAATAAATACTAGTAATAACTAAGTGAAATGTGTTAAAAACACACATTGCACTAATATCTCAACAAATAATACACCAAAAATAAAAATTTAAGAGATTAATAATATAATAAAAATAATAATAATAAAATACAATTATATATATATAGGTAATCGGCCATCAAGTTAAAAAAAGAAAAAAAAAAGAGATAAGATTTGCAATTCAAATTTGAATTAACTACATCATACAATTAACTCATAAAACAAACCCCCCCTAAACCATCACCACCCCCACGATTTTTGGCCAGAATTACCTCTCTCTCTCCCAATTTTCTTCAAGCTTTCACACCTCCATAACCATTGTTCTTCAATCCTCAAGAAAGTTTGTGGCTTTGATCTCCATTTGAGGAGTTTAGGTATGTAAATGTTCCTCTCTAATCTTTAATTTCTTCTTCTTGTTTCTTTACATGTAAAACATGGTTGATGGATTAAACACATCCTAATCACACATAAAGTTATGATTTTGATGTGTTTGGTTGAATATCAAACCCCAAGGATTGGTCTATTTGATTTAAAACTTAAAGAACAAGAACCTATAATCTGGGTAGAATATGTACTAACTTTAATAGGCCATATGTCGGCCAAAACAGAATGAAAAAAATCGATTCTTGACACTAAAAATAAGTTCTTTGAGTCTCCTTTCATCTCCAACTGGTTTCATACAAAACTAAGTTTATTTTCTCTCCCAAATAATTAAAATCGTTTAGTTGCGCAAATCTGTGTTTTCTGGCAGTTTAATCTACCAACTTTGAAATTCCTAAAACCTATCCTAAACACCACGAAAATTCTTCAAACTTAATCTGGGGCATATTTCATGAGTTCTAAAAGTCCTGTAAAAAGTTTAGAATTTATTAAGTTGTTTTAATATTTTAATTAATTAAAAACATTTTTGTGATTGAATCTTGAAAACCTCGGGTTTCCTTTAACAGACTTTGAATTATCATAATTAATCCTAGATCTTGAATTAGAAGCGAAAAATTAATATGAATAAACTTTGGATTGTTTTTAATCACTGTGGAAAATATTAGGATTTATTAGTTTCATTTTCTATTTTAATTGAGTGAAAACTTTTTAATTGACAAATCTGGAATTTTTAAAATTTCCATATTCAGAGTTTCAAAATATTGTAAAATATCCAAACATCCGAATTAATTAACAAAAAAAATTGTGTGATTGAATTGTTATATGTCTTTAAGTTACTGTAAAATTTTTAGAGTTTAATAAAGTTTTTTTAGTATTTTAAATAAATAAAAACTTTATGACGCGCAAACTGGAGGCATTTTCTGACCCATACCAATTAAAGCATTTGTTATAAAATAATAAACATGTTATTAAATTCTAGAAAATTTATATAAAATAATAGAGACATTAAGTTCTCTACCATAAAAATTTAGGAAAATAATTAGGACATTTGGATTAATTTAAAAATATACGAAGAGTGCCCAAAATTTCAGTATTTAATTTACACGATTTAAAAGGAAAATAAACAAGATTTCAATACTAAGATATACATATTGAGGTTAGACCCAAGAAATGGATGCACTTATATAACCTACGGTAAAACTTAATCGCGAAACCTAATTAAATTTAATGATTCGAGATTAGTACAAAAGAGAACTCTTACACGTGAATAGAATATAACTTAGTTTATACGCGTTTGTAGATTCCCGAGCGCGTTAAGATTCAAGTGACAATCCACAACTAAGGTGAGTACTCGTGGCCCCTATTTACTATATTGCTCGGGGGAGAATGACACTCAAACTCTCTTTTAAACTTTTTATGCCGTGATGACTATTTCTTATTTATTTTGGACAACTTAAAGACGTATATGCAAAGACTACTTGTTGTTGGTTGATGACTATTGATTCCTATATTCCTATGAGCCAACGGTTTATGCTCCAGCTGGGTATGCTATAATAACTGCTTGGAAGACAATGATTTGATTCCTATTGAACCTGGTGGTTCGGATGTTGGTACAACATCTACACGCTTAACATGCTATACGTGCACATTTGTCCTACTTAAACAATTTACACGGCAACTATGCTTTTACTTTAAACCTGCGAGCTCACCAACTTTATGTTGACATTTTTGAGTGTTCATTTTCAGGTAATGCTAATAACCATGCCTAAGGAGCTTAGGTGACCTTAGATAGCCTTAGCATGACATGGGCAGTTGACTAAGGACTCTTTCATTTAACTATGCTATTATGAACTTGGATTTTTTTTTATAAATCTAGGGCTTGTAGCCCCGTATACTTGTCCTGGGTTGTGGGAACAACTATTTCGTATGTTCTTGTTTTAAATTGTTGACTATGGTTGTCGTGAGGCGACTTGCCATGGCACAAGTCTCCTCTTGTGTCGGGGAACGTTGTGACGTTGGTGTGAACTCATTTAGTAAAATTTTCTATTCATATATCAATGTGTTATGACGATCCTCTCCGTCGCACCTCGTGTTTCCGCCAAGGCGGGGTGTGACAGATTGGTATCAGAGTCAGGTTATAGAGAATTAGGTGGATTGATCTAGACTATAACCTAAGTACCCCATGTAGTTGCATGTTAGAAACTATGTGTGCATTTTACCTTTCATGATTTGATTTTTCATAGGGTCATACCCTCGGTTTAACTAGTAGTTCTAGGCCCCGGATGACAATTTCCAATGCTAACACCCATTATTTGTTCTATTTTAAGATACAATGGTACGAACAATCCGAACTCCTACCAAATCCGAACTGACGATCTCCTCCTTAAAAAGGAAGCTCACCGAAAGAGATCAACAAATTCGGCAACAAGAGCAAGAGATCCAGCAACTTAAAGAAATGATGCGCTCGGTTGGAATGATACAGACAACCGATGGACAACACCGCGTACTCGAGCATGAGGCGACAAGTCGTCCACGTTATGCTCCTTTCGGACACCCGGAGCCTATTCCAGTGGGGTATGATGACCCTTACAAGAGGTTAAGAGTTGCAGAATATGGGGAAAATTGCTCTATTCAGCAGCTGCAAAACAAGGTCGACATGCTACATGAAAGACTGAACCGCCAAACAATAGAGCGGTTGCAGCAAGGTCATAAAATTCAGGAGTTGGAAAGGATGCAAAAGGCGCAAGGACAACTGATTGAGCGTTTGAGAGAGGCTGAGGAGGATTCCGAGGAAGACCCTGAGGAGGATTCCGAGGAAGACCCCGAAGAAGATCCCGAGGAGGATCCATCAGAGTAGTCTATCTAGGCATTAGGCCGTTTCTATTAATGTTTTATGGATTAGGAATTATTAACAAACTATGTTTGCTTGAGTTCTCGAGACTATTATAAATAAAAGACAAAAATTTAGTAAATATCGATTTTTTTATTTACTCATGCTATACAATGTGCACTATTTGGTGATACCATACACTCATGCAAGCCTCTTGAATGTCTAGGTGCACACCTACTTTTCTTGTTCTTATTTGTTGATAGTAGATAAACGGAAGGGTGCGTGAGCACTTTTAATAATGTATGATTCAAATCATATAGACTTAGAATTCTTGATCCAGCTTTACTGCATGTTCTCGTGTGATGTTGCTTTAGAGTAGGGTCAACAATTCGAATGACTATGTGATCTAGTATCATACATGGCCGAGTGTTCATAATTGCCTAGACCTATAGGAAGTAGAGTGTCGACCTATGTTAGCGGATCGGGATGATTAGTGGTGCCTTAAGGAGAGTTGTGATAAGTATGGATGCATTGCGCCTGATCACCGCCATGCACACATACCTAGCACAAGGTTACGGTCTGGAGCTCGAATAGACACGTGAGTGATCCGTAGGTAGAACAAACGTGAAACCTTTATTATATCTTTAAGACTAAAAGCAAACAGTATACCATGTGTATGCCATGTTAGATGTAACGTGAGTCTGAAAACGGGAACTTGTATCTCGCCTAACTTGTGAAATTTCCGTTTATATAGAACATGTCTACACGGAGGACTGGACGTCAGAACACGCGCGGTCGTGTTGGAGGTAGAGGTAACCGTGGCGGCCGTGGAGGTCGTGGTAATGGTCCAGAAGATGACGAGGCCGCAAATCCCACCATCGCTAAGCTCATAGCGCAGCAACTGCAAGCACTCATTCCCAATATTGTTACCCAAATCAGTGACAACATTGCCAACCAAGCTAACAATGGCGGTGGAGACAATAATGCTAATAGAGAAGGAGATGAAGAAAGGGCCGGTGGCGAAGGAAATAACAATGCAAGGAATGCCAACGGCTGCACTTATAAGTAGTTCCTGGCCTGCAAACCAAGGGACTTTGATGGAAAGGGAGGCGTACTGGCACTTACTAGGTGGGTAGAGAAGATGGAAGCGGTGATGGATATCAGCAACTGTGCTGAAAATCAAAAGGTCAAATGCGCAGCAAGCTCTTTGATTAATAAGGCTCTAACGTGGTGGAACATGCAAATTCAAGCCAGGGGAAGGCCTGCAGCAATGGGAATGTCATGGGAGGATTTTAAAGCGTTATTGGTAGAAGAGTTTTGTACGAGTAATGAAATGCAAAAATTGGAGACGGAATTTTGGAACCACGCAATGGTGGGTGCTAACCATGCGGCATATACAGACCGATTCCATGAGCTAGCCAGACTAGTCCCACACTTGGTTACCCCTGAATCCAAACGAATTAGGAGATATATACATGGATTAGTCCCTGAAATCTGATCGATGGTTGCGGCAACGGAACCGGCCACAATCCAGAGTGCTATACTGAAGGCCGGGACATTGACCGATGACGCAATCAGAACTGGGAAGTTGACGAAGGTTAATGAGAAAAGAAAAGATGTTGGTGAAGCAAGCAAGACTGGGAATGCCCGGAATAACAACAAGAGGGCTAGAGTAGCAGCCGGATTCGTGGCAACTAATCCTGCTAGGAAAGAGTATGTGGGTACTGCACCAAAGTGCACTAGCTGCAACTACCACCATTATCAGAATGTACCTTGTCGTTCCTGCACTACCTGCAACCGATTTGGTCACTATGCTAAGGATTGTAGGAGTGGGGCAAAGATTGTAGCACCAGTTAATGCAGTGAATCCAGCCGGCAATCGTGGGGCATGCTATGAGTGTGGTAGTACTGATCACTACAGAAACGTGTGCCCAAGACTAAACAGAGCTCCTAATCAGGGAGGAAACCGACCAAACCAAACATTGGCCATCGAAGGTAATCGTAATCAAGGCAGCAACGAAAATCAAGCTCGTGGGAGGGCTTTTGTCATGGGTGCCAACAAAGCCCGCCAAGACCCCAACATTGTGACGGGTACTTTTTCGTTAAACGATCTCTATGCTAATGTACTATTTGATTCTGGCGCTCATTACAGCTTTATTTCCACTGGATTCGTACCTTTATTAAGTGTGAAGCCTAGTAGACTGAAAACTAGTTATATGATTGAGATAGCCAATGGGAAAAGGGTAGAAATCAATAAAATCATTCGTGGGTGCAACTTAAGATTAGAAGATCTCACTTTTCCCATAGATTTAATACCTTTTGGGCATGGAAGTTTTGATGTGATTGTGGGGATGGATTGGTTATCGGGTCTTAAGGCTGAAATAGTTTGCCATGAGAAAATAGTGCGTATACCCTTGCCGAATGGAGAAGTACTTGAGGTCCGTGGTGAACGGTCCGAAGAAAACTTGAAGCACCACATGAGTGCGACTGCGGATGAGAGGAAACTAGAAGATATTCCGACCGTACGGAACTTCCCTGAGGTATTTCCAGAGGATCTATTAGGATTACCCCCTTCTCGACAGGTGGAATTTGGAATCGACTTAATCCCGGGAGCGACTCCCGTCGCAAGGTCACCGTACCGGTTGGCACCGTCAGAAATGCAGGAGCTGTCTAACCAACTCCAGGAACTTCAAGACAAAGGATTCATTCGACCTAGCCATTCGCCTTGGGAGCACCTGTTCTATTCGTCAAAAAGAAAGACGGTTCATTTCGAATGTGCATCGACTACCGTGAGCTAAACAAACTAACCATCAAGAACCGGTATCCTCTTCCTAGAATTGATGATTTGTTCGACCAATTACAAGGCTCGCGTTACTTCTCCAAGATAGACCTTCGTTCTGGTTATCATCAGTTGAGGGTACACGAGGCTGATATCCCAAAGACTGCATTTAGAACTTGCTATGGACATTATGAGTTCACTGTTATACCATTTGGGTTGACTAACGCCCCTGCGGTGTTCATGGACCTAATGAACCGTGTATGTAAGCCATTTTTGGACAAATTTGTTATCGTCTTTATTGATGATATTTTAATCTATTCTAAGTCTAAAGAGGAACACGAGGTGCAGTTAAAGTTAATTCTGGAACTACTTAGGAAGGAGAAGTTATTTGCCAAATTTTCCAAATGCGAATTTTGGTTGCGGGAAGTACATTTCCTTGGTCACGTGGTTAACAGCAATGGCATACATGTAGACCCCGGTAAGGTTGAGGCAATAAAGAAGTGGAGCACCCCTAAGACACCCTCAGAGGTTCGTTCATTCTTAGGGCTAGCGGGTTACTATAGACGATTTATTGAGAATTTCTCAAAGATTGCCAAACCTCTCACCCTTTTAACACAAAAAGACAAGAAGTTTGATTGGAATGAAGAGCAAGAGGAAGCCTTTCAGACACTGAAGGATAGGTTGTGTAACGCACCAATACTGACTCTTCCCGATGGGCCGGACGACTTTGTAGTGTACTGCGATGCGTCGAACCAGGGTCTTGGATGTGTGTTGATGCAGAGGGGCAAGGTAATTGCATACGCGTCCCGACAACTAAAGGTTCATGAGAAGAATTATACCACTCATGATTTAGAGCTGGGTGCTGTGGTTTATGCACTCAAAAGTTGGAGGCACTACTTGTATGGGATGAAAAGTGTTATTTACACTGATCACAAAAGCTTACAACATATCTTTGACCAGAAGGACTTGAATATGCGGCAGAGGCGTCGGATTGAACTTTTTAGCGACTACGATTGTGAGATTCGCTACCACCCGGGTAAGGCTAATGTAGTAGCTGATGCCTTAAGTAGGAAAGAAAGGGTCAAGCCAAGGAGAGTACAGGCTATGAGCATGACGATTCATTCGGGTATCAAGGGTAAGATGCTTGAAGCGCAGAAAGAAGCAACCAAAGACTTGAATGCTTCAAAGGAAATGTTGCGAGGGCTAGACAATCAATTGGAGAGAAAAGAAGACGGTGGGTTGTACCTTATGGAACGAATTTGGGTGCCATTAACAGGAGATGTGAGGACCTTGATCATGGATGAAGCACACACAACAAGATACTCTGTCCATCCCGGAGCGGATAAGATGTATCATGACCTAAGAGATATGTATTAGTGGCCTGGAATGAAAAAAGACATAGCTAGTTATGTTAGCAAGTGCCTGACTTGCTCAAAGGTAAAGGCCGAACATCAAAAACCCTCGGGACTGTTACAACAACCGGAGATCCCTGAGTGGAAATGGGATAATATAACTATGGACTTTATTACAAAATTGCCCAGGACAAGTGGTGGGCACGATTCGATTTGGGTTATTGTGGATAGGATGACTAAGTCGGCCCATTTTCTAGCAATTCGTGAAGACTACAAAATGGACAAGTTAGCGAGAATTTACATCAGCGAGGTGGTAGCAAGACACGGGGTGCCTGTGTCTGTTATATCTGATCGTGATAGTCGATTTACATCGCGATTTTGGCAAACGTTGCAGAAGGCTTTGGGGACAAGGTTGGATATGAGTACGGCTTACCATCCTCAAACCGACGGTCAGAGTGAGCGTACTATCCAGACACTGGAAGACATGATTAGGGCGTGTGTTATCGATTTCGGAGGGAGTTGGGATACTCATCTTCCTTTAATCGGGTTTTTCTATAACAACAGCTATCATTCAAGCATTAAGTGTGCGCCATTTGAGGCACTGTACGGGAGAAAATGTCGATCACCTGTCGTTTGGGCAGAAGTTGGGGAAGGTCAATTGATTGGTCCGGAGATTGTACAAGAGACCACCGATAAGATCTTTCAAGTCAAGGAAAGGCTAAAGGCAGCTAGAGATCGTCAGAAGAGTTATGCCGATAATCGGCAAAAGCCACTAGAATTCAACATTGGTGATCTAGTGTTACTCAAAGTATCGCCTTGGAAGGGTGTAGTACGGTTTGGCAAGAAGGGAAAATTAGCACCACGGTATGTGGGGCCATTTGAGATCATCAAACGGATTGGGCCTGTGGCCTACCAATTAAGGTTACCGCAAGAGTTAAGTGGCATACACGATACGTTTCACGTATCAAATCAAAAGAAATGTCTAGCGGATGCAAACCTGCATGTGCCCTTGGACGAAATCAAGATAGACAATACTTTACGTTTCGTGGAGGAACCCGTGGAGATCATGGACAGCGAAGTAAAGAAATTGAAACGTAGCAAGATCCCGATTGTCAAGGTTCGTTGGGACTCAAAGCGAGGACCGGAATTTACTTCGGAGCAGGAAGACCATATTAAGGCCAAATACCCACACCTATTTGACAAGCAACACACTAACGGCAATACAAGCTGAATTTCGGGACGAAATTCTTCTAACCGGGGAATACTGTGACATCTGTCACCAAAAACAGGTTAGTTGAGTTTAACTTGTTATACGACCTAAATCTATGTGCTAGTGTGATACCTAAAGTCTAGTAGATGCTAGAGTTAAGTGTTAAATATGTCTAAAATCCTCAAATAATGTAGTAGTGCTAGCAAATGAGATAAACCTAAGTCTTTACGACGGTAAGACATATAACTCATTCCTAATGCACGGTTTTATCGAAAAAGAAAAGAAAAAAAAAGAGATAAGATTTGCAATTCAAATTTGAATTAACTACATCATACAATTAACTCATAAAACAAACCCCCCCTAAACCATCACCACCCCCACGATTTTTGGCCAGAATTACCTCTCTCTCTCCCAATTTTCTTCAAGCTTTCACACCTTCATAACCATTGTTCTTCAATCCTCAAGAAAGTTTGTGGCTTTGATCTCCATTTGAGGAGTTTAGGTATGTAAATGTTCCTCTCTAATCTTTAATTTCTTCTTCTTGTTTCTTTACATGTAAAACATGGTTGATGGATTAAACACATCCTAATCACACATAAAGTTATGATTTTGATGTGTTTGGTTGAATATCAAACCCCAAGGATTGGTCTATTTGATTTAAAACTTAAAGAACAAGAACCTATAATCTGGGTAGAATATGTACTAACTTTAATAGGCCATATGTCGGCCAAAACAGAATGAAAAAAATCGATTCTTGACACTAAAAATAAGTTCTTTGAGTCTCCTTTCATCTCCAACTGGTTTCATACAAAACTAAGTTTATTTTCTCTCCCAAATAATTAAAATCGTTTAGTTGCGCAAATCTGTGTTTTCTGGCAGTTTAATCTACCAACTTTGAAATTCCTAAAACCTATCCTAAACACCACGAAAATTCTTCAAACTTAATCTGGGGCATATTTCATGAGTTCTAAAAGTCCTGTAAAAAGTTTAGAATTTATTAAGTTGTTTTAATATTTTAATTAATTAAAAACATTTTTGTGATTGAATCTTGAAAACCTCGGGTTTCCTTTAACAGACTTTGAATTATCATAATTAATCCTAGATCTTGAATTAGAAGCGAAAAATTAATATGAATAAACTTTGGATTGTTTTTAATCACTGTGGAAAATATTAGGATTTATTAGTTTCATTTTCTATTTTAATTGAGTGAAAACTTTTTAATTGACAAATCTGGAATTTTTAAAATTTCCATATTCAGAGTTTCAAAATATTGTAAAATATCCAAACATCCGAATTAATTAACAAAAAAAATTGTGTGATTGAATTGTTATATGTCTTTAAGTTACTGTAAAATTTTTAGAGTTTAATAAAGTTTTTTTAGTATTTTAAATAAATAAAAACTTTATGACGCGCAAACTGGAGGCATTTTCTGACCCATACCAATTAAAGCATTTGTTATAAAATAATAAACATGTTATTAAATTCTAGAAAATTTATATAAAATAATAGAGACATTAAGTTCTCTACCATAAAAATTTAGGAAAATAATTAGGACATTTGGATTAATTTAAAAATATACGAAGAGTGCCCAAAATTTCAGTATTTAATTTACACGATTTAAAAGGAAAATAAACAAGATTTCAATACTAAGATATACATATTGAGGTTAGACCCAAGAAATGGATGCACTTATATAACCTACGGTAAAACTTAATCGCGAAACCTAATTAAATTTAATGATTCGAGATTAGTACAAAAGAGAACTCTTACACGTGAATAGAATATAACTTAGTTTATACGCGTTTGTAGATTCCCGAGCGCGTTAAGATTCAAGTGACAATCCACAACTAAGGTGAGTACTCGTGGCCCCTATTTACTATATTGCTCGGGGGAGAATGACACTCAAACTCTCTTTTAAACTTTTTATGCCGTGATGACTATTTCTTATTTATTTTGGACAACTTAAAGACGTATATGCAAAGACTACTTGTTGTTGGTTGATGACTATTGATTCCTATATTCCTATGAGCCAACGGTTTATGCTCCAGCTGGGTATGCTATAATAACTGCTTGGAAGACAATGATTTGATTCCTATTGAACCTGGTGGTTCGGATGTTGGTACAACATCTACACGCTTAACATGCTATACGTGCACATTTGTCCTACTTAAACAATTTACACGGCAACTATGCTTTTACTTTAAACCTGCGAGCTCACCAACTTTATGTTGACATTTTTGAGTGTTCATTTTCAGGTAATGCTAATAACCATGCCTAAGGAGCTTAGGTGACCTTAGATAGCCTTAGCATGACATGGGCAGTTGACTAAGGACTCTTTCATTTAACTATGCTATTATGAACTTGGATTTTTTTTTATAAATCTAGGGCTTGTAGCCCCGTATACTTGTCCTGGGTTGTGGGAACAACTATTTCGTATGTTCTTGTTTTAAATTGTTGACTATGGTTGTCGTGAGGCGACTTGCCATGGCACAAGTCTCCTCTTGTGTCGGGGAACGTTGTGACGTTGGTGTGAACTCATTTAGTAAAATTTTCTATTCATATATCAATGTGTTATGACGATCCTCTCCGTCGCACCTCGTGTTTCCGCCAAGGCGGGGTGTGACAGATTGGTATCAGAGTCAGGTTATAGAGAATTAGGTGGATTGATCTAGACTATAACCTAAGTACCCCATGTAGTTGCATGTTAGAAACTATGTGTGCATTTTACCTTTCATGATTTGATTTTTCATAGGGTCATACCCTCGGTTTAACTAGTAGTTCTAGGCCCCGGATGACAATTTCCAATGCTAACACCCATTATTTGTTCTATTTTAAGATACAATGGTACGAACAATCCGAACTCCTACCAAATCTATTCTAAGTCTAAAGAGGAACACGAGGTGCAGTTAAAGTTAATTCTGGAACTACTTAGGAAGGAGAAGTTATTTGCCAAATTTTCCAAATGCGAATTTTGGTTGCGGGAAGTACATTTCCTTGGTCACGTGGTTAACAGCAATGGCATACATGTAGACCCCGGTAAGGTTGAGGCAATAAAGAAGTGGAGCACCCCTAAGACACCCTCAGAGGTTCGTTCATTCTTAGGGCTAGCGGGTTACTATAGACGATTTATTGAGAATTTCTCAAAGATTGCCAAACCTCTCACCCTTTTAACACAAAAAGACAAGAAGTTTGATTGGAATGAAGAGCAAGAGGAAGCCTTTCAGACACTGAAGGATAGGTTGTGTAACGCACCAATACTGACTCTTCCCGATGGGCCGGACGACTTTGTAGTGTACTGCGATGCGTCGAACCAGGGTCTTGGATGTGTGTTGATGCAGAGGGGCAAGGTAATTGCATACGCGTCCCGACAACTAAAGGTTCATGAGAAGAATTATACCACTCATGATTTAGAGCTGGGTGCTGTGGTTTATGCACTCAAAAGTTGGAGGCACTACTTGTATGGGATGAAAAGTGTTATTTACACTGATCACAAAAGCTTACAACATATCTTTGACCAGAAGGACTTGAATATGCGGCAGAGGCGTCGGATTGAACTTTTTAGCGACTACGATTGTGAGATTCGCTACCACCCGGGTAAGGCTAATGTAGTAGCTGATGCCTTAAGTAGGAAAGAAAGGGTCAAGCCAAGGAGAGTACAGGCTATGAGCATGACGATTCATTCGGGTATCAAGGGTAAGATGCTTGAAGCGCAGAAAGAAGCAACCAAAGACTTGAATGCTTCAAAGGAAATGTTGCGAGGGCTAGACAATCAATTGGAGAGAAAAGAAGACGGTGGGTTGTACCTTATGGAACGAATTTGGGTGCCATTAACAGGAGATGTGAGGACCTTGATCATGGATGAAGCACACACAACAAGATACTCTGTCCATCCCGGAGCGGATAAGATGTATCATGACCTAAGAGATATGTATTAGTGGCCTGGAATGAAAAAAGACATAGCTAGTTATGTTAGCAAGTGCCTGACTTGCTCAAAGGTAAAGGCCGAACATCAAAAACCCTCGGGACTGTTACAACAACCGGAGATCCCTGAGTGGAAATGGGATAATATAACTATGGACTTTATTACAAAATTGCCCAGGACAAGTGGTGGGCACGATTCGATTTGGGTTATTGTGGATAGGATGACTAAGTCGGCCCATTTTCTAGCAATTCGTGAAGACTACAAAATGGACAAGTTAGCGAGAATTTACATCAGCGAGGTGGTAGCAAGACACGGGGTGCCTGTGTCTGTTATATCTGATCGTGATAGTCGATTTACATCGCGATTTTGGCAAACGTTGCAGAAGGCTTTGGGGACAAGGTTGGATATGAGTACGGCTTACCATCCTCAAACCGACGGTCAGAGTGAGCGTACTATCCAGACACTGGAAGACATGATTAGGGCGTGTGTTATCGATTTCGGAGGGAGTTGGGATACTCATCTTCCTTTAATCGGGTTTTTCTATAACAACAGCTATCATTCAAGCATTAAGTGTGCGCCATTTGAGGCACTGTACGGGAGAAAATGTCGATCACCTGTCGTTTGGGCAGAAGTTGGGGAAGGTCAATTGATTGGTCCGGAGATTGTACAAGAGACCACCGATAAGATCTTTCAAGTCAAGGAAAGGCTAAAGGCAGCTAGAGATCGTCAGAAGAGTTATGCCGATAATCGGCAAAAGCCACTAGAATTCAACATTGGTGATCTAGTGTTACTCAAAGTATCGCCTTGGAAGGGTGTAGTACGGTTTGGCAAGAAGGGAAAATTAGCACCACGGTATGTGGGGCCATTTGAGATCATCAAACGGATTGGGCCTGTGGCCTACCAATTAAGGTTACCGCAAGAGTTAAGTGGCATACACGATACGTTTCACGTATCAAATCAAAAGAAATGTCTAGCGGATGCAAACCTGCATGTGCCCTTGGACGAAATCAAGATAGACAATACTTTACGTTTCGTGGAGGAACCCGTGGAGATCATGGACAGCGAAGTAAAGAAATTGAAACGTAGCAAGATCCCGATTGTCAAGGTTCGTTGGGACTCAAAGCGAGGACCGGAATTTACTTCGGAGCAGGAAGACCATATTAAGGCCAAATACCCACACCTATTTGACAAGCAACACACTAACGGCAATACAAGCTGAATTTCGGGACGAAATTCTTCTAACCGGGGAATACTGTGACATCTGTCACCAAAAACAGGTTAGTTGAGTTTAACTTGTTATACGACCTAAATCTATGTGCTAGTGTGATACCTAAAGTCTAGTAGATGCTAGAGTTAAGTGTTAAATATGTCTAAAATCCTCAAATAATGTAGTAGTGCTAGCAAATGAGATAAACCTAAGTCTTTACGACGGTAAGACATATAACTCATTCCTAATGCACGGTTTTATCGAAAAAGAAAAGAAAAAAAAGAGATAAGATTTGCAATTCAAATTTGAATTAACTACATCATACAATTAACTCATAAAACAAACCCCCCCTAAACCATCACCACCCCCACGATTTTTGGCCAGAATTACCTCTCTCTCTCCCAATTTTCTTCAAGCTTTCACACCTTCATAACCATTGTTCTTCAATCCTCAAGAAAGTTTGTGGCTTTGATCTCCATTTGAGGAGTTTAGGTATGTAAATGTTCCTCTCTAATCTTTAATTTCTTCTTCTTGTTTCTTTACATGTAAAACATGGTTGATGGATTAAACACATCCTAATCACACATAAAGTTATGATTTTGATGTGTTTGGTTGAATATCAAACCCCAAGGATTGGTCTATTTGATTTAAAACTTAAAGAACAAGAACCTATAATCTGGGTAGAATATGTACTAACTTTAATAGGCCATATGTCGGCCAAAACAGAATGAAAAAAATCGATTCTTGACACTAAAAATAAGTTCTTTGAGTCTCCTTTCATCTCCAACTGGTTTCATACAAAACTAAGTTTATTTTCTCTCCCAAATAATTAAAATCGTTTAGTTGCGCAAATCTGTGTTTTCTGGCAGTTTAATCTACCAACTTTGAAATTCCTAAAACCTATCCTAAACACCACGAAAATTCTTCAAACTTAATCTGGGGCATATTTCATGAGTTCTAAAAGTCCTGTAAAAAGTTTAGAATTTATTAAGTTGTTTTAATATTTTAATTAATTAAAAACATTTTTGTGATTGAATCTTGAAAACCTCGGGTTTCCTTTAACAGACTTTGAATTATCATAATTAATCCTAGATCTTGAATTAGAAGCGAAAAATTAATATGAATAAACTTTGGATTGTTTTTAATCACTGTGGAAAATATTAGGATTTATTAGTTTCATTTTCTATTTTAATTGAGTGAAAACTTTTTAATTGACAAATCTGGAATTTTTAAAATTTCCATATTCAGAGTTTCAAAATATTGTAAAATATCCAAACATCCGAATTAATTAACAAAAAAAATTGTGTGATTGAATTGTTATATGTCTTTAAGTTACTGTAAAATTTTTAGAGTTTAATAAAGTTTTTTTAGTATTTTAAATAAATAAAAACTTTATGACGCGCAAACTGGAGGCATTTTCTGACCCATACCAATTAAAGCATTTGTTATAAAATAATAAACATGTTATTAAATTCTAGAAAATTTATATAAAATAATAGAGACATTAAGTTCTCTACCATAAAAATTTAGGAAAATAATTAGGACATTTGGATTAATTTAAAAATATACGAAGAGTGCCCAAAATTTCAGTATTTAATTTACACGATTTAAAAGGAAAATAAACAAGATTTCAATACTAAGATATACATATTGAGGTTAGACCCAAGAAATGGATGCACTTATATAACCTACGGTAAAACTTAATCGCGAAACCTAATTAAATTTAATGATTCGAGATTAGTACAAAAGAGAACTCTTACACGTGAATAGAATATAACTTAGTTTATACGCGTTTGTAGATTCCCGAGCGCGTTAAGATTCAAGTGACAATCCACAACTAAGGTGAGTACTCGTGGCCCCTATTTACTATATTGCTCGGGGGAGAATGACACTCAAACTCTCTTTTAAACTTTTTATGCCGTGATGACTATTTCTTATTTATTTTGGACAACTTAAAGACGTATATGCAAAGACTACTTGTTGTTGGTTGATGACTATTGATTCCTATATTCCTATGAGCCAACGGTTTATGCTCCAGCTGGGTATGCTATAATAACTGCTTGGAAGACAATGATTTGATTCCTATTGAACCTGGTGGTTCGGATGTTGGTACAACATCTACACGCTTAACATGCTATACGTGCACATTTGTCCTACTTAAACAATTTACACGGCAACTATGCTTTTACTTTAAACCTGCGAGCTCACCAACTTTATGTTGACATTTTTGAGTGTTCATTTTCAGGTAATGCTAATAACCATGCCTAAGGAGCTTAGGTGACCTTAGATAGCCTTAGCATGACATGGGCAGTTGACTAAGGACTCTTTCATTTAACTATGCTATTATGAACTTGGATTTTTTTTTATAAATCTAGGGCTTGTAGCCCCGTATACTTGTCCTGGGTTGTGGGAACAACTATTTCGTATGTTCTTGTTTTAAATTGTTGACTATGGTTGTCGTGAGGCGACTTGCCATGGCACAAGTCTCCTCTTGTGTCGGGGAACGTTGTGACGTTGGTGTGAACTCATTTAGTAAAATTTTCTATTCATATATCAATGTGTTATGACGATCCTCTCCGTCGCACCTCGTGTTTCCGCCAAGGCGGGGTGTGACAGATTGGTATCAGAGTCAGGTTATAGAGAATTAGGTGGATTGATCTAGACTATAACCTAAGTACCCCATGTAGTTGCATGTTAGAAACTATGTGTGCATTTTACCTTTCATGATTTGATTTTTCATAGGGTCATACCCTCGGTTTAACTAGTAGTTCTAGGCCCCGGATGACAATTTCCAATGCTAACACCCATTATTTGTTCTATTTTAAGATACAATGGTACGAACAATCCGAACTCCTACCAAATCCGAACTGACGATCTCCTCCTTAAAAAGGAAGCTCACCGAAAGAGATCAACAAATTCGGCAACAAGAGCAAGAGATCCAGCAACTTAAAGAAATGATGCGCTCGGTTGGAATGATACAGACAACCGATGGACAACACCGCGTACTCGAGCATGAGGCGACAAGTCGTCCACGTTATGCTCCTTTCGGACACCCGGAGCCTATTCCAGTGGGGTATGATGACCCTTACAAGAGGTTAAGAGTTGCAGAATATGGGGAAAATTGCTCTATTCAGCAGCTGCAAAACAAGGTCGACATGCTACATGAAAGACTGAACCGCCAAACAATAGAGCGGTTGCAGCAAGGTCATAAAATTCTGTGAGGTATTACAAAATAAAAGGTTAGGTAAATTAAGGGATTTAATTTACTAGTTATTTATTCGAATGATTTATTAATTATGTGTGTGTGTGTTTTTTAGGATTAAAATACATATACATATATAATAAAGATTATTACGAATTAATAAAATGGGTATTTTTGGATTTATTATTTTTAATAAAGGGGCTGAAAATTTGAATAATTTAATTAATTATTTACAAGATTTTAAATAATTTGAATAAAGGTTATTTATCTTTATTTAAATAAGATGACTTATCATTTAAGTTAAAGGTTTGGATAAAGACAAATCCTATTACTTTAATATGATTTATATTTATATCATTATTAGAATAGGTTTTCCAAACCTATAAATAAGGGTTTCAGGTTAAAGATTTCAAGTATTACAAAAAGAAATATGAAAACTCTTCATTCTCTCTCCTTTTCTCCTCCAAAATGATAAAACAAAACTAGGCCTCGGTTTTTGTGATTTTCGGCCAAGTATAAGATCATTCAAGGTTTGGGTTAGATTGTTGGTTGCGGTTCCAGCTAGTAGGAGTGCTCATTTACAACCTCACGAGTGGACTATAGATTAAGAAATTAAGGTAATCTTTTTAAACCTTCTTGTAGGTTTGTAATACCCACTTTTAAAATCATAATTTTAACTATATTGTTATTATTATATGAGAGTTCCGTATATTACATTATTAATATTATGAAAATAGCAATATAAATGTATTTAGTTAACATTAGGGGATGTTTCAAAACGATAAAATGGTAAGAAGGGTATAAATATACATGTAAAGGCTTAAAACCCTAGGTAATTGCTACTATATCTGAATCTGAGTGAGTGCTAAGGTGTATTTTGGGTTTTGTTGTTGTTGTGAAGAAGAAGGTGAATCGTCACCATTTTCACACCAAATTGTCGAGGAATCATCAGGTAATGATCCTTTATCCTTTGTGCTTAAAATCAAATAAGTTTTACAGTAGATGGTTAGGATTAGACTAAGGTTTATGGGGTTTTCATGGATGTGTGAGTTGAGAGTTCAAACTGAGAATAAAAGTGTAGCATCAAAGGTTCGAAAATTTCTTGAATTCGTAATTTTATCAAGTGCTATGTTTTAGTGGGTTTTCTAATTAAGATTATTAGGTGTTTAGAAACTTGAGGGGTTAAAGTTGCCAACTTTAAAGATGAAAAGTAGAAAGACCATTTATGTCATTTACCAAAAGTTATGTATATATATGACTAGCTTTGACTATGAGTTAGTCAAACCACACCAAACACACATACAACTCACGTATGCTAAGAGCAGCCCCATTTCAACTTCATTTTTGATCAAGATCAGTAGATTCAAGTAGTAGCAACCGATCATAGCAATCATTCAAGCTTGAGGTAAGATCACTTAGCCATTTTCTTGAAGTTTTAGTGGATTTTGAGTAGATTCAATGTGAATCTAGATTTGAACATGTTAATTATGTTTCAAATTGTTTAGATAGTGTTTTTATGCTATATATGGTGTAGGAAAACACCCCTAGCTTATTTGAATTGACTTTGGGTCGAATTTGAGGTCAAAACAGCATATGCGAGGAAACACAGTTGACTGAGTCTGTAGGAACCACGACCCGTGTAGAATTTGGGAGGGCGTGTAGCTAGCCCGTGTACATGTAACACAACCCGTGTAGAGTTAGAAGTGGTCACAGGGCCATGTAGGGTTACATGGTCGTGTAGTATAAGAGGTACACGGCCCGTGTAGGGTTGTTGGTCAACACCGGCCATGTGGCCATGTCAGGTCGTGTAGTGTGCAGGGGAAACGGCCCGTGTAGGCCCTATTTCAGGTCAAATTGGCTGTTATGTGATATTTTTGTTGTATTAATTGTATAGCATGGTAATTGACTGCTTATTTGAACTTTTTATGATGTTATTCACGTACACTAATTTTAAGGTCAGTTTCCTAAACTCTGATTCATATATGTGATATGTGTGATGCATTGCAATGTGTATTATCGATATGCGGATCATTGTGAGGGTAGCATGCTGCTTCGTGCAGTAGGGGCTACAAGCAGCATTTTAGCCTTCTTGGCAGATGCTAAGATGGTGCAGTACTGTATCCATAAGAACTGTTGTGATATTCGTATATGTGTATGTGTATGCGTATGCTTATATAATTTACAGTTTAGTTTTCTCACTAAGCTATCGTAGCTTATCAGATACTGCTTGTTGTTGCTTTTGCAGGGCATGATAGCACCAAATGCAAGGCCCCAGTTTGACGGTTGTTGGTTGACTATTGAAAATAATATTTTGTAAATCTAACGCCCGTTTGTGTTTTGGGAAACCGTTTTCGGATGTAAATATGTTGACACTACTTTTTGTACGAACCTAAGGGTTCAAAACAGATTTTACTGCTTCCGCTGGCTTGTTTACTAACTATTATAGTTCCAAAGACTTTTGTTTTAGTTTTCACCCGTATTTTAGAAAATTGGGGTGTTACAAAAAGGGTAGTTTAAATCATGTTTTACTCAATGAAAATGAAATTAATGGTGAGGGGTTTGTTAAATTGATACTAGGATTCCGTTAAGACAAGAATGAGTGAAAATGGTTAAGTTTTGATTTGAATGTATCGACTGTGTTAATGATGAATCGTGAATGTTCTTGAGGTCATAGGAATCGAAAACCTAGTGAATTGTGATTAGAATCGAACACTTCAGACCTAGTGGTAATCTTAAATTGTAGTGGTAATCGTAAATCGGGTTTAGTCTCTTAGTTAGATTCGCCCTAAATCATAAATCAACTTGGGCACCAATCGTAAACTACATATAATTGAGTATTGTAAACTAGCCCTCAATACCAATCAAAAAATGCGAATCAAAAGGTGGCTCTTCATACCCATCGTGAATAGGGATTGCAAATTTGGAATCGTAACCCATGCCTTTGAATCGATTTTTAAACCACTAAATCGTGAATCGAAAACTTCATTTCCAAGTCAGGATCGAAAACCAGGCATGATGTTTGAATTGTAAACATGAGAATCGTAAATCCTAGAATCGCAAAACTATATATGTATATGGGGATCGTAATTAACCCTTAGTAGCTTGCAAATCAGAATCTTAACTAGGATTGAAAACTTTGTATTGTGAATCAATAATCGGAAACCTCACATATGAGCTAGAATCGTCAATCTGAGGATAAGCATGAATTGAAAACCTTGAGTAGTGCCTAATCATATAGAAATCTTGTTTGTAGGTTTTGATATTCGCTAGTAAGCCGTTGATTAACTATACGCAGCAATCAAAGGTTTACATTAAATTACTCGTTAAATTGTGACATATGCTCGCACTATTTAATAGTGTTGTGTATAATTTTATGTGAACTATTGACAGTTAACTTGTTATACGTGTTAACTGGTATTGTACCGTGTGGACGAACAAAGCATGTGTGGCTAGTTGAGAGAAGATGACAATATTTGAAGGTGAGACATGTGACGTGTCATAGCGGGCGGGTCCCAAGTTTAGGCATCAACGGGTGGGACCCAATATGCGGTAGCAAAAACGGGGTCCAGCTACAATACATGAATTTCTTATGGTGTGTGCTATCTGCTATAAAGTGTAAGTTTGATGTTAAATCACTAAGATTTGTGCTTGCTTGTTGTTTATTTTCCTTTCAAGAACTTAAACAAAGACAAAGGCAAGGCTCCGACATGACAATAGAGATACTGGCATCAAAGAGATTTTTAATCAAATATTTAAAACAATCATGTCTTTCTTTAGCTTCCGTTGTTCACAAACGATTTAAATACTATGATTTGAGATGATTGTATTTATTAATTTTGATAGTTGAATTATATTATTTTGAGTAATGATTATTGTTATGTAATAAAATGGGACATTTCAAGGTTTTTTGTTTTCTTGAGGTATTATATTAAAATGTTTATTTCACCAAAATATATCCAATTTATTACGTTTTTCTATTATGTGCATTGGACTTTAAAAGTTTATATTATGTGTATTGAATTTTTAATTTGTTACTATTATGTGTATTAAATTTTTATTGTATGTACTAAATTTGTACATTTTTTTTATGTAACAAAATACATACAATGACAACAAATTAAAATTTCGATACACAAATTAGAAACTTTCCAAGTTTAATACACACAATAATAAAACGAGACAAGTTTAATAGATTTTAATAAACTAAACCTATATTAAGCTAGATCTACTTTTGGGTTAAATGGTTAAACCGCGTTATTTGTTTTTGCTGATTAAATCAGATGGTTTTATATATAAAGTTTTAAACTTTATTTATGGTCTTTCAAAAAATCGACTTTCAAGATTTAAACTTTATGTTTAATTTGTCTCATAAAACCCAACAACCCCTTGGCCCTTGCTACAATTCAGCCGTCTTGCAACTTGATAAACTTATTATTGATCGACTCCAACTCCCATTAAGTTTGACCTTGCCAAATTGATTTTAAGACTTGAATAGAAACATGTTAAAATTCGAATAAGATTGAGACCATTTGTAAAAGACCAATTACCCATAAAGATGCATTACAAAAAGCATGTCGATTATCCACATGTTATAGCAATATTATTACCCTTAAAACTATGGAAAATTATAGTCAACCGTGAAAAAAATTAGGTTACCAAATTTCTATCAAATCATTACATTTTAAAGCGTGAAAATAGTAGTAAAAATTTACATTTCTATCAAATCTTTACAACGATTGCACTTTAACTTTCCTGTGGATTTTAACTTGGAACGCGACCTATCCACTGCCCTCTTTGTCATGTTTCCTTCTCCCTGCCCACATACAAAGTCGAACTAGACTCCCCCTTGTTACCAGAAACTCTATGCTCGAGTTCCTTCGACAGTAAGGTATCCTTCACTTCAGCAACGAAAATTGTTGTCCTATCATACAACATGGTATCAACAAAGTTCTCATGTGAGTTTGGCAGTAAACACATCAGAATCAGGGCAAGATCCTCATTATCAATTTTAACATCTACCACCTTCAAATCAAGGATAATATGGTTAAAATTGTTCGGATGAACTTTTACCAGGGTACCTTCTAACATCTGGAGGGTATACAACATTTATTCTAATAAAGCCTGTTCGTGAGGGTATTCTTTTGATACTTCTCACACAGCTTCTCAAACCAGCAGTCTTTGTTTGATTTGTCACCTCTCGCAACACCTCATCAGTCAAAAACAACAAAATCGCCGAATACATATTTGCTAGAATGTCTCTCCCTCGTATCTCTTGGAAACTTATCTTCTCCTTCTAACGCTCCTACGCAACCCTGCTGAGCAAGAAGAGCCATCATCTTAACCTTCCATAGAGTGAAATCGTTCGAACAAGTGAACTTTTCCAAATCGAACTTTACCGATGACATCTTCAAATCAACAATGTGCGCGCGAGCCAAGATAATCTGGCTCTGGTACCACTTGTAAGAATCGACGAAGCTTAAAGCGTTAAAAAATACATATAACAATATGTGTTGTTGATATATAGCTTAATTAATTGGTGTTAAATTTTAGAAAAATACCTTATTATCTCTAGGGATCAATCTAGATAGAAATGTATAACAGTTTGATTAAAGGCTCAGATTAAACAAATTAAGTTATTTCATTAGAAATTAATGGTAATACTGATATTAATCTGATGAGATGATGGTCAGATCTTAATCAGAGCTTCTGGGCTTTAATTTGTTTCTATCTTCAAAAGATTTGGTTTGTATGAAGGCTTTTTTTCTTATATGGGCTTCTGGAAAATTTGGTTGGAAATTAAATAAAGTGATTAACCTCGATCATTTAATCCAATCCATTTAAAGAGCTGTTGGCCGGGTTATATATATATAAGGGACGGTTCAAACGAGAACTGTTTTTCGTACAAGAACTGTGAGAACAATCTTAGTTGTTCATTTTGGATAATGGAATTTATGGATGAAGTGCGTGGGGGGATTGAGTGTGGCAGGGTGCATGTAAGGAATTCATGGGTTTATCATATCAATTGAAAGGGAGGAATTGAACGACTAAGATTGGTTCTCGCAGTTCTCGTACGAAAAACAGTTTTCGTTTGAACTTTTCTCTATATGTGTGTTGTAGTTTATATTTGTACTATATGTACTATGTTTATTAATAAAATATCTTTGCTTTAAAAAAAACACACACACATATATATATATATATATATATATATATATATATTCTCGAGTATGACACTAGCTATTAGTCACGTATACAATTAATTAAGATCGATGACGAAATTAAATATGCCAACAATTATTTTACGCAAATTATATCTTCTCCTATTAAATTATTCAACTTTAATATTCTTTTTCATTAAATCATAAGATATAAAATCTCTTAATTCTTTTAGTCATATATTCTCTCTTTTGATTTTGCGAGTAAAAATAGGAATAAAATGATCTATATCTCTTTTCTTATATACCTGCTGCATGCATCCAATTTGTGGAATGAATTAATTGCCAACTATCTCGTATTAAATTCGACAATGCCAACTCCTACTACCCCCATCATTAATTAATTAATGTTTGTTTCTATTTGGACATTATTAAATATATTATTAATTATATAAATATATAATAGTTGTAGGAAAGCGTGCGTGCCAAACTCCAAGAAGGGATGATCGAGATCGAATAGCAGCAGCCGCAGCAGGCAAGGCAAGGCAGACTACAGAAGGAGAAGTAGTATTGTATTGACTGTGCATGTGCATGTGCACTTGTGGGGTCAATCAGAAAACAACAAATCAGGAACATTTCTTCTTATACATTTATATTTATTCCATTTTACTAATTTATTAAATTAAATGACCAAAACATGCCCTTTGTCTCTCTTGTTTGCTTCTGCAATCTGCATCATCAACTCACTCACTGCTCCAACTAGCTAGCATGTACGTACGTACTCTATTATATATATATATATATATATATATATATATATATATATATAAAAGAAAAGAAATGTTATATGAAAGATCGAGGTAGGCCTCATGATTTGTGATATTGTTTAACACGTGAACGATCATGACATGATATGTTAGAAGAATTGAAATCATATATATTTGTAAGAAAAGTGATAATTAAGTGCTAAAATACTTAACATTCTATATGAAATCATATATATTTAGATAAAAATATTCATATATACTAACTATAAAAATCAATTAAAATAAAATTACGTATTAACAGAATGAGATTTATATAACAAGAATTTAGGTTTATAAATAAATAAATGAAATTCAAAGGGAAGACGATTAAAAGCATGTTGCGGGCATGCATTTTTCCCATACCAACCAAGCCGCTCACGCCACCATCTTGCTAATACAATCATTGTCACTACCATTGTCATAGTACGTTGTCACCATTGCTAAAATCACTGGCACCACCACTCACATACCTGCATAACCATCACTTTGGGTTGCCCTACTATCAAAATGCACCACTTTTGTCGCTTGCAGTCACTCTTGCAACCACCATCGTAGTCGTTGCAACTGCTACTCTGCTAGTGCCATTAACCACCAACCACTACCCACCATTTCCACCTGCCATCTCAATTGCCATCTACCACCGTGTAAATATGAGTCCAGGACCAGTCCTAGGCCTAAGCACAAGGGCAACTGCTCGATCCATGTCTAAGGGCCCAAGGGGCCACTAGTAGAAAACTAGATCAAATGTAAGCTTTTATATACATAACAAATAAAAAAGGCACGTAATTCCGTAAAAGTGTCGGGGGGGGGGGGTGCAAACGACCAAACTACGGGGACCATTAGTAGGTTAAGTATAGCCTCTTCCATCATGCATATTATACTTACAACACCAAATATGCACATAGTTGGCCATTTTGGTGGCCAACTATACTCCAATTATGAGTTGTCTCTAAGTTATGGGTGATGATGATATGTGCATAACAACTTTATCTCATCTTCAATCCATCATTCACCAACCTCATTTCAATCATACCACCACCTATCACCATGCCGTTTTCATTGACAAATCGACTAGGAAACGACACTTTTTCTCTACCAATTACGTCACTCATCTCATGACACTATCATGAACATGTGATGCACTCTTTATTTGGTAACATTTGCATGAAAGGAATTTAAGAAAAGAAAGTATGAAAGATCAGGAGGAAGAAGAAGATAAAAAATGTGGATAATCGTAAACCTTTTCTCAACCTTATATGTATAGCTACGCCTCATAACATACTATTTGGTAAGTGAATTTCATAGATCATTATCTTTCTTACAAACAAAACGATTTCCTTCTAAAAACTCCTTTTCTATGTGTGTGTGTGTGTGTTGGGCTTAAACGGTTTATTGGATTGTGCTATTGGGCATGTCATCCTCTTTCATCAGTGTTTCAAGCTTCTCGTGCAGTTTTCTTTGTGATGCTGTTGTTTTTTCTGGTTCATTCAACTTGGTTTTGCTATTTTGTAATTTCGATTTGCTGTTTTTTGCTCCTTCGGTCCTTCTGCACCTTGCAGAAGGCTTGCTTGTTTGCATGGTCTCGTAGTTTTTAATGTCATGTCATGTTGCCTTTCAAAAAGGAAAAACTTAGGGTCTGTTTGGTTCGCAGAATGAATATGAAGAAATTTGAATTCATTAGATTTGGAATTAGTGAAAAAACTATATTTTGTTTGGTTAGTAAAGACTGTAATTGAAATCTAACCCAAAATAAATTAATTTAATATGTATAAACTAAAATAAATTATACTCTCAACTGCCCACCACCGTCTACCCCCTCTGCCGCCCCACCCCTAACCCACCCTACCCCTACCCCCACTCTACCACCTTACCTTACCCTCACCCTACCCATATCATCATCTCACGTTAGTCCGCTTTACTAACCCTACCCTACCCACCACCTACACTACCCAACCCCACCTAAGCCATCCTACCCCTTACTTACCATACCTATCTAACCCGTACCCTACCCAACCCTACCTTACCCAACACACATACACCCTATCACTTCTTACCTCTATCCCTACTCTACCACCCTACCCTACCCCTACGAGGCGTTAATGTTTTCAAATGTTTTAAAGAACGGTGGTCAAACAGAGCTTTGTCATTGTCTTTGTTGCGCCCTTCAAAAACAGTTTAAACAATATCTAATAAGTTACGAGAGCTTAGCGAGTATGCCAAACTGTAAATCATATAAACACATACATAAGATCACTTAGAGATATCACACGTATAATACGTAATCAATGACAACCTCTGGTTCTAGACCTAGGGCAACAATCTTAGGTCATAGTAATGTACCACATACGATCCCTAGTGCACATAGTAGTATGCTATTCAACACATATGATTAATACATGTATAATATTCTAGTATGATAACACACATGCTGTTGATATGAATAGTCTAGTAAACTCACCTTATGATCAATACAGTCCTATAACAGTCCAACGACGATAATAATTCAACGAACACGCCAATGACTAGTTTCTATAGGTAATATACCAATAATATGGTAAACACATAATACTACTGAATAGTGGAAACTGGACAGTGCACAGGCACGCCCAAACCTTTTTATAGGTACGCACGTGCCTTTTCTTTTAAGTATGGATATGTCTTTCTCAAACACGCTCGTGCCTTCACTAGGTACGCTCGTGTCTGTGCTCCAAAGCACGGGGCGTGCCATAAGAACTAGGGTTTGCCACGGGGCGATAGGAACGCCCGTACCCTCCTTGGTTACGCCCGTACCTCTCCCTGTCTACTACATAACGACTAACAGTCACTATTTTCGGCCCAAATCAACCAAAACTCAATTCTAATCGATTTTTAACATCATAAGGGTGTTTTCCTACACCCCAAACAACTTATAATATCAATAACAGCAACAAGAAACATAAATAACATGATCTAGGCTATGATTCAACCATTTGAATCATTTGACCCATTTGAATATCAAAACTATTCCAATAACTCATACCTTGATGATCTTGAGGCTGAATAGGTGATTTTAGGATGCTAATTATGTTGTTACTCTTGATCAAAATCGAAAAGGGAAGAAAGGTAGCAGGTAATTCATGTATATATGGATGTTTATGTATGTGTTTGAGTTTGGATAGATTCAAGAATGAAACCATATATATCTATAAGTATCACATATATGCAGAAATGGTTCCTGTAGTTATTTAGCTTTTAATTTGATAGTTTTATCACCTTTAGTTTTATAAACACCTCTAATCTCATTTAGGCAACTCATGGTTTCTAACACTTATTTATTTATTTATTAATATTTTAATTAGAAAATTCAAACCTTAGGTGTTACAATCTACTAAGCCCAAATTAAAGACTACAAGAAGAAAATAGATGAAGACTATTTTGCCTTCAAGCTATGTTTGCCTTTAGGTGTGCTTTGAAACGTAAGCTATGTTTGCTTTAATTATGATGATCGGGTGGTTATATGTTAAAACTGGTTCTGTTATCTTATGACAGTTTGTGTTGATTTTTGTTATATAATTAATTAGTTTATTTGTCTAAGATGATTGTAGAAGTTATATTATTTCAACAAATATATAATTTTGATGATAAATAATTTACACAATTTAAGGCCTTAAAAATACAATGTGGGAAACCCAACCCCGTTTGATCCTTTTGACAATAAATGATTTACAAGTCTTCTTTACTTAGTCTTCTTTTTTTTTTGACAATAAATGGTTCTCAAAATGGTGTAATATCAATCTCAATTGTAAAAATCCATTGATTAATTTTTATTTAATGTTTTGGAGAATGGAGATAATGAGATGAAGAAGAAATTTTTAGAAGCTGTAGTTGGAGGACTTTGGTGGTTTATCTGGAAGGCTAGAAATGTTATGATTTTCAATCAAATAAGATTTTCTGCCTCTCGGATAATAGTTGAATTTCAGACGTCATTATTCATCTAGTTAAAATATAGGAGTAATTGCAAATCATTACTTTGGTCATCTTAGTGTTGTAACCCATTATATGTACTCTCTTAAGTTGGATGTTTTATTCTAGCTTCTTGCTAGTATCATTTATAAAATTTGGATTGCTAGTCTAGGGTGATGGTCATGCCGAAACTCTAGGCTAGTTATCCTTCTCTTGCTGTTCAAAAAAAAATTAGTATCCTTTTATAATCACATAAATTACAGAAATATATTATTATGTAACAAATGGGTCATAAATAAGCTTGTAAACGAACCAAAAATTTAATCAACCGTTCGTTTAATGATCTTATATTATTTAATAAATAAACGAATAAATACTATATTTTTGTTCATTTGATTAAACAAACGAACACAATGTTCATTTACAAATAGTTCAAAAGAGTGACTCCAAACTTGAAACAAGACGTTATAGCATCACAATTGGTGTTGCTACTCTTGTGAAGCCATGAGTATGGAGCACAACTCTCTCTCTCTCTCTCTCTCTCACTTACTCCATATAAGCGTCACATCAATTTTTTCCCTTTCTTACTTCAACCCTTAGTATAGTCTAAACCCAATCTTTTTTCCATTTTTTAAATTTGTTTTATTTTACATTTAACTATTAAATAAAATAAAATATTTATAAATTGTATAAAACTAAAAATATAACAAATAATCAAAATAAAGCGGGTTGTGGTGAATCCATATTGTGTAAAAATAAAATATTTTTTGTAGTAGAAGAGAAGAAGAGAGATAAAAAGAAATACATAATTTGAGATAAAAAATTTAAAGTGTGTAATGGTGTATTTATAGGAGAGAGGAGAGAAAAAAATAAAATTGTTTTAATAGCCGTTGTGTAACGACAAAAAAACAACAAAATTATTCGGTTGAACTCGGGTGTGGGGAACCGAATGGCAGGCCGTAGCGGTGTTCCTCTGCTACCCAAGGAAACCAAAGGTAAACCCGTCCCCTTCGAGTGTACCTCTACGGGCAGTCTAACTAGGAAGCTTGGTCTTCTATTTATTGCAATTATGATTTAATAAAATATATTCGGGTAAGTGTTTCGAAGCAAGGAAATATAATAGATCATAGCCTCAAAAGAACAATGTCTTGATAAAACACCAACAACTTTTCTCCCCATGTGACCATAAAAACTACTAGTGCTCTTTAGCCCAGTGATATCAATAGCTATCATGCAACCAATTATACTATATAACATTTATGAGGAAAGATAAACAGTATTTTTTTTATCTTTTAGTGACAATGTATATATATAAAGTAGAAAATTAAAAACTTAACTTAGTTATGAACAGATGAGCTAATAGAGTACAAGTGCTATAAACACATTAACCTGGGTTTGAGTTTCTTTCCATCCTTTTTTTATAAGAGTTAATTACATTTTTGGTTTATGTGGTTTGTATGTAATTTCACATTTATTCCTTGTGCTTCAAAAATTACGATATTGACCCTTATGATTTACAATTCATTTCAATGTTAATTCTTGGGGCACTTGAAAAGACACAAATGCCCTTCTCCTTTTAATTTATTCCTTTATTTTCACTTTTATTCATTTCAAAACATTAATTATAATTTAGGTTTTATAAATAAAAAACTAAATAATTATAAAAAAATCTAATCATCACTTTATTAGTATTAACCTGTTTAATTGAGTTAAACCATCACCACCACCTACCATTACCATCTACTACCACCATCGTCTTCGTGTGAAACCACTACAACCTTCACCAATCACCACTGAAACCATCATGGACACCAATCAACCAAAGACCAAAATATATCATAACCAATCATCACCGCCTCCCTCTACCAAGACCACCATCACCTTCATTGCCTCCCTTCACTAAAACCATCACCATCATCGCCTCCCTTCACTAAACCCATCACCATCACCTCCGCACAAAAATCAGAACCTAAAAAACGAAAAGCCTAGAAACATTCGTCTCTTTGAACAAATCTAAAAACTTATCGGTCAAACAAAATGAAAACTTTAAAACCTAAAAGAAAGTCAGGACTAAACCTAAAGAAAAACACCAAATACCCACTTGCCACCAAATCGGAAAAATACACAAGAAAATAAATCCTAAAAAGAGGATATGGGGATTGTTTATAGATCTTAGAAGAGGAGATGGTTGAACAATCCAAATTGATGAACCAATAACAAATCAGACCACCACCCTAAAATCAAACCCTAAAAAGAAAAGACGGGGATGATTCAAGCTATCGAGCAGGTGGCGATGGTGGTGGCGGAGTTGGAGGAGCTGGTGATGGTGGTCGGCGTCCCAGACGTAGCAAATATAGTGATCAACATCGTTGGAGGCAGCAAGGATGATGGCCTACGTTGTTGGAGGCGGCGAGGATAGTGGTTGGCGTCACTAGAGGCAGCGAGGATGGTGGCCGATGAGTTACTTTATTGTTAAGAAAAGAGGGATGGGGGAGAGAGATGAAGTGTAACATCCTCAATTTGGGCCTAGCTGTTACTCATGTATTTAAAGATAGTTATGTTAATAAGAAGAGAGTTTAAAAGTAATTAAATGTGTATATGTGTGTTATGTGTTAATGTGTATATGTATACAAATATAGGAAAAGAAAGGAAAAGAATTAAAATGAAATCCAGAGGCGGTGCCTCTAGATTGTGATATGTATAAATGTAAAGAAAAGTCAAAATGGTCAAACCTTGTCAAAGGAAAAACCAAAACAAAGTTCTCGGATTCTCTCTTTCTCTCTACTCTCGGTTTTCCCTCATTTCTTGAAGCAACAAGGATTTGGTGGTTTGAATTCCAAATCAAGGTAAATACTTGTTGTTGAGATCTAATATACATATGAAACTGTTTTTATGATTTAAAATGGGAATGAATATTCAAATCCTTGCAAAAACACCACTTAGAACATGCAAAGCTTACTTTGCAAGTGGGTTTTGTTTGTTCGGTGTTTTTGTGTGGGTTTGATGTGTTGTTCAAAGTCATGCCGACGAAACTGGATTTTTTTGGAATGCAAAAATGTATAAATGATGAATTGAATTCTGGAAAATAAGTCATAGATGAAGATGGTAGTTTCTGGGTTGAAATAGTCGGATTCCGAGACATGAAGGTGTCGGAATCCGCATGTTGCCTAAATCCGATTAAGTGTCGGATTCCGAGACTTGGGTGTCGGAATCCGCATCAAGTTTAAATCCGTATGTTTGAATCCGTGTTATGGGTCTAAATCCGATAAGTATCGGATTTCCCAATGTCCATGTAAGTTATGTCAAAATCCGAAAGAATCGGATATCTATGTAAGTGTCGGATTCCGATAAAAGAATCGGATTCCAATTGAAAGTCGGATTTCCATTTTTTTGACCAAGTTTCCAAGTGCATAAGTGTTGAAATCCGATAAGTATCGAATTTTGCAAAGTATCGGATTTCCCTTTGAAGTGTCGGATTTCATGAAATCCGACAGTCTGTCGGATTTGCGTGGAATCCGGATTTTGGGATTTCCTTTGTTGGCTTTGTAGCTATTCTAAGTATGCTAAGATGATTAATGTAAATCCTAATGTTCTAGGTGAACTGAAACCCTAGACAAGGCAAGAAGATAAATAACTATCTGTTAAGTTACTCAGGTGAGTACCGACTTCTATAAGCCTCAGTAGAGCAGGAATTATCTGTTAAGTGATTTGAGTACGATTGTGCTCATAAGTTGATAAGTAAGAATTGCCATGTTATTTAAAGTACAATGCCATGTTAAATACCTGATGTAAGTAAGTTAAGTGCATGCCAGCGGGATCCAGTACTGGAACCGCTTAGTTAAAAGAATGATATGCGTGATACTGATTCTGAATGAATCAGTTAAGTAAAGAGGTAATGATATGTATGCTAGGGATCCAAGTTGGATCCATAAAGAAGTAATTGAATGTAATTGCATGCTAAAAGAAGTAAATGAATATGCATGCTAAGTAAATGAACAAGATATGTGTATGTGTTCGCGAACATCAGCAAGCATGGTTAAGGTCAGCCAGTTAGCTGGATCCCAGGGACCCTTGATCAGGAGATTTGGGATTTAACGGTGATTCGAGGTAACATTCCGGATCGTAGGTTCTGCAGAACCGCCGTGCCTTATATCATGAGGGTTAATTAGTCAGAAATGGCTGAGTTACCTAAGGAGCCTCTGGTTCCGTTAACGATGCATGGTGGACTGCTTTATGCTCCCCCACCAGCGCGGAGGGTTGTGTCTGATCCCCCGGTGTATTGGTGTTGAGCGAGACTAGCTATCCTGCAAGAAACAACTTATACCGATCGTGTCAGCACACCACAATGTGATAGGATATCATTGTATGCTTATTCCTGATATGCATGTTCTTACTCTAAAGAAGTTTATGCCAAGTTTGTGCTCACTAGCTAAATGTAGCTAACGGTGTCATGTTAACTGCTTTTGCAGATCAAAGATAGATTGCCTGGTGAGCTGGGTCCCCCTGCCTCTGGATATTTTGGCTGGAACACTTGTGTTGTAATATGTACATTATGGTCGGTTGTTTGTAGCGTAACACCAGATACTGAGACAATGTTTTATGTAAATATTTCCGCTGCTTAATGATATTAATCGTGATTAAGTTCACGTTTGTTTAAAAAACGCAAATTTTTGCTAAAATCTAGTATATGTAAAGCCGGTGTTACATGAAGAAGATGACGTTATATTTTTTAATGTATATTTTTTAAAAGTGTTTTTAATAGTAATTATTATTTATAATTAAGAAAAAATGAATAAAAAATAAGGATCTCCAAGGACCAACAGTGAAATGAAATATAAACCATAAGGATCAATGTCATAATTTTTAAAGCACAATGACTAAATGTGAAATTTCATACAAACTACAGGGACAAAATATAATTAATTCTTTTTATAATTAAAAGAGGGGCACCATTGATTTTGTATGCATTTTCCCTCTCCAGCATAAATGTTTGTATTACTTTTGCACAATTACATAATATGAATAATATTTTAATATTTTTATTTTTTAACTTTTATGATGCATATTAAGTATTATGTTTTAGTTTGGAGTTAATCGTTTTTGGTTCTTGTGGTTTACATGAAATTGTAAATTTAGTCCTTATGCTTAAAAAAATACGACATTGATCCTTATGGTTTATATTTCGTTTTAATTTTAGTCCCTAAAGCACTTGCGAAATCAAAACTACCCTTACTTTTTCTTTTATTCGTTTTTAACTCTAAATTATTTTCTTTTGTTAATAAACAAAATATAATATCTTCCCATCCATCCCTTCAACTACCTGTCTCACTCCATCCCATTTGTCTGCACCTAACTACACCATGACCATTGTGGCCGGCCACAACCATCTTTGGTGGTATTCTCATCTCCTGCAAGCCCATCCCTTCACTTTCTCCCTTTTGATTCTCCCCTCCATATGTGACTCGATTTGAGGGTTTTATCGACTTCAATTTCAACGCCGGATTTAGGTTTAATGTCTTTGATATTTAAAGGTTTTCACTCGGAGACGACACCATACATCTCTCTATGGGTTTCAGTCGCTGTCATAGATCTCTCTGTAGGTTTTATCAACTTTGGTTTCATCGCCACCATATATCTCTTTGTGGGTCAGTCGAAGACCACACCATCATCGCCGACGGAGTCTAGGGTTTCATCTGTCTTCGGTTGATGACGCCATCATCGTCGCCGAAACGCCATCGCCACCATCCTCGACCACCATCACCAGAGAAGACCACAACCATCATCATCGTCGACTGCCGCATCGCAACCATCCTCGAACCTCATCACCATTGTCTCTCTCTCTTTCTTAGAATGTGATTTTGATTTTTTGTTTTGGGTTTCACATTTGATTTTGATACTTGGTTCATGTCTACTTTTTATTCTTGATACTTGGTTCATAACTGATTTTGATTCTTGTCCATGTCTGATCTTGATTCTTGTTTCATATTTGTTTTTGATTCTTGGCATAGATATGTCTCTCTCTTTTTGGGTTTCATTTTTGGTTTTGATTCTTGATCCTTGGTTAAGTTTTGGTCGATTATTAGTTTTGTTTTTTTTATCTTGGTTCTTAATATGTGGCCATGTGGATGGTGGCGGACGGTTGTAGGCGGTGTTAGATAGCGAGAGGGCGGTGGTAGACAGCGGTGAAGTGGTGGTAAAAGTTGTTAGGTAGAGATGATGGTATAGTTGTTTATTAATTCTTATTATATAATAATTAGTCATTTATTATTGTTTAATTACATATTAATAACATTTAAATGAATAAAACTTAAATATAAAAGAATAAATTAAGGACATAGGGTTATTTTAGTCTTTTAACTGGATTTAGACTAACGTTAAAACGAAATGTAACCCATAGAGATCAATGTTGTAATTTTTGAAGCACAAGGACTAAATTTGCAATTTCATACAAACCACGGGGACCAAAAATGTAATTAACTCTTTAGTTTACTTACTTTATTATTTTTGCCTTATCTTTTTATATTATTATTTATCTTACTTGTAACATCCTCGAAGTGATCTTAGTTGTATGTAATTGATATATGTGTGTAATTTTTTTAAGATAATAAGATATGTATATTTTAGTTGTTATATGAGATTATAAAATTAGTAGTGATGTAAATAAAATAAATAAATTAGTGAACGACTTTAAGTAAAGATTACGAAAATATCACCGTTAGTTGAAACGGGTAAGTGAGGGTCAAGTTGTAAGTTGAAAAGAGGAACAAAATACCCCTTGTAGATATGTTTAAACCCAAAGTCGGTTTAGTCCATATACACCCACAAGTTCAAACACATACACAGACACTTTCACTTGAAGGTTTCTTGTTTTTTTGAGTTCTTGAAGAGAAGATTGTGAAAGGATTGACTCCAGCAGCAAACAAGGATTAATATCACCATAGTCTCTTCATCTTCATCTTCTTCCTTCTCTTGTAAGTTCTCACTTTCTTGTTCAAGTGGGTTTTTAGACTCAAGTGGGTTAAACTCGAAATTAAGTTCAAGAATTGATTTTATGAACTTCAATTGATTCCTATATCAATTGTAAGTAGTATAGAACTCAAGTGGTGGATTAAAAGGGTGATTTTGATTAAGTCCTTTGAAGTTGATTTAAATGGGTCAAACGAATTAATTGATCCTAAAATCTTGTGTGATTTGTTAGAAATGATGAAATGAATGTTTTTAGACTCATATGGATGTCCCCTATGATGTATAAACACTGGAAATCGGTTAGAAACTCGTTTGAATCAGTTTTGAAGAAAAACAGTCGAAACAGGGGGCCGTCGTCCGACCTATTCTGGAACAGGTCTGCTTGCGGGCGCAAGGGTTGTCCTTGCGGCCGCAAGGGTGGCTTCGAATGGATGATTCGAAGGGTGCTTGCGGGCGCAAGGACTAGTATTTGCGGCCGTAAGTATGGTTTCGAATTGATGGTTCGAAGTGACCTCGAATTGTTGGTTCGACCTTGTGGTTGCGGGCGCAAGGAGTTGCATTTGCGGGCGCAAGCATCAAGGCTTGCGGCCGTAAGGGGGTGTTTTATAGTAACAATACACAGTTTTTTAACTTATGTGTTGTAACGTTTGGAAGGTCAATGTGGCCTTGTAAGTTGACTTGAGGTGTCATTAGGAGATTCCTATTCGTGTTCTAGTAGTAATACCTTGTGTGTGTAAACATTTAACGTAAATAACAATGTTTTAGGTGAACCTGACGCACTAGAAGATCCGAAGCAGTATATCTGTTTATTGTAAGCTCTACAGGTGAGTACCGGCTTTCATGAGTCTTAGTAGAGGGGGATTTGTTTGCTAGTTGACTAACTTGATTAATTAAATAATGTAGTATGATATATGTGGTAGTTCTAATTCGGAAATGCGTAAAGATGAAGGTTTAAACCTTACTATGTTGCTTTGATATGATATGCCATGTTTAATACTTGTTGATTATATGATGCATGCATGCTATAGGATCCTGATTGGATCCGTCTCATTGAATTTGTTGATATGCATGTGTATTGATTGATCTTGATTGGATCAGCTATGTGTGTATGAATTGGCCACGGACTGCAAGTTGCATAGTAGGTTGAGGTCAGCCGATGTGGCTGGATCCCAGGGGGCCTCGGGTCATAGTTCGGGATCAACGGGGACTCGGGGGGCCCATACCGAGTCTAGGTTCTACAGGGCAACCGTTCCTTGACGAGTTGGGCCTTTCGGCTAATCACTGAGCCCACAGGATCCTATGGCTTCATAACGATGCTTGGTGGACCGCTTTATGCTCCCCCACCAGCGCAGATGGTTGTGTTTGATCCCCCGGTTTGGGTCGTTGAGCTGGACTGACTATCCTGCAAGATATGACTCTTACCCATCTTGTCAGCACACCGCAATGTGATAGGATAGCATTGATTGCTTATTCTTGTATTATGTGGCTCGCTTTGTTGATACTTGTGATAAGTTAGTACTCATTAGCTATTTTATAGCTAATGTTGCTTCGTTGATACTTTTTACAGGTAAAGACTAGGTTACCTGGTGAGATGGGTTGCCTACTATTGTACATACTTTTGGGGAGGAACACTTTATGTATGCTATACTGTTATGTTATGGTCGGTTGTGAGTTAGAGTAACACCAAACATGTTGTTTCAGAATTTTGGATTGTAAATGCATGATGTTAACTTTTAGTTTAAATTTCCGCTCCTAAATATAGTAGTATCTTATTTTCAATTGGACCCACATATCATTAAAACTTGAATTTTTATTAAATTCTCTATTAGTTAAAGCGGTGTTATATTACTATACTAGCTTAACATTTTGTGTATAAACAAGAGGATGGTTAAGATAAATTATAAATGTTTATAGTGTTAAATACTATCATATCATATATAGAGGTGTTTGTTTTAGTTTATTTTGAGAGCTTTTTAGCTTATTTTATGAGCTTATGAAGAATATGGTGTTTAGCTTAGCTTATTAGCATAAGCTTATTGGCTTATTTTGAGTAAAAGTAAGTCAATTTTGATAAGTCAACTGAAAATAATTTATTTTTCTTCACATGAACTTATCTTTATACTTTCACATATATACCTTTATCTTTCCTCCTTTTTCCAATACCTTCTATTCCTCAAATATAAACATGTATTTTTTAGTCATTTTACAATAATAATTTAAGCAAACACTTTTTTAAAAATAGCTTATTAGCTTATGACAGCTTATAAGTCATAAGCTAATCCAAACATTTTTTTACTAATAAGCTCAAAACCTAAAAAGACTCATAAGTTAAAAAGCTAATAAGTTTAAGCTAAAAAAATAAGCTTACCCAAACGCACCCGTAGTAAAACAATTATAAAACACACACATCGATAAAATATCTTATACAATGGGTAAATCTATTAGAAATAAAAAAATTCTTACATAACATAATCATCAAATTTTTCCGTAGAACCTCTTTATAATTTAATTTGAAAATTTTATTATAATTCAACTGGTATAAGTGTTTATATAAATAACAACAAAATAGATAAATGCGTATACTAAATGATTTTGATAAATGTTTTTTGTTAAGACATTTAGGTGTTAACAAACTAAATCACCAAAAAATGGCATTTGAGAAAAAAAAACTCATTCGTAAGCCATTGGATGATGTAAACGAGATGATCGGTGAAAAAAATTCTACAAATAAAATGACGACATCATAATATTTTTTCTTTTAATATTATATATTTTAGAGTTTAGCAATCTAAATAGTACTTTTACCCCCTGCGAAGCACGGGTAAAGGAAATCTCGTTAGTTATAATTGTTAGGATATGACTCGAATTAGTGATACCATGTTTTATGAGCTAAAATGGGAGAGGAGTAATGTTGCATGAGGAGAGACATGCAATTCAAGGTTTTGCATGAATGGTATTCGATGAGTACACACCGTGGAGAATATCATGTCGTGAGGGACTTGTGGTGTACGAAGGCTTCATGACGTGGACACATGGTGCATGATGTGGGGTTTGAAATCTTAATGATGACTTATTTTTTATGCTTAGATGATATGAATAATTAAGATATAAGAGAAGTAATAGAATAATTCATTTTGACAAAATGGAAAAAAAAATTTGTTTATTATGTAGGAATGGAATGAATCATTTCATAATGAATGTGATTTCTTCTATTTCATTTCATTGGGATGAGTGTTTTTTTCTTATTCTATCATGAAATGGGATGAAATTTATTAATTAATCTAATTTTTAAAACTCTTTTTACTAACATTTATAAAAACATTTTTTTAAATATTTATAAAGTTTATTAAAAAGATATTTTCTATAATAATCTTAACTAAGGTTTTTTAATCTTGTTATGCTTTAATCTTTCTATATAATAAATTATTGTTCTACATACATTTATTAAATTATTAACTAATTTAAAGTAAATATATATTTAGAAATGTGTGCATAAAATATGAAAATTTGATAAATAAAATATTATTTTCAATAAAATATATAAATAAGAAAAAATATTCGCTCTTCCTTTAAAGACATCGTATGTAAAGTTTATTCATTAAAATTTCATTATATATAAAGACAATATAATTGAATGGCTCATTTCATGCCATATGCAAAATAAAGATGACAATCGATTGTAATAGATCATTAATTCCATCACCTATTCCATTACCTTGTCCATTTCATTCTTTCGTCATTCCATTCCGTCCAATCAAACATAATATCGTACAACCAGCCCTATCTTTGTTATTATGGTTTATAGTTTGTTTATTGTAAATATCGTACAAGGGTTCATGCCATATGTACTACATCATACACTTTCAGTCATAAGAAAAAGTCCGTGTTCTTGTCTATGGACATTAGTCGTTTGTCGGCCAAAACACGCTAATTCTTGGTGTGTTTATCTTACCGTTATTCGCAATCTTCTAACGTGTCCATGTTAAAATATCAAGTTCGATCCTAACAAGTGGTATCCGATTCTTACAATAGTTACAATCTTTAAGAAGAAGAAAAATCACAATCTTTAATTAAAAAGAACAGTTATAGAATTATACATCATGTTAATATTATTCCTCAAAACTATCATAGACTTCAACAAATCTTGGTTCAATTCTTCTCTAAAGGCACGATGCTTTCAACATAACTCCTAACATGGTCGAACCGAACATTATTATAATTAGAGTCAAGAAATTGATGATCGAGACTGAATTCTACCCGTTTAATACTTCTAGTCTTCACGTCAAACATTGGAACATTGATTGTATTCGTATTCAACCTTTGGGAAGACGCAACATCCTTCCTCAGGATTGGATTTAACGGGAACGGCCCGTCTAGTAGAAACCAAGACCTCGAGAAACTAGCAAATTCTCGAACCCAAACGCGATTTTCATAGTCTTGTAATATCCATATACACATTTCATTACTTTCCACTACATGCTCATGACAGATAACTCCTAATAAGCCGTTGATTTCCATGATAAAAGGTTGGTTTGATTTCACCGTATTGAAACCCCTGTTATAGTATTGTTTATGCGTCTCACGGGGAATAGCATCTCCGGGAAGGTCGATTATTGAAAACCTCTCTGTGTTTAAGTCAAACGTCAAGATTTCGTTTTGACTTTGAAGCATCACGTGTATTACACTATTCACGCAAACACTATGTTTGGTGCCACGGTACCAATGATCCCCACTAACATCAAAAGGAAGATCTGCGTCGATTTTTCGCCATGTGTAGTTAGACATAGAGAAGATCATAATCTCGATGTTCTTCGGTTTAAAAGGGGTTAACGATTGAATATCGAGCATCCTGATGGTCAAAATCTTGTGTTCGTTTGTTAGTTCATGGAACCCGAAGAAGTAACAAATATGCACCTTACCATACATGTAAGTCGGCTCAGAAGCCGGGCCAGGGAGTTTGAAGAACTTACGCGTGCTAGGATTGACAACGAAAGCGAAATTGTTTTCCACAAATCCATTTCCAGAAGTAAATAAGACTAAACCGTTGAGATGTTCGACTTCTGTAAATTCTATCTTGGTAATGGTACGAGCGTCAAGTGTCATGAGATGAGTGGCGCGACCACCGTCACGAGTGGCGGAGAGAAAGTGTCGTTGGCCGGTGCTTTTGTTGTAAGCGGAGAACAACAGAGCTATACGGTGGTGGGCGGTGGCGCAAGTGAGGTGGAGTTTAGCGAATGATGGGTTGTTGATGATAGAGAGCCATTGTTTAGAAACGGATTTGAATTGAAGTAGGGTTTTGACGGGGAGTCTGGCAAGGATTTCTGAGATGGTTTCCTGCGGAATTTCATACGGGAATGAAACTGTTGGTTCCAACGTCAGTTGATCATCAACTCTTTTTTTCAAGAAGAGTAAACAACACAAAAAGTTTTCCATCTTTACGGGAAGAATAAAATGAACAAAAGGCAACACAGAGTTTGAAGAAGATGCTACTATATATATACATATACATACATATATATATATGTGAGTGTGTGTGAGAGAGAGAATGTAGTCTTTGGAGTTGTCGTTCGTAACTTCGTATATATGCTTTCAACGTATTTTAAAGATGAAGTGATGTGTAAAGTCTAATCAAGGGCAGGTAATATCTTTAGAAGTATTTAAGGCCTTATGATATACCTTATCTAAACCTTTTTCTTATTCAATGTCACATCAGCGTCATAATATCCCCTCTCTCATTTCCTTTACCTTACCCAAAACAAGTGTTATACATTTTCTTTCCTTACCCAAACCTATTTCATATTATATATATATATATATATATGTGTGTGTGTGTGTGTGTGTGAAGGGGGATGGGTGGGTGGGGGAGTCATGGGTTCTCGTCGAGTAAGAAAGCCCGAAGGGGGTACCCGATGGGGCTACCCGAGACACCCAAAATGGTGTTCCCGAGCTCACCCGCAAGTACCCGATTGTCTTCGAGCAATGCATAACGTATGGTCTAAGAATCGAAAGCTTCTGGTATAAGAAAAATGTTAGAATTAAAATAATAAAAAATAAATAAATAGTCTTAATAAACAAATAAAATCTTTTATTAATTCAACTTATACATCATAAAGGTATAAAATATATGTTAGACATGGTTATTATTCTAAATATTTGGCCGGCTCTAATCTTGTGCCCTCCGGTCATGATATTTTGTAATATCAAACGGTTAAAAATAAAATGACAAAATAAAGCATTTTTTTATTGATTAAATGTTTCCAAATTAATAATTGTTTTATTGAGGAAGGTGATTTGTAATGTAAATCAAGTCATTATGTTTAGGAGAATTTGAGTAATTTCGTAAGCTTTTTAAAATTTTAGAGTCAATAATAGGTCGTGATTCTTATATAACGAATAAAAAACCATGATGGGTTCAAAACTTTATATTGAAAATACATAAAAAACAATGAGTCAACAAAAACATTCATGACATTAGGCCTAGTTGTATCTTATGTTTATAAAGTCATGCCTTAGATAATTAAATAAAAGTTTCAAGTGTATAAGTGGGTCTTCTATATTAGTATTTAAATTCGTTATGGAAAATAATAATAAAAATAAATAAAAGTTATAAATTAATTATTAAATGATTTAAAATAATAGTTCCGAATATATCTTCTTTGAAATTTATAGTCTTATAGATATCATTGGTTAAGTTGTAAGTTTGTTAGGGGAGCAAGATACGCACATTTTAGTAGGGATCGACTCTAAGGTCGGCCTCCCCTTTTATCTCCTTGATTCTCTCTTTTCTTCTCATAACACACATATACACCCTTTGCTCATTGTTCTTTTGGGGGGAAAATTTATTGCTCAAACATATATCCTAAGTTTCTTTAATCTATTGGTGCATCTCAAGATTCGAGTAGGTAAGTATTCTTCATCTTATTCTTAATGTTCTTGAAGATTTTGGGAGTGTTAATGGGTCAAAGTTTGAATTGAAACCAATTAGAAATGAATTTGATGCTTGAAATCAGTTCCTACATCCAAACTAGTTTGAATTAGTAACCTCAAGTTATAATTTATTGATTTTGGGATAAAACCCACTTAGATGGGTCAATGGAGCTTTTGGATTAAATCCTGCATTTTGATGTTTTGATTGTAATTGTGATGCTAAAAAGGTCCCCAAAAGAATCTAGAAGTGTCCGAAAATATTTTGGAATTTATTTGGAGTTATTTGGGTTGAATTTAGAGAGATCAGAGCTGCAAATCGTAATATTCTGGACCTGTTTGTCGTTTAATACGAGGGTATCAAAATTAGATATGGGGTATCAAATGGGTTCAATATGGGGGTATTAAAATCTGGTACAGGTGTATTAGGTAGCTTTAATACGGGGGTATTAAAAAGTTGACACGACCATATTGACTGTACAACAACTCAATCTTTAAAAAATTATATAAAATCAATCGTAACTCTGTTTTGAGCGTATGATAAGCCATTTTAAAGCTATGAGAGTCTACTTTCTTAATATTATATTCATGAATTATTTTGAAAGTAATTTTGGTCAGATCCCTAGTTTAGTGACGGATATTCCTATTTAGACACCCAACATAGTGTGTGATATGTTTAACATTATGTATTGCCTATTGAGCTTATGTTTAAGCTAATCAATGTTACCTAAACATAATAGGTGATATTTTAGGTACTATTTGAGTTGGTTATCAATTTAGCATATCCTTGTTTGGATTGGCAGTTGAGTCGTGCTAATCATAAAAGTGTGGAACCGAGGTGAGTACCGACTTAATCATTAATCGTACGCAGTACTTATGGAATTGTTGATTGAAGTTAGTTATGTATGAAAAATTAATGATTTATAATTATATGTGTGACCAAGATAGTAATTCGAAGTTTGATCATTGGAAAACTAATTTGACCAGTTAGTGGGATGATTGGCACGAACTGTAACACCCAAATTTATAAAAGTTATTAAAATGAGTTGTCGAATAAAAGTTGAGGAAAACGGATAGAAGTTATAAATTATTAAATGTTTTAAAATAATGATTCCAAATATATCCTCGTTGAGATTTTGGGATAGCGTATAGATGTGTTGTAAGTCGAAAAAGGGAGCAGGATACCTGCTAAAAAGAGGACCAACACCAAAAAGGCGGCAACCCTATCTCTTGTATATATCCTTTCCCTTATTCTTTTCTTCTTCTTGTTTATTATTTCTTCACCATAAACACAATTAATTTGAGGAGGGATCTTGGAACTTTGATTGGAATTAGAGAAGGATTACCCAACCATCTAGAAATCAAGAATCGATCAAGCTTTGATTAAGGTTAGATAAAAGCTTTGTCAATGGGTCAAACGGTTTTTGGAATAAAACCTTGAACTTGGGAGTTGTAATTGTTAAAATTATGTTATTTGATGTTATAAAGTCCCCTATGATCATACTTGATGATTGATATCATTTAAAATCAAGTTTGGAGTGTTTTGGTTTGAATTCCACAAAGATAAAACTGAAATCGCGAAACCTGGTCTATGTACTTTCTACGGCCCTAGAAAGTACAACTAAGGCCGTAGAAAGGAGAAGTACCTCCTACGGCCGTAGAAGGGAAACCTAAGGCCGTAGAAGGGAGAATGTACCTACTAAGGCTGTAGAAAGGAAACCTAAGGCAGTGGAATGGGCTGTTTGGTCTTTAAACATTTAACTGGAGTTAAGACTATGTATTTTGATATATGCATTATGTAGGTGATCATTGATGACTTTAGTTAATTGTAGAAGAGAGATAGGCCATGTTTTGATGGATTGAACAGACTTCGGAGCTGTTACAGATCAACTGAGATGAATACCTCAACCTAGTACTTAGAGATATTAATTACTTGTAATTGTATGTATTCGGTAGTATAGTGAGGTTTATTACATGGTTGTTATTATCTATTAATATCAAGAGAACTACTATCAAATAATTGTTAACAAGGATAAAGATGAATATGAAATTAATAAAGATATGTATAAGTACATATAAGAGATACAAGATAGAGATACATGTTTACAGTTGAGATTGAAACATGGTAATACTGTGTGAATAAACATATATATATATATATATAGACGAATACAAAAGAGTATGATAGAATATGTCTATCTATGTATAAAAGAATAATATAGGGAAGATGAAATATGTAATAATATATTATTACACCATGAATAAATGAATCAAGAGTAAGGGGATAACTAGTGTGGTAAACATTGTATGCAATACTATAATTGTGATAATTATGGAGTACCAATGTGACCATGTGCTTAATAACAGAGAATGGTGTATATAAGAGATAATGTGACTTTACTGCTTCTCTTTAAATAAATGTGCATAATGAATTCATAGTATGATATGTATGTTATCTTTATTTATATGATGTGGCGATGATATATATATATATATATATATATATATAAAGGTGAAATGGTGGTGTATAGCTATGCATGTGGTATAGCTATGCACAAATATATGGTGATGGTGTACTGCTAAGTAGGTGGTGTAGCTTTGCACCATTAGGAGGTGATCTTGGTACCAAGTATGTAAAGGGAGGGAGGCTCATACTCACCCTATGGGTCTCTATACTATATGTAAATTATGGAGTTATAGTGTATCGCTATGCGGTTGGTATAACTTTGCACAATTATGGAGTTATAGTGTATCGCTATGCGGTTGGTATATAGCTTTGCACAATTATGAAGTCATAGTGTATCGCTATGTAGTTGGTATAGCTTTGCACAATTATGAAGTTATAGTGTATCGCTATGCAGTTGGTATAACTTTGCATAATTATGGAGTAAACTTGGTACCAAGTATATAAATAGGAGACTCATACTCACCATATGGGTCTTTCTATGTAAATGTAAATTATGGAGTTATAGTTGTATCGCTATGGGGTTGGTATAACTTTGCAGTTACTATTATAAGAGGGAGATCCACTACTCACACTACTGGTCTCTATATACAGTTATGGAGTTAGTTGCACTGCTCTGTAGTGGTACAATTTATATTGAACTGCTTTGCGATGGTATAACTTACAGCTTTAATCCATCGTTGTGATATGTGATTATATGATCGATATGTTGCAAATCGTCTACTTTGGTAGCGGATAGAAGTGTAAAAGGTATGACTACCGTTAGTGTGATTTGGTAGCAATTTGTGTGAGATATATGATATGACAATTGCATGTTAATTATTATCATTCGAGTACTTTGTGGAATTACTCACTGGGCTTTTTAGCTCATTCTATCGTTGTTCAATTCTTTTCGGGTTTTGTGGCAGACAAGGCTTCCAGATGAACATCCTAGAAGGTTTTTGTGCAACACCAAAGGAAATGGTTTTTATATTAAACTTGAGCTGGTTGTTGCCCTTTTTAGTAAAATAATATTGTTATTTCCTTGTTGCACATTTTTAAAAAAATGGGCGTTACACGAACATGAACTAGTGTTGAATATTGGTTAACAAATGACCAATACTCAGAAAGATGAATATTAAAGATAAATAAAGTATGCTTCCAATAATAAGGAGCTAATTATACCTATAATGGTATGATATCCAATTGAATGAGCAACTATCAATAATCCAAGTATGTATGCTTAAAGCAATACAAAACATAGTTGCTAGCTAAGTGTAGGAATTTAGTTAATGAGTACCCTAGACTTGTGTGTACCTAATTTCTCCTATGTTTAAGATCATAATGTTATGATGAATATGATGCTTATGTTGACTAGGTTCACAATGATAGTGAAGACATACATGTTTTATGATTTATGCATTAATTATATGCCATGACAAGGTTTTACTCATGTGTTCTACTCATCATGTATGAGTAGAAGTTATTGTTTTGTTTATTAATGCATGCATGCTATTGGATCCTAATTAGATCATGTATGTGTATGTGATATGTCCGGGCATTTATGGATTGTTTTACACTCGTATGGTTGATGTCAGCCTATGGCCAGATCCCAGGGGACCTTTGGGTCATAGTTCGGGATCAACGGTGACTCGAGGGATCATTCCGTTCTACAAGACCACCGTTCCTTGACATAAGGGGCAATCAACTACCCGTTGAACCCGAGGGAGTTGCTGACACATTTAACGATGCTTGGTGGACCGCTACCCGGTCACCCATCAGCCCGGTTGGGTGTGTTTAATTCCTCAATTAGGGTCGTTTAGCCAAATTTGCAACACTGCGAGATACGATACCTACCGATCATGTTAGCACACTACAATTTGATAGGTAACACTGTTTATGTTATCATATGATAATTTACTGCATTAGTACGTTTGAATGACCTCATTCATATTGCATTTGGATCCTGATAGGTGATTATTGGAGTAGTGTTGTTGGTTTCCAAATTCTCAATGATTCTGATTAAAGAGTTCTCAACGACTTCCATTGGAGCAAAGTTATTGGCTTGAGAGTTTAACAAGGTAATGGCTTAATTTGACGAAACAATGAAATGTACTTAAATGTAAGTGTCTTGTGATTTTTTATATTAAAGGTTTTTTGAATTTATTATGGTAAATGAATGGGTAGAAATTGATTAAGTTTAGATTAGATTAGATTAGATTGTTTATACTAAGATCAAAATTAAATGAAGTAATTTCATATGCTTTGTGTAAACGTGTAGATTGTAACCGAATGAAGTGGTTGGACAATTAAGCAAATTACCTTTCTTGGAATATTGTTAACAATTTTATTTTCTTATAGTCGTAATCATTTAATGGAAATATAGATAGATATGCTTCGTTCATTTCTAAAACAAATATCATAATTTTTAATGTTAATTGTTTTAAGAATGAAAGTGTTGACCTTACTATATTCTACTGTCTGCATTGAAGCCCACTCATAAGCAATCAATTTAATTTCCCATTTTTCATTTAAATTGTGAGTTATACGGATTAAACTTGCACTATATAATACACTCCATAATAATAATAATAATAATCTATACTATTATATAAAATATTTAAGTTTTTTTTTTAAAACTCTTAAATTTTAAGTCACTTAAGATTACTATTTACCCTCATCTACTAAAAAATAATTTCATAAAATAAACTTAATAACATTCATTTTCCATAAATTCCAGAATATTTTCTTTCCATAAATTTCATAGCAAAACTTACGAAACAGAATATTCCATAAACTTAATAACATTTCATAAATTTCAGAAAGGAAAAATATATAATATTCGCTTTTCACCTGCTAAATAAAAATTAAAAAATTACATCTAAATTTCATTCCCTTTTCACCTGCTAAATAAAAATTACAAAATTACGTCTTGTGTGTCCTCTTGATTAATACCTATCAAAACAGAATATTCCATAAACTTAATAACATTTCATAAATTTCAGAAAGGGAAAATATATAATATTCGCTTTTCACCTGCTAAATAAAAATTAAAAAATTACATCTAAATTTCATTCCCTTTTCACCTGCTAAATAAAAATTACAAAATTACGTCTTGTGTGTCTTCTTGATTAATACCTATCAAAACAACTCCTTACAAACTATTTTTATTCACCGTCGCCGCATTGCGCGGGTACCCCGCTAGTAATAAATAAATAAATAAACATGACCTGGGCCAACAGAATTAAACAATTGGACTAACAATTCATAAGCCTAAAATCTCATCTGTGTACCCCTCAACCTATCGACCCGAGAAAGGGGTAATGAACCCCTGATGCCCTCTGCGACCTTCGAAGCGATCCATCTGCAAACGTGAACGTGAAGTCGAAATCGAGAGTGAGAGAGGGAGTTAGGGGCGACGGCGAGGAAGGGAATCGAGGATCGGACGTGGAAAACAACACAGCGAGACTGCGATTAAGGCCGATTGAAGGTCGAATTAACTTCTGCTCTTCCACTTCAGCTACAATAAGGTTAGTGTAGTCTCTGTTTTCTTCATGTATTGCTCAAGAACAACCGAAATGTAACCCAATTTCTCATCTTCATGATATGCCTCTACTGTACTTAAATGGTGAAATTAGGGGGTCGTGAAACTGACTTGGTGTTTTAGTAAATCATTTAAGCACTAAAACTGGGTAATTATGTTGCGTTTACCTTTGAAGTTACTGCCTTGATGCTTCTGATGCTATATTACTCTTCTGATTTTAATTAATTTTGAAGTTGAATGTATCTGTACTTAGTTCTTCGGTTCGATCCTCATGATTTCCAGAATGCTAGTCTCTTTAATTGAGTTAGATCCGAACCTACATCATCACACTGTTGAACCCAATCGACAAGCCTATTATGACTGTTAAATTGTATTGGAATAAGAATCAGAATCTGGTTAATTACACTGATGGATTCAAATAAATCATAAGTTGCTGTTTTAGTAAGAATTGAACTACCTTGTGTTGTTCATGGCTGCCTTGATAGTCTCTGTTGACTTAGGTCTCAATTTGTAATCAACTGACTGTTTGAAATTTCAGAATGCTGTAATCATTGTTACTCTAATAACATTTTTATAGAATTTAACTAACAGATTATAGCTCTTGATGAATTAAGAGATAAAACACAGTTTTGTATCATCAAGTTAGATGCTGGTTTAGTCTTAAAAACACAATTTCCTGCAACTTTTAAAACTATCTCTTGATAAAAGCTTCTGGAAATAACTTTCGTAAACTGTTTAACACTGTTTTAGAGAGAACCTTTAAACTAGACTACACAAGAATTGAGTAAACTGTTATCAAAACTCAAAAGCTGGAGTGGCCATAGTCCTCTTAAATCTGTGTTTTGTTAACCGATTAAAATCAATAATGTCCCAAAGAAAGAGTATGTTTTAATCGTAAAACTATAAGTAACATATTAGGAACTTATGTTTGGGTGTCTTTTAATTACTTGCTCCTTTCTACGCAACTATTTTAAAGTATTCTTTGTTCGGTTTTTGTTCTCGTCACCTACTTGGTCACTTTGAAATCCTTCATTGTTTTGTCATCTTATAAATTTGTATACTTGCAGTTTAAACTTTAAAGTATGTATTTTTTTTTAAGTCAACTTTTATATTTATTTTGAAATTAAAAGTGTCTAGTTGTTGGTTTTGAATTGGTATCTATTTGTAGTTGTAGATATGTTCCTTTTCTTTGGCCCTTGTTTTCTTGTTTAATAAGGTTTTTTGTTGGTGATTTGGTTCAAGAGAAAATCAAAAATTTTGGTTTTGTTGATAGTATTTGGTTCAAGAGAAAATCAAAATTTTTGGTTTTGTTGATAGTATTTGGTTCTAGAGAAAAGCACTGTGATTTGGGAATATATATGAATTTATTAACTCGTAAATCTAACCTATGCGATCCAAAAGCTACTAGAACGACAACTGGTTCATAAGAACAACACTTCAGAACCTTTGCAAAACAGTTCAGGAAAAAGGATCAAAGAACATATAAGTATTTATAATATGTAACAATAGTAATTAAGAAAACTTGATAAAATCATAAATTATCTTCAAATCTCAACGGTTCAAGCTCCAGATTTTTTATTCTGGTTTGGCAGAGAGCCTCTATATTTCTCTCACCCATTGACCCAACTTGCAAAAACTTTTCAATTTTTTTCACAACAGATTTCAATATATTTTTAAAGTTTAAATTGGTTTTTATGTTTTAAATATTAAAAGTAATCTGATAAGGATAACGGCTATGTTTGGAGGAAATAGTTGGAAGCCGGAAGCTGGAGCTGGAAGCTGTATATTTTAGTTATATATGTTTTTGGCAAATTAGTTGGTAGTTTGAGCTTAATAGTGTAAAACGAAAAAAAGAGAAATTATAAAAATAGGAGGAATTATAAAAAGAGTTAATTACAAAATTGGTCTTTCAGTATACCACTTATTTCACTTTTAGTCCTTTAAGCCGAAATCTTGCAATATTAGTCCTGTAAATGAGTTTTATGCACACAATTGGTCCTTTAACCGTTAACTTTGACAGTGTCACTGTCAAACTTTTTTAAATACCCATTTTACCCTTTCCAACATACACTCACACACACACATCAAAAAGCAAGAAAACTTCTACATCATTTTCTTTCAACACACACACACATATTGTGGAGATCGAAAAGCCGCCGGAAAGTGAAAAGGGGAGCTCCATCGGCGGAGATAGAGAAGATGGTTGCGGCTGCAGTGGTTTCATTCAGATGGATACTGCAATTACACAAAGATGTACCAAAAGCTGCCAGATTCTACAAAGAAGGACTTGATTTCAGCATAAATGTGTGTACCCTCCGGTGGGCTGAACTCGAATCTGGTTCTCTCAAGCTCGCTCTCATGCATTCTTCCAGGTGACTTCCGATCCTCAGTCTCCCTCAATACATTTATGCTTGTCTGGTTTGGCTATACATTCTGAGATTATGCAATACACTGTTAGGGTTTTACTCTGGGGTTCTATTATCATGGAATTTGTTTATCGTTTCGTTAAACGATCCAATCGCCATAACATTTTTCCACTCTATCGCACAATTGGAGTCCGATTTTGATTTCGAATTCGAAATGTTTGTGTATCATGAATACAAAATTGCGACCTTGAAGTAACAAGAGTAAATTGAATAATCATATAGATACAAAAAGCAGTTGGTTTTTCTAAGTGTCTCAGAAGTATATCAAAGATAATTTTGTTCATCTCTTCATGAATAGACATTTTTTAGGGGACTGACTTGAGGCAAATGCTTTAATTAAGATGCAAATTGAAAGATTATTCAATTGCGTTATCTTTGTATTCAGGGTCCAACATTTGCCTGTTTGTTTATATATGGGGTTTGAAACCTTCCTGGAATATTATTTCCAACCCTTGTTTTGTTCGATAATTTTTATAAGTGTACATTTCTGACCTGATAATAACTCTTTACAGCGAAATTGCGATCCAGAAGGGATACTCATCACTGTTATCATTCACTGTGACCGACATTAACAATACTGTGACTAAACTCATGTCTTTAGGTGCAGAGATGGATGGCCCTATCAAATATGAAGTCCATGGAAAGGTAACAATAAGGCCCTTCTACCATTTGCTTGACTTCATTTCACTGCATATCATTAATTTTCTTGTCCCCCGAGTTAAAACATTTCAGGTTTAAAAGTTTCTAAGAGAGAATTACAAGCTTAAGAAGTTGTGTTTTCTAGAACACAGACATAAATTATAACATGTAGAACCACTAGATCCTTAGAAAATAGCGGCAATATGGGCGGGTTGGATAATGGGTCAAAACAAGTATTTTGGTCTGTGACAAAATGGGTAGAGTGGGGTTTACACTGCAAATTTGTTGTCCACAAATTTTAACCTTTTCTTTTAAATCAGATTTCAACCCGTTTGTTTCATTTATTTTTTAGCTATTTATTCATTTTACTGATTTGACCAATAAGAGATATAACATTACTCGTATTGCCCATTTTATAAGTAAGTGGGTCAGAATTGCCACCTCTATAATTTATATGCAATCAAATGCACCGAGAGTTATCCCAATTTCTAACATTTAACCTCTTGTATGTTGCTTTGAAAAATCAATTTAACACATCTAATCTTGCTTATTTTGGCAGGTTGCTGCAATGCGGTGTATTGATGGTCACATGTTGGGTCTTTACGAGCCTGCTTGAAAACCTACAACCTGCATATCCCTTCATTGCAATCCAAAAAGAAACAATTTTGTTTTAATTATTAAAGTTCGTTTGCCAAGCTAAGAAATTGTAAGTTCTGCTTTTCTTTCATAGCAATTTTAGTTAAATATTCAAACACTTATGCACAGACAGTAGATATGTAAGCTCTTTGGCAGGTAAACAATAAACACCATGTGAGTGTGTGTTGAAAAGGGTAAAATGGGTATTTAAAAAAGTTTGACAGCAACACTGTTAAAGTTAACGGTTAAAGGACCAATTGTATGCATAAAACTCATTTAAAGGCCTAATATTGCAAGATTTTGGCTTAAAGGACTAAAAGTAAAGTAAGTGGTGTACAGAAAGAACCAATTTTGTAATTAACTTTTATAAAAAGCTTTCAACTAGTTTAAAATCTACTTTAAGAAGCCTTTTGTTTTAAAGCTCTTTTGTTTTAAAAAAAAACTTCCAGCTTTTTCATCCGAACAAAGCTTGTAGTTTTGCTTTTAAAACAAAAGGCTTCCAGCTCCAAAAAGCTTCATACTGAACATACCCTAAATGAGTGAAACCAAAACATCTTGATTTGGTTACTATTTATAGACAATAACCACGTTTTGTAGATATTTTTCTATGTCAATTTTAGTTCACAAATTAAGAATAATGAATTTCACTTAAATGAATCAAGTATCCTTAGCAACATGAACCAGAAAAGAAATACCTTATAACTTACTATTTCATATATATGTTGGGGTTTGTTCGGTTTTTCATAATAAATTTTAGCAACGGAAGCATGAACAACAATTTTAAACTTTTTAAAACTCTCCACCAATGATCCATATGCAAGCCATAAGAAACAAAACCAACCATAGGGTGTTTAGAACTACAACCTTTGTAGCGTGAGTAAACCGTTGGTGAAGTGGTTGATCTATGAGAAGCCAATAGAAGACTTCCTCCAAGGTATCCACAAACCAATGATTCCAACACCTTGAAATGCTAGTTTCTCCGACCCTTGAAATTCAAGAATGCAAACAACAACCTTTGTTCTTCTTCTTGAACTAGATGTATGTATTTTGAGTATGTGTTTATGTATCACCTTTGCTAACTTGAAGAACACCAATGCTAGAGAGTAAGGATGTTTTTCAAGTATAAAACACTTGGAACAATTTTAAAAACACAAAGAAGGGTGATAGCATGCAAGTATGTCACAAAATGGACCATGCATGTAACTATAAAGCCAAGAAGCAAAAGCAAGAGAGGGAGGCCCCTCCCTTGGACGAAATTAGAAGGGGGGAGGGTCCCCTCTTGCCTCTTGCTTCTTTACTTGTTCCATATATGCATGTCTTGGTAAAGTTTACTTGAAGAAACCACAAAATGACCCTCATTTGTGAATTATGTAGTATTTTCTAGTTTTTCTTTTAAATACTTAAAAGAAAATACTAGATGTGTCTTAACATGTATAAAATACATCTACATGTATTTTATATACATACTTGATTGTTACTAGTAACTCTTTATTTGTAACAAGGATATACATACATTTATATAATTGTTACTAGTAACAATTTACTTGTAACAAATATATAGTTATACATATATATATATATACATACATATATATAAAATCATATGTTTATATTTATATATTTGATATGCATTATCTTATATCAATATATAAGAGTAATATTATTATTTCACATAAATAATAATATACAACAATGCATATAGACTTATATATATAATGAGTTGGAAATATATTTAAATCGTATTCAAATACGTAATTAGTGTCCATTGACTGTAAATGTGTGACCCTACGGGTTTATTTATTATCAGTAATATCGTATTAATTTGTGTCTTGTGCACATAGAACCAACAATATATACATACACACACATGCTCATACCTATGGGTCACTCCTAATTGTACACAAAATAACATTATAATTTAGGAATAAGTAATTACCAAACAATAAATCTAACAACGATATTTTATTCATCTTATCAAAAAGTGACATTAGATAAAAGTTGAAAAGTTTTCAACTTGTAATAAGAGGGAACAATATAGACAAACTACTAAATTAAACTTCTAATCGAAAACTAGCAATGGGAACTAAACTTCTAATAGAAAGATGTCTAAGACTCTAAGGTTCATTATTGCTAGAATGATTTATGGTGCTACGTCTTCATCATCTTCGGATTCAACTATAAATCGAAGTGGTCTGTCCCGGCTACGAATTCGGACTTGGTCATTCTTAGATCTTTTTATTCTTTTCATCGAAAGAACATCATTTGGCATTTTCTGAAATAATAGTATTATGCACTTTGCTCAAATGGTAGATCGTTAACATTAGGTGTCATTTCCTATCTATGGCAAAGAAAAAATTATGCATATTAATAAAATTAACCGAAATGTTAATGGTCACAATAGAAAATATACAAGATTTTTGTGAATAGCTAGCTTCACACATGGTTCATCCTCTTTTTCATCATCTAAGCCGTCGAGATTGATGGTTACTTCCCAATTCCAACTTATCAAATTCAGCTTCTGTTTTTTTCTATCCTTCTTCCACTTGTGAATCTAATATACACACACATAAATATATATAAATATTTATGAAATAGTAAGTTATATGGTGTTTTGAAGGAATAATGAGTTTAAATATCTTACCTCATTGGCTCATTAGAGATAGCCTCTAACCATTCTACTTCAAGATTATTTTCCGGGAAATAAAAAATATAAGCATCAGTTTATTCTAATTTTATTATTTCTCTGTTGTTGTATGCTATAAATAAATTAAAAGTAGAATTTGAAAATCTTACCTCAGTAAGATTGATAATATCCTTTGGCACTGAAATCATCTTCTCTGATTTTCTCTTATGTGATTTTCTAAGCTGGCCTCCTCTTGGATTTATAGGAATTCTGAAATCTTTTGCCACCTATTTTTTTAATAGAATTTGATATTCAAAACCTATTTGAATCTAATTTAAAACTGAAAATCCATATAAAATTTAAAACTACTTCACTGCTGTATGGTTTTTAAGGAGTTGCTTTGGGATAATTTTAAAGTTTTGCTTTGTCCTTGTTATTGTCATATATTTTGGGTTAAATTTTAAGCATGTGATTTAATATTATAAATCATATGTTATACGTGTAATATTGATTTGAAGCTATATTATAAAGGGTTAAGTGCACCGAAATGTAACGAATTATTCTCGTTTTAATATTTTGTGTAATGAATTATACTTTGTTGATATTAATACACTGAAGTCATATTTTTTTGCGATTAATACAACAAAGTCACCAGATGTTAATATTGTGTGTAATGTGACCTGCAATTGTAGGTTAGCAGAATGTCACCATTTGGTTTTTATTGTTTTCTTTTTTATCTTTTTTATAGTTTTTACACAATAACTTTGCTACATTTTTATGATAAACCTCTATCAAACTTGTCAACCCGTAGCCATTCAACCTAACTGGATTAGATACTTTTGAAATTAAGTTTAAGAACGAAGAATTACATCCCTTATTAATTATCATTGAATTGCAAAACCAACCGAAGACTTAATAAAAACAACTTTATCAAAATCTCCTAAGCTTTTTTAACAAATCGAAAATTAAAATCACCTAGTCCCAAAGCTTTAGAACTTCCACGCTATTTCAATTCACCATCGACCAAATTTCTTCTTCATTAATACGGCCTTGCATGAAAAACAGCAACATAAATATTTTTATTTAATAACATGTGTGTTCAACAATATGTTAGGGTGACAAAGAATGTATGGTTTAAGGTTGTAGGGGAGATAACATTAAATAATTTAACGGATTAGATTAAAGGAGAAAAGAATTAAATAAATAAAGTATGTATTGACTTAATAAGTATTCTTGATTTAATTAAGAAAGATTTATTATAATATACTGATACAGTATGAATATTATTAGTAATTATTCTTACTTACCAGATGAAAATATTTAATCTCGAAAGTATAAAGTCTCTCTTCAAATTAAAATGTCCGTTGATGATTAATGCACATGCGAGCAACATTTTAAAGATTTAACAATTATATATCAATAACTGTTCGTGTCCTTATTTTAAAAAGTCAAAGATACAAAATTATATCAATGAATTAAAAATAATTAAAAATGATACCTATAGCAGATGGACCACGGGGGTTTCAGTACGAGTGGCAGTCGCGCCCCGCACGGTACCAGACTTTCCAGGCACGCCTAGTGAACTTAAGCTAGTGCGGACGGACTACAGGACTTAGCGGCCGCCGAGCAAGCATGTGGCGCCGATACAGATGGACCTAGGAACCCTAATGGTTGCCAGGAACATATATGGTTTAGGGTAGCGATGGTAAACGAGGTATGATAATAGACTCTAATTAAGAGCGATGGAAACGATGATAACTAGCGATGCTTAACGATGCTAAAGAGTTTTAACGATGGACTTAATGATGTAAATGATGTTTAGCGATGGTGATGATGTTATGTGATGTATATAAAGATGTTAATAGATGATACATGACAATGCGGGGGTTTATGATGATATGCAGGTGGGTTAAGTTATGGGTTGGATTTTAAAGTGTGATTTTGTTTACTTATTGCTGACTCACAAGGCTTAAATTGATACTTGTTTCTTGAAATGTGTATCGACCTCGTGCAAATAGCATAGGAGTATGTGGCCTAGTGAGCGTGGATGCTGCCAGGTAATGAGTTATTGTTGATGTATTAAGTGATGAACTAACAAATGGGTTGATTGGTGTTTATCCCACTCTTCGTGTTTCTAATTTTAGGTCTCATTATCTAGGTTATTGTTAGTTGGTTGTTGTTTTCCTTTTTCTTTTTCTGAACTTTGTATCCTTGGCTTCTAGCTCCTTGCTAGATCTTATTTATTATATATAGTGCTGGCAATATTAACCCATTACCATAAAAATGGGCTGATTTGGGCTTTTATAAAAACAAATTGGGTCCTAATGGGCTTCAATAAAAACATATACGGGTGCATTTAGGTGAAAAAGGAGCTCTGGTTTTACAAACGGGTCCAACGGGTTCCGAGCTTTCTCTCGCCGGGTGAGCAAGGGCTTTTGGCTTCCCGCTTCCTAATCGTGAATTCGAGATCGAGTGATCGACTATCGACCAATCAACCATCTCCTGTCTCCGGTCTTCCGCCTGCAATTCTCGAGTCGTCATTCTCCAGTCGTCGTTATCCAGTCGTCATTCTCTTGCCTCCACTTCTCCCAAATCGCAAATCGAAACTCTCTTGGTGATTGTTGGAACTTGCGCTTGTAGGGACTTGAGGTAATTTCCACTGTTTTCTTTGAAATATCCGGCGATTGTTACAGACTTACACATATTTTTCGTACTGTTCTTCTTTGATGTTCAACATATGGGCACCCCTAATTTTGTGTGATTTTGTTAATAACCTACTGCAATCCTAATGTCGTAACTGTAATTTTGTTCTTTTGTACCACAGGATGAAAATGGAGTTTTGCTAATTGGTAAACCGTTTGCAATTGTTTCATCTGTATTGGAGTTTCATCTGCCTTTCCCCTGCTTCGGTTATCTTCATACTTTAGGTATCTGTATTGTTCCTTGGTTTCTGATTGCTTATTTTGTCTTGAACTCTTGATTGCAATGTCGAAATGATATGCTAGCATCTTAAGACAGATTGATCTAAGGTTTTATCACTACCCTTTATTACTAAATGCTACTAGTATAATCTGTAATGGAGTTTATTGGGTTTCTTGTTTTGTCAAATCTGGTGCTACTAGTATAATCTGAACAGTGCCTTCCTTGATTTTCATACTTGTATGGATTGTTAATTGAGAATTGATTTTGGGTCATAAGCAATCGCTGAAATGAACCCTGCTACATTTGGTTCATTACCCATCTTCCACTGCTACATTTGCTAACTTTCAGAAATTTCATCCACTGCTTTTTGAATACAATTAGCTCAATTGGGTTCAATCACACATTGATAGAATAGAATACTTTTTTCCTCAAATGATTTGCTGCTTTTAGAATATAATACTTATTTTCCTTAATGTTATATAAATTTCTTGATCATAGCAATGTTGTTGAGCTAAGAACAGCTTGGAGATGTTATTTGAGTGGAGTAGCATATCTTTTAGTCCCTAATTGTAATTGAGGATTGATGTCTGTTCTACCTTATAAATGGCTTGGCTATTGAGGTGTTATTTGGTTTAGTCCTTGAAGTAGCAATTGTATGTGAAGCCAAGAATGTATATGATTATATATTTCTGGTGCATGCTTCCATGAAAATAATTGGGTGGCCTTAGCAGCCTAACTTTATATTGCTATAAATTGACTACTAATTATGCTCCATTTTCTAAAGTAGTAAAGTGTTTGGTTGATGCAAGTAGTAGTAAATTGAATTTGCTTTGTGTTTAAAAGAGAATATAATGACCCTCTTTATATAATGTAGTTTAAACTTACTCGTTTTTCCTTGATGATAATATTTGGTAGATATGTCGGACAACACTCAACAACAACAACAACAAAACACGGGCGGGGATAATGAAGACGAAGTTAGTTCATCAATATCAAGTAAACAACGTTCGCGTGTTTGGGACTATTTTACTTAGTTACCCGTTGGACTGGATGGGGCTATAAAGGCTAGTTGTAATGCTTGTGGAACGGTGTATAGTGCCAAACCGAGTGATGGAACATCAAACATGAAGAGACACATCCCTAAGTGTTTTGACCTTAGTGAGCCCGGTCCACCACGAAAACTTGCCCCTTTGGATCAAGACATGTATAGAGAGAAAATGGCAATTGCCATCATTAAACATAACTATCCATTCAGTTATGTCGAGCATGAAGCAACAAGACAACTTCATAAATTTTTACATCGGGATGCGGTTTCTATTACAAGAAACACGGCAAAGGCGGATATTTTGAAAATACACGAGAGAGAAAAAATGACACTAAAACAAAATTTGGAAAAGGTTAATAGTAGAATTTGTTTGACGGCCGATTTGTGGAGTTCTATCACTACGGATGGGTACTTGGCATTGACAGCTCATTACATTGATGATGATTGGGTATTAAGAAAAAAAGTCTTGAACTTTAGAGCCATACCACCTCCTCATAGTGGTCCTATTTTGGCAGAGTATATAATCAACTTCTTGACAGATTGGGGCATTGAGAAAAAGATTTTTACTATTACCTTAGATAACGCAAAATATAATGATGGTTTAGTAGATTCATTAAAAAGTCATTTGCGTTTAAGTGGTGCACTAGTTTGTAATGGAGATTTTATGCATGTGTGTTGTGGAGCACATATATTAAATCTCATTGTCCAAGCCGGATTAAAAGTAATTGAGGAGGCTATCTATAAGGTTCGAGAATCTGTAAAGTATGTTAGGGGTGGTTTCACGAGAAAGTATAAGTTTGCCGAGTGTATAGCACAACTTTCATTACAGTGTGGGAAAAATGTGCGTCAAGATATCACAACAAAATGGAACTCTACGTATCTCATGCTTGAAAATGCATTGTGTTATCGTCTTGCTTATGCGCGGATGGAACTAGTTGACTCAATGTTTAAGACTAATCCATCTCAAGAAGAATGGACAAGGGTGGAAAGCATTACAAGGTTTTTAAAACCTTTTTATGATATTACGACATTGTTTTCGGGAAGTTCTTATCCTACTTCCAACTTGCATTTTCACAAAGTGTGAAAAATTCAGTTGTTGATTGAAAAAGAAGTTCAAAGTCGGGATCCAATTATAAGTAGAATGGCAAAAGAAATGAAAGTCAAGTTTGATTAATATTGGAAAACTTATAGTGTGATTTTGTCTTTTGCCGTAATCTTGGATCCACGGTTTAAGTTTAAGCTTGTTGAATATTGTTTTTCAAAACTTGCCATGAGAGATGTAGTACGTAAAAAGAAATTGGAAGATATCCTTGTTAGCTTGAATAAGCTATACAATGACTACGAGATTCTTTCCGATGCAATACATGATTCTTCAATAAGGGAAAGTTTAAATGATGGTGTTGATCCTTTGGATGATTTGGATGGATTCGAGTCTTTTGAAAGTGAATTTAATATGGTTGGGACAAATAGGAGTCAATTACAAATGTATTTAGAGGAACCCGAACTTGATAGGAGACAAAATTTTGATATTTTGCAATTTTGGAAAGATAATCAAGGTATCCTCAATTGGCTCTTATGGCTCGTGACATATTGAGCATCCCAATCACCACCGTCGCTTCTGAATCATCATTTAGTATTGGAGGTCGGATAATAAACAAATATCGAAGTTCGCTATTATCATCAAACGTCGAGGCGTTGTTATGTACCCGTGATTGGTTGTTTGATTGGGAAGGTATTATATTTTTTGTTTTTTTGTGATGTAAGTTTAATTCATTTATATATATATATATACACACACATATATTACTTACATATCGTTAACTTTTTTAACGCATCTAGACGAGGATGAAATTGAGGAAGAAATTGAAGAAGATATTGAAGCATTGATTCCTACACTTAACACCGGCAACTATTAAGGTTTTTTAAATAAATTTTTAAATGTTTTTCTCTTTTTATGTTTATATAGTTATATGTTATTAACTTATGACTCATTGGTTTTTTTATTGTTATATGTATAGATGAGGACGTGAAAGAAGAAGAAGAAATGCTTTATTTGATGAGTTAAACTAATTTAGTGTTGTCTTTAGTTGGTGAGTTGTTTGTTTATATTTGTTAAAGCGAGGTGGAATTTGGGTAGTGATTATTTATGATTTTGTGTTAAACTTGGTAAAAGGTCGAACACTATGTTTTTATATAGTTTTTTAATTTTTTTTAAAGTGACCCGGTTTGACCCGAACCCATTTTAACCCAAACCCGTTTTGACCCGTTATCCAATCCGACTCGACCCGCCCGTTTTGCCACCACTAATTATATAATTTTAGTTGGTCTTGGAAAGGTGATGGTCATGCCGATGCTTTTTCAAGATTAACTTTTCTTGCCATTCAAAAAAAAAGTGATGAACTAACTTGTGGTTAACATTTAAAACGGTTGTTAAATATTTATTACAATGCTTTTAATGTGTGGTAAAGTAGTGTTTTTTTTAAGGATGATGTTTTAGTGGATTATCTTTTAGCATTTAATGATGTTTAATATTTCCTGTGCGAAGTTTTCAAAAAAATATGTGAATTTTCAAAATCATGATGTTACATGTAAGTTTCTTACTCAACTTTTATATAGTTCAATAATTTTACGGGCCTGTTTTTTAGTTTTGTATCAAACCTAGGAAATATTTGAGACGTCCCTAGTAAGCAAATAATGAAAAGTGAAATTTTGATTAGTTAAAAGATTTTGATTGATAAAATCATCTTTAATTAAGGAAAATAATGTCACACTTCTTAAGCAAATAATTAAAATTCAAATCTTAATTAATCAAAGGGTTTTAATCAGTAAAATCATCCTACATAAACGAAGATGATATAACAATCTTTTTTCTTAAATATATATAAGATAAAAGAGATACAAGCCTCTCTCTGAAGGACACGTGTCGGTTGGGTGAATCTGGACTAGAGAATCGAAATCGCGAAGGTCGAGTTCTCTTTCGGTGTGACGACTGACGACCGACCACACCGGTTTCCACTTTTCCCGGTGCATGCCGTACAACTTTCATCAAAGACTAAACCATACTTGTCGTCATGATTTACGGTTAAAGCCCCTTGCTTTTATGTTATTTACCCTTTTCGCCAACTTCTTCTTCACCTCCATATCACCTTTCTCTTCTTTTATTTTTCTAAATAAGCTACAAATCAATGACTGTGATTTCTTAGAATGTAATATTTTAAAACTTTATTTTATCTTTTTTTATTATATCTAAAATTGATTTCTATATAAGATTTTTTTGAAACCTTATAGGAGAAGGTTCATTTGAGAACCGTTTTTATTGCGAGAACCGCGAGAACCAATATGGGCCAATCAATTTAAACCTTGTCTTTTTAACCATAATTTGATCAAAAGGATAAAAATGTAAATTAAAAAATTGTTCCCAACATGCATGCTCCTAGTTTTCTTTTTTTTTAATTCCTTTTTTCTTTTTTTTTCTTTAGTGCCCGGTTTTCCTTTTTTTTAATTCTTTTTTTTTAGTGTCCAGTTTTCTTTTTTTTTAATTCATTTTTTCTTTTTTTCCTATTCTTATATATAGCAAAAATTATTATTTTTTATGTTTTATTTCTTTTTAGTTTTTTTCTTAACTTTCTTCTTTATTTATTAATCGCAATTATTTACATTTTTGTTAAAAAAATTTAAGTTATATATTAAATACTTATACCTTACACATCCTTTTTGTAAGAATTTTGTGAGTTGGCAACGTATTTGACTAAACCAACTTTGACTTGCACGTGCACTGGAGTTGTAAACGAATTGAACGAACACGAACGAGAGCTTGTTTGTGTTCGTTTGTTTAACTTTAGCCAAACAAAAAAACGAATACGAATGAATAAACAAATGAATATTTATGTTTGTGTTCGTTCCTTTAACTTTACCCGAACATAAATGAACACACACACATATATATATATATACATACATATAAACGAACATAAACAAACGGATAAACAAACATTCACAAACATAAATGGACGAACGAGTGTCTTTGTTCATGTTCTTTCATTTAACTAAACGAATAAATATTTTTGTTCGTGTTCGTTTGTTTATTAAATAAATGAACCTAAACAAACTTTCCACCAAACATTTCAATAACGGTTTAGCGAACATTCGGTTCGTTTACAATCCTAAAGTGCACATATGCATCTAGGTATACCGTATACGTGTGCATGTGCATATATGCATGAGATGCACACGTGCATGGTGCTAATATGCACATGTGAACCTATCCACACCTGTGCTTGAAAAAAATCGACTGGTTCGTGCACATGTGCAAATATATGATGCTGTGTTGGGAAAAAAACTAAATAAAAACAAAAAAAATTGAAAAAAAAACAAGTGGTACATCGAAATATGCATATGCATATATGCACGAGATGCTACACGTGCACAGTGCATATATGCACCCAAACGCACCTATGCAGTATAAACAAGTGGTGCACATGTGCTTAAAAAATCAAGTGTTATATGCACATGTGCATACATATAATGCTGTGCTACAAAAAAACCCGGTAAAAACTAATTTTTTTTCTTTGAAAAAGTATAGCAATATGGATGTCATATTAAAAAGCATATTTTTCTCGTTAATTTGGTATAATTTACGTATTTTAATACCTTTGCGTTTAGGAGATATTTTAGTTTTAAAAAAATGAGGGTAAGTGGTCCCCCTTTATTTAGGCTATTTGCCTAAAATGCCCCTCCAACATGTTTGGAAAGTGAAAATGACGGCTGTGTTTTTAATTAATTACATGTTTGCCACAATTAATATTAACATTTGATTAATTGTGATCAATGGTCACAAACGGTTCTCGCGGTTCTTGCAATAAAATTGTTTCTCAAATGAACCTTCCCCTATATATATATATATATATATATATATATATATATATATATATGGTAGAGATCAAGTAAAAAGAAAATTAAAGTAAAAAGGGTAAAAGGGATGATTATTTAATCATTTTTCGGTATATATATCAACTGATAATCGTTAGTTCATCATCTTTATTGATTAAAACTAGTTCTTCATCAATTTCTTTTTGATGAATCCAACATATTCATCACTTTTTAGATGAAAGCATTTTGTTCATCAACAAATTATTCCAAAATTTTGTTTTCAAAATCTGTATTTGAAATAAAAAAGAAATTGATGAAGAACTAGTTTTAATCTATAAAGATGATGAACTAACGATTATCAGTTGATATATATACCGAAAAATGATCAAATAATTATCCGTTTTACACTTTTTACTTTAATTTTCTTTTTATTTGATCTCATCCCTATATATATATGTTTAAAAACCATAATTATACATATCTTACAAGTTTTACTTTCGACTAATACAACCATTTAATTTGTTTTACTTTTTCTAAGTTTATAAGTTTTAACCATTAGCTAGATAAAATAGAGTTTTAATGAACTCAGTTATTAAAAAAAAGGAAAAATATTATATATTTTAAAACCGATTGATACATTTTTACTGAAAAATGGGTTTTTTGGAATAAATTAGTTAATTACTATGAATTTTCTTAAAATATTGTTAACGTTCGACGTGTTTGCATCATATGTCTTGTCCCACACTTTTGACTGCCCTATAATCGCCATTCTATAGTTAATGCATGTCTAATTTGGATTTAAAAAATACCCAAGGCGATGAAAAAATTACTTATATAAAGTGTGTGAAAATAATAACAGACGATATCAAATATGCTATTGTAGTAAAAAAAAAACTTTATTTCAATTCGTATGAAATAATGCAACCATTTTTAAGTCTTGATTCATCATATATTTTTCCTTCAATCTACTTTAACCTATTTTTTTTACTAGAATTAAAATGAAAAAAATAGTTCTTATGTTAATGCAAACACACACTAATAGACATCCATAAGCATCGTCCGGTCTATCCAGCACTGCAACCGTCGCCTCCCTTCCACCACTGTCGCCAGCATCATTACCGTCGTCGTCTTAGAATTTGGTTTTGATTGTAGTGTTACATTTGTTAAACCAACGATCCACCCTAGAAGTAAATATATTCCATCATAACAATGCCATTGCCCTAATTAAAAAGACTGCTGATGCTTATGATTTAAAATGTTGTATAAATACCCAGTCGTTGCAAATCTTGTACAAAAACTATTGATGTAAAAGTAAAACCCAAATAGAATTAAGGGACTGAAAATAGAAATAGTGAAAACTTTGTGCTAAACCTTAAAAAAACTTGCATCCCAACTCCTATATAAAGCACCCCCAGCTTCCCATTCAAACACACATCATTCAAACATTCTCAAAACTTGCCATTTCAAAACCAAAAAAACCTGCACCTTTCACATAGTTACAGTGTGTTTTTCTAGCTTTTGTTCCATTCATGGCTGACAAAATAGTTCACCATCATTCCCCGAAGGCCGAAGAGCATTGCGGAAATAAATCGGACAACGGTTTGTTCGACTGTTTTGGGAAAAAAGAAGACAACAAGAAGTGTGGAGAGACCGAATGCAAAGATGAGAAGAACGAAAGCCTACTAGCAAAACTTCACATATCCGATAGCATTTCCAGTGTAAGCGCTAGTTTTTTTAAAAAAATCTTCTTTTTTGTGAGTTTTCAACCTAATCTTTGTGTTTTCTGAATTTTGTAGTCGAGCGACGAGGAATGTAAAGATGGAGAGAAGAAGAAGAAAAGGAAAGACAAAACCTTGAAGGAGAAGGTTGAGAAGAAAATCGAAGAAGACAAGGTGAAGATCAATGTGAAGATCGAAGAGGGCGTAGAAAAAGTCCAAGAGCTTAAAGGGAAAACCGTGGAGAAGATCGAAGAGGGAAAAGAAAAAGTCGAAGAGCTTAAAGGGAAAACTGTGGAGAAGATCGAAGAGGGAAAAGAGAAAGTCGAAGAGCTTAAAGGGAAAACCTTAAAGAAGTTCGAAGAGGGAAAGGATAAAGTGGAAGAGGTTAAAGAGAAAATCGGAGAGAAAATAGAAGAATACAAGGAAAAAAATGAAGAGAAAAAAGTTGAAGAACACAAAGGGGACGCATGTGCACCCTTTGTGAAGCATGAGGAAGTGGTGATGCCACCGTCAGTAGATCACCAGGCACCATCACTATCCTCATGTGAAGTTATTGTCCACCCACCGCAACCAAGTTATGAACCCGAAGAGAAAAAGGGGTTCGTTGAGAAGATCAAGGACATACTACCCGGAGTTAACAAGAAGGCAGAGGAAGATTCCGCAACTCCACCACCACCACCAGCAGCAACGATGACACATGTCAACCACAATGCAGATGCCGAACATGAACAAAAGGAGAAAAAGGGCATCCTAGAAATGATTAAAGAGAAGCTTCCTGGGTATCATTCGAAGACAGAAGATGAGAAGAAGGAAAAGGAAAGTGATTAAGAATAATAGGAAATTAAAACAGTTCTTTGGTTTGATTTATTTATATAGTTTTACGAATGTATTTCTTTCAAGTTATTGTTGTTTCTAAGTAGTTTTGGAATTTCAGTTTGTTTGAACATCTACATAAATGACCATCAGTGGAGGCTGGTGGGTGGTAGTTTGGATACAGCTTAAGAACATGAAGCCAAAGGGCCAAATTTGGCTAAAGTTATTTAAAATGTTATTAACTAAATGTGTTAAAAAAATTATATTAGAAAACCTAAGTTGTGTTTAATAAAATTTAATGTAAAAAACATAGTTCTAAAATTTTAATATTCAATCACAGGTGATTTGTAAAAGCATCACATGTGAATTACGAAAATATCACTCCGTCCAAAATTTTAAAATGCAATCTGGAACATTAATGCCATTGATCCAAAGGCTAAAATTATTCTCTTAAGACTATGAATTAGATATGGACTGTTTTGAATATTCTTCTAGAAAACCTATAAAAAAAAGTTAATAACACTTGGTACGTAAGTGAATTGCTTTTTTTGGCGATTGCTTCTAAAAAGAACCATAAGGTATTTAAATCTCAAGTACTTGCTCTGCTTTAATCCGAGGTATTGTTACTACATTAATACTTCCATGAAACCATATATACATAGCGGAAGTCTTAAGATTTCAATTCGATCATAAAGAACCTTTCATAACAAACCTACTATACATTTACCAAATGTTCAAAACCTCGAATTGTCTCACTAAAATACAAATTAATTATTAAAACTCTTGAGTCTCGCTCAAATGATAAAATATGATGCATATGTGCTACACTGATTTTAAGAAGCTTATTACCATCTACCGAAACTCTGTTTTTTACTCTACTTAAATGGTTAAAGAATCATCTCACTAAAAAACGAAAACAATAGACAATTGCAAGTCGCCGACTAATCTGAAAATGCCTACAGCCTACTAAAATCACTAACTCTAAAATTATAGGATGTGAATTGCCGATGATCCGATCATTTTATAAGAAATCGCCTACTGTGTTTAGGAAAGACCAAATAATCCAGGATTGAATGATTTAAGATTGTAGTTTGTTTTTGTGTTTCATCATTTGCAAAAAACTAAAGGGCTAAAGGAAAACCAATTACCAACAGCTTCACATCCGTAGCCAAAGAGTTTGCTGCAACATGATTTTGCTTTTTTCCTCTACGAGGTTGCTTTGCGTCTATGATTTCCAAGCCGATTGTTATTTTAATTTCTAAGTTTGCATTTCAAATATTGAGCCTAAGAAATTGGGTCTTTTTTATCAATCTAGACATTTGGACTCAATAAACTTCGTTAAATATATATACATATATATATAAAAGCTATGCTAATTGTAGGCCCCCTTTAGCCATGGACCCTTGACGGTTGTCCAGGTAGCCCACCCCTTAAGACGGCCCTGCAGCTAACGCTGGTGAGTTCATGATGTTCATACACACACACACATTTAAAACATAATGAACCCAAACATGCCAAAAATACTTAAACATTTTCACTTTAAAATCATAACTAACATACAACCTAATAAAGTAAAATATAGCTTTCATAAATACCTTAAAACACATTTACTATAAAACCATTTCATATGATTTAGACATTTCATATATAAACACATAATCTTTTAACCGAACACCAAGTGTTCCCTCGTACCGAACATAATAATATTCCCTTATCATTGAACCATTAGATTCACGTCGTCAGAACATAGAAATGTTCTATTTTCTTTTTACCGGATACCAAGTGTCCACTTTTAACTAGAACATCGTAATATTCCCTTTTTCCTTTTACCGGACACTAAATGTCCACCTTTTCGTGAACGTATAAATGTTCTCTTTTCATTGAACAATAAGTTGACCTTCTCCGAACATAAAATGTTCTCTTTTCCATTGAACAATTAAATTTCACAATGCGTACACATAGAAACTAAATTTGTTACATATGTTAAATAAAGGCCCCTTTCAAATATGCATGTAAAACCTTTACATTTCAAGTATAATAGCTAAACAGTTTACAGAGCCGGTCCAAACATATACGAGATCCTGGGCAAAAATAAAAAAGGGCTCTCACTAAAAGTATTAAAATATGATAAAATAAATAAGTAAACTTTACAAAAATCACTCCCTGAGTCATTCTTCTTATTTATCTCCTACTTTATTATTTTGAAAGATTAAATCTATGTTTGATTAATCGGTGGCGAAAGAAACCCGGTTGTAGCTGTGGCAGTAGTCTTTGTCGTTTCTAGAGCCTAAAATGTTGAAACTTTTGCAAAAAAAAAAGTTGTGTAGTCAGAGCCGGTGAACGGTGTCGCCATGGAAGACAAAAAAAAAATGTTACCGCATGAACGTCATTATAAGAAGAAACCGACTTTGTGGGCGAAGTTTATTTATAGAAAAAGCTTAATTGAAAGTTTGATTGCATTTTTAGGAGTGTAAATAGCTACAACAAGGAAGAATGGTGAACAATGAGAGCTAATGAATATTTTAATTTTGAAACGTTGTATTGTTATTTTCAATGCATCCTTTTGTTTTTTTATTTATATTCTCGTTAACGATTGCACTACTACATAGCTTATTTTATTATAAAATAAATATATATCTATATATAAGTTGATAAAAATGGACCCCTTGAATTTTTAGGCGCTGGACTACCACCCCACTTGCCCGTGCCCGGGCCGGCCTGATGGTTTATAAAAGAAAATGATATTCTTTTTACTATAGTCATGTACTTTATTTCATGAAATAACGTTATGCTAATTCACTTTGTAGCATTTCCACATATAAATTATTATTTAATATAAATACATAAAATTTAAATAGCCTTTCTTTCTATTATATTCGTTCATGCTATACACCTATATATTTATGTGGAAAAGAATTAATTCATTTTGTTTTCAAGAAGAAACCATCACAGCATATACATATACATATATATATATATATTACATACATATATATAGGCAAAAGTTCAAACGAAAATTATTTTTCGTACGAGAAACAATCCTAACCGTCTGATTCCTCATCTTTTAATTTAATTGTCCACCCATGAATTTCTTGCATGCTATACAACCCAAAGATCTAGAATTTAGAAATAGGTCCTTAAGGTTTCTTTCTCTTTTCATTTCCACCATACAACTTTGGCAACTCTCAAGTACTTTTACGTATTATTGTTTTATTTATATATAAATATATGTATATTTTTTGGAAAAATTCATAAAATAGTAACCAAGTTTGAAAAATGTTTCATCAAGGCCACTCAACCATTTGTTTTACATTTTGAAATTTCTCATAAGTGACGTTGGTGAAACAGTTTTCACTTGGTTACTATTATGTGAAATAAACCCACTTTTTTAAATTGTAACACTTTATGTAACATTGATGCAGAAACGGTAGAACATCTATTTTATTCATGCTCAATTGTGAAAGATATTTGGAAATGGTTGTCTAATTGGTGTGGAATAATTTGGGGGGCTGCATAACACAGTTGAGCAAATGATATCAAACTTTCTGCATAGTGGGCTGTCGAAAGAGAGAAGAAACTTCTAGGTAGCTGCAATTGGAAGTGTACTTTGGTTCGTATAGATCGAAGGCTCGAAACAACTTGGTGCTTAACAGGTAGAGGTGCTTACGGGACGGGGCTGGTACCCGAAACCAAACTGTGTCGGGCGGGTACCCGTACTGATGGTATATTTTTTGGTCCTATTTTTAAACTATTTGGATTCATGTTTCTAGCATCTTGCTAGATCTTTAATATATTTTGGTTTGTAAGGCTTGGGTGATAACCATATCGAAGCTCTTAGCTTTGTGTATCTTTTTTTGCTGTTCAAAATAGAAGTTTAAAGAAATAAAAGTAAAAAATTGCTAATACTTACAAAAGGTGTATTAATGAATCTTTTAAAATATGTAAACTCTGTTAAAATACAACATGCTTTTCAAATAATGCCATCATGAGGAGTCAAAGATTTGTATTGAATTTTAAATAACATACCAAAATCATGATCACATAATAAAATTATTATACATATATAACGCATAACAAATGGACTAACTATTTCAGTATATAACAAACTTTGCTTAAAATGTCATGGTATATAGTAACTTGTTATATAATATGTTACCGTACATAAAATGATAAGTTTCATAAATTTTATTGTACTAATACAGAAATATTGTAGTTTATTATATAGAATTGCATTTTAAGCAAAGTACCTTGTATTGTAACGCAATTTTCCCTTATAAAAAATTTAGTAATTAATATTATAAAAATGTTTCTACATCTTATTCAATATACATGTCAATTTCTTAAAAAATTATTAAATATTTAAATCTTTTCTAACTAGTTTTTTTAGTTTACAAGTTTGACTCTCATGATTTAGAATTGTAGAATATATATTAAGGACTAAAGCAAATTATATGGTCCAATTCTTTTTTTTAATGAATAAATTTGGTTGTGGTCTAGCCTATGATTTGGGCCAAAGTGTGTACCCATAAATCCATAGTGTCATCCCTTTTTAATCTATTTTCAGATGAATATATAAACTAAAGTTACATGCTTACATGTTTACAAATACATGTAACAAGGATGATAAAATAATCTAGCAGTTTATAATACATGATTGTTAATTTTTGACACTGCATGAATATTGATTCATTTCAACAAGTATATATATTTTTTATTTTCAATTATAATAAAAAGTTATTAACAGTATTTTATTTGAAAATAATGACTTTTAACTCCGCATCCAAACGAAGCTAAAAAGTCTTATTTTGAAACCGAGACGAGACTGGGGTGAGCATGCGACTTGATAGACCGAAAAAACCGACGAACTGGACCGAACCAGACCGAGACCGGTCCGGACCGGGACTGGTCGTTTCGGTCTTCAGTCCTTGTTTTTTGTAGATTTCGGGTTTCGGTCCGGTCCGGTTTTGTTTAATATAGTGTATAAAACAAACAATAGACCGAAAAAACCGATTAACCGGACGGAGACCGGTCTGGACCGGAACTGGTCAGTCCGGTCTTCGGTCCTAGTTTTTTTTATAGATTTCGGGTTTCGGTCCGATCCGGTTTTTGAACCGTGCTCACCCCTAGATGAGACTATCTGCTTGGACTGGTCTTGGTGTTTAAACGAGTTTAATCTGGGTTTGGCTTGATACTCGGTCTTTTTAGTTTTTTTGAATCAAATTACGTCCATAAAGAGAGTAAGGAAATTTTAAAATTGGATTCGTGGGCATTATATAAAAAAGACGACCAAAAAAATTGTGAGATCCATAAACTTTTCAAATTGTATAAAAGCAAACATGTGTGCAATACAAATAATTGAAACTGCTTCGACACTTGACATGTGCTTTTCTTTGTTCCTTCCCATCACATGAAAATAATTATTATGTGCATCTCATTTTCCCAAATAATAATAAATACATTTTTTCTAAAAACCGGTTCTTCAAAAAGTAAAACTCATATCTTTCAAATTAATATATATTTTAGTAAAGTTTATCTAAGGGAGGGTTTATTTGAGAATCGTTTTTATTGCGAGTATCGTAATAACCAATCTTGACTCTTGATTAAAATAATTCAAAAGCCAATAAAAATGACGACTTATTAATGGCTCATTAATTTTGGAAAAATCAAGACTCACTCTTTAACGACGATCTACTAGAACACAATTCACGGTTGGGAAAATATAAAAAAGATCAAAATATCTCTATTAATAAGCATTAATATGATTAAAAATGGTACTTACAATAAGAACGGTTATCAAATAACAGTTTATTTATATAACATGTAATATAAGAATCTATCGATTATTTTAAAAGAAATCGCATGGGGCTAACATATGATTCTCAAGTCCATAATCATTACGCTAGTTTGAAATTTGAACCTTAACTTGAGTATACCGGTTCACTATGGTTTAGATCACCTTATATTGGTTTTGGTCCGGGTTTTACTAAACGTACTCGGTTGTTTTGACTGGTTAGGTGATATAGTTGGCCGGTTTGATCGTTTTAACTGAAGTGGTGACTTGAACGGTTCTTGAATCAACCGTCAACCAGTTTGTTTGGTCTAGTTTTGGAAATGATTAGTCCATTCTAAGCTGAAAAAATGTGCAAGGAACCATAACTCTAATTATTATAACAGTAAATAATTAGAAAATAATTTACCAAAATATGATTGATTAACAGATAAAAACCAAGTATTATGACTTATTTATGAGTAATAAATTAGATATTAAAAATATATAGTTTGGACAAACATCCAAGTGAAGTCGGTGGCATGTTCATAGGGAAACACACAAATCTAAATCTGAGGAATATTTGTTGCATGGTTAACGACATCAAAATAAGGAATATGTCCCAAAGGACGACAAACGGGGTATTTTACTTAATAAAATGTTCATGTATAGGGTCCTGAAGCGCCCCTAGTAAGGTTTAAGAGGTAATGTTGAAGTTTGTCTAATGTTATTGTTGTTGAAACTGACGTGGTTTGAAGTTGACATGATGTTGCTGAAGATGAGCACTGAATTGCACTATTGTAATGGTGTGTGAAAATTTCCATGAATGTATCGTATATAATATTATAAATATATTATCTAATTTGCCATATCTTTGAAGAGATTAGAACATTAGTGGAGTTTTATGATCCATATCTAATCTTACTATCTCAATCTTGTAAAGAGAAAAACAATTACAATCTTGGTACTTTTCATGCTTTGTTTTTTTGATTTTGGTCATAATAGGTTGTTCCACTGCACTTATCTTCAATGTTCATTTGTCATCCTATTTAAACGAATATTCTTTACAACTTTTCATTTAGGTATGTTTCAAGACTTTATTTAACCTATATGTACACACACAAAGATCAAGAGATAATGCTTATTTGAGAAAGAATAATGTTAGGATCGCAATCAGAAAACCGACTAACGATATTGTTCGCTTTGAATTGCCCCTCACGGCTTTAAAACGCGTCAGATGGTAGGAGTAAGATCCCCTCCTTATAAGGAGAAAGAATAATAATAATTAAAAAAATAGAAAATAGAACTAACCATATATATATAAAAAGAAAGAAAAAGAGAAGGAATAATAGGGAGGGAGCACATGTGAATGGGCTTAAGCTGCAAAGTGTGTACCTGGACATGCATTACCATACACAAGCCACACAACCAAAGTCAATAACACAATTACACAAACCCACCATGTGAGATTTGCATTCAACCCCACACCCACCGACACCTCACTACATTATTACGTATCATTTCTTTTCTACCTGTTAAAAAAAATACTATCAATTTTTATCATGTAATTAATTTTATATATATATATATATATATATATATATATATATATATATATATATATATATATATATATATATATACACAGGAGAATGTTCATTTGAAAACCATTATTATTATGAAAACCGTGAGAATCAATCTTGTCCATTCATTTGGTAAGTAGAATTCATGGATGGAGAGCGTGGGATGTGACAAGGTGCATTGGATGAATTCATGGGTAAGCGATGGAATTAAAGGAGGGAGAATTAAACGGCTAAGATCGGTTCTCGCAATTCTCGTAAAAATTTTTTTCCCAAATGTACTAAAATAGCATAATATATATTATATATCTACACGGTGGTCAACGCTAGCTAGCTTATTCAAATGAGTTTATAGGTTCTATTATCAACAACTTCTAATTAATCATACGGCTTTGCTTTTCTCTTTTGCTTATTCCATATGTATTAATGTCTCAACTCGATCGCTAACCATTTCTTGAGCATTTACATTTTTCACATATGGGGATGGTTCAAACGAGAACTGTTTTTCGTACGAGAACTGCGAGAACCAATCTTGACCGTTCATTTTAGATAATGGAATTCATGGATGAAGAGTGTGGGGGGATTAAGTGTGGCAGAGTGCATGTAAGGAATTCATGAGTGGGCAAACCAATTGAAGAAGGGGGAATTGGACGGCTAAGATTGGTTCTCACGGTTCTCGTACGAAAAACAGTTCTCGTTTGAACTTTTGTCTTTCACATATAATGTTTCTTTCACCGGGGAGCGGGTTGAATATATTTATATGTACATATATGCAGGGGCGGACCTGGAATTTGAAATGGATGGTTGCACAATTAGAAATAGGTGAAATAGGTGGTAACACTGGCTCAAAAAAATCAAAATTTACACTACGAAATGGAACCACCACCTCAAAAAGATCAAAATTTACACTACGAGGATAAAATTAACTGATGTCCCATGCCACTACTGCTTAAGCCTTGGGTCCGCCCCTGCATATATGTGGTTTGTTGCGGTAATGATATTCTGATGATGGTTATATACATTTACAGTGGATGTTTAAGACTTGAGATATGGTATACATTGTTTAACTTTGAGATATACGATTTACCTTGTTTATATTAACGTAATACCAGTCAATAGAGATTGACCGTCAAAAGATGGACTACCATTTTTTTTACGTTTGGTTAATTAATATAGGATACATATGGAGTACAATGTAGTATATCCTTTTATGTATGATTCAAGATAATAACTTTTGTACATCCACATATACAATTCAGTCTATGGGTAGCGGGTAATATCAGTATATATCGAAAAAGAGAAATTCTATTTATTTCTACTTGTTCATCATACTTCATCTTTCTACTGACTTAAAGATAACATGTAGAATCCACTAATATTCTTTTCTCATACCATTTATTGATTTTGAAACTTGTTATGATTTTATGAGTAAGAGTATATATACAAGTATAAATACAAAATAAGAGGATATGGAACCTCTTATCAAAAAATATTTATAACTTTTAAATACTTCAATTCATACAACCGCATTTATTATTTATTATTCATTATAAAAGATATGCCACACCATCAAATGTTCCAAAATATGTGCTTTATAAGATGTTCTTGCCTTTTGGAGTTTGTACTACATCATATCCTAAAGAAAAGCTTCCCGACAAGGTATATATAAATATTATGCAATAGTTGATAGTGATTCTTCTGCTAGCGAATTAACACAAGTGTCACATGAGAAAATTTTAAATAGAAACTATTTTTAAAATCATTAATGACTCGTTAATAGAGGTATTTTAGTTATTTATATATTTACCTTACCGTGAATTATGTTTGGATGAATGAATCATTATTAGATTGACTTAATTTTCTCAAATTACACTTCATTAATAAGTAATTATAATTCTTAGTCATTAATTTATTTTAATCAAAATCTAAAATTAGTTTTTCTAGTTGTAATACGGAAAAAATTCTAATTTAACATTTCCCTGTGTGGCTGTGTCACACGTACTTGTCATATATTATGATAGGATATTAGAGTGAGTTCATTTATAGCAAGGAACATCAAACTTGGATAAAGTATTTTAGGTGTACTAATAATATGTTATTTTCACAATATAAAATCAATAAAAAGTTTTCTATAACATGTATGTTATCTTCGATTTTTTATTTATTTGTATCAACTATTTTATTTATTTTTAAAATAAATTCTAAAAAACATTAAAATAAGAAAAGGATTTTTATTTATGTGATGAGGAGAGTGAAGTTTTAAATAAATTTTTGAAAATTATATTGATATGGGTGGATAATTATGTTAATGTGAAAAAATATATTTTAAATGAATAAAAAGTTAAAGTTAACTGGGAGAGAGAATGAAATAGCTAAAAATTGAGTAAATAAGATTAATTTAGATAGAATCAAAGGTCAAGATTTTGTCTTGATTAAATTTTAAGAGCTCTTAAAATTAAGAAGAAAAGAGAATGTTAAATGGATTATATAATAGTATAGATAAAGATCAAAAGATCAATCAAATTGTGTACGTTATATTTATTATGTATCTATGCACACCGTTTCATTAAAGTATCACGGGTGTTCATTGATAAAAATAAATGTGAAAGTATATTTCATAAACAATTAAAATGCTTAATATGGAGGTTTGAGTGTCTTTGGATGTACCTCAAAAGGGTGCGGATGTGTAGGTAGGGGTGTACACAGGGCGGGGCGGGACGTGTAGTGAAATTTTTGTAAACCGTTACTGCGGGGCGGGTATCTAGTTTTAGGAACTAAAACCGAACCGCACACAGCGGGTACCCGTTGTGCGGGTACCCGAAGGAAGGCCAGTATCCACGGTTCGGGTCACGGGTACCCTAAAATTGAGTTGTTTTTCATTTTTGTTGTTTTAGACAAGTTCAGATTCATAATATAGCAATAAACAAAGGTAAAAACAAGACAACAATAATGAATAAATCACTAACAGAACAAATAGATCTTCGATTAGAGCATCCTAGAAACAAAAAACCGATAGGATTGAAGTTGGCACTAATGATCGATTTCAGTGTCTTTATCTTGAACTCTCAATCATTGCAAGTTTGCAAACTCTCAATGTCAAAGCTAAAAAAAAGAATTCGGGAAGACGGTGGGGGCTACTAGAATAAGTCAATAAGTTAGATAGTTTTGAGAAATTTAAATTTTCTAATAGCTCTTGTTATTTCATATATATATAAGTTAAAAGCATGCGGGGCGAGGCGGGTACCCGCGGATATCGAATTTTAAAAATCGAACCCGCCCCATGTTCTACGGGTACCCTAGTTTTCAGGTTTTTCGGGTTACTGGTTTTACGGGTATCGGTTTTTTCGGTTTCGGTTCATGCAGGGCAGTTCGGTTTGTCGGTTTTTTTGAACACCCTATGTGTAGGAATGGTAACGGAGTGGGTTTTGGACGGGGATTGGTCACCCATCTCCGTTTAAGAAAACTGGTCACCTATCTCCGTTTAAGAAAACTACCTTCGTCTCTGCTTAAAATACCCGGGATTTAAATAGGGATCCCGTTGGGTAACCGGATAAACCGTGGAAAAACGGGTATCCCTGTTTAATATAATGAGATTAAACGGGTAATTTCTATCACATAAAGTGAAATTGTGATTTTTCACGACAGGGATTGTCACCGCTATGATTTTACCATTAGTTATAGAAAATGAGTACTATATTATACAACATATCTGAGCCACAATTAAAGTCTTAAAAACTCTAAATACATCCATAATATCAAAACAAAACAATTCAAATAAAGGCAACAATTATAATTGGGTTGTGTGAAAGTATATAAAATGTGTATATTTTCTATTTAAAACTAATTTTACGTGTATATATATATATATATCTGTGTGTGTGTAATTAATATTAAATGATAATCAGGTATCGGGTAATTAGGGACGGGTATCGGGTAATCGGTGCGGGATCATCAAACCCGTCCCCGTTTGAAATAATCAAGTTTTCCCCATCCCCGTTTACTGTCCCCGAACCCGTTTATGTCGATTTTTGATTTTTCCCATTGGTTTCATTTTATTTGCTACATGTGTGTAATTTCTCACAAAATATATAAGAGGATAGCGTGTAGATCAAAAGGTGCACCGTTGAACAATCTTTTTTCTCATAAATTAGGGTTTCTTGATATTCTTGTCATTAAAACTTAAGTTTTTTCTCTTTTGTACGTATTTTGATATAAGAAGCATCTGGTTTTACATCTCTTTTAAAAAACTATTCGGTTTTTATTATTTACTTTTGTGTGTAACCATTTGATTATATTAGATTTAATCATCAATTGCTTAACTAATCATGTGATTATAGTATCGTACATGGTGCTAGAGCTTTGGCTTTGATCTCTGTTACAAACTATTGGCCATAGGTTTCCAGTCGCACAATGTGGTTTATTAGATTGATTAGAATCTTTATGTTTAATAATATTATATTTGCACTTCATTTAAAATTTAAACGAATAAACGAACACAAATATATTCTAAACAAACGAGATAAATTGTTTATTTATCTATTTATGTTCGTATATTTATATAGCTAAAGTTTAAACAAATAAATAAGAAGAATTCTCAGTCGTGTTTATATGATTTTTTAGCCTAGTTTAGTATTCTTTTTGTAACATTGTGTTATAGGGTTTAGTTATGTAATCCGAATAATTAAGATAAAATTACCCTTGGCCAGAAATTGTTCCTTAAGCTCATTTTTAAAAGATAAAATTTGTTCATTTGAAATTTGGTTACTATTTTATAAAATAAACTTATTTTCTAAACTATACTAATATATGAAGAGTATAACACTATGTCTCCTTTAATTTTTTTAAGAATACATATTTTTAATTAATATATGTTTTTATGTGAATAATATAAATACTCAACGCATATGTCTAATCAATCGTCTCTTTAATTAGCTCAACAATTTATGATAAATGTTGTTTAATAACCCATTAAACATAATTATATGAGTTTTTTCTCTCATTTATTGTTTTTCAAAAATTATGTTAACAACCAATGAAAGAATTGATGAGAAAAAAAGAGAAATTCTGAAAACTAAAAAAAAAAGAAAACAAAACGTATATGTTGTTAAAAGAAACTACTTGTTAACATCACATTTCTCAAATACCATATTCTTATGTTCTTTAAAACTGATATAATATCAGGTATAAACTATTAATCATCATCATATTACGCAGATAGTCTGCTATTATAAATGAAAACATAACCCACATTATTATTTTCATGTTATCTCATAATACTATAATACTCTCCTACAAACAAACAATGTGCACCGAAAAGGCAAAAAATAAAAAAACATTACGACCACATGCATTTTGTATTTGTCAAAACTCAAAACCATTAATTAATTAATTAATTAATGTATGTGTATAATTCCCTTTTTTAATTTATATATTTTCCCTCTCAAATCCATCATCAGTCGGCAAAGCAGACCCCAACTCACCCTACCCTGTACCGCACTTTTAAAACCTTCCTTTTATCATCTCTCCTCCATTCCATTCAATTCCATTCCCCTTCGTCCACTACTATCTTCTCCTTCCTCCACTCCACTCCACTCTCCACCCACCGCACAGGAATAATGCCGCGAAGCTTCGCGGTTTCCGTCGCAGTCGTCGTGGTACTTCTCGCCACCATTGCCACCGCCGAAGATCCGTACAAGTTCTTCAACTGGAACGTCACCTACGGCGATATCTATCCTCTCGGAGTCCGCCAACAGGTTCGTAATCGTATTCCGTTCACCTAACGTCATTATGTACTTTCTCCAATCATTGATTGCGAGTTAGATTTGTTTCATTTCGAAATGTTTATTGATAGATCTCGAGTTAACTTTTGTACGGATTGATCTGATATTGTTGATTGCTGGATCTGAGCAGAGATCAATGGTTGTAGTTTTTTTAACTCTATATGTGTGTGTTTGTGCAGGGGATATTGATCAATGGACAGTTTCCTGGACCTGATATTCACTCAGTTACCAATGATAATCTCATTATCAATGTCTTCAACAGCTTAACCGAGCCGTTTCTTATCTCCTGGTAATCAAATTGATTTGTTGATCGATTTTTTTAATAACTGGATTTGGAATAAATCTGGTCAGAGTTCAAATTTGCATCCAGTAAAGTTTCGAATCGAGTACGAAGAGATCTTATTTTGTTCTGTTTAGAAGTACACTAAACCTAATGTCGTTTGAACTTTGAAGTATAAAGGCCATTTGAACTTTATTATTTATTCAAACATTAATATTTTTATGATTTTTGGGGAAAATTTTGTCTTATAATTTATGAATTGTAATCACATTTAGAATTAAAAAATAACTAAAAAATGTAAACACTTTTTTCATCCACACATTTAATAAAGTTACAACTTACAATGTGTTTAACTTGTTTTAGAGATCGATACAATAAAGTGGTAATATATTTAATAAAGATCTTGAACTACTTCTCAAACTTACATAAACAAGCAATCCAATCCAATCACTAATATAAGAAGAAAAAAAATGTAAACAATTCCCTGAGCTCGATTGCACATTCTCTGATTCTCACACAAATCCGACTCCAGCAGAGATACATGCAAATATTCCGCTTTTGGGATTAAACTAATAAGGATGAGTTCCATGTTTTTCTGAAATTATTTATTTATTTATTTATTATTATCGTGTCTTGCCTGAATCAAATCTACTCAATACCTTAAACAATTACTAGAAGTTTTGAAACTTGTGAATTTATTATCTAAGAATAAATGGAACGAAACAGTTTTTAGGATTTGAGTGTAAAATTATCAAAATATAGTTGTCGGTTTTATACAAAGTATAAATTTTTTATTTTTTTTGTACCAATTACCTCCAATGTGGAATGTTTCATGATTATATAACACAAACTCTTTAACAATTTGTTATTCTTCTGTGTAGTATTTTCATTTTGAGTAATGCTTTTAAAAAAAAAATAGTATTTTTCCATGGTTTGTTGAAGTATTTAATTTGGTTGTCCAAATATGGTTGTATCATTAATCTTATTCATTTTCAACCGATTCGTTTCTTTTTATTTATTATTATTTTTTTAATTTTTGAAAAGCTTTATATGTTTTTACTTTATCGACAACCATCCATACACAACTTCACGTTATATTTATCTAATAAAATTTATAAAATTGTTATTGTCATCGTTGTTTATTTTTGTACGCTAAATAATTAGGCAAATTTGGGATCCTATCGGCTCAATAAAATGGGAATAACTGGCACACATTTTAAGATGGCCACATTTTATTTTGTTTTTTTTTATTTGGATTAATGGACGAACTTTAAAACATAAATTATGAGAATTCACAAATAGTACATGAAGCAGGTCAGAAGCGGTGATCCTGTGTTTGTCATTTAACGTCGGTTTACATTTGCACGTGAAACTAACAAATTCGAGTCTCGTGTTTCTTTCTTTCCTTTCCCATTGCCTTTGGTAAAGCAAGAATAAAAATATGCTTCCTCTTTTTTGTATATTATCATATATTTAACGCTAATTAATTATTTTGGTAAAGCAGGAATTAATATTTTTTTTTCTTTTGTTTTTAATAATTATGGTTTGGATGTAAAATATGATTTTGTAGGAATGGAATTCAACAAAGAAGAAATTCTTTTGAAGATGGGGTTTATGGCACAACATGTCCAATCCCACCTGGTAAAAACTTCACATACATTCTCCAAGTGAAGGATCAAATCGGAAGCTTTTATTATTTTCCTTCTTTATCGTTCCATAAAGCCGCTGGCGGTTTTGGAGGTATCAGGATTCTAAGCCGTCCTCGAATCCCAGTTCCTTTTGATGAACCTGCCGGTGATTTCACCGTACTTATCGGAGACTGGTATAAGGCTAACCACACAGTAAGTGATGCTTGCTCATTCCATTTATTTATGAGCCTGGATCTAAAGTCTAAACCTGCTTATTGGAAACATCTTTATGTTGATTGGTTTGAAATAATTTAAGTGATTATTTGAAACATAGGAAAATAATAAAAGTTAATTCTTAAGAAGAAAAAATGCATACTTTAGAAGTTAAATATTAGTTAAAAATACAATAAACTATTTTTAACGAGAGCTAATTCGTACACAACAACTTTTAGCCATACATAACAAGGTATAAACAATTAATGTATATGGTACAAGCTAATGATGAATAAAGTGTTGTGTATGACAATTTTTATTTTGTAAGGACCACCTCGTAAATACTAAACACTTGGCTTCTAAGTCAACACGGGACCTCATTGGCTCATTGTATTTCATTCATTAAATTGGCACCGAACAATTTGAAGTGGTCTCGTTTTGTATTGTTTGCAATAACTGAGGTTTGGTAATCGGTCAACTTCTGTAGGCTACAAAATTCATTCATTTATTATAATAATATAATATAATTTAATATAGGCAAGTGTGATTTTCAGTTTCTCATTAAGTGCAAATTTACTCCAATTCTATATCAAAATATGTTTCTGTATTATGTTAAAAGAATCGGATTTGACATTTGATCCTTGAAGCAAATAAAATATTGCTTTATTTAGAAAAGTAATAAGAAATTAAAATTATAAACTACTACTATAATTAGGAAATTCGTAATTGAATAAGTATTACGTATATTAAGTTACTCACTAATAATAATCTAGTAAATCTTTCGTCGGTAAGTAGTATTGCTATAGTATTTAGGGTTTAATGATACTGGCAGTGGCCTACTACAGCTGGGCTACCTTTTACTTTATGGCAATCTTGCTTGGGCCTAAAGGACAAATAATGGGTCCCAGCGGCACTTGCCACAAGTAGATAACAAAAATATCGGACCCCAACAAACTATTTTTTGAACATTTATTTCACATCATTTTCTTAAAATATTATTGCCCTAATTAAAAGCTCACAAAGTCAAATATGAAATTAAGAATTCCGATTCAGATTTGGTGATTGCACATTTGATTATCGGTTTTGAATGATCTCGAAGAAAAAGGTTAATCTACTCGATTTAATAAGCACCTTTAAATTAACACCCTTTTAGGAAAATTTATGACTCCACCATATTATAGTTTTAGATTAGATTAGATATAAATTGACAATAAGAGAAATGTAGCTTTAATTCACATGGATTATTAATGTCAATAATAATAATATAAAGTTGGCCCTTCTTCATAGCCAATAGAAAGTTCAAATTACCAGGACCCACACCAGATCCATGTGCAAATTTAGCTGATTGCTTACTCCAGCCCAGATCTATATACCCACAAATTGATAGTTTTGTCTTTTTTCTTCCTTTAGCCAATTTTTTAGGTTGGTTTATGACCCCCACCTGACTTAATATTTGATCGGGTTAGTTACGTTTAAATCTAACCAACTTTTACGTTTTTTTATCATTATATATAAGTAATAAAAAAATATTTTATTATTAAACGATAATCTTTCAGTTTTTTTACTTTTGCATATCTCCGGTTATGTCTCTTAATTACAATTGTAAAAATAAAAAAAAATAAAATAAAAAGTTACATATAATAGAGTGAAACTACTGTGACGTAGCCCAGTAATTTAGAGGTTTTACCCCATAGCTCAGGGACAGTGGGGTTTTTGTAAAAAAAACGGTGGAGGGTATTACTACCTCATGATGCGTGGCTTGAGGGTGGCATACTACCCTATATAAATGTCACTGCGGACCTAGCCCACTAAATTCGCTGTTCAAAAAAATATAATAGAGTGAAATTTCTTGTTACACATAATGAGAAAAAGGTGATCAGTTAAGTTACAATAACCAACTTTATTTCAATTGTTTGCAGATTTTGAGAAGAGTTCTTGACGGAGGTCATAGAATACCTTTTCCTGATGGCATTCTCATTAATGGACGTGGACCAAATGCTGCCTCTTTCACCGTTGAACAAGGTAAATATTACTAGTCTACCTTTAATCAATACTATTAAATAAAATATAACTTACTTTCATATTAAAAATTGTTTTTTTAATTTTTGTTTTCAACAGGAAAAACTTACAGACTAAGAATATCGAATGTGGGACTACAAAACTCCCTTAACTTCCGTATTCAAAACCACAAAATGAAATTGGTAGAGGTGGAAGGAACACATACTGTCCAGCAAACATACTCTTCTTTAGATGTTCATTGCGGACAATCATATTCTGTACTCTTCACCGCCGACCAACCCGGTCAGGACTACTACATTGTCGTGTCCTCCCGGTTCACCACTCCCATCCTCACCACAACTGGCGTCCTTCATTACTCCAACTCTGCTGGAAAAGTCTCGGGTCCAATCCCCGGGGGACCCACCATCCAAGTCGACTGGTCCCTTAACCAGGCCCGGTCCATCAGGTCCATCTTCAAACTTGTTATCCAGAATATATTATGTTACTATTGTGATCTAGTAGTAGTAATACTATTTAATGTTTTAGTAGGAATGGAATTCAACAAAGAAGATTTTATCCAGAATATATTAATGTTTTACATAATGTGCTAATGATTTTATCTAAACCTGACAAAACGGGCAGATCTGATAGTGGGTTAAAAGGGCTTAGGTTATACAGGTTCGGGTCAAAACTTACACATTTTAATAACTGCAGGACCAATCTTACAGCAAGTGGGCCTAGACCGAACCCACAAGGTTCATACCACTATGGCATGATCAACACGAGCAGAACCATCATCCTCCAGAGTTCTGCAGGCCAAGTTGATGGCAAGCAAAGATACGGGATCAACAGTGTTTCTTTCAAGCCTGCTGACACTCCCCTCAAGCTTGCTGACTATTTCAACATTGGAGGCGTTTTTCGTGTTGGAAGCATATCCGATAGACCGACTGGTGGTGGCCTTTACCAAGATACATCAGTTATGGGAGCTGATTTCAGATCGTTTGTTGAAATCGTCTTTGAAAATCCTTCAGATATTGTTCTAAGTTATCATATAGATGGCTATCAGTTCTTTGTTGTTGGGTAAGCACGCGTTTGGTTACAAGTTTTGAAAGTGATTATCTAATTATTGTGTTTTCATGTCACATATTATCAATTCTAGTATTATATATGGTGATACACTGATACTGATTTATTAATGAAATGCAGAATGGATGGAGGATTATGGACTCAAGCTAGCAGAAATGGTTACAACCTTCGTGATGGTGTTGCACGGAGCACAATCCAGGTACCGACAGACAAAACTTTAACATTTCTGTTCTTTGTTTTGTTTTTGGTTTTACATGCTATAATGTTTTATCTCTAACGGGTCAAATGATTTAAACGGGTCGAACACAACCAAGTGTTCTCAGTTAAGATAGCGATCTGATCATGTCGTAAACCCCTTGTTTACACATTCGTAGGTTTACCCAAAATCATGGTCTGCGATTTACGTTGCCCTTGACAACGTTGGTATGTGGAACATAAGAACAGAGTTCTGGGCACGACAATACCTCGGTGAACAGTTTTACCTTCGTGTTTACACAAACTCAGGGTCGATCAGAGACGAATACCCAATCCCAAAGAACACACGGCTGTGTGGGCGGGCCTCGGGCCAGCACACACGACCTCTCTGATGAGGTAAACCAATAAATTCGGGCGGACCCATAAGCAGTTTGAGTTGGAGTTTAGACATGTATTCCCACTTAGCATAACTTAAAATTCATTTTGGTTTGTTGTAATTTATTCTTGTGGTGCTATATAAGCACTACCTGAAAAATTAGTGTACCACTAGAACTGTTTGTATGACCTAATCTCAAGGTCTCAATTCTTTTTTTTCCTATTTATAAGAGTGTAACTTTTCATATATTATTGTAATAAACAAAATCGTTACAAGATAGTAATGTCTTGGTGCTCATTTCTTCACCTTTTGCTTATAAACAGGTCCCATGACTTCAACTACTTGGTCCCACCCGATTGAGTCCAAATTTAAAAATCATGTGATATTTGTGAATCATGGGTCCACTTTTATCTTACACGCTTCGTGTAGGAATTCCCTCGTTACCACAAAAAATAAAAGAAAATTGGTAGATTGAGAATAAAGGATTTGGGTTATAAGTTTATTTAGATGGATTATAAGAGGAAAACACCTATCGCCTAGGGATAACAAAAAAACCGAATCTGACGAGGAAAACTGAAAACCGAGTTAAACGGGACGGTTTCAGGGATGCTAAACAGGGACGGTGATATCCACCCCGATACCCGTCCCGATTATGTTCTATTTTTACATTTTATATTTTTATATAATATATTCACATGAAGTTGGAAGAGTGATATAATTAATAATTTGGATCGTTTGGTTTGGATATATTTGAACACTTAATGATTTAAAACCATTTGTTTGGATACATTTGAACACTTAATCATTATCTTGGATCGTTTGGTTTGTATGAATGTATTAATGTAGTATAATTTTAGTATAATTGTTTTATAAAACTCGTGACATAATATTAATAGTGACAAGAATCTCTGCGGTGAAAAATCACTGTTTAACGTTATACAAGTATCCCCGTTGTGAAAATTATCTGTTCACATTAAACGGGGATATTCGTTTTCCCGCGGTTTTTCCCGGTTACCCTACGTGGATTCCCGTTTAAATCTCTGCGGTTTTTTAAGCCGGGACTGGGGAACCAATTCCTGACCCTAAACCAGCCCATTGCCATCCCTACCATTGCCCCCCTTCATTCAGCCCGTGGTTGAAGGGCTTTTAGAAGTTACCCGACCTGTGTCTCTCTACTCTCTCTCCCTTCTCTCTATTTCTCTCATCTCTTTATTATTATTACTATTTTAATAGAGAAAGGTTGTGTAAGATGAATGTAGGCAATGTTTTAAGACCCGGTTTTTTAGTTGACCCGCGCAATGCTGTGGAGTCGAATAGTTTTTGTTTTATAATATGTCGCTTTCAAAAATGTAATGATATGTTATTCACAAAATTCAATGTCACAAAAAAATTTCTTTAGCAACATGTCCTATTTTTTTTCAATTTTTCTTTTATTTGCATAAACTATTTTATTAATTTTAAAAATAAAATCTAAAAGACATTAAAATAAGGAAAAAAATCATATTTGTGAAATAAGGATAGAGAAATTAATAAGATATTAGAAATTATGTTGTTATAGGTGTATAATTATGTTTGTGTGAGAGTATATTTTAATTGAATAAAAAGTTAAAGTAAATTAGGAGAGAGATTGAAATAGTTAAAGATTGAGTGGATGAGATTAAGTTAAATAGAATGAAAGGCCAAGATCTTGTTTTGATTGAATTAAGTTAGAAATTTTAAGAAGTCTTAAAATTAAGGAGGAGAGAGAGTGTTAAATGCTTTATATAGTAGTATAGATATATATATATGTATATATATATATAAACTACAAAAAGTAAAACAAACATTTGTCTATAATAACAAAATCATAAATCTACAATATGAATATATTATCAACCAAATACATTAATCAAGTTCAACATAACATGCAATACAAAAAAAAAATTCAAACATCAAACTACAATTTTCATAGGTTCACAATCAAACCAAATTAAAGATTTTGAGACATTGAAAAGTAAGTTAGAGATTTAGGGTTAAAAAAATCTTTTTTTAAAAAAAAAGTATATACTAAACCGGGTCAACACAGACCGGTTCGACCGGTTCAACCACTAACTCGGCCGGGTCACTCTGGGCCATAAATTACCAAAAACCCGCTTTATGTTGACCCCGGTCTAGTCACCGGGTCTGGGTCAACCTGGATCTTAAAACATTGGATGTAGGGGTTTGTGGGTTGAAAGAAAAAGAGATGCGGTGCAGGTGTAGTAATTGTGAAAATACAGTTTTATTGGATGGATGTTAATAGCCTAATATGCTTAAAGAGTTAAAGCCCAAAATAATAAGCTAAGCAAAACACCCCCGTAATAACCTCTAACCATATTGAAAATAATCAACTTTTAGAGTACGATATTATAGAGATAAAATATAAGTTCTCGTAACATAATGTTTTTTACCGATTGGAATTGAAAATGAATTGGAGTTTGGTGCAACTGGAATTTATAAAAAGTGTGATTGTGCTTGGTTGGTAAGTATAACAAAAGGAATGAGAATGTATACACTATGAAATGACTAAATAACCCTTCAAGTAACAATGGAATCCGAATTTGATGAACACACAACTAACAAAAATGAATAGGAACATACCAAATCCACATGAACAAATTTTTACCAGATGAACAATTCAGATCAAAACCCAATTAACAACTTAATAGCAAATGAACAATTCACATTACTATTAGTTGAACAAATTAATACGAGATGAACAAAATAAAATCGCGGAGATTCGATTAACAAAAAATAGTTTAGATGAACAATACCAGATGAACAGATCAACCAAAAGTAAATATACATGGATAAACAAACTTGAACCCTAATCGAACACCAACCCTTAGCCAACAAGAAGTCGAAGTACGAACAAATGAAGACCATGAACCCTAATCGAATAAGAGATGAAAGAGGTGCTATAAGACGACTTCTGGTTACGGTGGCGACTTCACCAAAGGGTGGTGACTACATAAAAGTGATGTTTGGGAGGGTTGGAGCTTTTAGTTTGTTAAAGATGAAGGTACGGGGAGCTTTTAGTTTGGTAAAGATGAAGGCACGGTGAAATATGAATAGGTCGAGATGGAGGTTTAATTAAAATGGAGGTACAACCGTACAATGAGATGGAGATGTAATGTAAACAGATGAAGATGGAGGTGTGACGAAGATAGAGGTTTGATGAAAACGATGGTGTATTAGGGCTTTTTAGTAACAAGTATGGAATTCCAATGAAATGGAATTAATTCCAAGTGTAGGGCTTTTTAGTAATAACAAAATGATTACACATTGAATAACCTAAATAGTTTGAAATAAGCATCTCATGGCTCTTTAAATACATTGAAATAGGGTAAATTACTTGATAATATTTCGGAAAATTATTTAAGATAAAATGATTCAAATAGTATCTCTCTGTGTCATTCAGCATAGACTTTACTTAAAGGTGAGAATCAAACACAGTAGATATTGAACAACTCAACATTTAACGTCAAATGAGTCAATTTGACTCCAATCATACAATCCCTCATATTTTTAACTTTAAAAACATATATGTATGGGATGAATTCATTCGTGGGCAATCAAACTGAAAGAGGGGAATTGGATAGTTAAGATTGGTTCTCACGGTTCTCGCAATAAAAACGGTTCTCAAATAAATTGCGAGAAACAATCTTAGCCGTCCAATTCCCCCTCCTTCAATTGGATTGCCCACCCATGAATTCCTTACATGCACCCTGCCACACTCAATCCCCCCACGCTCTTCATCCATGAATTCCATTATCCAAAATTAACGGCCAAGATTAGTTCTCGCAGTTCTCATACGAAAAACAGTTCTCGTTTGAACTTTTTTCTATATGTATATATATACTTGGGGGGTTCAAACGAATGAGATAACTGTTTTTCGTACGAGAACTGCAAAAACCAATCTTAGCCCTTGATTAAACTTAATCAATGGCTAAGATTTTTTGGTAGCTCATTAGTGCTTCATTAATGACTTATTAATGACGCATTAATGAGGGTTATTTCGGAAAAATCAAGCCTCGCAAATTAATAATGGCTCATCCAGACACAATTCACGGTTGGATAAATATATAAATGACCAAAACAACCCTATTAATGAGTCATTAATGACGTTAAAAACAATTCTCGTAGTTCTCGTATGAAATAACAGTTCTCGTTTGAACTTTTGTCTATCTATATATATAGGGGAGTGTTCAAACGAGAACTGCGAGAACCAATCTTGGTCATTCAAGTGGTAAGTGAAATTCATGGATGAAGAGCGTGGGGGATTGAGTGTGGCAAGGTGCATGTAAGGAATTCATGGGTGGGCAATCCAATTGGAGGGGGAATTGGACGGCTAACATTAGTTCTCAAATGAAAAACAGTTCTCGTTTGAACTTTTCCTTATATATATACACACACAACCACCCTAACATAAGCAAATAAGCATAGACACTTTCTTCATCAAAACACTCCAAACATGTTTATCTATTTCTTAAAAGAAAAAAAAAACCATAATGGACGAAATAAACTGTTTAGATGAGCAATCCCAACCACAGTCTAAATTCAATTTATCCACTACATTAGGTCAAAAGGAAACCATTCACTAGATGGATATTACTTTTCTTCTTTAACACATGGTATGCATGCCACATTGCAAACTGTAGAAACTGGTATTTGTAAAAGAAATCATTCATTTTTATAAAAATGTATTTTCATATATGCTGTTAGGATCAAATTCAAACTTTCAGAATAAACAATTGCCAATAATAATGTACTTCATGATCAGAATCAGACCACAAACTCTGTCAAGATGGGGCTTCAAGTGTCGAGCCTAAGATGGTGCAGGTTTTAATGGACAAAAAAGGCCATGTACATTGATGAGTTAGAAATACCTTTTTTCTTTTTCTTAAATGGATCAAAGTCGATTGAATAATTAATCAATCCAAGTTGCACCAAGCACTTTGGCCATGAAACTGTATGAATCTGCCCATTCGTCGATCTGCAAAATGAAAATATGAAGGTCAAGCTCGCCAACTTTTCATGTCATGCCTATTTTTAAAGTCTTTTTAAGGCCAATTTCATACATATCCTCCTAAAAGTTCAAAATCTCGATATTTAATCTTTCAGAACAGTGAAAATAATCTTTCTTACCATTCCATAGTAAACAAAATAAATCAGTTACTTATAAGAGTCTTTTACTAAACGAACGGAACATTGTGACGTGAGAAGATTCATTTACATTGTTTTCCTATTTGTTTTTTAGGAAAACAAAGACTATTTTATGTAGGGATAATGTATGAGGTGGTCACCAACTATTTTATTGGGCAATGGCCAACTTCACCTGAGTAGGGTATCATGGGTATGAGGAAGGTCACATGTATACATAGTCATACCTCTACTTAACGATAAAGAGACCGCTTCTTAAAGGTACTCTGACATGAAAATTGTCATTTAGAAGTTGTCCTTTACGTGAGTATGTTATAAAAATTGAGTAAATTCTATCATAAAATGATTAAATTAATTATTATCTGAAATGCATTTATCTTCCTACAAAAGTCGGACTAAATGACGAAAATCTCCTTTAGTTTCGACTGTTCCATAATTTTTTATTTTACAAAATAGAAATAAGTAACCAGGGCTAGTTTCCTTTTTTTGGAAATTTTTAACCATATCCTCGTAATCCAACATAATTTTAGCTATATTTGGTATCAAGGAAACTGGATTAATACTTGGGGTGGCCTATAAAGAGTTTCAATAGTTGGTTGGTCTTAATGGAAAAGGTTGAACAGTTAGGTGGCCTCCTTATATGTCATCAGCCATCCCTTTTATTTACAATGAAACAAGTAGATAACTAAATATGATTTTTTATGGGTTTTGAAAAGTAAATACAATATTATGATATCTACAACTAATCCGTAATCGTTATAAATATATCGGCATTAAGGAGGGAATAAAAATTAAAGCTTTGAGCTCATACCACTTTCTTTGTGGGGCGTCCAGATCCATGGCCAGCCTTGCAGTCAATTCTGCCAAGAATCAGGTTTGTCTGTGGGCTATTCTCCAAGCTTGTGCACAAAATGTATTGCATGGTCTAACAGAATGTGCAAAAAGAAAAACAATTATCAACCATACACCCTCATAAAATAACTAAAGAAGGAAAAAAACATGCTAGAACTTTACAACTAACCACAGATTGTCTAAACACAAAGTAAAAATGGAAAATCAAACAAATGAATTCTATTAGAAATTTTATGAAGTTTAAAAAATTGCACATGTTCATGATTAATTGAATATAATCAATATTATATTCTTTCCCACAATTTCATTATTTGATATTGAAGTTAAAACAAGAGATGATCAGTAAAAACTACAAAAAAATACAGAGGATTCAAATAAAAGTATTATTATTCCTTACCCATTGTCTATGGAATGCATAAGAAGTAACCAACTTGAGTCACATTTCTGTTTAAGGTAACTAACTTTTTTTACCATCGAAAAAACTTCCAAAATTTTCAATTTAAGGTAATTACCAAGGACAATCGGTTATTCAAACACCAAGAAAAAGTGTACATGGTCAACAAAACATGCCAGCTACCAAAGGGCTTGTAGCCCGGCGGTATCGGGTGTTGTGGAGTGGTGCCCCCTCACAAGAGGTTGTGGGTTTAAGTCCCGTTGTGGACAATGGAGTAGATTTAGGAGTACTTTAGTGGGTGTGTGTGTGTTCGCCATTCAAAAACAAAACAAAACACCCCAGCTGCCATGTGATAATTTTTACCAGGTAAGTGGGCCAGATTACCTTAGATTGAATTTTACATGTAGTTTACAGAAATTCAAAATTTCTGAAAGCCTATAAAAGCTAGTTACCTAAAATAAAATTTTGATTATCGTTTATTACCCTTTTAAGTTATTAGACAATCAAGAAAAGAAGCAAGACAAATCTAAAAAAGGATTAAAGAATAATGATACTGAGCACTTTCCTCTCATCCAAATGAAAGAAAATGTGAAATTAAAAGTTGAGTTAGTGAATGAAATATATACCGCCAACAATTTCAAAGTGTGCAAAGGGACAACCCTGTCATCATGATCGGCTGTCAACAACAATGTAGGAGGATATTGACAAGAAGAATCGGTAGATTGCTCCCATGGTCTCCTGACATTATGCAGTGGCGAGTACCTGATATTTAAAAGAAAATTATAATTTGTACTAAGTATATAATAATGACAAACCACAAGCTTAGAGAATATGCATCTAAATAGTCGAATGGGAATTTGGATTGCTTACTTGATTAACCACTGGAACTCTTCTTCTTTATCTGAACAGCCATAATCAGATGTCCACGCATGACCTGGCAAGAGAAAACATTCGCCAAGGTTTTATATACGTGTGTGTATGCAGAGTTACAAAAAGCCATAAATAAAGTTTATTATAATAAAGGGGGTGTATAGATTTGCGCTTTATACGCGATTATTTGATTTTTAATAATCAGATGGAACTAAACGGGTAGTAGGAGAGTTTTTTATGTGCTCTTCCTATTTGAAGTTGTAATACTAAGATGTTTAAGAAACTAATGAATGAAATAACCAAAAAGGATATTTTGTGAAGAGAATGGAGATATATTATACGATACAGGAGTAGAAGTTTTGCGAAGTAGGTAAACAGTAACAAGTAGGTTATTACATTTTAGCATTTGATAATGAATCATGTTAAAAGCCAGTACCAAACTTGACTATCACAACTCATTTTTTGACCCCTGATTAATCAGATCTTCAGATGCAGAATCTGTTCAGATAATCATTTTTTTCATATGGTTACCCAAGCACAATTTTATAATTATTTGCTTTATGCAGCAATAATCAGATAAACTCCATCACAATTCCAAACACCCTCTTATTCAAACTTCGAAAACTGATTATAGAAACTACAAGTCAATATAACCAGATTCAAACTGCAAATCCAAACGCCCGTAACTAAAACCAGGCTTACCAATTGTAAACTTGTGAAACCTAAGCATGTCCATAACACCAACATGAGCAAGTACACAACCAAAGAGATCAGGCCTCTGTAATTACACAAATTTCATCACTGTATGTTCAGGTAATATAAGGGTAATAATTAAAAACACTTGTTCATAAAATTATAGGTAAAAAATTTAGAAATCAAATATATGCAAATCTTGCAATTAGTTAAGGGATTTAAAGTAAACTATATTTAAAAAAAGAATTTTTTTTTTGTGTGTATTATTTTTAAGAATATGTGTTGCTCTTTTACGATAAGATATTAAGAAAAAATACTCATTAGTAATAAGTCTGTCTATATTGGGTTCATTTAGAAGGCATAGAAAAGAACTTTTAAATGATGTAATTTGCTTAAAACAATATTTCATTTTTTGTTATACATATTCATAATATGTATGCATAAACAAAATTAAAAAAATTGGAAAGGAAACATTAATAAACTAATGGAAAAGCTACACTAGTTACCTGATTAGAGCAAGCCCCAACAAGGGTTCCACCATTGCTTCCACCTTCAATTGCTAACTTTTTAGATCGCGTATAACCCGAGGATATAAGATATTCAGCACAAGAAATAAAATCATCAAAACAATTCTGCTTTTTTGCAAGAGCACCATCTTTATGCCAGTCTTCTCCATATTCCCCTCCACCACGGATGTTAGCCAAGCAAAAGACTACACCTAAATGTCTCATCAGTACTGTACGACTCACACTAAAATATGGTGTCAAACTAACATTAAATCCACCATATCCATATAATAAACATGGATGTGACCCATCAAGAACTATATCCTTTCGGCCCACAACAAACATCGGTATCTTGGTACCATCTTTGCTGGCCACGAATGCCTGAATCAAACAATCAAAAAATACAAATGAATACTTCTATACTAAAATTAAGGGTCTGTTTTGTTGGTTACAGACATTGAATAATCAAGAAATACAGAACAAGGTAATGAAAGAAGCAAGGTAATAGAAATGGTCTTGTTTGGTTGACCTACTAGAAAGGAATATTCAAGAGCATTGTTAGGTATAAATCAAGTAAATCCGTAGAAAAAAAGTTCAAAATATTCTTTAATTGAAAAAATCTGAGAAGCTATAAAAGAATTGTGCATGCATACCATATCTAAATAAATAAAGAGATCAAGAAACATTCAAATAAGATTGCAGTAAAAATAGCTTTTGTAGTTAATTGTGGGAAATATTTTATTGATATATTAAAATTATAAAACGGTTTTGGTTATTAAAGATTAAAAGAGGAGGGGAAAGAAAAGGGTTATATTCCTGTTCTATTCCATGTTAAAATGGGAAAACGACAGTCATTGCCCACGAAATAATCACATTCCTTCTCTGATTCCCTCGAACTAAACACCAGTTAAGTATACTGAAAAAGCTAAAAGCCTAAATTACATAATCCTGAGACCCCTCAGTAAGTCCAGTTGAGTAATTAAGACAAGCTTATCTCTAGAAAAAGAAGGGAAAAAAAAGAAACAGATACCTGATTGACATGAAATTCAGTCTGATCAAATCCAGGAACAACAATTTCGCGGAATATCTTGAGTTCTGGAACCCCAGTATCTAAGTTGCACTGATATATCGTCCCTGGGGTAAGGAAGCTTGTAAAAGCAATAAAAAACAAACTATCTTTCCTCCTTGCACTAACAGAATCCACACTGCCAATACTTATAGGCAAATTATGCAAAAGGGACCCACTTTGTAAATCCCTCAACTGCAACATATGTTTGCAATCACTCAAATAACTCACAACAATTTGACTTCCATTGACTGGAACAGCTGATTCAAGCACGTCTTTCTCAGCTTGTGGAATAACCTCGGTCCATATGTTCAGCTCCTTTAGATCTACCCGAACTAGTTTGTATTTTGGAGCATTTTTATTTGTTAAAAAAGTGAAAACGGTATCATCATTTGCAATTGCACTATACATTGCCTCAAAATTGTCAATAAGTTTAACAAATGGAAGGCATTTTGCTTCTTTACACCCTTTAATCCCGCCAGGAAGAGTAGTTATATCACAATAATAAAATTTGTTGACAGGATCACACCCCTCATTAATATAAAGAAGAACAAACTGCACAAGATATTTATGTAATAATTAGTAACCGAATTGGGAAAATGTGATGGTAAATTTTAGGGATAATCACATAAAAATATTTTGTCATTCATTAAAATGTAAAAATTTTAAAAAATTTCTATTTTGGTAAATGATATACTTATTGAGTAGGCAGTCAAAGGACCAGTTATCACTCACCTGTCTACCAAAAAAAATGGAAGATGTAATTCAATAATTCAGGTTCCTAACCTTAAATAGAAGGGATAATCTATAAGGAGGTCACCCAAGGATTCAACTATTTTTATTAGGGTCATTCAACTACTAAAACTAATTTATATGCCACCCAAATCCCAACCATGCATCCTGTTTCATTTATACCTAATCCGGCTAGAGATCTTTTTTTTCAATTTTTTGACTATCGAGTAAATTGGTACTTTACATAATAGAAAAGGAAACAAAAGGTGTTTTTTTTGGGAAAATGTGAATGTTATCTTTGTGATGTAGCATGTTTTTAGCCAGATTTGATATACACAAAACGAGACACGTACTTCGGTAGTTTGGTGGCCTGTGAAGCAGTTTAAGAGTTAGATTGTTTCCTTGTATATTATCCCTACATAAAATTTTTCTGAAAGCTTGTAACCTTTAATAAGAAAACACAATATCACCCATAATAGAAACTTGATGAAAGTCTGTTACCTTTTAATGCAATTAGGCATATATTAAAAAAAATTACCTTTCCGTCTTCTGTTACAGAGGCTCCAAGTGTATATTGTGGATTATCAGGGCTTTCCCAACATAGAATATCCTCAGATTGATCTGTACCCAAGAAATGATAATAAAGCTGATGATCAAGATTCGCATTTGTCTCTGTTCCAGCATCCAAATTTTCTCCTTCCCTACCAATTTTCCAATATAAACACACTATGATGTATCTAAATTTAACAAACTCTAGCCACCAAATTTGCACACTATGTGCAAATGTCATTGGTCTAACCCCAAGCCTGGAGACTATTTCAACAAAAAAGAAAAAAAAAGAGCTGTATAAAATTAAAAGGGTAACCAATTGTGTTCAAATTTCTCCTAAAGGTAATTTAGTATTTTTCTCACTCAAAAAAGGTACCTACATAGAATTTCTATTCCAGGTAACTAGTAAACTTGGCACAAGTAGTGAAATGGACGCGACATTAAAATGATCATGTCTGATAAACCAAAAGTTGGTTACCTTAAACTAGAAAACAATTGAAAGTTGGTTACTGATATAGTACAAACTAAAGGATCCGCAGCGAGATGAGGATAAAAAAAAAGAAAAGAACTCATGGGGCCTAAATGGAATTTTTGAATAGCTTGGGCAGCAAGAAGAAATACAAGGTAGCAGATTCTCGTTTAAAATCATTTTCTTTATTTAAACAATTACCAAATAATGTTAGACGTGAGGAAAAAGAGAAAATATATAGCGGCTAGGGGAAAGAGCGTGGGCATCGAGTTTGTTGGAACAAACCAGGTAGCATTCACGGCTCTAGTTCGCATCTGATTTCTGTCAGTTTGATTCTTATCAGTTAACCAAAATGGAAAAAGTTTGTACTTTTTATGAGACAAACATACTAGTATATAGGTTGGTTAAATTCTTATGCAACTAGCCCGAAGTATATAATAGATAAGACTATCATGGCCGCAAATTCAAAGCATGTTAATTCAAAAATAATATTAGATGTTATTTTTACTTACTTTGGAGCTGGGTAACGGCTGTAGAAGAAACCTTTACTATCACTTGTCCAACTGATACCCGAAAATTTGACCTGTAACAAAGTAAATGCATCATGCACAGATGATGGTGATTTTCTAAAAATAACTAAATACCATTCAACTCTATGTAATTCCTGTCACATTTTGTTACAAACTGAACTCCAGAAGTAAAAATAATAATAGTAATAATAAATAATCACCCATGACAATGTATCAGGCTCGACTTTCTTGTCTTCAATCCGCATTACTTTGACAGTGACCCAATCACTACCATTTGAACTAAGAGCATAAGCCAGATACTTAGCATCCTCACTAACAGCATAAGTACTCAATGCCACTGTTCCATCATCACTTAGTCCATTCGGGTCAAGCAAAACCTCTGCTTCTCCATCCAAACTATCCTATAAAAACCAATAAAAAGTAGACCAATTTACACTGAAAAACAATACAAAAAAAAAAACCTTTACGGGTGTTTGGGCAAGCTAATTTTTGGCAGCTTATCAAAATACAATAAGCTCCTCTTTGTAAGTTGTTTTGCATCAACTTTTTACAAGGACTTGGGCTTATTTACAACTTTACGCCGTCTTTTTTTTTCTTATTTATTTATTTGTCTTCTCCAGTTTTTGAAAGGCTTTGTCCTTTTTAGTCGTTTTGCCTTAGAGACTCATAAGCTCATATAAACACTATTGAGAAGGTTGTCTTCATAATAAATAAGCTCATAAGCTATTTTAACAAAAAAGCTTACGCTGATAAATATGCTTACATAAGCACCCCCTTAATTCGGTGCCTTATATTATAGTACCACTATATCATACCTGCATGTAAAGGACTTTTTGCGGTTGAAGTCCAGTATTATGAAAGTAAAAGTATTTGTCGGCTTCCCTAAACGGAACCCCATACTTAGGGTAGTCATAGAACTTAGTAAGCTTTTCATGAAGTTTTTCCCTAGTTTCACACTTCTTAAACACAGATTCAGTCAATTCAACTTGTTTGTTCACAAATTCTTTCACCTCTTCAGAGTCGGGATCTTCAAGCCTGAAAGATGCATATTCCATAGTAAAGCATAGCAACCATGATCAGATTTCAACACTCTGCTTCTTTGATCAACTTCGAAGTTGGAATGCATTCTAAAACTTCCCAAGAATTCGATTATACAGTAAATACAAAAAAGCAACTTAAAAATAATTAAGCACTAAAATACATGTGAGAAGAAAAAACAAGAGAAGATCATCAACAAAGGTAACCAAAGATCTCGAATTTGACAATGTGGAGAACTAAAAACTCTCTCCCGTCAACAAGAGCGAAGATGCACAGGATTTGAAACAATGAAACTTAGAGTCATAGGAAGAATTACGGAATGGTAAGTTTTGGTGTTAAGTTTTCAACAAACTTCATTTCCAGTGTAATCTTGAAAAAGGGTTAATCACAAGTTAGTATGTGGCTATTATATGCCATCAACCCCTAAAAAAACTAAGGATTTACATGTTTCATATCTATACCTCGAAGTTCCCAAAAAACAAGGTAGTAATCCAATTCGAACAAAAGACCTACGCTCCGACTTGCAAGGAAAACGATAAAACTCCATTGAATTCTACGATTTTCCGTAAAAATCAAAGAAGGTGCAAATCAATTTCGCTTTTTATAGATTGATAACCAAACAAACACATAATCAGTAAAAGAATCAAATATCAGAACCGAAAATATTCAAACTTTACCAACGATAAGGATCAGGAACAGGAACTCCATGGTAGTTATCGACGACGGATTCGTCACGGCGGATGGAAGGATAGCGAAGAGGCTCGTCGGAGAGAGATAGGGAGCCCATTGACGGAGAAGAAGATGAAGAGAAGAGGCGAAGATTACGGGGAGTTGCGATGCAGGTAAGATGTTCGACGTTAATCCAGGCGGTGGAGGTCCGTCGAGTCGAGTGTTTGAGTCGTGTTAATAATAAAGAATGCGATGACTTTGGGGTCGTTGCGAAAACAGCGCGCGCGTGGTGCGCACATGATAACATGGTGGCGTGTGGGAAGGTTTAGATGTGCCAGGATTGGTGCCTCAAAGGATGAAACCAACCAATACAAGTCAAGTATACAACAGTCATGATTCAGCGAATGCAAATAAAACTCGACTTAACTTCATGGGTTAGTGAATGCAATTAGAAACATTGTGGCCAGTGGGATGGTTCTTTTTTATTTTATTGAACCGTAAACACACATCAATCCTAATTTACACTTTTATCGATAGTGAGAAACTGAGAATTGAATCTTTGACCTTAAAAAGGAAGAAAGCAAAAGGTCCTTTAGTGACATGTAGGAGGGTTAATTAGTAGTGACGCAAACTCGAGTTATTTTTATGGTTTAGTCAATGCCAAAAAAAATCATCGGATCAACGGTCTGCTAAATGCTAATCAATGGATCATGGATTACATATCTAGTAGTCATCAAAGAAGAGGTTTTTAGTTTTTTCTCCATGAAGTTCAAGGAAGACATGTCTAATACGCCGAAATTTCATAACATTATTTTTAAAAAATTATCGGCAAAAGACAACAGTTTTCTCGAAGCACCATTCTGTTTGAAAGAAATAAACTAGCTGTATGGTCTTATGGTGGGGATAAGGCCCCGGGTTCTAAAGGATTTACATTCAAATTCATCAAGCAGACAACAATTTTCTCGAAAACACGACCCGAACCGAACACGACACGAAACTAAACTGGGTCGACACGAAAATGGTTTACCCAAACACGACACGAACCATTTAACACGAACACGACCCGAATTGTCAGGCCTACTGTAAAACTCTACACCTCTCTCAATAACCACAACAATTACCACCACAATGTATGCATAACATCACCATTTCTCTTATCTCATATTTCTTCACTTTCTCTTTTCTCAACTTACTTAGAGACCTTGACCATCGGTTTCCTACACCACCACACCACATAGATGTATAACGTCACTACTACCACATAAATCCCTTAGATATGATTAATGATATGTTCGGATCTTCGGCAAGGACCACACCATCACCACCACCTCTGACGAGCACGACAACAAGGTATATACCTAGTGTTGTGGTCACATCTATTTTTATTTTTTGGTGTTTAAGATGTCGTCTTAACACAATCTTCTTCCTTTTTTTTCTGCAGAAATACAATATTTATTTGAAGATTTTGTTTTTTTGTTTTGAATGGATTAGAGTATGATTTTATGTAAATATCTTGTCCACACTAATAAATACAATTTTTTGCTACAATCATACACTTTTAAATGTAGATTTTTTATAGAAATGTGTCGCACTCAATTTTCCACCCCTGATTATAGTGATATAAACCAATATTTTATGACAATTAACCGTATATATGCCACTATGCCAGCTATTGTCATGACAATGATATCCTTACATGCAAGTTTTAATTCATATATATACTAGTTAAATCCCGGATTGTGCATACGCACACCCCATAAATGTATATATTGTCTATTTAAGAGATTGAACATATTATTTTTAAAACGGTCGTTTGTTTAAGAGATTAACATACTATTTCTAAAAAGAAATACCTAGAATTCATTCTAAAACACTTCTCAAAATTAACCATACATACATACATAAATGAATTTTAAAAAGAAAATTAAAACATTGGTAGACACGTAAAACCATACATATATTTAAAAAAATGTGTTTCTTGATTGATTTTGAACTTGCATACTGTTTTAATATACATAAATATTGTGTAATAGTTAGTGTGAAAAAAAATTAACCTACAATACTACTATAAGAGGAGGTAACTAAAAATATGCGATTTTTTTTCTTTTTGATTACCTGTATTATTCTTTCTCAACTATGCAACACATGCTAAGATTTATTTCTATTTTGATCTTTGTTTGCATTTCTTCAAATAATTATTCACAGTTCAATAAAATACATTCATCTTTTTTTTAAAAAATTTAGCTATAAAAAATTGTATAAATTTTTTAGCATCTTAGAACGTTTTATTTAATTAATTAAAATATTTTTTTAAAGCCTCCTTCCCATTCTTCAATTTTACTTCACGGAATAACATATCGTTTCCCGTAAAAATATATTTGGTGTAATGAGAATCATAATCATAATAAATAAAGAATATAAATAATTTGGTTGTGAGTTTTTAGTGGACAGTGAATGGGTTATTATTGTCAAGATTAGTTTGGACAACTCTAGGGATGTTTGGTTGAGAGAAAAGAAATTAACAGAAAATGGAAATAGAAATATGAGAAAAATGGAAATAAAGAGAAATAGAAATGTGTGGAGAATTAGAATTGATTCTCCTGTTTGGTATCATGAAAGAAATGCGTTGGCCGCCTCGTCGGATGTCGACGATGATGAGTAGAACACCAGAATCACATCGCAACCGGACATCGACGATGATAAATACATATCGGCTACCATTTCTCTCCATTTCTCCACAATTTGAAGAGAAATAAAAATACAAAGGAAGGAGATAAATGAAAATGGGTAGAGAAACCATTTCTCCTCCCAAAACTATAACCATTTCTTCCAAACAAGAGAAACCAATTCTCTCTATTTCTTTTCTCTCTACCAAAACCCCGTAGATGTTCAAATTCAATGTGGGCTCAATAAGTGAAGTAAGGATTAAAATTGAGAGGCTCACGTGGGAGAAGTAATTCATGAATATGTTTAACGCAGTTTTATGAAGTTTTCGGAGAGTTATCTTCTTTCTTTTTTTATATGTTTTAATGTTTGATTTTAAAATATTAGGAGTAGTTGGAAGGATGTTATTGTATTTTTGCATTTTATCTTTGAGATGTTTACTACATAAACATCTTTGCTTTGCTTTTTTTGAAAAATATTGTTCGATGTTTTAGCTTCTTAGTTAATCATTAGTTCATTAGCGAAAAACATGTTTTCACTAGTGAATACATATCTTATTCCTCTTTGAGTTGTTTCAGTTTCTCTATTTGTATACGAGTTCACTAGTGAATATAGACATGAATGATATATTTGAATATTGTTGTAGCAATTATGTTTATTTCTTATAGTGTTTACTAATGAACTCGGGTTGCTTCTTTTTTTAAAGTCTTTTTTTACAATGCTGCTATGGGGAGAGTTCAAACAAGAACTATTTTTCGTACGAGAACTGCGAGAATCAATATCGGTCATTCAAGTGGTAAGTGGAATTCATGGATAAAGAGCGTGAGGATTAAGTGTGGCAAGGTGCATGTAAGGAATTCATAGGTGGGCAATCCAATTGAAGAAGGGGGAATTGGCTAAGATTGGTTCTCGCAGTTCTCGTACGAAAAACAGTTCTTGTTTGAACTTTTCCATATATATATATATATATATAGGAGGTTATGATGAGTTTTGTGCAGAATAATTACAAAGATCTAATATTAGTTTGTGAAGATTCCTTGCAAAATGAAGATAATATGAGTTTGTAAAGATTTTTTGTGAGAGTCACTTTGAAATTAAGAATTAAATTGCTAACTCTGAGTTATTTGTCTTTCAATCTGTTGAAAAATTTTTGTCGCATGGCTGAATCATGAAGTTGCTGATTATATATATGTATGTATATGTGTGTGTAATGTTTCATAGTTCCAATTATTATGTAATTGAGTTAGAATGCAATGTTTATAAATTTCAACTATTTAAGTAAATTTACTCTTCTTAAAATTAAGAGTTTTTTAGGTGGTAAATGCATTATATAGGAGTAAGATATATATATATATATATATATATATATATATATATACAGGGGCGGATCTAAGGCTTGGATTACGGGGTCATGGGACACCATCCAATTTTGTACGCGTAGTGTAAATTTCGATCTTACGTAGTGTAAATTTCGATTTTTTCGAGATTGTGCTACCATCTATTTCAAATTTTAGGTCCGGTGCTACCATCCATTTCAAATCCTGGGTCCGCCCCTATGTATATTTATATATATCCGATCCTCATAACTAATTAAGACTATGATCACTGGCATGGAACTTGCAACCTACAAATCAACATACAAACAACTTACGTACGCGACTTGCATGACAAGCTAGCTACAAACATATAAACTTATGTTTCACTCTTTGCAACCACAACTATCGACCTTGCATGGGTCGCATTTTTGCAACCACAGCCGAACACACATCATATTTCACCAACTTCTTAGCTTATACAGCCGGCCAGCTCGAGTCGGGGTGAGGAGGGGACGCAGTTGCCAACTCTGACCCACAGTAAAACAGAAAAGAAATCCACAGATTTGTGTTGCATCTAGAAAAACTCAATTAATTGGGCAAAGAAATCGAGTTAAAAATAACTTTATCCCTAAAGTTTCAATTTGATTTTGAATTTACCTTCTAAATTTTTTAAAAATGTTTTACATCGATCTCCTTAACACACCAAATACTCTCTCCCCTCTCTATCATATATTGATCGAAGATGAAAATTACGATGGTGGTGATGGGTTACATGAAGACGAGGATTACGGCATTGGTGATAGATTTTGAAGGATCATGTTTTAATCGATCGTTCATCTTCTCTCTCTCTCTTTCCCTCTCTCTATCCCTCTCTCATCCAGATTTGGTAAATCGGTGTTCACCTATATACATCTTTGATTTTGGTTTTTGTTAGAATGTAAATCGATCATGTGTATATCGACCCTTTTTTGAAATCGAACGAAAAATTAAATCATTTGGGAAGTGTTCAAATAGAACTATTTTTCATGCCTGAATCAATCTTTGTCATTAATAAAAACAAATCAATGGCTAGTAATTACAATTAATGACTCAATAAAATTAATTAATTAGAGGTATTTTAGAAAATTTAAGCTAATTAATCTAATATACACCCGTCCACCTAGACGTAATTCACGGTTGAAAATAATATATAAATATCTAAAATACCCAATGAGTCAATAAATTGTGTTATAAAAAGTTTTCCTAATTTTAATATAAAAAAAAATTCTCTTTTGAACTTTTCCCTAAACCTTGTTTAACTCAAGAAAAAAAAATCATATCCCACGCTATCATATTTAGGATTATTATTACTACGAGATGTTTTGTATCCTTCTATTTTGTATTTTTACTTATCTCCGTACTCATAAGATCAATATAAATATCAAAATTAAGAAAGAACATTATGAAAAAAGGAAAAGCATATTTACATATTATCATGTAGTGCATGAGTATGTGCATGAAATACAAAAATTTAATAGAAAAAAATATACTTTTTATTATTATTATTATTATTATTATTATTATTATTATTATTATTATGGTGACAGAGGGTACAATTTGAAGGCATGATGTTTTTCATAGAGATCATAAGTGCATATTGGTGGTGCATTTAAGTTGATACATCTCTTGCATGCCCTACCTCTTTCAATTCTTGGTGTTACATGCATCATCATCATCATCAAAATGCTGGTACAATCCTTAAAACCCAAAGTACAATCAAGTAGTACGTACATGCATGTAAATACCAGCTTTCAAGATTTAAACTCATCATCTAGCTTTCCGTGGCAGACATGCATAATGATGGATTTTATATTTTTCAAACACTTTTTTTTTCTGTACGTACCTATGCCATTAATTAAAATAATCATATCATGATTAATGGTAAAATTAAGAAACTACTATTTCTTTTCTATTTCATCCTCTTACTAATCTTAAGAGGTCAAGTTAATGAAATTCACTAATTCTTTTTTTTACTTCATGCATCGATTTTGATACTTGTGTTTAGTTTGTGAGTCGAGAGTTAAATAGAAAGAAATAATAAGAGAATAGTGTGTGTATATATCTTGAAGTCTAATTCTAAACCATTAGATCAAGGGTCTAGATCTGGTTAGGGCATTTTTGTAATTTTAAGGTAATTATAAGATTTAATTATGTACCTAAGAGTATTATAAGAATTTTAGTATTAAATCTCCAACTCCCACATAAATCACGTCCATTCTTCTCTCTCTAACTTACCCATTTTCTCTCTATTATCTCTCTCTTCGGTGCCAACCTGAACCTCCGGCAAAACCCCTTCGGCACTCTCCGGCAAAACGACAGGCGATGGTCTCCCTTCTCCGGCGTGGTTTCAAAGGCTTCAATATCGCCACATAAATTAACTATACCCCCTTTGATAGTAACACAACCTTTCCTCCCTTAAATCACCGATCTCTCCTCCCTCTCGGTAGAATACGACGGTAGATCTCACTTCTTTGGCAACGATCTCAATGGGTTCATCATCACCCAAGTCCCAACAAAGGTCTCTCTCTCTCTCTCTGATTTCCGGTGAATTTATGCCTCTACAACAACCCAGGTGACATTGCCGATCTCTTCACGAGCAAACCAAGACGCAATTGTCGTCGATATCCCATCGTCTCCATCACTGATAATCTACCGATGGATTTTGGGGAAGCTATCACGACAGCTGCATTTTGTTAGATATCAAGGCCCTCCAAAATAAAAGTGTTTGTGTGTTTGAACTTCAAAAAGAAAAAAGAAAGTTGGAAGTCGACGTACAAGAAGAAGAAAAACCACAATTGACATTCAATTAATTAATTAGCTATATATATATACATATATATATATATAGGAAGGTTTATGCGAAAAGCTTCTTATTTGCGAAAAGTGCGAGAAGCAATTTGAGCCCTTAGATTATTTGATCAATTGTTATGATTATTTATGGTATATTTGTAATTTAAATAAACTAAAATAGTATTTATATTAATAAAAGGACGGTAAAAATGTAAAATGGACTTCTCTCTCCTCTCTCCACTCACATTTCCATTTATACCTACATTTAGTAAAAACCCTAAATATGAATATCCTTGGGATCAGATCCTCATCGCCGCCCCGAGGATGCTGCGTCGCTTGCCATCTTCCCCTTTTGTCGCCGATTGGATCTGAAGGTCGCCACCGGCCACCGCCATTGATGGCGGGCTTGAAGACCACCAACCCACCGCCACCGCCGCTTTTTTTCTTTTCTCAAACGCTAGAAACTACCGACGCCCCCTTTCCTCTGTCGACCGCCTCTTTTGCGCCGACCAAATCAACCACCAGCCACCGGCGACATCACCGGCAACACATCCAACCACCTGTGATTCGACCGCCGACCCCACCCCCTTGCCGATTTGAAGAACACCACCTCCGCCGTTGATATGAAGAACACCACTGCCCCCGCCGATCTGAAGAAAACCACAACCAACTCAGCGAAGACGGTGACACCACTGCTATTCGACCACCGGTGGCACCACACCCTAAACTACAGATTTCATCGCAACCAGCATCAGCGACGATGACGACCCTTGGATCCGATCGGAATAACAATGGCACCACCGCCGACAACATCATCGAAATCCAAATCTGGTTTGTGCTTCCTAACTTCCTTCACCATCATTTATCAAGAGTTATTGGAACATTCATGTGTTTGTGGGTTCTGCGGGGTTCGCCCCTTTCGGTGGCGCAACCCTAAAACTACGGTGGAGGAACGGTGGCCGGTTATTTGACCGGTGGATTAGGTTTCATAGAAAATTTCAACTATATGTTTGTTTTTATTTTTTTAAATTTTTTGTATTGAATTTGTATATTCAAGTAGATGGGGTATGAACATTTTGAAAAAAATTTCAATTCTTATGGGATTGAACAGGTTTTGTTTTCAATTTTTTTAATGCAATGTTTAGTATTGAACACCCTGAATAGTCTTATATTTATTTAACTTGTATGGGATTGAATATGTAATTCTTATAGGATTGAACAGTTTTTTCTAGAATTCTTATGGGATTGACTATGTAATTCTTATTGGTTGTGTTCAACACTTCTTTCTGTATTCAAGGTTTTTGTTTATTATTGAACATTAGTTGATTGTTTTATTAGCTTTGTACAACTTTTGTTTACTATTTAACATTCATTAATTATTATTTTGATTATATTTTATTATAATTTACTATTGAATACCCTCTCTTTCTTATAAAGAATAAAGAAGATCTTTAAAAAGTAAAAAAAAATATCAAAACAGAAAATAAAAGAATTAATTTGAAAAAAAATTACTAAAACAATATTAAACAAGAGTTTACTAGTGAACAAAGTAATAATCATAATATTTAATAATAAAAAACTCGTAAATTTTTTACTATGTTCATCGTTGAATACCGTAAATTTATTAATTTACTATTAAATTAAATCTAATTTATTTTGTTTAAAAATTGAATCATAGAGAAAAATAAGAGAGAGAAATAGATTGGAAAAAGAAAAATATTTGTTTACTAATATACCCTTTTGAATTAAAAAAATGAAAAATAAGATTAATCTAAGCCATTAGATCAAATACAAATAAGAGGTCAGAATTGCTTTCGCACTTTTCGCAAATAAGACACTTTTCGCATGAACCCTCCCATATATATATATATATATATATATATATATATATATATAGCTAATACAAAGCAATTTTAAAGAAACAAACTTATCTTTAGTTATCTAACACTAACCAAACTAACAAACTCGTACTTATCATTTAATTTCAACCACTAATTTCTTAGTAATAGGATAAAATAAATACTCAATCCTTTCAAACAACTTGCTTATTTAAATTACTAAATAAAAACTAAAATTAAACTGCAAAATAAAATAATTAAACAAGATTAAAACCCACACATTTTTTAGTTTTTGTAGGTTGCTAGTAAGTTTTTGGGAGTTTGTTAAGTTTGACTCTTATCACCGCTGAACTTCCCTACATTTTGATAAAATTGATGATTTTTGCTAGAAATCAGCGGGTTTTTCAATTGAATATTTGCATTAGGGGTGAGCATGGTTCGGTTTGGTTCGGTTTTGGCATAAAACCGAAACCAAACCGAAAATTTTGGTTTTTGAAAAACCAAAACCAAAACCGTTCGGTTTTGGAATGGTTCGGTTTTCGGTTTTGAAGTTGGTTTTTGGTTTTTGGTTCGGTTTTACAGCTTTTTCATTTTAACCATCAAGATTTGAAGTCATACAACCGTCATTGTAAAGCTATGAAATTAAATGAAATTAAAGCTATATAAAAAACATCAAGATGTGTGCCACCTAATTCAAGCTATATATATTTCAATTGATACAAGCAAAATGACTGTCATATGTTTAATCTTTAACGCCAAAGTTGAAATAAATCAAAACTCAAAGCAAATCGATAAATAACATATTAGCAAAACTGAAAATCGAGATGAACAACCAACTCCAAATGAACTGCATACAACTCAGAAAACTAGAATATGAAAACTCGAAATGAAGTAATGTTGGTGAACTCAGTCGAGTAGTCCAATGACCAAACAAAGCTTCTACTGCGAAGGATATCTGAATTAGTGTGAAACCTCTTTGGTGGAATCCTAATGGAAATGGGAGGTGGCTATGTAAATGAGAAAATCATAGAGTATTTGATTTTTTGGACATGTATATTTACACTGTTGTCCTTTAGAATGGTTCGGTTCGGTTTTTTCGGTTTTTGAAATTGTAAAAACCAAAACCAAACCGACAAAGTCGGTTTTTGAAAATTTGAAAACCAAAACCGTCGGTTTCTATATTGGTTCGGTTTTTTCGGTTTGGTTTTTCCGGTTTTTGTTTCGGTTTTTTCTGCTCACCCCTAATTTGCATTTTGGTGTATGTTATTTTTTGATTTAGGAAAATGTATAAAAAATCTATGTTTGGAAATGTACGAAAATGTACGATTTTATTTGAAAATGTACGAAAATCAGTGGGTTCTTTTGTTATATTGCTTATGGTTGTATGAAAATGTACGATTTTAGAATTTTTGGTTTAAATATTCAATTTTGATTTAAGGAACTATCTTGACATGAAAATGCAGTAAGTTATTTGATGTGTTTTGTTATGGAAGCGGTGAATATGGTTATTTTATTTTATATGTCTATGCAGTAGGTTAAATGATTTTATTTGTGTTTTGTCCATTCATTTTTATGATTTGGTTATCATGTTTATCCGAGTTTGTATTTTAGTTATCATCTTTATTTAGGTTATATTTTGTAATCATTTTTATCTGGGTTGTACTTTAATTATCATCTTCATCTGAGTTGTATTTTGATTATCATCTTCATCATCTGTATTGCATTAAGGTTGTCATTTTTATCTGGATTGCATTATGGTTATCATCTTCATTTAAATTCTTCTTAAAATGGTTGTTTTAAAATGCAATAATGCATTTTGTTTTTCGATAGACGTATGCATTTTTATTTTTTTAAAGAAGACAAAAATCTAAATCTACTGTTATAATTTTTTTTTGTAAAAAATCATTGACATAATGAAGTTATAATCATTTCAAAATTTTGGTTGATGTTTTTTCTAAATGTTGAATATGAAGAAATATAGTGTAAATTTCAATTTTACCTTTTTACAAAATGTCACGTGCCATCATTAGAAGAGGTCTATGAAATCTATGTATAACGATGGGTCTATACATCCATACACGATGGGTCTATACATATATATATATATACACATATATATACTAGCATGTTACCCGCGTAATGCGGCGGCGATGAATAATTTATACTCGATAACATATCCGTTTTCTTCCCCCTTTTTCATTTTATTTATTTTTTATTATCAATTAATTCTTTCGTTAATTTCTAAAATAACTTTTAAAAAAACAAAAGAATAAGAAAAAAGTCTATACTTGTAAAAAGATGATGAAAACATATTAATAACTTTGTAAATTGTGTTAATTTAATGAGATTTGTTTTTAAAAATGTAAAGATATTCAAAGATTATATTAATAATTTTCTATTGTTTAAATTTTAAGAGCTCAAGTAAAATAATATTAAATATATGATAAATGAAACTTTTTAATGTCTTTATACGAGTGCTTATAAATCTGGGTTACATGTTATTAGGTTATGAGTTTTAATTTTATGAACTTTCTAATACTTAAATTAAAATATTTGTTATATGATAAAATATTTAAAATAATATTTCTATGAAAGTTTTTTATTTAATTTATAATGTGTTTAATATATTATAGGTTGACATTTAATTTACATGGACTTGATATTTTTAAACATTGTTTCTTATATAAGGTTTAGTTATTAAAGTAACTTTTAAGAATCTAATTAAAATCATTTAATAGTTTTTTTTAGGTTTAAATAAGTGGTAAGTTAATAATTTCAATTTACTTAAAATTTAAGAGATTTTTTTATGAGAGAGAGTGCTAAATGTCTTATAATATGCTTATAAATCTGGGTTACATATTATCAGTTTTATGAGTTTTAATTTTACAAACTTTTTAATACTTAAATTAAAATATTTGTTATATGATAGAATATTTAAAATAATATTTCTATAGAGTTTTTTTTGAATTTTTAATTTGTTTAATATCTTATAGGTTGATATTTAATTTGTATAGACTTGATATTTTTAAACATTGTTTCTTATGAAAATTTTAGTTATTAAAGTGACTTTTAAATAATCTAATTAAAATCATTCAATAGTTTCCTTTTAGGTTTAAATGAAGGGTAAGTTAGTAATTTTAATTTACTTAAAATTTAACAGATTTTTCTAAGAGAGAGAGTGTTAGATGCTTTATAATATAGTATAGATATGTTTTCCATGTGATTCTTGAAAGATATTCATAACCATGTAGTAAACACACAAATTAATTAAAGATCTTAGACCAAACATATGGCATTAGTGGTTACATTGGGTAGCCTTTTGGGTTGCTTGAGTTTGGAACACCAATACACCCCAACCTGATCGGGTATAGCCACTTGGCTTGTTCAAGCCGAAGGTTTTCCACCCCAACCTTCTCTCTATCTCTCTCCTCTTTCTACCCACTTCTCTCATTCTCTCTTAATATATATAATTTTTGAAAGGGATTTTCTCTGTCTCCTCTTTCTACCCACTTCTCTCATTCTCTCTTAATACATATAATTTTTGAAAGGGATTTTCTCTGTTTAGGTTTCTCAAGAGTGCAAGTCTTTAACTATGATATACGCAATCTATTGGTGCTACCCATGACCGTTTCTTGAAACAACGTACTCCTGGCCAACCCTTGATTTAAGGGTAAGATCAAGTGTTACCCGTGATCATTTACTGAAACAACCTCGTGGCTAATCTTTGATTGAAGCCCATAGGATCGGATAGCTTGACCTCTTAATATATATAATATAAAAGTAAATAAAAGCCGGTGTAAGATTAGGTAATCTTGTTCTGACCTTTGGATCGAGTAGGAAAATATGACATAACGCTGATATAAAAATTGACCTATGAAACCCAACACTCATAATATGTGGATGGCCTTACGGAAAACCTACAAGAAAGAAATTTTTAGATCATTCAAAGATTGTTAATTTAATTAAATTAGAAATCTACAAGAAATCAAATGGTGGTTTCTGGATCACTCTTGAATATTCTTTTATATGTATACACTAGCTATAAAGTAGGGTTTTCAATTACTTGAATGATGAAAGAGTCAAAGGGTAGGACTTACAGAAGTAAATGTGCTCGCTTGCTTTTGATGATGATCTCTTCTTTTTGCAATGAATCATTACACTGGCACAACAAGATAAACATAAAAGAAAAGAGTTAAAGATGGCATAGGTTAAAAGCAGAAACACCAACACACACCAACCCCCCCACCCCACCCCAAATTAAAAAAGGGGAGGAAAAAATCCAAGGTCAAACAAGCATGCATGATATGATCTTTTCAAGACTTGAAGAACTCAGAAACAAAAGAAGCATAATTTCACACCCAACACACACCCACACAAAAAGAGCCATGCATGTTGAATCAAGAACATATATGAACACCCATATACAAAAGTCAATCAAGCAAGCATGATATATCATTTGTTAAAGACTTAAAAGATTTCCAGTGATAAGAAGTCAAAGAATCAAAAGCATAACTAATATTAATTAACCCTTTCACACAACCAATTCAACGTACAAAAGAAAGAATTAAGCCAATTAATTAAGTTGAATCATCAAATTTAATTAAAATCAAAGACAGCCACAAATTATATATAAGGTCAAAAAAGCATGATCAAACACACGACACAAATATGTTTAATTAAAAATGCCGACAAGTGAGTACGTACGTAGTATAAGAAGCCGATCTATGAAACAAAAACATGATCTCTCAACAAAATACGGTACAGAATCCACGTACGTTGAATCAAGATGAAGAAATGGAAGGTATTACATATATAGTAGTATTAATAGTACCTGCGTTTTAGTGTACGTGTGTGACAAGATCGATCTAAAACTGTAAGTGTGATCGATCGAGCCACGATATAAACAATGATCAAGAGAGTTTTACAAAGAGATAACCAACAGAGCTCCATTGGCAGTATACCCACCTCCACCACGCCTATGATCTCTCTCTCTCTCTCTCTCTCTCACACACACACACAAAACACATACATATATAAGTAACTGCTTTAGACTAGCTTCACCCTGAAAACAAAATCAATTAATCAAGACATACAAAGTAACTTTTGATGAAAAAATTAAAAGAAAGGCAGGCAGGCAGGTCGGGCGCGCGGGAGGTGGACAGAATGCCAAAGAACTCTGTTGAGAGACCCTTTATTAAACCCTCATGATCGAAATTAATTGCTAAGAGATCGATCGATCGATATTTAAACTTGTGCAGTATAGTAGGTTGTCCCAGATCATGCATGAAAACACATAAAACCTATTTAAACCAGAGAAAGATTCAAGAGATACAGGAAGGAGAAGATGGTATTTATTATGGTGATGACTGATGAGAGAGGGATAGAGAGGACAGCTAGCACAGTAAAGTAATGGGAGTGTTGAATAATTGAGAGCTAGGGGTACTGGAAGGTATGAGTAGTATTTCTGATATATATTGTAATAGATGTATGTTTCACAGAACAGCTAGAGAGAGAGATATTTAAACTAAGAAATCCTCTAGATTAATTCTCCATGATCTATCATGAGGAGAATTGAAAAAACAAAACCTAGCTACAGGGTCAATTATTAATTCTTTGCATCAAATCAATCTCTCTCTCTCTATATATATATAAAGATTCTGTCACGCATATATGTACACACAGTGAGGGTGAATAAGGAACAAGAAACGTGAAACCAAAGGCCAGGTTAAAAGAAGCTAAGTAGAAAAATGACTGGATTTGATTTCGAGCTATCAAGAATTTTATATACGTTTCAAAGACACTGTTTGATGAAAGGTAGCTTTAGGGTATTACTTAAGGTGTTACTATTTAGCCTCCCTTTTCTAACAAACCTACATGTCAATTCAAGAATTTTACATTTTCAATACACCTTTTTCACTCACATATGTCAAATCAAGGGGGCTAAGTAGATAATTAAGGGGGCTATATAGAATTACCCATTACGTTACTAAGGTACTAGACTAAATGTTGTGTGATACACGTATTGGTTTAAACGATAATAAATATTAAACATTAATAAAAACGTATCAAATAATAATAAAACACAAATTAAATGAGAATTTAAAAAAAAATGACGACGTACAATATCAACACTTTAACCAGCAATGGAAACATTGACGCGAATGGGAGGGCAGACTTGACGTTAGAAACGTGGTATTATGATATGAAAAGATGTGATTGTATTTACTTATTATATAAATAATAATAATAATTAATTAATATTAAATGGGTCGATCCGGTTGAAGATCCAATAGTAATTGATCCGATCCAAATCTAATTAAATGAATCTCTATGTTATTCGATGTGATCCAAATCCAATTAAATAGGTCGACGGGTTAGGTCAATTCTTTAAAAGATCCGATCTGCTCCATTGACAACCCTATTTGCTACCCCATTTAATATTAATTTGATTAGTCTAAAAATTAAAAAATTTGATAAACGAGCTTGTGAGCTTGTCACCGACGAACTGTTAATAAATTTGATGTAGTGGATAACTAATACCACTATGCATGTAACACCATAAATTCTAAGCCATTTTTTTATATTGCGCTGCGGAAGCTTTAATTAACTTTAAACATACTTTTCATTCACAAACATTTACAAACAAAATATTTGTTCTTAAAATCCAACAAACATAATTATGTGTTACAAAAGACTGGCTCGTTTCATTTTAAATCTAAACATCAGAGTCAGGTCAACTTCTCCTTCTACGAGCACTCACAAACACAAACCTGCAAAAAGCAACAACTGTGAGGAATTAGCACAAAGCTAAGTGAGTAGAGACTAAACTCAAAAGCAAACATCAATTCAATACTAAACATGTAATCACAACTCTAAGAAGACCGGCGGTTCGGCGCATAACCTACAACCAATGCCGGCCAAAGCAAAGGTTTACCGATAGCCCTCTACTAAATTGGCACAGTGAAATCCCACTCTGAAGCAACATAGGCAACAGTATGGCTACCACTGTTCAACCAACCAGTAAACGAGCCCAACCCAATTCCACGTATATCTGACTTCTCAAACGCAACTCAAAATCATACTAAGAGTGCGTATCGATCAAATAATCATGCAATAGTCAATAATACAAAATATTCACGATCAGCAGTTCCAATATCAAACCATCACATACAATCATGCATTACATCAATGATATTAACCAAATCTTTACTATTCGCATCCAACATCCACTCACCTTTCAATCTCAGTTAAAGCACTCAGAAATCTAATGTTACTGAGCCTTTGGATTGTCTGAAAACACAATAACAATAAATCAGTTTAAGTCTTGTGAATATATTTGATATATATATGTGTGATTCATACATAACATCAACAATCAATAAACACATATAAATCAAAGCACCAAGTGTCGGATTCTTGATACTATCGGATTTGCACTCGGACTTTTGAAAATCCGCAACTCAAGGGTCGGATTTCACAACTATAGGATTTAGGAATCTGATGGATTCCATAACTTTCGGATTCACCTTAATTGGATTTCAAGCACTTGGATTTAGAATTCCGGATTCAGGAGTATCGGATTTCACTATTTTCGGATTCCAAGTTCCGGATTTCATGTATCGGATTCTGACTTGTCATTTTCCAAGTTTAGGATTTCATATATATAAATATAGCAATCGGATTTGGGGTTGTCATATCCCAAGTATCGGATTCTAAGGTAATCGGATTTCTACCTTCGGATTTCATAAAAACCGGATTTACTAACAATCGGTTTTCCTATCTTCTTCCACAACAATCCGAGAACATCATAGTTTCACCAAAAACTCATAAAACCCAGATTTCATAATAATCATCCATTCATATCAGATCATAATTTCAACATATTAAAACACATTTTCATGCATTAAAACACCATCTACACATGAAATCACAAGATCATCAGAATCATATTTTTCAAATTCGAACATAGTGTTCTTCATATTAACATGCAATCTTCAAACTAAACATAGATCATGTTTCAAATCATATAACACATCAAGAAGGATTATAACATGTTAATTTAGACATACTAACCTTTAATCTTGATTTGAATCTTTCAAAGTGAAATTCCGATTCTTTTTCTTCTTTTCTCTCAGTTTCTTAGCAAATACACACACATACACTTTCTTTTGTTTGAAGTAATGAAACAGGTAACACACACACACTTGTGTACATGAAAAGTTAGGTGGCACTAACTACACTTGTTACACCCCCACGTGTAAAACACTTACACCCATGCATTCATACAAATACACGGTCACACACACACACACACATATATATATATACATACTTATAATGGTTCTAATTAATTAATTAATAACCTATAATCATTTAATTAATCACATAAGAATTTAAGCAATTTAAAACACAAACAAATACGTACCGTAAACCTGCTAATCTACTAGCCCAGGTTTGCGGGTGTTACAATGCAAATGGTCTTACATGCTAAAGTGTCCCGTGTACTACACGGACGAGTAGAAATAACTGATATTAAATAATAACTAACGTATTGGTGCTTAGAAATTGAGACAGTAAATTTCAATTTATTAAAGTCAATAATAATACCTGTATTCCTACGAAAGATTAGTTACAAGTAATCAAGATAGTAAATTTCTTTAACAAATATAACTATTGGTTATCTTATAAAATGTGAAAAAGATGTAAATTTAAATTAAGTCAATAATAATACCTTTATTGGTACAAAAGATTCGTTACATTAAATAATCAAGATAGTAAATTTCTTTAATGAATATAACTATTGGTTATCTTATAAAATATGTAAAAGATGTAGATTTAATTTACGATAATGATAAAATTAGTAGGATAATATTTAAAAATATATAGTAAATAAATAAGTACATATAAATACTTTAAATGTATCATAAGTTGATCTTCTTTAATAAATAAAACTATTCTTTATCTTTTTATAATTTTAGTTAAATACATACAATGTCCATAATTCATATTATCCACATATATATGAATTTAAATTAAATTTGTGAATAGGCATTAATATGGTATTTATTTTATAAATTCAATATGTTAAAAATCGTGTATTATTATCTATTTTTATTTAAGATTGATACACACATATATGGCTCGTTATTGATCACTTATTTAAGAAGAAGTTATGGTTTGCTTTGAAAATTTTGCTAATGTCTATTGGTTATCAAATTAAATCATAAGCTCTCGTAAACCTTAAGTCAGTGTAAACTATTATGATTCAAAAGTGTAAAGTGGAAACATATACAAATACACATACGTATGCAAGTGATATAGAACAATACAAAACATGCGGATACAACTACCACTCCATGGCACTGGTCTAATGAAAAAGATTTGAATCATTAAAATTAAATCTAAAATTGGGTCCAAACCTATCTTCTCTTACAAACATTTTAGTGTAATTATGTATTAATCAAAAATTTATTAGTGACGATATAACTTAGACAAAATAAATCAATAATCATTGCAACGGAAACAATTGAGACAGAGTTCCACTGACATCAGTAACAAAGAATCTATGAATCAATAGCCATTTCTATTAAATTTTAGGATACCGGAGCAATTGACAACAAAGCAGCAACACATGAATCATTGTAGTAAAAATCCAATTTAAGTATGTACATAAAGGTTGTATTAGGAAACCACTATTGGTCACATAAGAAAAGTTGTGGATGGTTAATCATAGCCACACTTAATAAGTATGAAAATCCATTTATACATGCTAAGATCGATTTCCTGCAATAATATAACCAGAATTTAAGTAACGAAACAAAATGTTATAAAACAAATGAAAATAATTGAACTACATGAAAATTTAAAAATAAGAAAAATGTTATAAAAGCATAAGAAAGTGATGTTATTAAGAAGTGTAATACAAATAGAGCTTTCTTACGAATATTTCATCGAACACCTTTCTTGCATGTTAATTCATGCAACTATAACATCAAGTTATGAAACTATAATATTTCTTAGTAATCAACTCAATCACATTTAATTTCAACATAAATTAAAAAATTCCTTTGAGAAGAAAAACAGACATAGCTTTAAGGATCATCATAATCGTATGCCTATGAAACTCATCTGATGTTTGTCATTTTCCTCTTCTGAAATGTGTTTAAGACTTTGAAAACATGCCTTCATTCAGTTTTATTTATGGTTACTTTACAAATCGATAGGATAAGCACCAAAACCCTCAAATTCTTGAACTAACCCTCCGGCAAACCCACGTTTAATATCATATTCGAGGCATCGACTTATCAATCTACAATTATGCCTGTCAGGGCTGTCGGATTATATAGGAAATCCATCAACCTTTGGCATACCAATTATCCATTATCAAATTAGTTATCACCGATTGTCTTCAATTTTAAAAAACACACATCCAAAGCAATGCCACATAGGATTACTCTAATTTAATTTAATAATAATCCGAATTAAAATATTTAATTTAAGGGTGATAGTAACTCATATTCACTAAGTGAGGTTTAAATATGAGTAAATACAATTATTGAAACTCAAATGTAAGTACTCGTAATTAAATAAGAAACTAAGTCATTGAAGTCATAATTAAAGAAAGACAAATGTAATTTAAACCCATTAAACTACATAGGATTACTCTAATTTAATTTAATAATAATCCAAATTACAATAGTTAATTTTATGGTGATAGTAACTCATACTCACTAATTGAGGTTTAAATATGAGTTTAAATACAACTATTGAAACCTAAGTGTAACTACTCATAATTACATAAGAAGCTAAGGCTGGGTTTAGCAGGAGAAAAATTTTCTATTTTTCGTTTTCTGTTTTTCTATGAAAAATGGTAGAGTTTTCATTTTCTAAAAAAATAGAAAACGTGTTTAGATGAAGAGGTGGAGTTTTCCTTTTTCAGAAAAAATGAAAAATATGTTTGGTTGAATTGTTTTATTTGAAAAGTTGTTTGAAAAAGTATGAAAGTTTGGGAAAATAAAATGTGAAAAAGTGAGGGAGTTTTCTGAAAAAATGTGCAATTGAACATGTTTTCTGATTTTCAATTTTCTTAGAAAAAATTTCAGGAAAAATAGAAAATTTTTCTAGAAGTGAACGCAGCTTAAGTCATTGAATTCATAATTAAAAAAAGACAAATATAACTTAAACCCATAAGTACATAAGATTACTCTAATTTAATTTAGTAATATCCATTAAACTACATTGATTGGAATTTAAGAAGCATAGGCTCATGTACAATACAAACCCAAATTATCTAAATCATGACACATCAACATATCATACTAGTTTATAGACCCGTGAAAACACGAATATTAATTTATTAGAGAAATAAACTTGAAATGTATTAAAATCAAATAGAAAAATGTAAGTACCGTATATATACAAAAAATTCCAAATATGTACACAAGAAACCAAATTAATTTTTTTTTGAAGTACTTTATACACAAGTAAACTTAAAAAATTACATAATTGAATATAAAACACGTTTCAAGTATGTAGAATACAACCAAACTATCAAGACTGATACATAAAAAATAAAAAGTAGACATACAAATTGCTTAAAACATATACAAAACAACAAAACACATCAAAAGCTTAAGCATGCTCATATCTATGACATCTCACGAATCAGTCAATGAACGATCTAGAAATAAGAAAAGAAGTAAACCTACTCAAGACACAAATTCTTAAATCCAGCAAAAGCAACAACATTCTAATAAACAATCATTCTACTTGATTAACCTGATCATTGGGAAAAAATAAAATGATAGTCGTTATAAACTATTAGATATAAAGAACAACTAAAAGTTTTTCATTTTTAGAGAAAATGGAAATCCAAGTTCGCATAATTAATAACTTAGTAACGATTTAAGAGCATAAGTTTAAGAGAAAAAAAGCATACATACAAATTTGTGCACACGAGCATTACATGACTAAATCTGAAACACAACATAACCCAATAAAGAATTGTTTGATAATTTAATGAATCAAATTAGTTGATAAAGAGGCTCGTCTCCATGCTTAAATCTACTACTAATGACCACATGTCTTGTCTTTTGAACGAGATCCATTGCATTTCCACTTCTAAAGTTGAACTTCCGTACACCTTGCAAGGAAAAGAAAAAAAAAATAATGACTCACGTGTTGAATATTAAAAAAAATCAAGAATGGTTTCTTGTCTTGTGTATAAAAAATTAACACTTATATTTTAGTGTTACCTTTGGCTAACTACCTAAACTAATAAAATAGTTTCAGGACCATCAAAAATAGCTATCTTTACATCTTTGAATTTAGATTTTTAAATATATAATAGATCATCTTTTAAGGATACAAATTGTTTTAAACCAATTTTTATAAAAAAGGTTTCATACCTTTTTATAATAAGATTGAAAATGCTTTAAAATCAATAACTAAACACTTTGAATAGCATAATCAAGTTGATTACTCAGCTCATCATCATAATCCTAAAAAACCTCACTCAGCTAAACAAAAAATTACCTACTCACTACTATTAATGGATAACAAAAAATTAGAATATACTAATTTTAAAAAAGTGTCATATTACAATAAAATTTATACCAAAATGTAGATAAAAATGATACGACTGTAAATATATAATTATTTTTCCTCTAAACAAAATATATCACAACTTACTAAACATAATTTATAAACAACCTATAATTAATTATATTAATATACAATTTTTATAAACCTTCTCACATTTTCTTAAAAGCCCCTCACATATTTTTCGTAAAACCTTCTTACAATTTTTATTCAGCCTCTTCTAATTGATTTAAAACTGAATTCAATTTATGTGATCCGTGTTTAACATTTCCAAATTTTTTTTATAAAATTAGAGAATTGTAAAATTAGATGTTTTATAAAACCCTCTCATATTTTCTTAAAAGCCCCTCACATATTTCACAAAACCTTCTTACAATTTTCATTCAGTCCCTTCTAATTGATTTAAAACTGAATTCAATTTATGTGATCCGTGTTTAACATTTCCAAAATTGTTTTATAAAATTTGAGAATTGTGAAATTAGATGTTTTGATTGGTTGATAGAGATTGATTTAATAGGTATAAATAGAAAGAAAGTAAACCTTTTATATATTGTTATAGATATTCTAATTTTTCTTGAAATTTGAAAACGAGGCATGATGACCATTGCCACCTAGGATTAAAAATATAAACATGCTGATATATATGGCATATTAATAATTTGAAAACTTTAAGAAATTGCAAAGAAGTATAAAGTTATGATAGGTAGTAATTGTTATTTAAGAGTACTGATTAACTTTGTGTGTGTGTGTATATATATATATATTGTTAGTTTCCTATATTAATATATAAGTTACAATAACTTTCTCAATAAAAGTGATATAATTGGTTTAGTTAATTGTCTAATTCAAGCTTACTTAAATTTCACTATAGGCCCAAAATCCTAAGAAGTTACCACATCATAACACCCTTCCTTTTAATTAACTTTGTATAGGAAATTAAGATCCTCTAATATGTGCCATATAGGACAAGAAGGATTTTAAGTTATAAGATATATATATATATATATAGATCAACAAACACTAATAGAAACAGATCTATTAATCGGAAAGTTTTTGTTTGAAAACCATGGGAAAGATTAATCCACATTAATGTGCTTTGTTAATTTGTCAAATAATTCATTAGAATATGCTATTGATTCATTCAATAAGTTGAAAACTATTTCTAATTTGTCATCTAACAATTTGATTCAAGTGAGTCAGGGGCTTTGTGTAACGCCTCAAAGTTTAAAAATCTTTATTATTAAGTGTTACATATGATTAGAGGTGTTTTTAAACTAGAGGGGTTAAAACTGTTAAAACGAAACTTGAATAGTTGAGAGACCACTTACGCATTTATGGCAAACTTGTATATATATATATATATATATATATATATATATATATGTGACTTTCAATGTGAAAGTCAAAGGAAGCACAAATATACACAGCATACCTACGTGAGTAATGGTTGACCATTTTCTTTTAGTAGAATTTTGATCAAGAAACAATAGAATCATCATCATATCGATTGCTATAGCATCAAGGTATGATTAGTGAATTAGTTTTGATGTTCTAATGGGTCAAAGTGATTCAAAGCTTGAATCAATGATCAAAGTATGTAGTTCTTGTTTATTATGATGTTAGTAGTTGTTTAGGGTGTAGGAAAACATAGTTAAGAGTGGTAGGAGTAGTTACATTTTATTACATCGCCATGCCATATTAGTTTTTCACTCTCATTACTCAGTTTACCATTTAGATATGTAGTGTTCACTTCTTAACTTATCATAGCAAATTTCGAGATCCACCTTATTTATCAATTTTATATTTAAATTAATAATACTTAATAAAAATAAAGCAGGACTTTTAAAAATAAAAAAGTAAAATTTGATTAACAGATCAAAATGTTAGTATAAAAGTATATCTGTTGTATATATATCTAGACTGGACTTGTGTGGAAGCAAATCATCTTTCACATGCATATGCACACAAAAAATTAGAGATAGAGAACATATCCATTTGAAAATCATTATAATATTTCTTTATCTGATTTTGATTATTTCACTTCAAATAATCACTAAAGGGATTTTAGAAATTTGAGTGATTGTACAGAGGTAAAATTAACAATCAACTTATTACTATGAAGTTGTGAATAGACAATAGAAAAGAGTAAAGATACAGGGACATGTGAGTCTTTGGCACTTCTTTTGGCATCAGTAGCAGGACTGGCCCATGGGTTGTGCGACTACCCAGGCCCTGGTGAAGAAGGGCCCAAATTTATTCATAGCATAATGTGTGTGTATATATATATATATATATATATATATATATGTGGCCCAGACTAATCAAATTAGGCCCACAAATGTATATTTCTGTGAGGGCTAGAGGCGATGAACTAGGAAATAGGAGGCGACTCAAGGTTTGGAATAACTCAAAAATGAAATTTATCTAGAAATCAAACGATGCATTGGGAAAGCAAGATACAAGGGCGATGGTCCCCGTGCTGTAACATCCTTAAATCGGGCCTATTCGTGCGCTCCATTTGGTATGTCGATTTATTTAAATGAATTAAATGAATATATATATATATATATATATATTTGTAAGAATTAATAGAAATTAGTTATTGGTCAGTTAAATATGAATTTAAAAATAGTAATAAAAATAGAAAAGAGTTATGAAATAATAACTGGTTTGAAACGAGTTTCTAAAAATATCCTCGTTAGTTGAAACGGTTATTCGGGTGTTGTGTTGTATGTTGAAAAGGGGAACAAAATACCCCAAAGTAAATAATAAGAACTAAGGTCGGTTCTTATGTTAATCAAAAAACAGACAACATACACACACACGTTCACAAACACACACACAAACCTCTCAACTCTTCAAGGAGGAATCACACCAAGATCATTCAAAAGCTGGAATTAAAGCCTAATCAAGTTACAAATCTGTTCTTGTTCTTCTATTCATCATCATCTTGTCCATAGTAAGCTTTTCTCTATCTTGTTCTTCATTTTAGGATTTAGGTTAAAAATGGGCAAAACGAAATTAGTAATCAAAGCTTAATTTTTTGAGTTGAAATCTGTTCTAACATGATCTACAAGTTGTTTGGGATTGATTTTGGGTATTAAAGATGTTAATTTGATTAAATTTCTTGAAATTGGCCAGATGGGTCAAAAGTGATGGTTTGATGATTTATACTTGAATCATATGTTAAACCATGTTATTGTAGTGTTTAAAAACCCCTTTTGATGTCCTAAACTCTGAACATATGTTGGAAATTATTAAGAACCTGTAGAAATTGGGTTTGGATGGAAAATACAGCAGAACAGGCTTGCTGTTCGAAGCCCTGTTCCTGCGTCGCGGCGCGACCCATTAGGGTGTCGCGGCGCGATCTTCACAACAGTGAATGGGTGGCTGTTTTTCAATGGTTAATGTTATTTGGGATGGTTGTGGTATTTTTATTAAGTTAAACACGTATTTGGGGTTAAAACCATAATATTGAGTGTATGTACATGTGGTATGATTTTTAAGTAAACTTGTAATATGCAATAGGTAATTAAGCAAACAAGGAGAGCCGAATACATTTTAGTGTTGCTCTAGACACTCAGGTGAGTACCGACTCTTATGACTTCAATTTAGGAAGGTTTGAATGCAAAAACAGTTATATGATTATGATATGCCACAACTTGTATTATGAAAGCCATATGTATGCTAGTATGATAAAGAATCCATGATATGTCTTGCTAATTGATGTGCAAGGCATGTATTTAAGTACATGTGCACACTTGATGAATAATATGTTATATGAATAAAGCATGCATGCACTTGTCCCTGCAAAGGGTGATTGATGAAACTATCTGTATGTCCGGACTTGTATGTAATTAAGGTCAGCTTCGGCTGGGTCCTGGGCCTACGGGCATAATGTTCTGGACTAACGGTACTCGAGAACCGTTCCTTTCAGCAATTGAGGTGAGTGCCTTAAATGGCTAAGCCTACTGAGCCTTGGCTCCTTAACGAGCATGGTGATTCACTTACGTGATGAAACCCGCACGGATGGTAGTGTCTGGTTCCCCTGGTGGTAGTGGTTTGAGCTGGTTTTGCAACCCGGCAATACAATACACTCGCTGGACATGTCAACACTCCGCTATATGTTAGGATAACATTGATTGCTTATTCTGCTATATGACTTGTTATATTGCTAAGGACTTGCCTAATTGACTTTTTAAAGCTTATGCGAGTGATTTAAGTTTGATTAAATTAGTTTTGAAGATATGTTCATAGAGAATTAAAAGGTACTTTCAGTTGGGTAGACATAAATAAATACACATCCGAGGGTTAGCGATGAAGGATAAACTATTGTTTTAGATTTTCTCAAATAAACTATCGGTGTGGTGTTTTTGATTGTGTATAGAAGAGGAATAGTGGTCATCCAACTCAAATTCTCTACTTCAAAAGAAAATAAATAAATAATAGTCATACAACTCAAAGCAAACTCTAGCAAATAATCACATAAGACACTAGCAGTCTAACACCCATGTTCCTCAAATACAGAAGAATAAAAACAAAGAAAAAAAACTTACACCATAACTTAACAATTGGCATTTTTAAAAGGCAATAAGAAAAACACATGTACCCATTTTCAGCCGAAGCAGCTATTTCAATTTGATTGTCATATCCAATTGAGATTACTTCAAAGCTTTACAATAAATACTTGAATACAAATTCGAAGTTTTATAGGAGTTCTATTGCTGCCATGCGTGTTATAATAATGAGAACATATTATATTTGCAGATATAGTTAGAAGCAAGTTTTAAAGATTTGACGGTTAAGATTACCGACAGTGTTTTCATCTATTGTTGATTTCATAATCACTTAATTGTAAGTTTTTTGCTATTTATTCACAATATATATTATATGTGAAAGTGAATGTTACGTTTATTATTACTTCGTAAAACATTTTTTACTTTAAGGGGCCCATTTTATTTTTTGTCCAGGACCCTAAAAATGTTTTGACCGGTCCTGATTAGTAGCAGAGAATACATTGTAAACAAGCACAAAAGTGCCAACAATCTTAGCACCAAGACCACAACCTTGGTGTAACCATGGGCTACAACATTGACTCCACCACCCAAAGCATTGTACTGGTTCTTACCCTAGAACCCTTTTACCACACCTGCACCACATGACTCCAAGACACTGCATTGCCATGTAGAACAGTGCCCTTGTTAAATATAGTTTCATAGCCACTAGCAAACCAGAGGTCACTGTTGGGTTGATGTCTCCTCCTGTTTTACAACAAACCAAAAATATGTTCAACAAACAGAAAAGATTCTTGAAGAACCGTGTCAAAAGGATTTTCTTTTTCTCGACTCCATGTTTGTCTACACAGAAAATCAAATATTGGATAAGCATAAACCTTAATAATCACACAATCATATACAAATAACATAACATGTTTTTTTTCCTAGTAAATAATTAAAAAACATTTACTAAACATGCCAATCTGTTAGCTTGTCATATAATCATTTGACATATAAATCTGCACTTTGTTATTCTAGTATATGTAAATAGTAGGTAGTACTTACAAGTTACAATAATAACCGAAGGTTTAAAGTTGGGTCTACTTGGACTTCAATGATAAAAATTAGGGTTATATTGGGCTTTAATAAATAATTAAAAAACCAGGCGGGTCCATTGGGTAAAGCGAAGAAAAATAACTAACGGGTCAAACGTCTCTCGCTGAACGGGTGCTTCCCAAACCCTCCTAAACCCTCCCAAACCCTCGAATCGACTGACGACGGAGATTGACGGACGACGGAGATTGAGGACGGCGGCGACCTCCTCTGTTTCCCATCTTCTCTTGGACGCTAACTGCAGCAGGGAAATAATCTTTTCTTCGACCTCCTCTGTTAAATTCCGGCGATTCACTTTGATTTCTGGGTTGCTCCTTCGTTGCCATTGATTTACAGCTTGAGGTAAAACTTATAATCGCTTTGATTTCTGGGTTCATGAATACATGGCTTCACTGTTCTTAATTTATAGTTTCAATTGCTCGCTTTGATTTCTGGGTTGTTCCTTCTTTGCCATTGATTTACAGCTTGAGTAATCGCTTTGCGCATTTAGCAACAGATTTTAAATTAAGGCATATCAGTATATCACTATTGATTAAAAATCAAATTTTCTTGTTCTTTCTGTTAACATGTATTAAGCGAAGAATAAAACTTGTCATTTACGAATTAGTTGTATAAAAATCATTAGTTTTAGACTCTCGTATTGTCATATGCTTCTGAATTTTATCCTCCCAAAAATTGCAACACTTGACTTCATATGTAGCTTTGGTTTCTTTCTTTTCATGTAGATGACCCACAAGAGGATGATGAAGTGTGTTATGAGTTAAGAGTTATGAAATTTTGTTGGGTCACGCCTTTCCTGGGTCATAGTAAATTTGAACTTTTGAATACTTTTAGTTAGATATATGTATGTATGTATTACTGCTAGAAACCATTAGATTGTGACAATATGATTGCTTATTGCTTGTTTCTAGTGTAGGGTGTAGTGTGAAAGTAGAATGTGTCAAATTAGAGTTTGTCTTTTGTCTAGTTGTTATTGATTTATAAGTTTTTTTATTTTTTTTTATTTTATAAAAGCGACTTGCTTCGACCAGAACAAATTTTGACCCGCCCGCCCGTCCGTTTTGCCACCACTAGTAGTAGCTGGTGCTGATTAGCTTGAAGTTTGTTTAATGCTTGTTCTTACAAAAAATATTGAAGTCAAACTTTTGTTTTCCGTGTACCTTCCCATATTTGACTATTGAGGGTCAAATGGGTATATACTCAAAATCAAAATTGATGAGAAATGTTTCTTTTTACATAACAAGAGTAGTAGCTTCATGTTAATATATAAATTTAGAATAAGCTGGGCTCTGTTCTCAAGAGTTATATGCACAAGCAAGTCATTACATGTGAAGATGTAATATGCTATAACTTGTAGCCCTTTTGCTTGTGAACAGTAGTGATTGAAGTATATATAGCCTGGTAGCATTAGAATATAAGTGTTGTAAAGAAAAAAAGTGTTAACTTTTTTGCAGTTAGGTCCATCTTCTATTTGGATGTTGCTTTGTGTCTAATTGTAAGTTCTTTTTGTTCTTAATTTACTATACATATGTGTGTGTGTGCGTGTGTGGATTTTACCTATTCGGCTATAATATCTTTTTATTGTAGGGGCCCTTTTTAAAATTTGCCCTGGGCCCCAAAAATGGTTGGACTAGCCTTGGCTACTTACCACTTAAATCGATGATTAGTGATTCTAGTTTCCAATTTCGTGATTCTCAGAGGATAGGGCGCATTGGGTCATCAACTAGTACTCTGCTACTCATGAAGTCGATGTACCCATTTTGGAGAGGTGCGTATTCGTAAACTTATCTGAGAAATCTCTTCCAACAAATTCTTTTGTTCATTACTTATTATGACTTGTTAATGCAAAATTCATACTTTTGTATAACAAGTAATCAAATCTTGGTAGATGTTAACGAATGCCTTTTTGGAATCCATATACCATTTGCTCGATAAAATTCATTTATGCTTTGTTTTCAGATTTAAGTTAAATTGCATGGTCATTGCATTGCTTCTTGTAAATTAGAGACTGTAATAAATTGTTAAGTTCCGGATAACATTATGAGATTTCATAAGATTCTAACCTTTGGTTCTCACTTCTGTTATGGTTTTCTTGTTCTTAATGAGTTCATACTTCCTATATGCTTGGACATGTTCTTATTTTAGACTAATTCCTAGAATGTGTTGGATGATTAAGACACAACTAAACACAAGTCACTTGTTATCACGCTGTGAAATTTAGGGTCATACATGTGTATATTATATTTGTTTTAATATTAGATCTTCTTGAAAAGGGTTTTTAGTGCATTGTCCAAGGCATTAGTGATTCTTGTTAAAAGGAACATTTTGTCCTTCTTTAATTGAGTATGTACTGCTTGAACATGATGTTTATTCACATGTTTGGAACTTACTAGAAGATTCTTGATGATGATATCGGTGATTCTTGAACCAACATTTAGCCTTTTATTTGGTAACTTCCACTTTGAGTAGAATTTTATAATGCTTAGACAATCTTAATTATAGTGATTCTTGAACCAACATTTATGGTTTCTACTCTTTTATAGCCACAAGGGATTGTGCTTCACAAGGAACAAGAGGAACAATTAATTTCGTAATGCACAAGTATGATTCTTCACTTCCCTTTGAAATGAACAATTAATTTCATTTTACATACACACATGTATGTGCATTAAAGTGTGTGTGTATATATATATATATATAGAAGAATGTTCAATATAGTCCATAATTAATTCATAGTCCTGGACTAGTTTTAGCCTTTGGATCAATGTCATCAATGGTCCAGATTAAATTTTAAAATTTTGGGCGGAGTGACATTTTCGTATTTTTCGTAATTCACATGTGATGCTTTTACAAATCACATGTGATTGTATACTGAATCACGTGTGATTGAATATTAAAATTTCAGGACTATGTTTTTTAAATGGACTTTATTGAACACAACTATATATATATATGGGACGGTTTAAACGAGAATCGTTTTTCGTACGAGAACTGCGAAAACTAATGGCATCACATTAACAACTCTTTAATTAAGGTTATCCATTAACAACTCTTTAATCTGGAACTTTAATTAAATCAAACTTATCCTTAATTAATTAAGGGCAACTTGGACATTTTTACATTACCCCACATTTTTTAAACTAATATATACATCAATCGAAAAGGTGTTAAATTACAAAAGTTATACCAATTTAACGAGAAAATTATGCTCTTTAATTTGAGACCGTTCTTGCTATATTTTTTCGATTTTTTTTTTGTGTTTGCTGGGTTTTTTAGTACATTTTGACATGTGCATATTATGCATGTGCTAATATTTGCACATGTGCACATGCACAGATTCACCTAGTTTTTTTAACACATGTAGATATGCATATGTGCACATGTCGAGCTGTACTGAAACAAACCCAACAAACGTGAATTTTTTTTCCGAAAAATATAGCAAGATCGGTATCAAATTAAAGAACATAATTTTCTCGTTAATTTGGTATAATTTTTGTAATTTAACACCTTTTCATTTGATGGATATATTACTTTTAGAAAATGGGGGGTAATGTAATAATGTCCATATTATCCTTTCCCATTTAAAATAAATAAAAAAGACAGGAAATTAAATGATTGGCCAGAAATGGTTCTCGCAGTTCTCGTACAAAAAACAGTTCTCGTTTATATATATATATATATATATATATATATATATACCAAATTAACGAGAAAATTGTGCTCTTTAATTTGAGACCGATCTTGCTATATTTTTTCGGAAAAAAAAATTCGCGTTTCCTGGTTCTTGTTTTTACACAGCTCTCAACATTTGCACATGTGCAAATTTTGTACATGTGCATACCTTATATATACATCTGTGTTGAAAAAACTAGGTGAATTTGTGCATTTGCACAAGTGCAAATGTCGATTGTACTGAAAAAATAAACCCAGCAAACACAAATTTTTTTTCGAAAAAGACAAAAAATATAGCTAGATCAATCTCAAATTAAAGAGCATAATTTTCTTGTTAATTTGGTATAATTTTCGTAATTTAATACCTTTCCATTTGATGGATATATTAGTTTAAAAAAAGTGGGAGAATGTGAAAATGTCCAAATTGCCCTTAATTAATTAAGGATAGGTTTGATTAGTTTAAGGTTATCCATTAACAACTCTTTAATTTGGACCCTCCATCTTTTTGATTAACGGCTATAATTGGTTCTCGCAGTTCTCATATGAAAAACATTTCTCGTTTGAACCGTCCCTTATATATGGGGAGGGTTCATTTGAGAACCATCATTAGTGTGAGAACCGCGAGAACCAATCTTTTTTGTTCAATTGGTAAGTGGAATTCATGGATGAAGAGCGTGGGGGGATTAGGTGTGGCAAGGTGCATTTAGGGAATTCATGGGTGGGCAATCCAATTGAAGGAGGGGGAATTGGACGGCTAAGATTGGTTCTCGCAATAAAAACGGTTCTCAAATGAACTTTTCACTATACATACATACATATATATATATATATGTAAGTTATAAATGAATTTGACTATTTTGTTCTTGTATATTTTGACATTTTTAGGGGCACCAGAGATGTTTGGACCAGCCCTGATGAAGATGGTAAAAATTGGTCTTTTAATCATCAACTTGACCAAAACCCAAATGGGGTATATAGAGGATATTCTATGGGTAGGGTTTATGGGCCGAGCTATAATTTAGCTACTCTTAGAAGTGATTTTCACTCGAGTTCAGATGGCAACTATAATGGAAATTATCAGCAACACTCGATCCCGTATAACCTCAACCACAGCCAAACCACCACAAGTTTTGAGCAAGTAGCTGGTGCGGGTTCTGGGCAACATTTTGCAGCATATCAGCAACAGACAAGCATCCTCAATGAGAAAGGTGTTTGGGGTAATGGAGTTTACAATGGTAGTTCTTCAAGTAATCAACAAAATAGTGGAATGAATTATCAAATCCCGAATGGGTCTTCTGGTGAAGAAAAGTTGGATGAAGCTATTGAGACTGGTCGATTACGTGGCACAATTGAAGAGCTTGATGCTTTCTGCAATGAGCGGAAGTTGAAGGAAGCAGTGGAGCTTTTGGGTTTACTTGAGCAGAATAATGTTTCAGTTGATGTTCCCAGATATTTGTTCTTGATGAAGGAGTGCGGAGAAGCTCAGGCGCTTGAAGAAGCTAAAACTGTCCATGAGCACCTCACAAGGTCAGTATCACATCTTGATGTTCGCATTTGCAATGAAATCTTGGAAATGTATGCAAAATGTGGTTCCATGGAAGATGCATATAAGGTGTTTGTTAAAATGTCACAGAGAAATCTCACATCTTGGGACACCATGATAACATGGTTTGCTAAAAACGGTCACGGAGAAGATGCAATTGATATGTTCAGTGAATTCAAAAAGGTCGGATTGAAGCCTGATAACCAGATGTTTTTTGGTGTATTCAGTGCATGTAGTGTGTTGGGAGATATGAGGGAGGGGTTATTACACTTTGAATCAATGATCAAAGATTACAACATTGTTGCATCCATGGATCATTATAAGAGTGTGGTGCATATGCTTGGGAGTGCAGGATATTTAAACGAAGCATTGGAATTTATTGAAAAAATGCCAATAGAGCCAAGTGTGGAAATTTGGGAAGTTATGATGAATCAGAGCAGAGTTCATGGAGATACAGAGCTTGGAGATCGTTGTGCTGAGCTTATCGAGCTTCTAGAACCTTCTCGCTTAGATGAACAATCAAAATCAGGCCTAATACCAATAAAAGCATCAGACATTGCAAATGAAAAAGAAAAAAAGAGGTTGTCAAGCCTCAATCCCCTCGAGATTAAGAGTAAAGTGTATGAATATAGAGCGGGGGATACTTCTCACCCTGAACACCAGAAGTTATATAGTCAACTCAGGTGTTTAAAACAACCCATGAAAGAGTTCGGATATGTACCCGAGACTAAGTTTGTACTTCACGACATAGACCAAGAAAGCAAGGAGGAAGCTCTTTTATCACATAGCGAAAGACTTGCTTTATCTCAGGCCCTTTTGACCAGCCCAGCCCGTTCACCAATACGGATAATAAAAAATCTTCGTGTTTGTGGTGATTGCCACAACGCGCTCAAGATTATTTCTAAGCTCGTTGGAAGACTAATTGTTGCTCGTGATGCCAAGAGGTTCCATCATTTCGAAAACGGAGTATGTTCTTGTGGAGATTATTGGTAATGATTTTACTTTTTACCATCAATCCGCTTTTGCTAATCTTCTTTGGAAGAGGGCATGATATTTTGTTAAACATGTATATTAGATTCTTATACCGGACATTATTTGTTTGATTACACGGATATAAAGTTTAGGGGCAGTTTCGTCTATGTTATTGCATATCTTGGATATTTCAGTGTCCAAGCTCCATGTATATTTTACTGCTGTCTGCATATTGATGAAGAAACTGTGGACTGTAGTGCTTTACTTATTCTTATTTTGTTTATGTTCTTTTTACCCCAGTAGTTTCTGACTATAAAGATCTTGATGGGTCTCTCTTTAAGGAACCTGGGGTTATTTTCTTTTTCCTTTTCTTTTACTTCAATTTCTGACTATAGAGAATGATGAGCCTGGAGTGAAGAATTAGGCACTTTTAAGGGTATGCTATTTTCATGGCTGCTCTTTTAACTTTGTAAGAATATGTTAATATGTTATATATGTGGATTGGGATCCAAGTTTTGGTCCTACTTTGACATTTTGATGTGTAGTTTAGTCAAACTTATAACATCTGTGAATTTCTTCTTTCTTTTCATTGTTCATTTATATGTTTTTTGTGCTTTCTATTCTTTCGAATGTCTTTTGCGAAACAGAGTCTATTCATATGGGTAGAGATATAACTCTCTTCATTTTATCTCCTTCATACCTTATGCTTACAGGATTGGTATCGTTGTTGTGCTTTTTATTTTCATTAGACAGATGATTTTTTATATGGGTATTTTGGCAATTAAACGGGTATCACATAATGATCATATTATGATTCCTACTCTTTTCATGACATATACATGTCCAACATTTAGTAAAGGGTTTTTAGCCGGTGGTACCAAGTGTATTGAAATTTGAAAATGTGTTTCTTATAGTTTTGTCTAGTTCAGTTGTAGGCAAAATGTGTAGATTTAAAAGTCTGATTAGGGCGTGTGTTAAACCAAATATATGCACCATTTTATGTTTTAGCCAATTGTCTTTTTATAATTGATGATACTTGTATGTTTTTTTGTATATGTATCGAGTATCTTATACTTGAACTTACGATTTGATCTGTTGTAAATTTAAAAGGATCAAATTACTCTTGTGTTATTAATTAAAATGACTAAACTTCCCTTTACACATATTTAGTTGTTCTCCACGATCGATAAAAATAAATTTTCATAATCAAAGAACAAAACAAAAAATAAAACAAAATAAAACATAATCAATTACATCTGTTCAAATACCGGAAAACACCGAACAATTAAACAAAGATGAAAAACATCAACAATTGTACCCAACATCAAACCTAAATAAAGATTTGAAGCCCAAAATCGAACCGAACCCAAAATCGAACCCTACCCGCCTTAACCAACCTATATAATAAAAATCAATCCAAAACTAAACCCATATAATGAAATTGAACCAAAATTGAACTTGAAAAGAAAAGAAGTAAATAGATAGACCTTCTGCATGCTCCTTTGGAATATGGCTTGGCGTCTCTTCTCTGGATTAGTACAAGGCTGTTTTTTTTTCGTTCAATTTCTTTTATTACTTTTGACGTGAATGACATTAAATTTTTTTTTTATGAAATTAAATACATCATGACAATCTCAAGATCTTAATTATCTTTTGATTATGATTTTTTTTTAAAATACACTTTAAAAAATATACAAGAATACACTAGTATATTTATTTAAAAACTGATATATATATATATATATATATAAAGATATAAAACTCACAATTTAGTATATGAAGGATAAAAAAGTTTATTTTTTTGAACAACAAAAGGCCCAATAAGCAAGGAGCTTCGGTATGGTCATCACTCCGCTTAAAGGACTAATTTTTTTTATTAGAAATAAAACACATCTAGCAAGTTGCTAGATACCAAAAACACATATAGCTACATAGTTAACAACAGAGATTACATATGTTATTAAGTATAATTATATCAAAAACAAGAAGAGGGAAAACAACATGAATCTATCCACCTTTTATTGAGCCCTTGAATCCCCGATCGATGATTGAATTAAAATAATGATGACACTTGTATTTGGCTAAACATCAATTCTTCAATTTCTTGAGTCGAGGTCGAAAACACATTACCATTTCTCGTCTTCCAGATTATCCAAAAGAAAATGAAAATAATTCTCATAAAAGCTCTCAATTCACCATCTTTCAATTGCAATACCCCTCACCCTATTCAAATAGAAGAGGCTGCTTACGAATAAAAGAATGATTGATCCTTCACCAGTTACATATCTCCTTTAGTATTCTGCTTGCTACAACACATTCCTTAACAAATGAATTTCATCTTCTTCATAGAAATTGCACATTGGGCACATTAGTGAAATCAAAGGAACACCCCTTTTTTCCAGATTTATTTTTGTAGACAATCTTTTATGGAAGACTCTTCAAGCCACAAGATTAATTTTAGAAGGAACCCAACTATTTCATACGAAAAGAGGACTACCAAATCATAAAAAAGTTTAATTGATTTAAAGTATTCATGGAAAGGGTGTACATACAAATTCCTACACACAACCTGTTTCCTTAAATAAGTTTCTAAGCAACAAATGAAATTTACGATAAATAAATGAGTAAATTACACAGTTGGTCCTTTTAAAATTAATCTTATTTCATATTTGGTGTTTTATTTTGAAAAATCACATAACATTAATCTTTTATTTTAACCATACAATTTTCTAAAATAAGAAATTAAATTTGTAACTTTTTAATTTACATGAACTAAATACACGTTTATTTTTATTCCCACGCATGGTACTAAAATGACCGTTAGAATTCTGAAGGTATGGATGGATGTCCGTTTTCGCCTAAAATGGCTATCCTCCCCTGTAATAATAATCGTATAACAACAATCAACACATTCCTCCTTCAATCCACAGGGAAGAAGAATACAAGAGACGGAAAACAAGATCAAATCAGTGGGGCGCCTGTTCATAGGGTCACCCCTCTGATTCTTGTTCATCGTCTTCATTTTTCTTCCTTTCGATCCTATCTTTTTTTGCAGAAACATGACCAGGTAATTTCATCTATTTAGTTTGTTTTCATTTGAATTTGTGTTTCTATTTTGATTTCGAATTTGAATGTGAAATTTGAGTTTTGCCCTTTTGAATATGATCAGGTATGCCCAAATTTTGTTAATTTAGATGATTTATTCCCATCCGTGTTTCGTTGATCGAAGAGGTGGTGGAGATTGTTTGATTCTGATTTGGAAATCGAATTTGGGTTTTGCCTCTTTTATTGAAAGGATTGAATGAAACCCTAGAAAAAAGGGGTTTAACAAAATAACATAAATAAATGTCGATTTCGGTGGATTGGTCGGCTCTACCACCGGAATTGCTTGAAACAATCGCAAAAAAACTAAAAATCGATAAAGATTATGTTCGATTTCGAGCTGTTTGTTTAGCCTGGCGAAGCTCGACACCCAAAATCCCTAAACATCTGCCTTGTCAACTCCCATGGTTAATGCTTCCACGAAGAACAAATCAAGATCCGAAATCAAATCTTCGAAGTTTTTTTGATTTATCCGATAGTAAAATTCATCTCGTCAACTTACCTGAAGATTCAGATAGTCACCGACGATGTGGATCTTCACATGGATGGCTTGTGATCCTTAACGAAACCCCTTCGATTTCCATTATAAACCCGTTAACACAGGCGAAACAACACCTTCCTCCATTGTCATCATTCCCAAATGTAACAAAATTTTCACCTGGCGATATTGGGAGAGAATACACAGTTAAGACTTCAGACGATGATGTGTATACATGTAATCTGAAAGAAATGCGTGATTCTTTCATCAGAAAAGTGATCTTTTCTTCAAGTCCTTCTAATGAGGATGTGGAGTATTATGCATTAGCTATACTAGATCAAACTGGTGATCTTGCATATTGTAAAAAAGGCGATGAGTGTTGGAAATTCATAGACGATGCAAATTCTTTCTGCGAGGATATGGTTTTTTACAACGGGAGTTTTTATGCTGTGAGTAAACATGGAACGATTGCAAAGTGTGATGTCCAAGGGGGCTCGCCAAATGTGACGATTCTTGAAACCCCAAGACAAGTTGGTGGTGATATGCAGTATTTGGTGAACTGGAAAGATGAATTGTTGTTGGTGACTCGGTATACAGAGTTAGAATTCAACATGGATCAAAATAAACTTGATATTGTGTATAAAACTAGTGAGTTTCGTGTGTATAAGCTTGTTTCGAATGGACCAAAATGGGAAAGTGTGAATGGGTTAGATGGATACGCGTTGTTTTTAGGGGAGAATTCTTCGGTGGCGTTTTATGCTTCTGATTTTCCTGGTTGTAAAGCGGATTGTGTATATTTTACAGATGATTATTCAGAGTGGAATTATGATGGTGCTGATGGGAATCATGATTTGGGTGTTTATGATCTGGAAAATGGTAGTGTAGAGTCTTTGCCTGAAAAGTTTTACAATGGACGTCGATGGCCTCCTCCAATTTGGTTTTCTCCAAGTTTACATTAACCACGTAAGCGTTAATCTTGCGCTCTTTGTATTTGCAAAGCGGTACATGGATTATCGAACACGAATTATAGCAAGGAGGTGTTTGGGACTGTCTATTAAAACTTTCTACCTGCTTATATGTTTTGCTGCAACAATAGCTTTTTCGAGGGTGTATGGCATGCGTATCAAAACTGCTTTTCATTTTTACTTGTAAGCCAAATAAGTAGTTTTAGGTAAGCAGTTTGAAGTTGCTTATTTTGCTTATTTCAAACTGTTTTATGCCAAAAAGCATTAAGTAGATAAGTGGTTAAAATATTCTAAACACCCCTAAGACTTGCCTTGATGCTTACTCTCCTTATTGTGATCATCTGTGTTCAATTCATGCTTGTTATAATGTGCAAACCGGCAATCATGTATCCCATTGATCAAAAATCTTAAGTAACTGTGAAGTCTATCACACACTTATAGGGAGCAATGATTTTAAAGGTGACAATTCTGGCCACCGGTTAAACTTGTAAATTCAAAGAAACCAGTTTAAATGGATGTTGATCAAATTGGTGAAAATTAGATATTTATATTTGCAATGACATTGACACACAAATTATTAAAGCACAAAAAAGCTAAGTTTTGGGGAAAAAAAATGCTAAAGTAGCCCGCTTCAACATGCCCATTTAGCTGTTTCTAAGTTATGATTTGGTTTTAAATGTTTTCTTTCTACCCTTCGTGGAATGAAATTCGAGCCTTAAATTTGTGAGCTTGAAACCTAAACTACATGCAAGAACTCACTTTCTTTCTTTCTTGATCATTAGCCTTTACTTGTATGAGAAGAGCTTAATGCATAAAAGGGTGTTGCTTTTTTTTCTATAATTTTGCTGTTAAAATGATTATTGTTTTGTGTTTGGCACATTTCTGATTATTATTTTTGTTTCTTTTTTGTTGTAGCAGTTGTTTGGATGATGACTTTATGAAGACAATCTATGGACTATGAGAAGAAGACATGGTTGAATTTTCGAGGTAAAGCTTAGAAATTTTGTAAATAATAGCAATAAATAATAGAACGATGCTTTACATTGGATATTGAAAGTCCACGATCTTCAATTTTATGAGACACTGCTAACTGCAGTTGGTTTTTGGTACGATATATATGTATGTATATATATATAGTTTTATATGACAGTTTTATTATGAAATATATATCTACTCACAACACTTCATCGAGAAATTACGTTCTTTCAATATACTAGATGAACATAAAACACATGTTTCCTGTGCTTGAAAACGCGTATTCAATATACAGTATGCAAGTAAGAAGTCTCATTTTGCTTTTCACGCACTTTTATACAACCACTCGTTATCCTCAAACAATGTAAAACACGAAGGTTGTGCACCTCGCCAACCTAAATTTCTCACTATTTCAGCCATATTTCTCCATTCAAAGAAATTGTGATAAGAATCAAATCGTGAATTTTGCAAGAACGAAGAATCGGAAGATTGAAAAGGATGAACCAGAGATTTAGGAATAGAAGTAGATGATTTCATTAACCAAGAAGTAGTAGAAGAAGATACAAAATCATCAGATCACATGTGGTACTCCCCTGCCCTAAATCTGAGAAGACGGAGTCTTCCCGCCCAAGCTTCAAGAGCTGAATCCACTAACAATAATCCCCATACCCCCTTCTACGCTCATTATATATATATATATATATATATATATATATATATATATATATATAATTTCTACATAGGACATGTAGGCCGATTGGGATTTTCTTTCAAAGTTTGCGTTGTAGCATTTTCCATATCAATGCTGACCTCAAAGAGCAAGCTTGTTCTCTAGCTTGAAATTTGGAAATCTGATGCAGCCAACACCTTGCTGTTGACACACCTTTTGACCAATATCTTCAAGAACAATGGCATTGAATTCTCCCTCTTGCATTCCTTTGACTTGGTCACTAACAATGAGACATGTAAGACATTAAAAGACGGTTCCTTTTCAGCTCTCATTATGGCTATTATTATAATGTTTCTCCTGTTTCTTATCATATACATGAGGAGCTCCATCCTCCTGCAGTTTTGTTAAAACTTTATGCAGATTGAGAAATCAAAATTGCAAATATAGATAGAAATAGGACATAACACTGAAAAATGAACAATGAAATACGCCCCAATCAACCACAGATGGAAGATCGGTCCAGGGAAGAACCCTCTCTCGATAGCCAAAAGCTACGAGCCCCGTACAAGACCCCTTACGTAATATTTTTCTGCCTATCTCACAAAGTGAATCACCTCCCTTATTTATAGTCCTACCCTCTAACTAACTGCTAATCATATTACAATTATACCCCTTCTAGAACTAACTATCAATTCCTTATCAAAACTTCAGCTTGATGAGCGAATACAACGTTAGTTTCAGCTGTCCTATTTCTTTTTACACTATTGTGGTTCTCTTCCGTCTTTTTCACAGCTTGTAAAATGGTTCCCCTTGGATCAAACACACCAACAACTCTCTCCTTTTAATATCTTTGAGATCTTGACTTGTGAGTTCATTAGCTGCAACTACAACATTACCAACAAAAAAGCGTTTCTGTTCAAGGTTTATTGTAAGGATGTTTTAAACTTCTAGAAACACCCTTTCTGACAAGCTTCTATTCGGACAAATCTTCATTTTCAACCTGCCCGAAATTTAATTTTATTCTTGATCGATCATTGAATGACCTCAACCTCTTAACACATTCATGGGCACTCATTACAGAATTATGTTCATCTGCACAAGGTGATGAAAGCTTAGTCTTCATGTCAACACCACTACACTCAAATCATCCTTGTTTCTCTCTGTGTTACTAGAAGTCTAAAACCCCATTGTTCCCTTAATCTCTCCTCTCTTTTCTTCATGTAAATGTCTCCTGCAACATTTGAAAAACTTCTCTCGAGTGTGTCCTGTGATTCTGACCATTTACTTTGAATTAAACAGAAGATTTCAGTTTAGCGTCGAGATTCTGCTCAAGTATATTCTTAACTAGCTTAACAACTTGACCAACTTTGATAGTGGGAACTCCACTATAAATACCTATCATGACCTTTCCTTGGTTCATTGAAAAACATCATTTATAGGTCCTTTTTGTATTGAATATGAATTTGGAGTCCTTCCTTTACATTGTCATGACCTGCGTACATAAGAGAAAGAACACCACCAGAGTAATAGCAAGAACCTTGGCCACATATTTCATACCACTGTCATGTTGAACACTAATAATAATAGCTTGAATCAAACTCATGTAGTTCCCTTCATAATTCTGCCCCATAAATGAAGAAATCTCATCAAACATGAACATACGATATACTCATTTCTAGTTCTGACCGAAACAGTTTGCACTTCAGCATTCAACCTTAGCTGCCGCGGTAAGTTTCTCTTTTTGGCTCAAGTAGGTTCGAATTTCGGTGATTAGTATGAATGGGTGATCAACTAGATGGATTAGTTTCTTGACAATAAACTTATGATTATAATCAGGAGGTTTAGGAGGTCTGGGAGGCTTGTGCTCTTCGATGTTTATCCTTGGCTGCCAAATTGAAATTAGTTACTCTTTATGGATGGTAAATTTTGATTATGATCAGGGTGTTTAAGGGGTCTAGGAGGCTGGTGATCATGAAATCGCACAAAGTAGCAAAGAAGTTCACATCATCTAGCGGTTTTAGAGGCTTACGACCCATACAACATACCAAGTTAATAAAATTTTGTGTACAGACCTTCATCATGTAGTTGGCGTGCTCCACAAAATACCAAATACTTTGAAAAAATTCTCATCAGAAAATGATCATTCATTTATTCTGGTGCAACATTTCATTAGAAAATTTTTCAATTTGTCCATATGGTGGTAATATAGGTGTCAGAGTGAGTTAATTGCTTAAATAACTAAGTTGAAAATTTAGATTGCTATTGTTTAGAGACTCATGATTATCAAAAGCATACCAAGTATTGTGCTAGGACAAATATTTTGGGGTTTCGGTGGTTTATCGTTGATCGAGTTTGGTTATGGACTTCCATCAAACAACTTGTGTGCACTCTGAGCAAAACAATTGCATGATCGATTAGGATTTCCGAGTTCAATAGGGGGGTTCTCTATGAAGTCCAACTACTTCTGTGATCCACCTTTTTTGAAGCTAGAATTGATCAAGTCTTCTTGTAATCTCTCTGATTTTTCCTCCTCCTCCTCCCTGTATGTAAGCATAATCGAGGCATAGTTCCAAGAATTCTTCCTTCCTCTAAATTACATGTGTTCTTAGTTTCTCTTTGAGAATGCATGGGTAGCAACATCTTAATCCTTTTGGACAACCCTAACAAACTTGCCTTCCAATGCTTCATCTCTTCGACGTGACCATCACCACTATGAACATCCTCTTAATGATATCGGATTTTGGCGCTGTGAAAATCGAATTTGTCAATATACTCCACGACACATCCCTTTTAATGCAAGGTGGTTTTATGACAGAGGAATTTGAAAACAAGACATGTCGATTCTTCACCAAATTCCAATCGATGAGGCAATTCCTTAAATTGTTGCCTAGCAAGTTGACTAAAAGAGGGAGAGATCTCTAATTTGAACACATTGGAATTTTGATTCCTCCATCGATTTTAGGTTTCCTGGCAATGAAACCAATTGATAAGAATCAAAACGTGAATTTTAAAAGAACAGGGAATCGGAAGATTGAAAAGGATGAAGTCGAGATTTAGGAATAGTAGATGATTTCATTAACCAACAAGTAGTAGAAGAAGATGCAAAATCATAAGGAGATCACTTGTGATACTCCCTCGCCTTAAATCAGAGTCTTCTTGTCCAAGCTCCAATTGCCGAATCTACTATTACTGAAACCTGATTCTTAGCTCTAGTTCATATTTAATTCTACATGTGTTGTAAAACTCTTGGTGAGATTAGTTTGTGAGTTAAACCAAGTGTAGAAGCATAAGTATGTTCTTACTTTTCGTAAAATTTTGTCGTTTAAAGTTTTCGCGTCGAACACATTGTAATTCTTGATCAACGAGTAAGAATTATATTTGAAAAATCTCGGTGATTTGTTTACTTTGAAGTATACTTTATTCAAAGCAAAGATTTATATTTAGCATCCTCTTCTTCATCTATGCTTTGTTGCATTTAACCCAGGATTACGAGCTGGTACGAGAGCGTAGTTAAGTTAGTATAATCCTTTTCTAGGTATATTTTGGTTGGCCTCGTTGCTCTCTGCACATCACTAAATGGTCTCTTCAACATCTTCAATGGTTCTAAACACTGGGTTGCCATGTATATGAGCAGAATAGCAAATTTTTATGTGCAAAAGAGTAATGTTCTATGAATACGTTAGAAATCATGTGCACCGGACGTATAATTCCAAGAACAACGTTTGCAGAACGAGTTTTAGTATAATGTAAGGCTCCTAATTTGTCAAGCCTTACATCAAACCTTATTTATCACTCTAGCAGAAGAAGGTTATGTGGCAGCAAAAAAACATGATTGAGACACTATTTATGGCTTATTAGGGTATTAAAGAAGTGAAAGAGAACAAGAAATTACACCAAATTTCTCATGGTTTATCACTCATTTGACATTTTGAACCAATAAGAAAGAAATATTATCAAAGCTTTTCCAGAATTGTGTGTATATTGTACTTTTTTATACAGGAGGTGCCTGTTTTAAAATGTTTTGAAAGTTAAAGGACCAAAAACAAACATATTTAGAGACTAAAATCTTTTGGTTATCAAGCTGAAACCCATCCAAAATCAGTTATCCGGTTGTTCAACTTCAATGGCTACGCCGGTGAAGGTGTACGGACCACCGTTATCATCCGCCGTGTCAAGAGTCTTGGTCTGTCTCCTCGAGAAAGATGTCCCATTTCAGCTTGTTCCCGTTAGCATGGCAAAAATGGAACATAAGAAACCTGATTTCATCAAAATGCAGGTATATCGCTGATTTCATCTGGGTTTACTCTCATTTTTCTTTTCTTCAATCAGGGTCATTTGAAATTAACTCAAAATTCTCATTTTTTTGTTTCTTGAATTGCCTGAGATGTAGTTTTATGTAGTTGGTCATCTGAAGTTTTAAGATTCTTATGTAAATTGATGCAATTAACTAATGTATTGTAACTGTTTGTTTAAATGTTTCAAAGAAAGATGTTACAGAATCGCAATTAAAGTGTTTTAATTACTCTTTGTCGTACAGCCCTTTGGCCAAGTTCCAGCGTTTCAAGATGATGAAATCACCTTATTTGGTAATTCTTCTATCTGTGTGTGTGAAAAAACTCGTAGGGGTAATGCTAGTGATGCAAGGGTGGAGCTAGATATATAGCTCAACTGGTTCTTAGTAAAATTTATAACATTCATAATAGAATTAGTTAGTTCATAACAGAAATTTTATATATACTAAAATTGCATGAACTAATACAAAAAGTTTGTTCAATGGAACCCTCTCAATAATACATAGCTCCACCCATGGATGCAAGCATCTATTTGTGTTTCCATTTTTGGGGTTGTTTGGGAACTAAACCATCTGATTATCGCCTTTCAAATCACAGATAATCAGTGATGAGTGTATATTCTAGTGTAAGATAATCGGTTTGAGAGTAGCTTTTAGAAAACTGTTCAATATATAATTCCATACAGCATATCTGTTTAAAAACTCAATCTCAAACCACCCCCTTACTTTGTTATTTGAAAGATGAGAGCATCTGTATTCAAGAAGACCAAGCCTTTAATTATGAAATTACCTTTTCCCTTGAGCTTTTGTAGATGAAATTCTTTCTTTTGAGTCTTTACTTTACAAGATTCCCATTTTGTGTGTATGTGTATGATAAGCTGCATCATATCAGTTTATAGTGTTGCTTTGTGTATATATGGGGCAAATATGTTAGTACTCTTTAAGGGGTGTTAGGGACAGCTTTTATAAACCAATTTTCTGATTATAACGATTTAATATCGCAGACATACTATTTGAAGTTATTGAGACTTCTTATCAAACTAATTATCTTGTTCTGATTATCTTACCTCTTAAGTGCTTACATAATCAGGATTGTCAAACACTTACTCAACTGGTTATTTTATCATTGGCATATCTCCTGCCTTGCATTCTATTATAGTCGATTATCAGATTTTGATTATTTCCAGAAAGAGGAATCCCAAACACCCCCTTATGTTTTGAAATGTGATGCCTTACATATTCTTTGTCCTTGTGATAACACCCTCTTTTTAGAAAATGAAAATGTAAGTTTGGTGACATCACTCATTCACTTGCAAAACTTTTTGTGACTAGATAGTGTGTGTGTGTGTTTGTGTGAGTGAGAGACAGAGCGAGAGAGAGAGAGAGAGAGACTAAAATTGTTGCATATAAAGATTTCTTGATGTCAATTGGCATGAAGTTCTAATGAATGACTGATTCTTTGTGTTCACAACAGAATCGAGAGCCATATGCCGTTATATAGCAGAAAAGTACTCAGACAGAGGTAATAAGGGACTCTTTGGAACAAACCCACTGGTCAAAGCTTCAATTGATCAATGGCTAGAAGCAGAATCACAAAGCTTTAATCCCCCAAGCTCAGTTTTAGCCTTTCAGCTCTTTTTTGCCCCGAGAATGAAACTCAAACAAGACGAGGCATTGATCAAGCAGAATGAAGCAAAGCTTGTGAAAGTGCTTGATATTTATGAAAATAGACTTGGCTCGAGCCAGTACTTAGCCGGTGATGAGTTCACTTTAGCTGATCTTTCCCACCTGCCTAACACTCAGTTTTTAGTGGAGAAAACTAACCAGGCCGAACTTTTTACTTCTAGGAAGAATGTGGGTCGGTGGTGGGCCGAAATCTCGAGTCGGCCCGCTTGGAAGACGGTGGTCGAGATGCAAAACACATAGTCTCGGGTATTTAAGGTTTTAACTTCTTGTTTTGGTTTAAAATCGAGAATATCTTTTTCTTGCAGTTTATTGTCAGCTTATTAAAACTTCAATCTAATGTCAATCGCAATTTCTGGATTTCTTTATTTTTATTTTATTTTTCTGAATCTTCATATTGTGAGGAAATTTAAATGTGTTCAGGTTAAGAAGACCACCTTTTAGTTAATTTATATTAATTGGTGAGTGCTTTTAAAAGTAGTGATTTCAATGTGTTAAATGGCAGAAGCAGAAACAAATATGCATGACATAAAGTTTTCACTTTTTATAATATATATTATTATTATTTCAAAATAAAGATTGGATCATAAAATTTTAACTACCAACTATTTTCAATGGATAAAAAAGGGTTGTCCTTCGTTTGCGGTTCTACACCGATCGCTTCCACGGTTAACATCGATGATGACGTAAATGGCGTAACTAGTATGGATTAGAGTTTGATCAATAAGCCTTTAGTACAGCTCTTATGTCATCAACCACTAAACTATCGTCACGAGAGTGATGTTATACAATATTATACGTACTATACTTGGTCCTACTTTTATCCATAAAATTTAAAATTTTATTTTTGGTAATATATATTAAAAAAAGGTACAATCTCAAAAGGTTCACATGAATAAGCACGTGAATATACATTATTATTGGTCCATTTGTCTTGGAATAAAAAAGGACAGTCACATTATGGCAAGTTAAGCATATCTGCCTCTTTTGCCATCACAACATGTTTTTACTTCAAATCTGTTTTTTGCTCAACATTTATGTAGCTTGTTGCCATTGTTAACCTGTGCTATATTGTATGTTCTTGTACATGGCTGTCGCAACGTGTGAAGATGTTCCATATACGAGGAGTTAAAGGTGTATTGAAGCTCACTCCAATTCGTTAGTGCTTTCTAAAGTGTTGCACAGTCTCATTGAATGCATAATCACTCTATTTACATTTGTTGCACGTGTTTTATCAATAGCTTTCAGGAACTGCCAAGCTTGAGGATTGATAGCTTTCGTTAGTGTTAAGAAATAATGTTATGGGGCATTTGGCTTTCTTTTTAAACTCCATGAGTGTGTTAGTGTTAGTACATGGCATCATGGATTGATGCTCTAACACTTTGAATTTTGTCTATAACTTTCCCAACTACAATGGATTGTGTCTACTTTTTGACTAGCAAAGTTTTAGGGTTTGGGACAATGATATTTCAAAGTACTAGGAGGCTAAAGCTACACATGAGTTTTATTCCTCTAGAATGATCATATCATACATATGATGTGTATAAGATATTTTCATACAATCAAATGAAGTAAAGGGTTACAAGTCACAACTTTAACCAACATCACAATATATTAATATTAATAAAACCTCATTAACTCATAACAACTAATATAAACACTTAATTTGAAGAAAAATATACACAATTCCCATTCTTCATTCTCTATTAAACTAACTAAATGACCGATCTACCCCTACTGACCACCCATAATTACAAAGGGAATTCCAGGAAATATCTAATTACACTTTTTCTCTTTCCAAGAATACCCTTACAAACTTTTTTTTTAAAAAAAAAAGAAGAAAAAAGTAAAAATGTCCAAATTTGTCATTTTATCATCTATCTGGCTAACTCAGAGTGCAAAGATGCGTTTAGCTCCACTTGTTCAGCCTCCCATCTTGCCTTTGCCACCACACCATCGTGCATCGGTACGTAATCCTACACACCACAACGTTACATGCATCATTCACATGTTACGTGCACTATACAACCAACACACACACACACACATATATATATATATATATATATATATATTTCTTATTCAAAGAGTTCAAATTGGATTTGGATGACTGGAATTTGTACTTTTATATAAAAACATTGTTTGGAATTTTTTATTGAGTTATTCAAAACTACATATATACTTTTCAATATTTTTGGGTCATCCTCAACCAGTTGATTGTTATCTAAGAGAATTTTATCAAATTTATGATTTTGCTCTAAATAACTGGTTTTTCTATCTTGTTTTTGTTTTTTTATAAGATATGATTTGTATACGATAAAAGTTAGCTGTATACAACCGTTTACAAACAATATATAACATAAAATACGACTATGTAAACTATTAGACAGTTTGTTATGTAGTATGTACTAACACATTCTCTTATTCTATGTGAAGTTAAGTATGCTTTGAAGGGTATTATATATTTATACGAGTTTTATTATGGTTTTTGAAAGATGTTACCTCGAGTTTTTGAACAAGATCTTTTGCGTTTGGGGCAGAGACGATGATATGACGTTGAGCTGGCATAATGAATCCATCATCCACGGCCTTGTCAATGAAGGTAAGCAATGAGTTATAATAACCGTCCACGTTCAGCAAACCCACCTATCGAAAAATCGAAATTTTCATTATTCATGATCGAAATATAAAATAATTCTATAAATAAAATATATAATATTAAATTTGATAATTTTAGTCTCGAACACTATTATACATATCAAACAAAATCATCAAAGAAACTTTATTTATTTAATTTTTTGACTAAATTTGGAAAAGCAGAGGAAGTTTTGATTTGTTTACATACGGGCTTGTCATGAATTCCGAGCTGGGCCCACGTAATGACTTCTAATAATTCCTCAAGTGTTCCATATCCACCTACAAATATATTACAAAAATAGAATTAATACTTTATAATTAATCATCATTTTTGATTGTGATGTTTTCTAAATAAAGCTTATAAATATTCATTACATACTTAAAATTATTTAAAAAAATTAAAAAATGGTTTTTTGTCAAGTATTTGTGTCGGTGAAAAACTTACAAGAGAAAAATGTAGAAAGATATTTTATAGTGGAATAAGTAAAAAAAAAGTAGTAATTAACGGGTCAATTTAAAAATCATAAACCAAAATAAAAGAAAATAATAATTTTTATTATAAGGAAAATATTATTATTTTTAAATTAAATAAAAAGAGAATCAGTACCTGGTAAGGCAATAAAACAATCAGAATGACGAGCCATCTCAGCTTTTCTTTGATGCATGTTAGATACTGCTCTCACTTCACCAACTGTTTCACCTGTTATCTGCAAATAATTTTTCATTGTAATAATTAATATTTTTAGTAAATAATATTTAAAAAATACAAAAGATAATTATATATATACAAATTGCCTACCTCTTTGCACATGAGAGTCTTGGGAATAATCCTGAGAAAATATATAATAGTAAATATTCACTTTCAAAATTTTAGAAAAAAAAACAGAAAATTAAAGCCTTGAAGGGCATAAAGGTAATTCACTATGTATGTATGTATTACCCTAACACATGGCCACCACCACTGTGAACTTCCCTTGACACCAGTCCCATTAACCCTACACTCCCACCACCATAAACAAGATCCAGCTTCCTTCTCACCTTCAATAATAAATTAAATTATATATGTTAACATATATATATATATATATATATATATATATATATATATATATATATATATATACTCAGAAGAACTTAATAAGAGTTAATAACAACTAATATCAGTATCATTATATAGAATTCAATGGGATTTATTTAAGCAATTTTGAATAATATTATACTATTTTTTTGACACATAAATTAACCTGCTGTTGAATGAACTAGCTTAAGAATAGCTAGCTAGGTTGATCATATTAAGAGAGAGAATTCTGATATATATAGACACCTATGTATATATATGTTATACGTACATACATGCATATATATATATATATATATATATATATACATACCAATTCTTGGCCTAACTCTTGAGCAGCATCTCTATAACAATCTCTTTTACCAGCACTGCTACCACAGAAAACACAGACACTTTTGAATCTTGATCTTGCTCCTCCCTCCATCTTCTTAATTAATAATACTTGTTATTCTTCAAAAACTTTTGGGGATTTTAATTTGTTTGATGAATATTTTTGGAGTTTAGAGTGTTTTTAGAATAACAAAGGAATAATGGGAGGTGGGTTGATTTATATAAGGATTGGAAGACCAAATAATGATAATTAGATGGCTCTTGAAATATACCGGGCCACGTATACAAAAGGGTATACTTGTAATTATACTTCTTAGTTTTAAGAAATCTCAAAAGTTCAATTTTAATTTATGATTTATTTATTTATTTTACTTCATTACTTTCTGGACTACATCATCTTGGAACTTGTGGGATATATGCACGGACATTGTGTTTCATGTTAACATTTAAACAACATACTAAATTTATACTTGACTACATCACCAAACTAAAATTTTCAGAAATTAAATTAGTATTAAATTTAATGAATACAAAAAACATTTTTCTAATGTTTTATAATGGTATAAAGTTTTTTTTATTCAAATATACAATTCAAGTTTATAAAAGTTTCATTATCCTCCTTAATGTTTACAAAACATGTTCTTATACTCATTAAGCTTTACAAAAACATTTTATTATGCTCCCTTTTTTTTAAAATTTTACAGATACAAAGCCTTTTTGTAATCATTAATGAGTAAACGTAAACACATAAAAACTTTATGTGCCATAATAAAACATTAGAGAAACGGGTTCTTTGTTATTAAATTAATATAAATAAAATAAGCAATATTAAGAAATGAAACAATAGATTAAAATTAGAAAAAAAATAAGAAAACCGAAAAATTAATTAATAAAAACAAAATTTTACATTGGTTAAATGAAGTACTAAAAGTTATGGTTACAATGATTTTAACTATGTTATTATACTTTTCCGGATAGATGCTTTGCTTTTAGAGCGAACAGACTACCCTTCGGCATATTCTCGGTATGCACATGTGGCTTTTGGTACCATAGGCCAACATCATTTCCATGGTTATGGTACCAAAATTTTTGAATGTATATCGGTATTTCATTACCTAACATGAGATAGATGAGAGAGAGAGTATAAAAAAGGAAAGAAGAAAGTGGAGAGATAATAGAGAAATTATTATTTTATTTAAAAAGCCTTTAAAGTATGTGTAGTATATATGTGAAAACATCAAGATTTGTTTGTGACAACCCTACGTTTAATAGCTCATGGATCTTCATAGGTTTCGTTCTCTTTTAACTTTAGAAAAAAAACAACTAGTGATCCATTATATACGAGTAGAAAAAAATTAAACCACCAAAACAAGGCTTTAGAATTTTACCATTTAAAGCATCAAGTTAAACATGAAATGCTAGAGGTAAAACATTATCATTGTACAATCGCCGACGATGGTGCATCTAGACTGCACCAAGCATGGCCAAAACCTCGCAAACTTGGAACTAAAAGTGTGTATGTTGCAATCCTGCGGTAGCCGAGAGGAGAGACAGGCTCTCTTTTTTGCTTTCTTGTCCGAAAACGAAGTAGAGGGGAGAGCGATAAAGCAAGAGAGAGAGAGAAAGATTAAATCATTACTATATCAGTACTCTTTAATATGATAGAGGCATGGTCAAGAAAGAACATTTTTTAAGGAGAACAACGAGAACACATCCGGGCTTGTAAAATCTTAATATGAGGAACATAATTTTGTCAATTTTCTTGATTTTTGCAACCGTACTTCGTGTACTTCGCGAAAAGAGTGTTCTCTCCGTAAACTTACTCTAACACTATAAACATTAAGAATTTACTTTAACAATCTCCCGTGTTAATTTATACACGGGGTGTTAAAGTAATTGATAATAAAAGAGTAGGTTTAGGGAGTGTGTGTTTAGCCGTTCAAAATTTTTTAATTTATACTAATCAAGTGCCAAGATTTTTCTCGCAGTTCTCGTACAAAAAATAATTCTCGTTATATATATATATATAGGCAAAAGTTCAAACGAGAACTGTTTTTCGTACAAGGACCGCGAGAACCAATCTTAGCCATCCAATTCCCTTTCCTTCAATTGGATTGCCCATCCATGAATTCCTTACATGCACCCTGCCACATTCAATCCCTCCACGCTCTTCATCCAAGAATTCCATTATCCAAAATGAACGTCCAAGATTGGTTCTCGCAGTTCTCGTACGAAAAACAATTCTCGTTTGAACTCTTCCCTATATATATATATATACGCACACACACACACACTAGCATCATACCCGCGCAATGCTGCGTCGGCAAATAGTTTTTGGTTTACAATATGTCACTTTCAAGAATGGTAATGATATGTTATTCGCGCGATTCAATGTCACGAAAAAGTTTTCTACAGCAACATGTCCGGTTTTTTTCAAATTTTCTTTTATTTACATTTAACTGTTTTATTAATTTTAAAAATAAATTCTAAAAGACAATAAAATAAGAAAAAAGATTTATATTGATGAAATAAAGAGAAGAGTTAATTAAAATTTTAAAAATTATGTTGATGTGGGTAGATAATTGTGTTAGTTTGAGAGAATATATTTTGAATAAAAAGTTAAAGTAAATTAGGAGAGAATAAAATAGTTAAAGATTGAGTGAATGAGATTAATTTAAATTAAATGAAGGGTCAAGATTTTATATTTATTGAATTTTAAAAAGTCTTAAAATTTAAGAAGAGAGAGAATGTTAAATAGTTTATATAGTAATATAGATAGGGTATGGTTCAATAAGAGACTATAGTTATTTAAAAAACATAAGAAACAAAACCAGACCACCCATTTAAAAGGGTAAGATTGGTAATTTGTCAAAATTTGAAAATAACGCACCTTCAACACAGACTCCTTTTAAAAAAACATCAAAACTTGAATTACCCATATGGCCATATCTATGAATTAATTTTTGAAAATACAACCCAGATAATATGCTAAAATGCATAACTCAGATTTAAAAATGCAACCTCAAACCTAAATCTAAGAACTAGAAATTCATATCCAACCCATATTCAAAGACCCAAAATGCAAATAACTAACATGCAGCCAACTAAAATGCATAACTCAACTCATATTCAAAAGAACAAAAAATGCAAAATGTAGAAAGCTAAAATGCAGATCCTTGATTCAAGCAACTACAAAAACATACCAAAATGTTTTAGACAACATCATTTACAAGAAAAAAGAACCCAAAAATACATAAAGCTAAAATGCAAAACTTTGATTCAAACCTACAAGCAATAGTTGTAGTAATTTGTCGGAAATAATGATATAATCAAAAGTGTAGTTAGGTGTTTAAAGACATTATCATTATTATTAAACTTATGATATGTAATTATATGTGACATATTAGTGTGTGTATAGTGTGTATTTACACACATATAAGATACGGGTTTTGGAGGGAATCATAACCGAATTTGGCGGTTAAATGGTGACCTTCAACTATATATATATATATATAGAGAGAGAGAGAGAGAGAGAGAGAGAGAAAGAGAGAGGGAGGGAGGGAGGTTCATGCAAAAAACTTCTTATTTGCGAAAAGTGCGAGAAACGTTTTAAATCCTTAGATAATCTAATAAATTGTTAAGATTATTTATGACATTTTAGTAATTAAGGTTCTACTAAAAGGAAAATTAATTAACACTAAAAGCAGAGAAATGTACTTTTAACATAATTGATAAACCTAATCCCATTATTTTAGCTACTCCTTTCCATTTCCTTTTTAAATTCATAAATGCTTCCCCTACCCTAGAGCTGCCAAACACCTTCACCCCCATCAATCTTCCGCCGCTTCATTTTTTTTGCCGGCGAGTGAGGGTTCAAAAGCTAAATAGAAGAAAAACGATATGGTGGCCAGATATTTGTTTGCGACGGTAGCTTTATGACGGGGAGGCGGTAACGACGACCGGCTATTCGAAAATAGCTTTGCGACGGGCAGGGTTCATGCATTTGCGATGGGGGATCTGTCAAAGATGATGTTGATGGCAACTGACATAGCAAGCGACGGTGGCCAACGGTTTGAGAGGAGGTGGTGGCAGTTACCACCATCACCGGTCGCTTCCTCGTGTAATCGGGTGACACCGGTGCCACCACTGCTTTCAAACACTAGATCTAGTATCATCTTCTTCTTTCCGAACTCCGACTCCATCTCCTCTGACATTTGCAATACCAACCCGTTCCGGCCGATGACCGGTCATCATTTGTTATTTCATCTTCATCCTCCTTTGTTTACTTTTCTTTAGTAATTTGATTTTTGTTTTTTAAGTTGTTCATTATCGAACAAAGAAAGTTAGGATGTTTAATATTTGATGTTTATTAGTGAATAGATTTTGATTTTGTTCCTATTTATCTTGGGTTAATGTAACAATTTGATGTTTGTTATTTTGGTTTTGTTTACTGATTGTTGTTTATTGGTGATGTTTATTACTGATTGTTGTTACTTGGTGATGGGTTTGTAAGTTTGTTTATTAATGGACAGATCTTTTACGTATGAATTTAGGTTCTTTAGATAATTATTCATTAGTAAACTTAGATTCTTAAGCTCTTTTTGTTTGTTTTATAGATTGTTCGTTATTGAATAAATGTATAAATTATTTATTCTCGTTCATGGTTGAACACAAATATTAATTGTAAGTTTTAGTAATAAAAAATAAAAAAATTCTACTAAAGTGTTATGATTCATTAGTGAACAATCGAATATATAAAGAATTTTATGGTAAAAAATAATTAATTTGGAAGCTAATAAAAACAAAATAATAAACAAAATCTAGAAAAAATTAATTAGAGAGAGAAGAGAGAAAAAATTTTTGTTTACGAATATATTCTTTTGAATTAAATAAAAATATTAATTATGATTAATTTGAACCACATGATCAAAAACTAATCAATGGCTGAAATTGCTTTTCGCACTTTTTGCAAATAAAACACTTTTTGCATGAACCCTCCCCTATATATATATATATGTTTATCTACATGGCAATAATAATATATCATCTTCCAAAATTTTGTGTGTTCTTCTTAGTATCTTGCACATACACAAACACACACATACATTTCGATTTCATAGTCTGTGAAATTGAACTATGGCGGAATCAAGTGAGGCAAGAGTGAGTCGATATCGTGTTCAAGATTCTTCACAACATAATTTGGGGGATTCCGATCTTGAAGTAGGTATTGTAGCCGGAGTTGGTGAGCAAACAGCGAACGCCGATTGTGCTTGATTTCAAACCTAGGAGCACAGACTTGGAACAATTGATGGTTGTCATTGATGCTTCTAGGTTTAGAGTGGTTCCAGGTTCGAATTTGAGAAAGGGAGGAGTAGAGGTTTTGACCGTTAGAGATGGTGAAGCACAGTCATGGTGGCCATCAGAGATGGAAAATCAGATAAAGGGGGGTGGGGTTGCGTTTCTTGTTGGTAGTGATCGATGGCATACACATGGTCGCTGTCAGAGATGGTGACTGTCAAAGATGGTGAAACACAGTCATGGTGGCTGTCGGAGATGGTTAGAGATATTTTATGTTACAATTCCAATAATATCCCTAACATTTAAAGTTTCATATAATAAATATGATTTTTAAAATCAAATTTAAGATTTAATCTTATCGCTTGATTTACTTGATCTATGACGCATAGTTGTTTCTTACATGAGTATAATAGGGTGTTGCTAAATTGACATCTTAAAAAACACCCTAAAAAAAATCAAGTGTAAGATATTGTTTCTATATTTTGTCATATATTTTAAATAAGATAATTAATGCATGTTACTTTCTAGATTCCCTTTTAATATTGTTTCTATATTTTCTTCTAAATTTTAGTCACAATTATTAATATTAGATACATATTAGATTACTTTTTAGGGTAAAATGCGCGAAAATACAATAAACTATGTCAATATTGTCATTGTATGCAATCAACTTTATTTTGTATCTAAAAATACAAACAACTTATAATTTTGATTCATTGTATGCAATCGGTGACCTGATTACCAGGTTGCCGGTTGCCGATTGTATACAATGAATAAAATTTGAAAGTTGTCTGTATTTTTATGTATCAAAGTTCTTTTATTTTTTGTTATGTTACCGGTAAGTTACCTATTGTCATAGGTAACTTGCATACAATGAACCAAATTTATAAGTTGTGTGTATTTTTAGATATAAAATAAAGTTGGTTGCATACAATGACAATATTAGCATAGTTTGTTATATTTTCGTGTAATTTGCCCTACTTTTTATGTAATAAACATTTTTGCTATAATTAAATATTTAAAAACATTTTTTTATAAATAAAAAATAATTAAAATTTAGCCTTTAGATTATAAATTAAACCTACACAAATAAATTTTTATTAAATTTATCTTTAACAACAATATATAAAGATTACGATGAGTTTGAGTTTTTATTTTTTAAAATTTATGATTTTATTAGTACATTTTTTAAATTTATACACTTATTTTATTTAAATTTATACTCTTAGTACAATATGATATCTAGATTTCTTATTAGTAAATATAATAAATATTGCGATAACTTTAAATTTTCATAGAACCTTCAATTTCTTATTATTAGGTAATTTAATTTACTAATAAGGCCATAAAATTAAAAAGATAAAAACTCAAACTCATCGTTATTTTATATATCTTTACTAGATTAAGAGCGTATTTGAGGTTACAAGAGTTTTCTAAACAAATTGACAGAGAGAATATTAAATAGGAAGTCACACCACAAACTATAATCTCACGGTCAATACCCCACAAAAGGGTTTCACGAAATTACTACCGTTTATGTAATTTTTCCTAATAAATATACAGATTAGTCAAATTAGTTGTATAGTATCTGTTGATTTTTAGGACAGTTGATTTGTCATAAATAAAATAAAATTTATACTGATTGGTTCTTGGATCAACTTTACTAGTTTCATTTTATTATTAAGTGATTTTGTGCATATTCGAATAGTTCCTATATTAATACGAGCCACTTATTTATGTTATAAATTCAACTTAGTGTTGAAAAAGATAAATAAATATATATATATATATATATATATATATATATATAATATAAATCAGTATTGAAAAAGCTTCTTTAAATAAAATTCTAATTAATCAATATGAGTTTTTTTTTTCATTTTTCCAATTTTGATAAATAAAAAACTTCAAATTTGACCACCACATTTAGAAAAATCGGATTTTTAGGATTTAATTGGGTATTTTATCCCAATTACATAATACGCAAACCCTTTTAACCCATTTACAATTTGGTCTATAGTTTAATACTATTAAATTATTTTTAATAACATTTTATTAGTCCCAGATTGAGTACGCAACAACAAATATTTGTAGAATGGGGGGTTGAATACAAACTTTAGCTTTTAAAAATTAAAGACACACTGATATACTTTTATATAATTCTTATTGATATTGAATCAAGAATTACATGTACTAGAAGCTGAAATTCTAAGTATAATAAAAGGTGGCAATAAATTTGTCTAACACATAGACAAGCTAACTCTAAAACAACTAATGTATATAGAGTGTTCAACACATGAACAAGTTTGATTCTACACAATGCTTATACTCTACGAATTTCTCAACTGATGAGATTTTCTTTCTGTGTAGTAGAAACTTCACTTTTTTGATGAGATTTTCTCAACTGATCCATTTGTTCACTCAGCTGATGAGGTAGGCACTCAGCTGATCAATTTGATCACTCAGCTGATCAATTTGTTCACTCAGCTGATCAACTATTTCGCTCAGCTGATGGTCTTCTTCACTTGTTTTCTTCATCTGATGCTCCTTGGTTGATACATTGAGTAGGATCTGATGGTCAGCTGATGGCTTATTTTCCTCAGCTGATGGTTCCATACTTAGCATATTTTTACATAAACTGATTCAAACAACACATGTTTGAATTCTTTCTAAGTCATACTGAATGTAGGGTTTGGTTATCATCAAATTCTATGTTTTAGGATAGGTAGAGTTGATTATCAGGGTGAAGTGATTATCTCCCCAACAATCTCCCCCTATTTGATGATGACAAAAACTTTTTCTTTTTGAAGAATCAGTTTGACTTCGAATACAAAAGATTTGAGCTTTTAAGTACAATTGGCTCCCTAGCTATCTGTTTTTGGTAGCTCTTTTTATTTGAACCTTGTTCTGTTTTTGTGGAATCTTTTCATTTTTCCAATTTTATATGTTTTTGATTTTCTGAAATACATAAACATCACTTGAAATAACAGAATAAAGAAATGTACAGAAGTGATTACATAGACTGACTATTAACTAACTATTCTATAATGTACAATCAACTAAATAACAACAAAACTTCAGAGTTAGAATCAGTCTTCAATCATCCCACCATGGTTCTTCTTTAACTTCAAAATCTTTGGCATGGGGATCAGCTTCAGCTAAGACTTCACATTGGGCTTGAACAAGGGCTTCAAAATTTTCATTTCCAGTTCTGCCTCTTGTAGATATCCTTAGCCCAAATAGAAACTTGTTGCTAGCTTTAAGGATTTCAGACTGTCTAAAGAACCTCCATGTGCCAGCTCTATCCAGAAAGAATATATCTTCAACAGGCATAATTATAAACTTGTACATCTCAGGGGTGATGTTCAATGGAAGAGATGTGTTGAGACCCTCAAAATCTGATAAGAATTCATGTTGGGGTAGTACCTCTCTTAGCTCAAATGGTTTAAATGGCTTGGAGCCTTTCTTATGAAGATTATCAACTGTGTGCACATGCCTGTAATAGTCATCTGGAGTGACGGCCCTTTGTGACACAGCTAGAGCTATCCAATTCTGAATTTTCTGAATGAATTGAACTTTGAGCTTAGATTTGGATTTGAAGAGAAGGTACAGGATCTCAACTAACTCTGTGAACCCATAGATGTGACACCTCTCATAGGATACAACTTCACAGCTGTTGAAGTTGTTCTGCCTTATAGCTTTGAGGTAGGGTTTACCATAACCTTTGTGGACAGTGGCTCTTGTTATTGGAGTTGGGTCTGTTCTGTTTGTAAGAATGTTAATTCTTTCTCTGAAGCTTTGAAGCCTTTGTTGACTTAGATTGATGGGAGCAGATAAATCAAGGTTGAAGAGGGCTTTGATGGCATCAGCATGAGATCTAGCTTTGAGCAGTTCAGATTGAGATTTCTCCCTTGCCAATTTGTGTTAAGCAGCAGCTTGATTTTGAACTTGTTCTTGCTCTTGCTGATATGCTAGCTCCTTGGCTTGGTAGATTTCTTCAATTGAAACACCCAATGCTTGAGCCATTTGAGCATTTTCCCTTTCTTCATGTTCTTTAAGAGCAAGCTCCCTTTTCATTTGTTAATCTGCTTCAACTTGCTCATCTGTCATTTTTTGTTTGCCTTTATCCTTAGGAAAGAGGTTGAAGCCTTTTGGACAGTTGGAGTTGATTGGACTGGTGGAGCAGATGGCTTTGGGCTCTGTCTTCTTCTTCTGAGGATGTCAGATAGTGGAGTATCATCCTCATCATCAGAATCAGACACTATATCAATTGGTGGAAAGCAACCCTTAGCAACTTTTCTTTTAGGCTTTGGCCTGTTTGCCATTCTTTTCAACCTTTTAGGAAACCTTTGCTCCCCCTCAGAAGGTGCTTTTCTTTTAAGAGGTGGAGGAACTGTTGCTTTAGGTGCTTCCTGTTGCATGATTTTTGTGGCAGTTTCAGCATAGGCAGCATCAATATCCTCTGAGTCAGGATCATCCTCCCTTGAAGAACTAGAGAATTTCTCCCCCTTTTTGGCATCATCAAAAGGAGGAGGGGAGTCACCTGCTGCAGGCTTATGGGATGGGGTAGGGTCAGGGGTATGGGTTGAGGAAGGGGTAGAGGTAATTTTAGAAATTTGGAGAGAGAGGTCATCCTTGAGATCCCTAAGAGTTTTTCATAAGGAAAGATGGCTCATTCAGCTTTGTTCTGTAAAGGCTTCTATATCATCAAGGATGCCTTTGAGAAAGGAAGGCATGGGTAGGAGTTGTTCGGGAATGGGGACAGAGATGTTTGGGTTGATTGGGCATAGGTTTTGGAGTTGGGATAGTAGGTTAGAGATGGTTTGGTTGAGGGTAGAGATAGTAGATTGAGGTAGGATGGGAATTTGTGGTTGAGAGGGAAGAAGGGTGGATAGATTGTCTATCTTGGTTAGGATTGGGGTAAGATTAATGGGTGCAGGGGAGGGTTGGGGTGGGGTTTTTAGGGACTCAATGTCTTTTGTAAATTGAGACAGTTGAGTAGATGTGTGGGTTTGAAAGGCTTGGAAGGTTTGGGTTAGGTGATCAAGGTTTTGGTGTATTGTTTAGATAAGGGTAAGGTTTGGGGATTGGGAAGAAGTAGATGGTTTAGAGGTGGAAGGGGTGGAGAGAGGTTCAAAGAACTTAGGTAAGGTTTGGGTCCCCTCATTTGAGCCTTGGTGTATAAGCTCAAATTCATTGGGGAAGAGTGTTGAGCCCTGTGCATGTGGTTGGTTTGTACCACTAGCATTGGCAGGCTGTGCTTGTGTAAGAATAGAATCGATAATAGGTGCAAGATAAGTGGACTGAGTGTGGGATGCACTCAATAATATGGAATCCCTTATTGGATCCACATTCTGTTGAGAGAATGTGAATGACATAGGCTGACTCAATGTTGGGAGAGACACAGTGTGACCTTGGGTTGAGGTCTGTCTTTCAATGAGGTCAACCTTTTGGGAGGTTGTCTCAGTTATCGGCTTATATCCCATTTTTACAGATGTATCCTGTTGTGAGGATACATCCACTGGTTGTAAGGTTGCAACATCCAATTGCTCCCCCTCAACATGAGGAAGGGTAATTGGAGTTAAGGTTAGAGGTGTGGATTGCACTCCCTCAAAGTGCTCATAATGAGTCACTTCTGGTGACCTTGTATAGATAGGGCTACAAATAGGAGTAGAACTAGTGACCACAGGAGGTTCACTAGAGCTTGGCTATTGGAGTGGTGTATGGACTGGAGAGGAGGATGGGCTATCAAAGGTTGGGACTACCATTTGAATATCCTCCGAGGTGGAATCAGTACTGTCCTTACCTTGGGACATGATGTGCCTGCTTCTGTCTATGAGCTCTAGAAGTTGCTCAGAGATCTCTTGTTCTTGGGATCATCAGCATCACCATCACCAGCATCATCATCATCATTCTTAGAGCTAGTGTGGCTTTCATCAGCATCATCATCACCATCACTATCATCATCATTTTCATCACCATCATCAGCATTCACATTGTCATTTGCAGCATCTATGAGCTCTTGCATTTGGGCAGTGATTGGAGGACCTCTATTTGCCTTTAAAAAATGGAATATCTTTTCTCCCATGGCAGGGACAGGAATATGCTCAAGATGTTCAATTAAGCCCACATAATCATCCTCTCCAATCTCCCTCATAGCTATCAGGCTTAATAGTCGAATGTAGGGCATCTGCGACCTTGATGATTTCTTGTTGGTGCTCTGGGTGATTTTATCAATAAGGTCCGAAAATATGACTTGAGCAAAGTCAATATATACCCCGAAGACTAGGACATATAGCACAAGGAGCTCGGTTTGATTGATGAGATGGTGGCTACCAGACTTAGGACCAAAGCAACGTATGACCACGTTGGCCAAATACTTCCACGGATGAGAGAGAGTAGAGACCTTGACTTGACCATGCACTACAGGTTCATTGTAGCCGATGGTTTCCAAAACTGTTTGAACTTCTGCTCTGGAGGGAAAAGCGGTGTAAGGTGGGAAGTGAGGAATAGCGGAGGCTTCACAAAGAGTTTCGGTGGTGATCTGGAGATGGTAGTTTCTTTGGGCTAGGGTGCAGTGGATGGTGTTGGTGTTTAGGTTATAGGTTGCTGAATACCATAGCTCACCGATAATGGTAGGGTATATGTAGTGTGGATCAGCGGTGAGACTATCAAACAAAGGATGGGATTGAAGGAACTGTACCATTGGTTCATAACCTTGGTTTTCTCGCGAGGCAGGGATAGTGGTGCAGAGTAGAATGTTGTTGGGAGTTATATTCATCGGTTGATTGGGTGCAACATTCTCACCAGGGTTAACAGCCGGGTCTGGAATATATGTGGCCATTTGGTAGGGATGATGAACAGTGAGTATCGAGAGAGAAGGTAGGGTAGTTCTTTGTAGAGAGAGAGAGAGAGAGAGAGAGGGAATTTTGAAAGTTTGAACAGGTAAAGGTGAATGAGAGAGAAATGGGGATATTTATGAAGATTAGTTAACAGAAATCGTTACATACTGACAAAAGATCTAATGGAAAACAAATTAATTAGCTATTAAATGAAATCTGACAAACGGAGTAAATAACTAGGGTTAAAAAGCATTAAATGAGTGTAAAAGGTGAAAATTTACCAAGTGTAAAAACATCAGCTGATCATAGAAATGTATCAGCTGAGGGGTATCAGCTGATAAAAAACTATCAGCTGATAGTGAAAATTTGGGGTATCAGCTGAGTGAAGTACTTAGCTGAGCATGTCTCCCTTATCTTAAAGTGATCAGCTGAGTAAATTTGATCCGCTGATAGGTATCAGCTGAGCATAGTTACTCAGTTTACACAAATTAAGTAAGACTTGGATATGCTCAAATAAGTAACTTATAATTTTCAACACTTATAAATTGACACAAACTAAATTACAACTATTCTAAACTAAAAATTAAGCATACCTAGTTTAGATATTAGGAAATTGAACCTTGCTTCATCTAATGGCTTTGTGAATAAGTCTGCAAGTTGTAAATCAGTGTTGATGTAGTGCAAAGTTACCTTCTTCTTTTGCACATTATCTCTGAGAAAATGATGTCTGATTTCAATATGCTTTGTCTTTGAATGCATGACTGGATTATTTGAGAGGGAGATTGCACTTGTATTGTCACATAGAATTGGGGTGTCTTCAAACTTCATATCATAGTCAAGTAGTTGATTTTGTAACCACAAAGTTTGAGCACAACAGCTTCCTGCAGCAATGTATTCTGCCTCTGCAGTGGATGTTGACACTGAATTCTGTTTCTTACTAGACCAACTAATCAATCTTCCTCCTAGAAGTTGACAACCACCTGAAGTACTTTTTCTGTCTAATGTGCATCCTGCAAAATCAGAATCAGAATATCCAACTAACTCAAAATCTGAGTCTTTGGGGTACCAAAGACCAAGATTAGGAGTTCCTTTGAGATATCTGAATATTCTTTTAACAGCAGCAAGATGTGATTCTTTAGGATCAGCTTGATATCTTGCACAGAGACATGTTGAAAACATTATATCTGGTCTACTTGCAGTGAGGTATAAGAGTGACCCAATCATTCCTCTATAAGTAGTAATGTTCACTGATTTGCCATCAGTGTCCTTTCCTAGCTTGATAGAAGTAGACATAGGTGTTTTCATTGAAGAACAGTTTTCAAAATCAAACTTCTTGAGTAAATCTTTGACATACTTTGTTTGATGAATGAAAATACCATCAATCTCTTGTTTACTTTGCAAACCAAGAAAATAGTTTAACTCACCCATCATGCTAATCTGATAATTATCAGACATGAGTTTAGAAAACTTTTTGCATAGTTCCAAATTAGTAGACCCAAATATTATATCATCTACATATATCTGCACAAGTATCACATCACCTTTGTACTTCCTAATAAATAAAGTGCTATCAACGCATCCTCTTGTAAAACCTTTGTTAATGAGAAAAGAGGAGAGGGTATCATACCAGGCTCTTGGAGCTTGCTTAAGACCATATAAAGCTTTGTTTAGAAAGTAAACATGATCAGATAAGCTTGACTCCTCAAAACCAGGAGGTTGTTTGACATACATCTCTTCTTTCACATCTCCATTCAGAAATGCACTCTTCACATCCATTTGAAACACTTTGAAGCTTTTGAAGGCAGCATAGGCTAGGAATAGTCTGATAGCTTCCAATCTTGCAACATGGGCAAAGGTTTCATCAAAATCAATACCTTCTTCTTGACAGTACCCCTGTGCCACTAGCCTTGCTTTGTTTATGATGATTTGCCCATTTTCATCTAGCTTATTATTGAACACCCACTTTGTTCCAATGATGGATTTATCCTTTGGTTTGGGTACCAAAGTCCATACATTATTTCTTTTGAATTCTGCCAGTTCTTCTTGCATGGCAGACACCCAGTGGGGATCATTGAGAGCTTCATCAACCTTCTTTGGTTCAATCATTGAGACAAATCCAGAATACAAGCAGATGTTGCAAGCTTTTGATCTTGTTATAATGGGATCATCTATGTTGCCTATCACCAAATTATGAGGATGGTGCTTGAGGTCTTTGAAGGCTTTTTGGATTTCTTGGGAATTGGGATTCATTTGGATTTGGGGAGAAGAAGTTATATGGTGGCTATCAGCAGTAGAAATGAGTTCATTTTGAGTGGCTTATATAACTTCATTATTGCAATCTGTGGGTATCTTTACTGAAGAGGGAATGAGTGATATGGAATTAGAGTCCAATGATGTTGAGTCATTTTCTACATGATTCAGTAGAGGTATAGGATTGGATGAGGATGGTTGTACATGGTTAAAAATTTGGATAGGAGCAGGTTCATCTATATCATGAGCAGCTGGTGGAGAGGGATCTACTTGCTCTGAAGGAACTTCTCCAGTTTGCATAAGATCATTAAATTCTTCACCTGAAACATGATTAGAAGAACAAGAAGCAACAAAGTCATTTTCATTGAAACTTACATTGATGGATTCTTCTATGACTTTGGTTCTGAGGTTGTATACTCTGTATGCTTTAGAAATCACTGAGTAACCTACAAACACTCCTTCATTAGCTTTAGGAGCAAACTTCTGCAATTTATCTTTTTGATTGAGTATGAAACATTGACAACCAAAGATATGCAGAAAGCTGATGCTTGGCTTCCTTTCCTTGAGCACTTCATATGGAGTTTTGTTGTGCCTCTTGATAATAAGGGACCTGTTTTGTGTGAAACATGTACAACTTACAGCCTCAGCCCAGAAATTAAAGGGTAACCCACTTTCACACAACATGGTTCTGGCAGCTTTAATCAATGTTCTATTTCTTCTTTCAGTTACACCATTTTGTTGTGGGGTTCTTGGAGTAGAAAAGTTTTGAGATATCCCTTTCTCATCACAGAAAGATTCCAGAGTTTGATTTCTGAATTCAGTTCTATGATCACTTCTAAGACTCCTCACCAGATTGCTATTCAACACTTCCATCTTTCTGATAAAACAAATAATCTCTTTAGCAGCTTCACTCTTTGCTTTAAGAAAGAAAGCCCAAGTGTATCTTGAGAATTCATCAACCAATACAAGAGCATACTTACTTCCACCAATAGTAGCAGTTGCAACAGGACCAAAGAGATCCATGTGCAACATATAGAAAGGTTCTGTAATTGAGAATGACTGCTTGGATGGAAATGATGTCTTATGCTGCTTTCCCTTCTCACAAGCAGTGCAAGGTTTAGGCTTAAGATAAGTCAGTGAAGGTAATCCTGACACTAGTTCACCATTGCTCAACTTGTTGATGTTTTTGAAATTAAGGTGGGAAAGCCTCTTGTGCCACAGCCAGTTTGTATCCTCATTATTCTTGGAGTACAAACATGTTTCCTTTGAAGGGTCATTAGAGGACATGTCAAGTGTATACACATCCTTGGTTCTCTTGGCACTGAATACTATATTACCTTCTTTATTTATGATGGAGCCTCCTGTCTTTGTGAAGTGAACTTCATTATCTCCATCACACAATTGATTTATGCTTATGAGATTATATTTCAGCCCTTTAACATATGAAACTTTTGATAGCTTGAGGTTCCCATTATGAAGTTCACTATAGCCTTTTGTTTGCCCATGGTTGTTGTCACCAAAAGTCACCCTTGGAACTTTCTCTTTCTTATAGTTACCGAGCAAAACCTTGTTACCTGTCATGGTTCTTGAACATCCACTGTCAAGAAACCAAGAACCAACACCCTGATACATAGAAGAAGGATCCCACTTGGTAGTTGAACAAGCTTTAGCAGCCTTTTTCATGTCTTCATCAAAGGAACTACCATCATTGTTGTTAGCCATCATGCAGAACTGAGCAGAGATCACCTCATCTTCATCTGAGGAGAGATCTTCTTCTGCCCAATCTTCTTCTTCAGCAACAAGAACTTGGCCCTAAGCTTTCTTCTTCTTTTTGTCAAGGACTGCAGCAAGGAGTTTCTTATACTTGGCTTCATAATCAATTTTGCCCTCCTGCTTTTGCACAGATAAAGAACCAGTGTTATGTTTGGACTTACAGTCACTGGCTATGTGGCCAATCTTGCCACACTTATAACACTCTGCCGTGGAGGCATCAAAAGTGGATTTGGGCTTGACAAACTTTGATGACCTCTTGCTGAACCTTCTGACACCCTTTCCTTTCTTGAAAGGTCTGAACTTCTTAACCAGCATAGCTACACCTTCAACCAACTCCTCCAGATTACTTTCCTCACAATCCTTCTCCTCATCACTTTCTCCAGCACTCTCCTCTCCATCTCCTTCTTCATTAGAACCAGAATCAATAGCTGCAAAGCTTCTCATCTTTGTATCTCTTGATACAAGGGCAGTTGGTGCAGCTTTCACGACCTCCTTCATCCCCTTGGATGACAACTTCCTTTGTTTGACTGATTGCTCATGGTTTAGTAAGTTACCATAGAGAGAAACCAGAGACATTCCCTTAATCTTCTCACTATGTCTTAGAATAGTGACAAAGTGATCCCATGTTTTAGGGAGGGAGTCTAGAAACTTGTTTACCAAAACAAAGTTGCTCTTGGTTATGTCTGCCCTTTTCAAGTCATTAACTAGGCAGTTGAACCTGGTGTATGTCTGTGTAAGACTCTCACCTTTCTGAGCAAAGAAGAATTCATACTCTCTGTTGAGTCACAGAGAGTATGGAACTTGTTGTTCTCCTTCACCTCTTCAGTCCCTTCATATGTAACTGTGAGTGTATCTAACATCTCTTTAGCAGAAGAACAGTTAAGCACTTGATGATAGATTTCATTGGGTAGTGCAGAGACAAGAGTTGATCTAGCCTTAACATCTAGGCTAACCAACTTCTTATCCTCATCTGTCCATAGATGCATGGGTTTGGTTATGATTCTTTCTGCTGTAGAGGTTTGACCTTCAGATTCTGATGGAATGGATAACACTGATGTTGGAACATAAGGACCATCAGTGACTATTTCAAGCATTTGGATATCAAGGGTGGATAGGAAAAAATGTGCTCTACTTTTCCACATGAAGAAATTTTCAGCATCAAACATGGGACATCTTGTTAAGGACCCAGTGTTTGAGATATTCATATTGTTTGCGGATGAGGCCATATTGAGAGGGGTAGAAGCAGTTGTAGAGTAAGCAAAACAGATCTAGATATTGATTATCTAACCTGCTCTGATACCAGTTGTTAGTCCCAGATTGAGTACGCAACAACAAATGTTTGTAGAATGGGGGGTTGAATACAAACTTTAGCTTTTAAAAATTAAAGACACACTGATATACTTTTATATAATTCTTATTGATATTGAATCAAGAATTACATGTACTAGAAGCGGAAATTCTAAGTACAATAAAAGGTGGCAATCAATTTGTCTAACACATAGACAAGCTTACTCTAAAACAACTAATGTATATAGAGTGTTCAACACATGAACAAGTTTGATTCTACACAATGATTATACTCTACGAATTTCTCAACTGATGAGATTTTCTTTCTCTGTAGTAGAAACTTCACTTTTTTGATGAGATTTTCTCAACTGATCCATTTGTTCACTCAGCTGATGAGGTAGGCACTTAGCTGATCAATTTGATCACTCAGCTGATCAATTTGTTCACTCAGCTGATCAACTATTTCGCTCAGCTGATGGTCTTCTTCACTTGTTTTCTTCATCTGATGCTCCTTGGTTGATACATTGAGTAGGATCTGATGGTCAGCTGATGGCTTATTTTCCTCAGCTGATGGTTCCATACTTAGCATATTTTTACATAAACTGATTCAAACAACACATGTTTGAATTCTTTCTAAGTCATACTGAATGTAGGGTTTGGTTATCATCAAATTCTATGTTTTAGGATAGGTAGAGTTGATTATCAGGGTGAAGTGATTATCTCCCCAACAATCTCCCCCTATTTGATGATGACAAAACCTTTTTCTTTTTGAAGAATCAGTTTGACTTCGAATACAAAAGATTTGAGCTTTTAAGTACAATTATCTCCCCAACAATTGCCATTCTACACAATGCTTAAACTCTACGAATTTCTCAACTGATGAGATTTTCTTTCTGTGTAGTAGAGACTTCACTCTTTTGTATTGTGTAAATTTTGCATGTCCACCATGCATGAGTATATATAGAAGTCTTGGTGAATCCGGTTGCATGAAGGTAAGAGACAAAGAGGATGTGGAAATATAATATTTTAATTGTAAAGGTAGTGGGTGAAAAGTAAAGTTACTTTAATCAAATGTTTGATAAAAGTAATTGTACTTTTCTGCAAAAGTGCAACCCATTACAATATAAAATATTAAAGCCCACATCTACTGTCTTGTAGAAGTATCTTTCCCTTTCCATGATTGTACTTTAATCAACACCATGCTTCTGATTGATTTGACTTTACCAAGTATGGGATTGCCAGTCATACTTAGTTGTTTGAACAAATCTTCAAGATCTTCGTCTGTTTGAGGTATCATCATCCTTTTCCAGAGGATAAGATCAAACATTTTTGTCTCATTCTTGATTCAAAAAGTGCATTTTTACTTTTACAAACAAAGATCTAAGGCATAATAGAATAACACATGTTCTGCCTTTTACATATGACTTACAATCTGAAAAGATAGAGTAGATTTGATATTTTTCACGACTCAGCTAATAGATTGTAATAGGAACTCTGATATTCACTACTCAGTTGACAAAATATATCAGTTGATCACTTTTTGATAGGACACAGTTGACACATATTGCTCAGCTGATCATATAGATGCTCAGCTGATCAATAGTAAGCTTAGGAGGACATAAGCTCATGTATTTGCATGATCAGTTGATCAAGAATGCTCAGCTGATCAATCAAATACATCAGTTTATGAGGGGAGATGACTTGTATAAAGGAAGACTTACTTAGCTGATGCTCTGGGCCTCAGTTGATGAGGTAGGCACTCAGCTGATCAATTTGTTCACTCAGCTGATCAACTATTTCGCTCAGCTGATGGTCTTCTTCACTTGTTTTCTTCATCTGATGCTCCTTGGCTGATATCCCTTGGCTGGTACATTGAGTAAGATCTGATGGTCAGCTGATGGCTTATTTTCCTCAGCTGATGGTTCCATACTTAGCATATTTTTACATAAACTGATTCAAACAACACATGTTTGAATTCTTTCTAAGTCATACTGAATATAGGGTTTGGTTATCATCAAATTCTATGTTTTAGGATAGATAGAGTTGATTATTAGGGTGAAGTGATTATCTCCCCAACACATTTATTCTTTTTAGTTTGCTTTAAAACATACCATTATTATGTTATAACGTTATGAATTAATGTACAAACCTATACGTTATTTGATGTTGTTAATACATTAATATTGTTTCATAAAAAAAAGTCACAAACCTATAAAAATATTTTTTCATGACCATATTTCCAAAGATTGATGTACAATGTTATAGTTTTGATAATATATATAATTGATCAATTAAGAATAGATAACACGTTTTTTTAATAAAAAGTATTATTTTTACATATACATGAATTATGATTTTTTTAATAATTATTTAATATGTATCAATCTTTTGTGCTTTCATTTCGGTTTTAGTTATAAACTATAATTTATTTTATTTTCAATTTTAACATTTTAAAGTAAGTATAAAAGATACTAATGGTATTAGAGATTATATATATATATATATATTCAGTATCATACGATAATTGTATAATAACAAGGTGTTTATGCCCGCGCGTTGCGCCGGGTTAGATAATATATACATAATATATATAAGATTGGTGTTCAAAAGTAATATATATACATATTATTTAGTTTGATAATCTTCCTTTAAGAGATAAAAATAGAGTTGTTGCCCGTGCGTTGCGCCGGGTTAGATTTTTAAATAATCACATTCATGTTAATTTAAATTATAAATAATATTATACATAAGACTGTTGTTCGAAAGTAATATACATATATTATTTAGTTCGATAATCTTCCTTTAAGAAGATAAAAATAGAATTGTTTTTTTAGCAAATTGTAGTTTATCAAGTAGTTAACTAAAATACAAATTATCTTATCAGGTAAAATGTAATCTTATATATATTGAAGGTGAAAAATAAAATTTTATTTATGAGTGAAAATTAAAAATTAAAAATCAAATTTAAATTATATAATTAAAGGGTAAAAATAAAAATTTATTAGGGGGTTGAAATGAAAATTGAAATGAATAGTGTTTTTTTTTGTAAATTGATTATAAGGTGAAATGATTACTTATTCCATAATGTTTGTTTACTTTCAAAAAAATTTAAAAATATACTTTTTAATTTTGAAAAAATATTTTTCTGAATTCGTACTTTCAAATATTTTAGAAAGTAATATTTTTCTTTAAGTATGGTAATTAGAATTTTCTTTAATATGAATTACAATTTCTATAACTGAGTCATAAGTTGTAGAAACTTTAAGTTATATATATATATATATATATATATATATATATATATATATATATATATATATACTATATTATAAAGCATTTAAGCCATTGAATTTAAGTAATTTAAAATTACTAATTTACCCCTTATTTAACCCTATAAGGAAATTATTATATAAAGTTAATTAGATTCTTAAATACCATTTTTATAACTAAACCTTCCATAATAAATAATATTTAAAAAAGTCAAGTCAATGCAAATTAATTTTAAACCTACATGATATTAAATACAAATTAAAAATTAAATAAAAAGAATATTCATAAAAATAATAGTTTTAATATTTTATCATATAACACATATTTTAATTGAAGTATTAAAAAAATACGTATAGCTAGAAATTAAAAACCTAATAACATGTAACCTAAATTTATAGACATTTTCAGCATTTTTAAATGACTCGTATAATTAAAACAAAAGGTTTAATTTATAATATATTAAATATTCTTTTTGTTTCTCATTTTATTGGTTTTTAAAATTAATAAAAGAGTTATAAGGAAAATAGAAATAAAGGAAATGGAAATATGAGAAAGAAAATAGATACATTGCGAACGAAAATTGTTCGATGTCATTATAATGCGTGATATAATAGTCTTACGTTATTAAAAACGGACATGTTATCGAGTAGAAATTATTTCTAGCCGTTGCATTACACGGGTACTATGCTAGTGTGTGTATATATATATATATATATATATATATATATATATATATATGAAAGCCAATCTTGATATGATTTTGAAAAATGTAGTATTTCTTTTGCTAGGTCAAAATATGCACAATTTTTAAATGTGATATGATCTTAATCAGAAGTGATTTAGGTCTTTATTTACAATGACTACTATTACAACTATGTGCTAATAAAATTTATGATTACAAATAAAATTTTGAGTGACTTTATTCTTGTTTTCCTAGGGGTAAAGCTTTACAGATGGTGCATCGTTGTTCCTCTTTGGAGCGACTTTAGCTCTTCAAGCTATTATTATTAGTTTCATCCAACGTTGCAGAATAAGCATTCTCTATTGTTCTTTGATGAATTGTCTACCTAATAAACAACACTAAATCTCCTTTTCTTTAATGATTTTAGAATATAAAAATGACTTTTTTAATGCCCGCATTACCTATAAGTAGTCTAACTTCTTTGATTAATAAAAAAACAAAGAAATAAATAACATCCATCACTTAGAAGTTAATAATTTGGTTGTATTAATGTAAGTACTTGAGTACTTAGAAACAACTTTACATACTTGAAAAATTCTTTTCTAATTTAACAATGTCTATTTCAGAATTACTTGTATTTTCATTTGTTTTTTTCTAGTTTACTTAATAAATTATTGTTTTAGGTTTGAAAGTTGTAGATGCATGCTTTGGTGTTATGGGCATACAACAAAATTGAAAGTTAAATAATGTTGCTTCCTGTTAAAAACTTACATCGGATAAATTTCCTTCTGTTTTTTCCTATTAATTAGCTTATCTCTTTAATACCAATTCTTTCATTTTTTCTTACTATTTTTATTAGACTCACACGAACAATCCTGCATTAAACCAAACTACTCTTTGCTCATTGCACTCGGTGTTTTAGGTAGGCGACTACAACTCGCTTTGCTTGAGGATTTCGAGTATTTATTATTAAGTCTTTCAATCTTAATTGTATTGTTGTTAAATAAATACGTGACACAATTTTTACATATTTGAAAAGGGTTTTTATTTTATTGCTAATGCAGTTCGTTATTTGTCCCGTCTTTTGTTTATTGCATAAAACGGAATAAATGTTTTCTTATCTACGAAACTTGTAACATTCGTTACATACTTGCTAAGTCTATTTATATTTAAAAAAATAATGTTGAACATTTACTTTTGTAACATTTGTGCGTGCATGAGTTCTTAAGCTAGTAATAGTATGAAGTAATTAATACGTTAAAAGATGAATGTGAGGATTTGTGATTCATACGTGGGAAGAGAACATTGAATAAATTAGATACATCAAAAGGTTAAAATCTGGAAATTGAATACATTTTAATAAAGTGAACTTATTTAGTAAAATTGTCTAAATTAAGTAACACTATCAATAAATAAAGAGAAAGAATTAATTACATTTTTAGTCCATGTGATTTAGTTGTTTTTATAAGTTTTGGTTTATAAATTTTTATTTTTACAGATTTATAATTAACTCTAAAGAAAACAATCAACCAAAATTCCATTAATTCAGAACAAATATGTACTTATGAGTAAAGCGTACAATAACGTAATTCAAAAATATAATTTCTTTTGGTTTTCAAAAATTAAAAAAAAAGTAATTTAATTAATTACAAAGTGTACGTGTAAAATGAAAAGAGAAATAAGTGTTGTAAAATAGGTGGAGGCCCCATCCCCATTTATAAGTTATGACTTGTGACCATGCATTGCAATTTAATAATTTATCAGAACTACAACCTCTTTTACAACAAACATTCATTCACATAAAATCAATCATCAAAGTAAGTCACATCTTCATTCCTTATCCATATAACTAAACCATATCAAACATCCTCGAACCAAAACTCCTTTTTTCATTAAAACATTCGAACATATATATATATATACACTATATTATAAAGCATTTAAGTCATTATAATCTCTTAATTTTAAGTAATTTGAAATTACAAATTTACCCCTTATTTAAACCTATAAGGAAACCATTATATGGAGTTTATTAAATTCTTAAATACCATTTTTATAACTAAACCTTTCATAATAAATAATGTTTAAAAAAGTCAAGTCAATGCAAATTAATTTCCAACCTATATGAGATTAAATACAATTTAAAAACTAAATAAAAAGGATCTTCATAAAAATAATAGTTTCAATATTTAATCATATAACACTTATTTTAATTTAAGTATTATAAAATACATATAGTTAGAAGGCCTAGAACTCATAAAACTAATAACATGTAACCTAAATTTATAGATATTTTTGGATTTTTAAATAGTTTGTGTAATCAAAACAAAAGGTTTAATTTATAGTATATTTAATATTCTATTTGTTTCTCATTTTATTGTTTTTGAAATTTTATTTTAAAAATAAATACAAGAGTTATAAAGAAAACAGAAATAAAAGAAATGAAAAAAAGAGAAAGAAAATAGATATATTGCGAACGAAAATTGTCGATGTCATCATAATGCATGAATATAATAGTCTTACGTTATAAAAACGGACATGTTATCGAGTAATATTTCTAACCGCTGCATTGCGCGGATACTATGCTAGTATATATATATATATATATATATATATATATATAGGGTTCATTTGAGAACCGTTATTATTGCAAGAACCGTGAGAATCAATCTTAGCTGTTCATTTGGTAAGTGAAATTCATTGCTAAGATTAAATCTCGCGGTTCTCATAATAGAAACGGTTCTCAAATGAACCTTACCCTCTATATATATACATATATTGAAAATATCATTTGAAAACCTTTTTTATTAAAATATTCGTGTGTGTGTGTATATATATATATATATATATATATATATATATATATATATATATATATATATATATATATATATATATATGAGTTGTATTCACTAAAGCCCATGTAAAAAAATAGTCCTAAAATTTTAATATTCAATCACAGTTGATTAAGTATACAATCACATGTGAATTACGAAAATACCACTCCGCTCAAATTTTAAAATACAATCTGAACCATTGATACTATTGATCTAAAGACTAAAATTAGTTCTTTAATTAGGACTATGAATTAAGTATAGACTATATTGAACATTCTTCATATATATATATATATATATATATATATATATATATATATGCGTTTGTGTGTTTATACGAAAAACAATTTTTTTACGAAAAGCACGATAAGTAGTTCTAACCCTTAGATGATTTAATCAATAGCTATTGTTAGTTGTGGTTTTTTCGTAATTAAAACGAACTTAGATGCTATTAAATTTAATATGAGAAGGGTAAATTAGACAATTTAACACATAGTTATTCTTTCTCCTCTCTCTCACCGCTATAACTCCCAATATGTTTTTACCTCCACAATCTCACACCCTCCCAATTCTCTCTCGCATATCCTCTCCTTGATAGCACTTCAAACCCTAATTTCACCCCAGATCTCCTTTTGTAACCTACAAGCCTTCCACCGGACTTCCAACGGCTGCAAGTTCTAGCGTGCAAGTCGTCGCTTAGATCTACCAACCTCCATCCATTGCTCATCGGAGAACCCATTCTACCATCAATCTTCGCCCATTAGAGAACCCATTCGACCTTCTATCGTCTCCCTTTGGAGATCCCATTCAACAGTTACAGACAATTGAACATTGCAATGTTCACTAGGGTTTGTCTAAGACAGTCAAATGGAAAAGGTTGGCCACCGTAGTCACAAAGCTATTTATAGCCTCTTTTGAACCATAAATCCTCGAACATAATTTCTTCTCCTTTTTTAATTTTTTTCTTGATATGCAATTGAGAGAAGTTATACAAATATTGCTTAGTGAGAAAACTTGATAATTCAATATAGTGGGTTTCGTATTTTAGTTTTCTTGTTTGGTAATATTCAGATTTTTCAAAGTTTATTATTTTTGTTTTTGGTATGGTTGTTTGTGTTTCACTTCTTTTTTACCATTAAACACATAAAATTAAAGTTGTTTTACATTACGAACAAAGATCTTAGCTTCTCATTTGGTTTATTTTATTAAAGTTTCTATTTTTTTCTTTATTGGTTGCATACAAAACACAGATACGTGTTAGTAGTAAACCTATGTTTTTAAAAACATAATGGTTTTGGCACCGTTCACTAGTAAACACACGTTGGATTATTACTTGTTTACTACTTCATTACCGATTCACTAGTGAACATTCGTTTTATATATATATATATATATATATATATACACACACACACACACATACTACTATACTAGCATAGTACCGGTGCAATGCAACAGTTAGAAGTAATTCGTGCTCGATAACATATCCATTTTTTATAACGCAAGGCGATTATATTCACGTATTATAATGACATAGAACAATTTCTTTCGTAATATATCTATTTTCTTTCGCAATATATCTATTTTCTTTCTTCTCTTTCATTAATTTTTAAAAAAATATAAAATGAGAAACAAAAAGAATATTAAATATACTATAAATTAAATATTTTGTTTTGATTACACGAATCATTTAAAAAATCCGAAAATATTTATAACTTTAGGTTACATGTTATATGTTTATGAGTTATAGCTATACATTTTTTCAAATACTTAAATTAAAATATGTGTTATATGATAAAATATTTAAAATAATTATTTTTATAAAGATCCTTTTTGTTTTCTTAGTTTGTATTTAATATCATATGGGTTGAAAATTAATTTTTATTGACTTGATTTTTTAAAATATTATTTAATATGGAAGGTTTAATTATAAAAATGGTATTTAAGAATCTAATTTCAAATTCATTAAATATTAAGAGATTACAAATAATTAAATTGTTTATAATATAGTATAAATGTATAGTGTGGAGCTGTTTGTTTAATTAGCACTTGTAGGGTATTAATTGGTTGACCTTGGCACTATCGTTCCTCATCTCTCTATGTCAATATATTATCTATAGAAAGAATGTGGTAAACGAGGAATAATACTTCGTGATAAGAATTGAGGATGTAAAGTGGAGGATAAAAGATGCAAAGCAATATGGACTTGTGGAGTGTATGCAATGATGTTTGTTTTTTTTGTTTTTTGTTTTTTTTTGTGATCGTGCATTTGGTGCAAAATATTAAAATTTATTATTGTATTAATGTCCACTTATCACTTGTTATAATAAATATTGTAATAAATTATACTTATTCAAAAAAAAAAACTCTAAAATTTTCACTTGATATTTGTGTGAGTCCCTCTCGTTAATTATATGATTGTATACTGCGTTATAAAGTTTAGGATAATAATGTGTTTTATCTTGATCATGCGCATTTACCTTATAGTTAAATAACCCCTAATACTAGAAAAGCTAGCGTTGATATATATGCTACGTACGTTGCAAAGAAAAAGCCAGCCAGCTAGTGGAAGGAAATTCGGCATTAATGAAAGGTTTCTAAATGTTGGAGCCTATAGCCATTCCAAATATCATTATCATTTTTCTAAGTTATTTTATATTATTATTGTTTTTAATATAAGTTTTATGACATCATAAAACTTAGGATATTAATAGTTGTTAGTTAATTGTGTGTCACACAATCGGTAAATGTAAAACCAATTGTAACTTCCATGTAAAACTGTCTTGATCGGTTATCTCCCTCATGCATACCCACAATGCTCACTCTATATATACATGTAAGTGGGTTGCAAAATGTAAGGTGTGATCATTCTTCATTTATATAAATATATATTCTCGGCTTTCTCCATCTATCATACATAAACACACTTTCCTTTTTTTTTCAAAACACAATGCAATCCCCCATGTTCAAACTCTCGAGTTCGATTTGATCAAAGTAATGATCAAAACCATTCAACTCCATATTGAACATGGTATCAGAGCCGAACGCATGATCAAGTGGGAAGAAACATGCAAAGTTCGAGACTTTCTCAAAATGGATTCAAAAGGAGCATAGAGTTGGCAAACCTATAAAAGGATTGGAGTCTCCATGGTGAAATTGGGTACAAGAGGAGGCGTAGGCCAACATGCTACCGATGCTACAACAAAGGGCATTTTGCTTGTGATTGCCCAACAAGGAAGATTCATGTTATGAAGACGAATGAAGGGCACCCCACAACACACAAAAGTGTGGATCAAAAATCTATCCCATTTCAACCATATCTCCAACTTATGTCGAAAAGAAGATTGTTAATGACAATTATTTGATCGAAGGGACCGAAAGTGGAAGTTGGAATCACATGTGGTATGTGAACTCGAGAATTCCAAGACACATGTCACCAAACCAAGAGTTGTTCACTAAATTCAAGACTTGTTAAACGGTTGACAAGGAAGATCAACAAATTAATGTTCATGTGTTGGTGAGATCGAGTTACACACAAATGAGAGGACTTTTTCGGTTCCTTATGTCTCATATTCACCCGAGATCAACATCAATGTTTTGAGTCTTAGCCAATTGATTCTACAAGGCTTTGAAGCAGAGATCAAAGATTCAAAATGTTTGATCTCTCGCATGTGTGTCGAAAAGGATGAAGAAGAAAATGATCCAAGTATGTCAACTTCAAGAACCAATCAAGAGACCAACCAATCTTCAATTGAAGTTGAAGAAAATTCAAAGAAAGATGAAATTGAGATCAATGGTTTTCAAGTTCCTATCATTATTGAAACACTAGATGATTTCATTTCTTTCATGGTGTTAGCAAATACGGATCGAATTTGTTTCAAAGACAAGTATTTGTTCAAAAGAAAGTTTGAACAAGCTATTGGATGGTTTCATAAGATGAGAAAGGGTGACAAAATTCCTATACCACTAAAGATAGCCGGTTTGAAAATTTGTTTCGACTTTTATAAGTTCATCATGAGATTCGGAGGCTATGACACGATCTCAAAAGATAATGAATGGGATGAAATAGCCATGAGTTTCAGGTATCCGGGTTGCTATGCACAAGCATTTTGTGAAATGTATGAAAATTATCTAATGATTCCTCAAGATTACTATCAAGTTGCATTGAAAAAAATAACAAGCCATCGAGTCAAAAAGATCGTATAGAAAAGGCCAACAAGATCTTATCAATCGATCAAATCCCATGATTGATCCAAGCAATGCGGGCTCAGGAAGTGGAGGAGCCATGAGCAAAGATCAGGAGGATCAAGGCATTGCAACGACTCGGGGAAAGCAAACTCAAGATAGTAATGAGGAAGATCCAAGCATAGTCGAGTACTATTCGGAGGAAGAACATGTTGCAAGTAGCAATGAAGTAGATGACTTTGTCATCTTGACTTGAAAACTCAAGGAAGATCTTAAGAAGAAAAATGGCATGATATTTAAGGGGGGCATCGTTAGCCATTCTAAATATCATTATCATTTTTCTAAGTTATTTTATGTTATTATTGTTTTAGTATAAGTTTTATGACATCATAAAACTTATAAAACTTAGGATATTAATATTTGTTAGTTAATTGTGTGTCACACAATCGGTTAATGTAAAACCGATTGTAACTCTCATGCAAAACCGACTTGGTTGGTTATCTCCCTCATGCATACCCACAATGCCCACTCTATATATACATCTAAGTGGGTTGTAAAATGTAAAGGTGTTATCATTCTTCATTTATATAAATACAAATATATATATATATATATATATATATATATATATATATATATATATTCTCGGCTTTCTCCATCTATAATACATACACACACTTTCAGGTTTTCTTTCAAAACAGAATGCCATCCTCCATGTTCAATCCTAACTCTCAAGTTTGATTTGATCAAAGTAATTATCAAAATCATTCTACTCGACTTAAAAAATTATTCTTATTAAAAAAACTCTAAACTTTTCACTTGATATATGTATAAGTCCCTCTCATTAATTATATGATTTTATACTGTGTTATCAAGTTTAGGACAATATAATATAATATTAATAAGATTCAATTACACTGTTGGTTCTTTTAGTATAGAAGATATTTCACTTTTAGTCATTTAAGCTAAAATCTTGCAATATTAGTCCGTTAGATGAGTTTTGTGCACGTAATTAGTCCTTTAACCGTTAACTTTAATTGTGTTGCTATTAAATCTTTTAAAATGACTATTTTACCCTTTATAAACACAATCCTATATAATTTATCCACTTAAAACTCTAAATGATAAACTAACCCAATAGCAAATTAAAGGAACTATAGAACTATCACCACTGCAGAACCGCCGCTACCACTAGACCACTACCACCACCGCGAGACAGCCGCAACCATTGAACCATGGAGAAATGATAAGCTATGTTTTCTCATTTTTCAAACAATCCTCGAGAGGTGTACAAAAATCTAGGGTTAAGAGGCTAAGATCGAAGAAATCCTTAACTAACGAGAAGTTGTTCCAAATGTCTTCTTTAGATTCAATTAAAATAATAACTACTTCTTGATTCATATCAAGTAGACCACCGGAGACTTCACAGAGGGAGTAAAGGGAAAGTGAATGGATCTTGACGGCGGCGGTGAGAGAATTGATGACCCAACTTGTTCGGTATTGAAGAGTTAAATCAAAAGACTGGAGCTCCGGTTCGGATCTGCAAGCATCTTGGTAAGAAGTTAGATCTGGACTGAGCTTCAATTTTGATATAGATCGAATAGCTGATGAAGAAGAGGATGAAGTTGGTGGGTCAGTTCGACTGTCGCCGAAATCTGTGCTATACACACAACCTGGTCCCGACCTCCACTGGCTCGGTCCCTCTGGCCGACTTCCATAGGCTCGGTCCCTCCTCCACCGATAGCTGTCTTCAATTTGTTATTGGGTTATTTTATCATTTAGGGTTTTAAGTGTATAAATTATAAAGGACTAGGTTTGTAAAGGGTAAAATAGTCATTTTAAAAGATTTAACAGCAACACCGTTAAAGTTAACGGTTAAAGGAATAATTACGTACACAAAACTCATTTAAAGGACTAATATTGCAAGATTTTTGCTTAAATGATTAAAAGTGAAATAACCTCTATATTAAAAGGACCAACAGTGTAATTGAATATAATAATAATGTGATTTATATATCTTGATCAATCATGCACATTTAAATTATATACTAGCATGTTACCCGCGCAATGCGGCGACGATAACTAATTCATTCTCGATAACATGTCTGTTTTCGGTAACGTATGGTATGGTATACACACACTATGATGACGTCGAATAATTTCCATTTTGTAGTATGTCCATTTTGTTTCCTTCTTTTCCATTTTACTTATTTCTTTATTATCTATCAACTCTTTCGTTAATTTCTAAAATAACTTTTGAAAAACAATAAAATAAGAAAAAAAACAATCTCTATTTATAAAATAAGATGATAAAAACATATCAATGACTTGGTGAATTGTGTTGATTTGAATGAGAAATTGTGTAGGTATGAGATAATTTATTAGTGGTTGGGTTGGTGTATTTTAAAAAATGTAAATATATTTAAGACTATATTGGTAATTTTCTATTACTTAAAATTTAAAAGTTCAAGTAAAATAATATTATAAATATTATAAATTAAACTTTTTATTTTACTTATATGAGTGTTTATAAATTCGGTTACATGTTATCAAGTTTATGAGTTTTAGTTATACGAATTTTCTAATACTTCAATTAAATTATTTGGTATATGATATAATATTTAAAATAGTATTTCTATGGAGGTTTTTTTATTCAATTTTTAATTTGTGTAATATCTTATAGGTTGAAATTTAATTTGTATTGAGTTGACATTTTTAAACATTATTTTTATAGAAAGTTTAGTTATTAAAATGGTATTTAATGGTTTCCTTTTAAGATTTAAATAAAGGGTAAATTAGTAATATCAAATGACTTAAAATTTAAGAGATTAAGACATTTAGGAGAGAGAGTGTTAAATGCTTTATATATTAGTATAGATAGTTAAGTAACGTACCCCTAGCTAATACTAGAAAATCGTTGATATATATATATATATATATATATATAAAGTTCAAACGAGAAATATTTTTCATACGAGAACCAATCTTAACCGTCTAATTCTCCCTTCTTCAATTGGATTGTCTACCCATGAATTTCTTACATGCACCCTGCCACACTCATTCCCCTCACGCTCTTCATCCATGAATTCCATTATCCAAAATGAACGACCAAGATTGGTTCCAGTTCTCATACGAAAAACAGTTCTCGTTTGAACCTTCCACTATATATATATATATATATATATATATATATAACAAAAAAGGATTATAAATTTGAATTTGTAATAAAAAAAAGAATAATAACCTTATAGACCTAACAAAAAAAAGGATTATAAATTTCAATTTTTAACAAAAAAAAGTATAAATTTTACGCATTATACCCCTTTTTTGTTACAAATTGAAATTTATAATCCGCTTTTGGTCAAAAAAATTGGACGTTACCTTTATTGGAAACTTTTAATATTTAGATTATCTTTCTCGGCAATCTGCCCTTTATATTTTTACCCAATTGCGTCCGGGTACTGAGCCGTCTTAATTTACGAGACTTGATTTTCCCGAAATAACCTTCATTAATATATCATTAATGAGCTATTAATGAGTCATTAATGAAGGACTAAGATTAGTTCTCGTACGAAAAACAGTTTTCGTTTGAACACGCCCTTAAATATACTACTATATTAAACATATAATACTCTATCTCCTTTAAAAATTAAGAGTTCTTAATTTTTTAATTAAAACTAAATCTTCAGCCTTAATTTTATTTACATTAATCTCATCCATCAATTTATTAAACATTTCCTCTCTTTCTCTCATTTAACAAATAAATGTCTTAATTGCAATGAATTATAATTTATTTTTCTCTAAAAACATTCATATAAATTTATTTAGTTTTTACACTAATATTCTATTATTGTCTAACATGAAAACGGTATAAAGTTTAAATAGTAGTTATGATCTTCAAGTTAAATATATGATATTAATATTATTTATACCGTGTTATATTTCTTTAAGTAAAAGTGTATAAACAATATTACCACGCAATTTAATAAAAACTTTCATATAACATAAATTTGATGAATAATACTACTTAAATTATTTCAATTTTTATTGTAACATTTAGGCTTCATTCGCGGTATCATTGCTTTCTTCGTCCTCGTTACTACAAGTACATATTCACCATTATTCTTCTTTGATCGTCGCCGCCGAATTATGCGGGTACTCCACTAGTATATATATACATACACACACACATATAGAGAGAGAGAGGTAGGATCAAATGAGAACACTTTTTAAGGTGAGAACTTGAAGACAAGTTTATAGCTCTTGGATGATATTTATTTAATTGCTGATATTAAACTTAGTTTAATTAAGGTATATTGAATTTTTAATTATTTGTTTTAATTAAGGTTTGTTGAGTTTATAGTCTTATTTATGTAAATAAATGATTGGTTTATAAATGTTCTTATCGTTCACTATTTAAAATGTGTTCTTATCGGATCATCCCCACTCTCTACATATATATGCTACGTACGTTGCAAAGAAAAAGCCAGCCAGCTAGTGGAAGGAAATTTGGTATTAATTATGAATGCAAGCTTGGTTTCTAAATGTTGGAGCTAGATGCAAATAATTAACTTTCATGCAACGACTATATATAAAACGTATGTACGTATTAATCACTAATTTCAACTTAATTATAAGCAAGATACGATCGAGAGAAGCTAGCTAGCTAGGAAGACCGGCCGGCCGGCCTCAGGTAAGGCGCAGGCTATTAAGTTGGGCTCCAATAAAGCTGCAGGATTCTTCCATCCTCAAGATCAAAGAAAGAATCTCAATGAAACCACCTGATGGGAGCTTGATCGTAACGTACGTAGGGTTAAAGGAAATAACCACATTCAAGAACAATGTAGGAAATTTTAACCGGTAAACCTTATAACGTACGTACGTACTGTGTACGAAGTGAGTGGCTGGCTACAAACAGCACTCATTGGAAAGACTTCCTCTTTCAATACCATTTGCAATTTAGGATTATTACTTCAAGTGGAAGGCTGTGCAGGCATAAATTAATCCAAGATAATGACATATATTAATTGTGGGCATCTTTGTTTTACTAGAATTTATACAAAGGAAGACGCTGCGTACTAATTTCTTACTTCATGCTAAAGACCTAAGGCCGGCGTAACTGTAGGTGGATCTTAAACCTATGAACACACCTATTCATATATAGGAAGGTTCAAAATGAAAAAAAATATTTAGATAAAAATGAGAGACTTAATCCTAGTCCTTCATTTGATTAATTAATCGGGTAATCTACATTTGGTTCTTCATTTTATTCATTACATATCTATAAATTGCAACGGGTGAATTGCGACCGTTAGAATTGATGACTAAAATTTGTTCTTCCATTTCTTTACCTAAATATCTATTCTCACAATAACCCTTATATATATATACACACACACACACACACACACACATATATATAGGGGAGAGTTCAAACGAGAACTGCGAGAACCAATCTTGGCCATTCATTTTGGATAATGAAACTCATGAATGAAGAGCGTGGGGGGATTAAGTGTGGTAGGGTGCAAATCACAATGGAATTTGGAAGAAAGAGTGGGTTTAAGATGGATGGACACGAGGAGTTGTTGCGTAGTGTCATCCCCAAATAGGGACGGCAACGGGGTCAAGGGTATCGGGGATCGCTTTCCCTAACCCCATCCCCGTTCCAACCGGTTCACATCAAAACGTAACCAATCAAACATTTTAATAGTTTCATAAGAATATAAGATATATACCGTTCTTGATAAAAAACACAATATAGTTACTAAATTGTTTTATAATACACATAATATTGTTAATCAAATAGACAATACTTCTCTAACATATATGTCTATAAAATACGCTTATAATACTTTCATAGATGATTTTACAAAAATTATATTAGTATGAAACGATCATGTATGTTCAAACAAAAAACAATCTTATTGATATGCATATTAATGTAAGAGGGTTAAATTGGATATAAATGCATATTTATATGAGAAATCCGACTTTAAAAACTATATACACACACACACACATATATATATATATATATATGTTCATTTGAGAGGAGTCGTTCTTATTGAGAGAAACGCAAGAACCAATCTTGGACATTGATTAAATTAGATAATGACTATAATGTTAATGCCTCATTAATGAACCATCAATAATGACTCATTATTGGGTTTCAGATGAATGAGATTCAAATCACAATGGAAGTTGGAAGAAAGAGTGGGTTTAAGATGGATGGACAGGAGGAGTTGCTGCGTAGTGTCATCCCCAAATAGGGATAGCAACGGGGTCGGGGGTATCGGGGATCACTTTCCCCATCCCCATATCCGTTCCAACCGGTGCACAGCAAAACGTAACCAATCAAATATTTTTATAGTTTCATAAAAATATAAGATAGATACCGTTCTTGATAAAAGACACAATATAGTTACTAAATCGTTTTATAATACACATAATATTATTAATCAAATAGATAATTTCTCTAACATATATGTCTATGAAATACGCTTATAATACTTTCATAGATGATTTTACAAAAAAATATATTAGTATGAAACGATCATGTCTGTTCAAACAAACAATCTTATTAATATGCATATTAATGTAACAGGGTTAAATTGGATACAAATGCATATTTATATGAGAAATTTGACTTTAAAAACTATATATATATATATATACACACACACACACATATACACTATGTACGAGGTCATTGTTGGGAACCGAGGGGTATCCCCGTCCCCGCCCCCATCCCCGTTTCTAAGTTCGGAGAATCCCTGTCCCCATCCACATCCCCAGTCGACTCGGGGATTCCCCGTCAAATCAAGGTCGGAGAACAGGTTCCCCATTGGATACGATGTTTTTTTGCCATCTCTATCCCCACAGTAGGTGAGTCTTCTATTTTAAATTGAACCTTTTGTCTATAAATATTACAGGGGTGGAAAACCAGTTAATACATAATTGTATACAAATGAATTTGTTATTTATTGACTGAGTTTGCATAGGTTAGAGAATCAATCTATCTATATATGTTTTTATCTTGATTATCTAAGATCAATAGGTAATTTTGACCAGTACCAATCCTAGGGTTAAACAACAAAGTGGTTAACTTTAATGTGTGTGCTAATTGTATATGATGATTTTTGTGTGTAATTAACAGATTAAATGATGATTAACAATCAATATTGATTAAGTCTTTCTTGGTATTTCCAACATTATAAATTTAAACCTGGTACGTAAAACGCACATCACTAAGCTTACCAAATTCAAAAGAAACATGTTATCCTTCATTGCAGACTAGCAAAGGCACTACTTAGGTTCATAATGAATGGGTGGAACTCCATTCTTATGTGCCTAATTCAATTCGCTCCTTAATAGTATGGAGTCAAGATATGGGACTAAAAGTGTCGCGGCTACAAGCTTTTTCAAATTTAATCTACCTCAATGTTTTTAAAACCAGACCGGACATTAAACCTGACGCCTACAGGTTCACTTGTCTGACCGGCCCAACCAGTCGGACCGGATTAAAAAACCTGATAATATAATAAATATCTTACAAAAAAAAAGCCAAATACTTTCACATTAATCTTATATAAATCCAACCATGGATAATGTAATAACAAATACTATGAACTTGTAGCCTACGAAATTGTTTCTCAAACTTGAAAATTGGAATACGTAACGAAGTGGAGACCGAAGAAGATAAGCATAAGCAGGTCGATAAATTCAAATTTGAGAATGCTGAAATCGGATGTTAGCAACATGACGTTTAATTGATTTTAGCTTTTTAGGGTTTTAATATTTTTTTAAGTTTTGGGCTTTTTTTGACATTTTAATTAAATAAAGCAGGAACCCGGTTCGGCTGGTTCAACGGTTCTTGCCAACCTGGGCGGTTTTTTAAGCGGCGGTTTTCCGCTCTCATACGACCCATATGCTTTGATGGTTCCCGGTCCGGTCCGGTTCTGAGAACATTGATCTACCTTTTCAGCTGGCTTATATGGAATCGCAGAAACAAAATCTTGTGTTCTTTGGTAATCTGAAAATTAAGAAAATTATTTTGAGTGAATTTGTGTTTAGAGCTAGCTATGTTGAAGTTTTCTTTACAAGGTCTTGTAAGTTTTGTTCATCTAGCAAGTTGCTAGTGTTTATACGTATATATTCCATAATCTTTGCTGTATAAAAATAAAAAAATATATAAAGTATCCATACACTATTTATTTTAAGACATATGGAATATAATTGTGTGAAGAACATGTACGATATAGTACCAAAGATTAGGTGTTGTATTGGGGGGGGGGGGGGGGGGGGGGGGGTCTCCCACCAACTGAATTTTGCAATGACATGTTGCCATTCTCCACTTTGGTCCACTCTCCTACCTATCTTAATAATATAAAAGATAAGAACGTGAAGGACATGGCGTTTACTTTTATAATTCTTTTTTGTAAATTAAGTTTATTCAATTTTTGCATGTAGCTATTGTTACTAAATATTCCGTTTACTAAAAACGGTATTAAAATTTTCAAAAAACAAACTTTTAAAAGTTAGGTTCTGAAACTAATTTAGATAGATAGTTCAGATAAGTGAACTTCAAATTAGCAAGCTTCAGCAAACAAACTCCGAGGCTCATGTCTATCACGATTCCCTTAACCAGTTGTGTGAATAATAGTTATGTGTTTTTTAGAAGGAGACACTTGACCCTCTTTTTATAGCGCAAGAACCAAGCCGTGTGAACTCGATATTTTTGAGCTGCATCTGTGTCCACAGGTCGCGTCCACACACAAGTTCGCCGATTTTAACCTACGAAATCAACCATCGGAACCCCCTCCCTTCCGGCACACGGGTAGGACTTGAAGTAAAACAATACAAAAAAGTTTATAAGCCCTTATGCTTCCATGTTATAAACTCACTAAACGGTTTCTCCTCTCTCCAATGTGGGACACATTTTCACACCCACTTAATTTTGTCAAATTTCATATCAAGTACGCAACTTTAAGTATCTATATCTCATTCACGCATACTTCTTTTTGGACACATTATATATCGTTTCGAAGCTCTCATAACAAATAATACAAACCCACTAAGAATTTAACATAAACAATACATATGTATGTATTTAAATGTGTCAAAAGTTCGTAACAATACATAATTTTTACTAAACTTTCTAACAACTGTTACATTAAATAATTAGATTATTATTTTAATAACTATTAAAATAATAATCCTGTAATAATTAAATAATTATTACATTAAATAATATGATCGGTGTTGAAAGCTTATTGAATTTTATGTAACTAGTTTTTTTTTTTTTATGTAGAATTGCCTGTCACCCAATCTTTTCTATGGGCTATACAGTTTTGTCTATTCACAATATTACCAAAGTAGCTCACCTATAAATGTACAATAAAGAGGAGTATGGATAAGCGATAGGGGATCGCGTCTAATTAGCTAATTGGTGAGGTAATAGCTTATCAAGATGATGATTAGTAGTTGGTCTGAGAGGATGATTAGTCATATTGGGACTAAGACATGGCTCAGACTCCTACGGGAAGTAGTAGTTGGAATTTTTTCGCAATAGATGAAAGCCTGAAGGAGCAATGTTGTGTGAAGGTAGAAGACCTTCACAGTAAAATAAGCTAGTAACTCTTGTAGATGTAACCCAAAAACAGGTATTTTTATACCACTACTCATAAAAGTTTGATTAATCAACAAAATACAATTACCTAAGTTATGTTATTATTGTCGGTATTGACATGCATTTTTTCTAATTTCTCTCACCAACTATCCATGGGTAATGACATGCACTTTTTTCACTTTTTCTCACCAACTATTCAGGGTCTATGTCTCGTATTAATGAAATCTAATTGGTGCAATTTGTAATTTATAATAAATATGAATTACTATTTTAAATAAAAAAATAATAAAGGTAGCAATTAACATTACTAAAAAAACTATAACTTTTCACTAGTTTTCTTTAAAAAAACTGGCCACGTTAACAATTTAAAATAATTTACATTTTTTTCAAAGAATTAAAATTATTTATATTAAAACTTGAACCTTCAAAAATTTAAAAATTTGGATATTTCAAACTTGAAACTTCAACCTTAAAAAAGTATCATTAAGCTATTTTATTAAACGTGCCTGATATGTAACTCTTGTAATAATTAGTATGGCTATAATAAAAACAAGTCTTTTGAAAAGCAGTAACTTTGTTTATACTTAGAATATGATTATCGACATCTTATTTTCTCAATATCTCGCTTAAACAAGATTGATTCATGTTGTTGATATTAAAAAATCTGAAAATTAATAAGAATCTTTTTCTTGAGAAAGAAAAGAATAATTGAAATCGAATACTAGAATTATTTCGACAAAAAAAAGGGAAAAAATCATAAATAATTAAAAAGAAAACCAAAAATAGAAAACTTGAGAACCATTTATTCGAACTTGTAGTTGCTGTAGTGGCATAAAAAACAGGGGATGACATCCAATTAGGCTACAGCTCAACGTTGAATAGACAAACAGAACATTTCCACGATTGCATATACGAGATAATTACTTCAAAAACATGATTCTTGCCCAATTATTCAACCCTATTTTAAGAGCTCCAACGTAACTTTTTATCATACACAACAAATTTGACATTTATATTCTCACTTAATTATTATGCACGTTTTCATCAATGTAGTTAAGAGTATATATAAAACTTTTTGTTGTGTGTGGTTAATAGTTGTTGCATAGATATCACCTCATTTTTTGATAAAAAGGGACTCAAATCTAAAAAATTAAGTGTGGCCTTTGATTCGTAGAAATTTTTTCATAGGATTTGCATTTTGAGAAATAATTTGTATTTTGCGGGATCTGTGTGGTGTTTGGTTCATAAAATATGTCATGATTTGTATTTATGAAATCATTTTTGTTTGTAAATTAATCAGAATTTGGACCGATCCGTAATAAATACACTATTGCCCTTCGGTTAATTTTTAAACAGATTTGTTTGTTTAATATACTATTAATAATTAAAATGTACGTAATTCTTAAACATGAAACAATTAAAATCAAAATAATTTACCAAGACTCCTTGATGGGGGAATGTTTCATATTAAAGAGCTCCTTGACGATTGCAAGTTGGCATCCTCACGCCGATCATTTAAATGATATTTTTTACCTCTATAAGGACCGAGGAAATCCTCTTCATTTGTATATCTAGCGTCAACCAAGTAATAACATATATTAATATAAAATACTTAATAGACCATCATAACCAATAAGCATCTCGAATTTGTAAATTTTAATCTCTACATACTCAAGCTTGGAACTTTCAACCCTTAAGGTCTAAGAATAGTATGTCAAATGAAATATTAATATAAAATACTTAATAGACAATTCTAAAACCAATATAATTTTTTTTATAAATCGCGTTAAAGAAAAAGTAAAAAATGTAGAAAAAAATATATATCTTAAATTAACCATTTCCATCTCAAATCAGTAGATTTATCGGGAATGGGTTAAGGTTTTTTAAGAAAACGTGAATGTAATCAGAATATCGCATTTCAAACACGAGTAAATTGTCTACTAATTGTTTCACTGAAATGATGAAACGACATATCATGACTCGATTCTTCACATTATGAACAAGAATGTGATAAAAACACCTTCAATTCTTCCTAATTTGTGATATTGCCATCATATCGCTCTCGTAAACATGCCTATGCAGTATTGAGTACCAACCTTTGACGAAGTGTTATGAATTTTCGGTTTATATTTATTCCTATTAGCTATTAACATCCAACTACATAGAATAAAGAACATTACTACAATGGCAACTACTTAACATGATTTCATATAGCCTTTCATTATTCTTTTTTTTACGTTTACATATGGTTAAGCTAAGTCGAGCCATATTTTGCAACAAAAATAAAAACACATAATTAAATGATGAAACATCCAAATAACATCAACCTATTATACATCACTTGAGAAATTATATTCAACAATCGATTAATTAGCTATAATCTCTTTTTTTAAACAATCAAGAGTAAAAAAAAACGAGAGGGAGAGGTCAGCTCTGTTGGGGGTAAAGAAGAAGTCTATAGCAACAGTCGAGAGTGTAGAATCAGTCAATCGAGACAATCAACAGTGTATGTAGCTTGTGCAGTTTAGGGGAGATATAGAGTCGAGAAGCTGGTGGTAGTGGACGTTTCCGGTAACAATGGAAAGAGAAGGAGAGGTTGGCTCTGATGGGGTAGGGGACAAAGTCGAGAAGCCTTTCCCAGAGGTGATCTTGCCGCCGATGGAGAAGTTTTTGCTAGTAACAATGGAGAGAAACGGAGAGGTCAGCGTTGTTGTGGTAGGGAACGAAGTCGATAGAGAGAGAGGTATGGCACTAAGGCATGTATGTTTGAAGTTTTACGAAAGGAAAGGGTGGTATGTAACGAACTAAAGTTTGTTAAGATGAATACAGTAAACTACCTGAGTTAACGTTTAATGCTAGATTATCTTTAAACAAAGGTTTGCCGGTCACATTTGATTTTATCTTAATTTATTTTACTTTTTATTAGTTTATTGTCATTTATTATTATTGTTGTTGCTATTTTATGAACAGTTGAGAGTGAACAATCAATCAATCAAGAACAATCAATAGAGTATGTACATTGCGCAATTTAGGGTAGAGATAGAGTCCGCACTATTCGGACGAAGTGAACGTTGCCAGTAACATGGAGATAGAGAGAGAGAGAGAGAGAGAGAGATCGGCTCTATTAGGTTAGGGGACGAAGTCAAGAAGCCTTCGTCGGAGGTGATCTCGCCGTCAATGGAGAAGTTTTCACCGGTAACAATGGAGAGAAACAGAGAGGTCGGCGGTGTTGGGGTAGGGGATGAAGTCGATAGAGAGAGAGGTAGGGCCCGTATGTTTTATGTTTGAAAAATTATATTTCGTCATACTTTATCCTCCTATTCACTAATCTGTAAATCATGATATGTGAAATCCATTTATTCTCTTTCCTAATCATCTCTCTTGATTTTGAAACATCTCTTGATCTAGTGAGTAGAAGAATTAATAATTAGTAATATTTTGTAGAATTTAGAAGAATATAAAATGTCTATGTTTAACGGAAAGAAAGGACAATATGGTAAAACGCACAAATACGATGGTTAAGGATTTCAAAATATGTTGGAGGTAACTTTGCAAGGATTTTATGATTTAAAATGACAAGCTTATTTGTGAACCAAACAAAGGATTTTATATGATTTGAAATGCAAATCGTACTGAATCCCATAAAATCATTTGAAACAAACGGGACCTAAAGAGTTTTTTGGCCCTCGTTCTATTAGAGTCGGGAATAAAGCTCGGTTTCTCGTGTTAAAAAACTGTGACATTTTGTGTAAAATATTAAGTCTAGTTTTGCATTTTTTGAATGTTTTGATTTGGATTAATTCAACACACTTGTGACTTGACCACACCTACGTACCCTCCGTTCTCATTTCTCTCTTCTCTTAAGCCATGCGTACCACCAGTCTTGAAGGCTTAGGGTAAATCATCGGGCTCCTCAAGTTCGTTTGGGTTGACCACTACGCCCTCCTTCGGGTTCCCTAATCCGATGCTTTTTTTTGCTGTGTAGAGAGCGTAGGAGGAAATATATTAGGTTATTTAGATTTACTACACTTGAGTTTCGAGTAAGAAAATAAAATAAAAGAAAAAATGATTTAGTGGTGATGTGACATTTGGGTACCTAGTACTCATGATCTTACTCGGTGTAGGTAAGTACAACATCCTAAGTTTTAAAACCTCTCCAGGGTTATAAACTTTCTATCCATTATAAAAATATAGAATTAAGTATGTTAGTTCTAAAGATTCGGTCCAATTGACTTTTATAGACAACGTTTAGTGTCACGTGTAAGAATTTGACTTTTAAAGTCAAATTGAAGTATAAATAATAATTATATAAAATGAATTAAAATAGTAATAGGTGACCTCTTTGTCAAGTAATTAAAAATGGTAACAATTGACTGACTTTATTTAGACAACTCCAAGCATCAAATCTGCCCAGGACCGATCACGCAATTGAATCCTTGCATATCGAATTGGAAGCTAGAGAACAGATTGGAGGCTTTATTCTTGTATATAGTAAGGGTCCGTTTGGTTCGTGAGATTTCGAGTGATTTCATAAAATTTGTATTTTAAATCCCTAGAAATCCAATATTTGGTAGAAAATAAGAAGTAAGGGATTTGGATTTCAAATCTTATAAATGTAGGATTTCCAAATTCTTGGGGGAGGGATGATATTTCTAAATCCTTCATATGTGGGATTTCAAAATTATGACCTATCTAACCAACAATCCACTGTCACTTCACCACATCAACCCACCATCACTGCACTAATCGGCCACCGCTATCACCGTCACCGGCATCACAATCGCCGGCCTCCACCATAGCCATAACCATTGCCCTTCACAGTCTCCGTGTTCATTTTCGTCTCCCTACGACCACCGTCTCCGTCACTGCCCTAATCGGCTACCGCCATAATCTTCCCCGTCTCCCCCGTCGCCCTTCCCCATCTCCGCCTCCGCCGTCGTCTCCTTTCCCTGTTTCTGTCGCCGTCACCCTTTCCCACCTTCACCGCTGTCGCCCTTTCCCGTCTCCACCATCTTCCTTCCCCGTCTTTGCCATTATCACCCTTTCCCACCTCTGCGGCTATTGCCTTTCCCCGTCTCTGCCATCACACTTCCTCGTCTCCGTCGTTGCCCATCTTCGTCTTTGCCTCCACCATCATCTCCATTCATCATATCCACCTCTGCTGCTATCACCCTTCACTGTCTCCACCGTCGCCCTTCATTGTCTTCGCCTCTGCCACTACAGCCCTTTACCGTCTTCGTCTCCGCCACCATTGCACTTCACCGTCTCCGCCTCAACTGTTGTCACATTTCCCCGTCTCCACCGTCGCTCTTCACACCATCTCCGTCGCTGCCCTTCACCGTGTCCGACATCACTGCCTATCACCGTCTCCGCCTCCGCCGCCATCACATTTCATCGTTTCGCCTTCCTCATTTCCGAGCCAGTCAAGTTAGGAAGATGAGTCGTCTTTTTCACCATCTTTACCTCAGAAATCTTATTGTCTTTTACATGAACCAAACAAGTGATGTGATTAGATTTGAAATCCCATAGGAATTAGAATCCTTAGGATTTTAAGTCCATAAACCAAACAACTCCTAAGATTTCAGGGAGAACATATTTTTGCGGAGTACATGAAGTACGGTTACAAAACCAAAAAAATTAACAAATTTACCTTTATTTTTAATTCATAATGAAATAAAAACAATAAATTTTAAATTATATTAAAAATAAATAAAAAAAGTGCTAAATGTAGTAGGTAACGCATCTAATTTTTATCAAAATTATGATAGATGCATATCATATTTTTATAGCTCTTAAATTAAGATTTCAAGGATCAGATTTATTCTCCATTTTCATCCTGAAAATGTGTTCCCCTTCTATCCGCCTATATATAATATATTTATATGTGTGTATTGTGTAAGAAAGTATTAGATAAATTGAGAATGAGCAAACGAAGTACCTTATGCATTGGTTCGACATTCCTAGGTGGGAATCAGTACTAAGAGGACACACATTCCTAGGTATCGAGGTTTTTGAAACATTCTCGACATTGAAATTCAGAGAGAGAGACGTAGGAATATATATGTATTGGTCTGCATTAGTTAATCTGCGAAGCTTATTTATTTGTTATTTTATTTTGGAAAGCGCTAAGTCTATTTAATTTAATTTGGAAAGAAGTTGGGTGTGAATCGTGACTTGTACTACGTGCAGCATGACTTGTACTACCTACCTATATGTCTCAACACTTGGAAGTCGGAATGAAGTGTTTTTGCTTTTTTTTAAAAAGTTTATAATTAACTTTCACACTTTATAATTATTTGTAATCTTATTTTATTAATTTTAACAATAATAAAAGTAGAGTAAATATATAATTAATTTAAAATAAAAAAATTTAAGTGTTTGAAGAATACGAAGCATGAGTATTTTGTGGGTTTAAACATAAAAAAAGTAAGAAAATAATTCTGCTAACGTGACACTGACATAATAATGAAGCATGAAGCGTTAAGCATGGTGCCCCACTCTAATAAGTAGTATAAAATGCCCACATTATAGAAAAAGTAGTATAACGTCATAGATATGCATATGTGATAGTTAAGTTGATCCAAACATAAATGAAGTATGGTAAATATTGAAAGTGGAATATTATAATCAGAATAAGCTTGTGGAATCTGATTCTGAATCATAACTATTTTTATCATGTGGTGCTGACATGTCAAATACAGAAAGTGAAATATTATTACAATGATGAAAGTTACTTTATTCACTCCGTTTTAAAAGAATTTGGGGCTTCATAATAATACACCATCAATACCACCGCAACCTTAAACTGCCATCGCTATATCCTTTGCCGCCACCACCACCAGCTATATATCATTGGGTTTGATTTCTTATTGTTTTAACACTTAAATAATTTTGATTACTGTCTTTGAATTTTTTTTCATAATAATATATTACAAACCATTAGATCTTCATGATGTGAAAATCGACGACAAATATATGAAACTAGGATTTTATAGCCCGCGCGTTACGTCGGGTTTTATAAATCTAAAATTCTATTATATCAATAAATCATGGAATTAGGTGATCTAAATGATAATATTTTAGTAATTTTATAAAACATATCGAAAAATAATAAAACACTTGATATAAAAAATAATCAAATGATTAGGGCTCTAATATGGTGTAAGAATAACAAAACAAAAGAGAGTCAAAAGAGATCTCAAATCTCATAAATAAAAGATTGACTTTTTCATCTTAAAAAAAACTTATATTTACCTGTCTGTCAAGTTGTAATTTTTTTTGTAAAAAAAAATTACTTTAAATATTATAATACACTAAAACCATATTAACTTAATAATAATAGTAAATAATTAATATAAAGTTTATGCAAAAAGTTAAACATAACTAAGCTTTATTAATTTAAACATTCATTTTTTTTCAAATGGTTTTATCTTAAATAAATGTACATATTACTAACTTAGTGCAAAGTTCGCTTTGAAATATATTTGTAAGTGACGTTTTCTTTTTAAAAACTTATTTGCTAATATGTAAATTATAAATTATAACACATCTTTAAGAATATTTTTTTACCCAAAAAGGCAGAAGTTGTTGCATCAAAATTCCGGTTGTTCTATAACGACGTATTTACATCTTGACTTAACGATCAAACTATAATACGATACATACCTACATAAAATCCATTCTAAAAATAAAGTTTATTGGTTAAATTAAAATAAACTTTTACTTTAATGCTTAAATAATTCAAGAATGAAGATTAATAGTTATACCAAAATAAACGTACAAAAGCTTTAAAGTTCAAATATTAGAAAAAGTTTAAGAGTTTAATGAAAATAGAGTTTAAATTATTTTTTAACCTTAATCAAAACTCTAAATTAAATAAATATATCAAATATTGTTTACATAAAATTATAAAAACGTATATATGAAATTTACTTTAAGTAAAAGAAAATTAAAAAAAAGATAGACACGATATTTAAGAAATATAGAAGTAAAAAAAAGCTTAAAAAGAATACAAAGATTAAAAAGAAGTTAAAAAAGGGTTAAAATTTTGAAATCCATGTTTTTTAAAAATTAGAAGTTAAAAAAAACCACAAGAGTTTAAAAGAATACAAAGGTTTAATAAAGAGGAGGTGGGAAATTGAAAATTCAAAAATAAGTAGTGGCAGGATTCGAACCCACGTCACCCACATAAATATATGGATTCCGTTCCACTCCGCCAAGTCTACATATAGTTAATATATCTGTTATCTGATATATATTATAGAAGGAGTTTTTTTCCTTCAAAATGTATGGTATTATAATTCGGCCGGTAAGTCTCCGTCCTCTTTCTCCATCTCTCTTTTGTTTTTTTCTATATTTGTGTGGAATTTTGATGGATTTGTTTCATGTTCCAGAACAAACATCACTAAAGTGTAATTATTTTGAGAAAAAATGATAATATCATTCTACTCACCACAAGATGACATGTGAAATTCACTAATTATCTTTCCTCATCTTCTACATTGATTTTGACACTTGTGTTAATCTTGTGAGTAGGAAGATAAGTAAAAGGATACATCACTTCCCTTGTTTTAAATCTATATGAAAAGTCTATTGAGTTTTTTATAGAGTTAAGTGCACTGAAATGTAATGAACAATCCATAATTTAATATTGTATGTAATAAACTAAACCTTCTTCGCTAAAATACATTAAAGTACCTGAAATCTATATTTAATGCAATATGATCTTCTATTAAAGATATACAAGTCACCCTAATTTTTTGTTCTTATTTTTTTCTTATTTTGTTGTTAATTATTATTATTATTATTTATTTTTATTATTAGTATTAGTATAATTATTATTAAACTATAAGCAAATCTTCCTCTTCAATGCACCTTCATCACCAAATATCTATATGAAAAATCGAAATAGAAATCAAAACGTAAGATGAAGATGCTACCCAGATCAAAACTAAACAAGAACAAATCGATTGAGAAAGCATATCAAGAAAAAATTGATTGAAGTTAGATCTGAGAACCCAAATTAAGAAGAAATCAACTCGTGAAGCAGATATGATAAACTATAATCAAGAACATAATCAAGCGATGAACATAAAAATCCATAAAACTTTAATGGAATCACAAACCAGAAATCGAACAAGTCAGAAACCATGGATACCAAATCAAACTAAAAACTGTTGGCAAAACATTCAAATATTGAACTCTTTTCATATGAAATTGAATAGATATAACCTTGTTTAAAATCAGATTGAAAGGTTTTTTTTAGGATGGACCCTAAAATGCAGATAAAGAACACACCTTAAACCATCAGCCTTTGAAGATGAAATTGATGATTGTCTTCGGATTAAACCGATGATGTTATTCATAATGGTGTAAATGAATATATCGTAATCGGTTAAGAACCAAAAACCTAAATCGATTCTTCATCTCATCTTGGTTAAGATTTACGGTTTGCAGATCCGATCTTTTTGAATATACGATTTATGTTATTCCAGATCTGTATGGATTGTAACATCCCAATTTTTTTACGCAATAGATTTAAACGAAATCAGAATAACACTTAATTAAATACTGTCGAATGTTAATTACAATGCGAGTAAATGTTTGAACTATAATAAGAAGTTTAAAACAATATAAGAAAGTCGTAGAAGCAAAGTTGATGATGAGCTATCAAACACGTGCTGGAGCCCCGCCGTGGTCATCACCTGAAAAGTAGTTAAACAACAACAGTAAACATAAGGCTTAGCGAGCACATTACTTACAAAATAATTCAATCATCACATCATAAATTAACTTGTTCTCATGTACAATGTTAATCATTCCCGCTACCTGAGTAGACGGTCCCTCATTTCCGTCACCGAAGCGAATGTTCCCATCATTCCCTCCACCAAAGTGAATGGTCCCATCATTCCCGTCACCAAAGTGAACGGTCCCATCATTCCCGTCACCAAAGTGAACGGTCCCATCATTCCCGCCACCGAAGTGAACGGTCCCATCATTAAACAAGGTTTAATAATATCATCAAGCACATACCACGTGTTATGATCACATAATTCACCAAGTTAGATTATAAGTAAGAGTACTCACCAGTTTGCAGTTTAGTTAAGCAGTCCTTAGTTTAGAAATTTTGCTTGCGCTTACTCGTCAATCGATAGTCACCTACAACAGCCTAATTGAATTAATACAGGGTACATTTTCTTAAGTATGGTAAGTCGGACCAGGCCACTTCGGGCTAATCCTAAGTCGGGTCATATTGAAACACCCAAAGTCGGACCATATTGAAACACTCAAAAGTCGGACGATATTGAAACACCGGACCATATTGAAACACCAAAGTCGGACCATATTGAAACACCAAATTTGGACCATATTGAAACACCAAAGTCGGACCATATTGAAACACTAAAGTCGGACCATATTGTCTTGAATATATATATATATATATATATATATATATATATATATATATATATCAGTCGAACCAGGGTTTTAGAAACCTTTCAAAATGCAACCAATTCAAAATCTGTGAATTGCAACTCATTTCTCATCTCGTATAAACAATTCCTTTAAGATTAATTTGTATTATATCAAGTTTTCAATGGGTTAAAACCCAAATATCTCTGTCGGTATTCAAACCCATGAAACACATCCCCAGACCTTTTAAAACCTCATACATTCATGCTCAAAATCAGTAAAAGCTATCCCTACATGATCACAATGAAGTAAGGAACATTACCTGATGATTTTTTTTGCAATTTCTTGAATGAAAGATGATGATTCTGCCCTTTTTGCTCTCGTTCTGGTAAGAACACACACAACACACCCTAACACTCTCTCAATAGAACAATATCTGATTTTTGGTATTGGGGGTTATGCCCTAAATTCCTATTTATACCTATATATGTTTTATAATTGTTTTATTATACGTGTTAATACTTTTTATCATAATAAGCATTTAAAATTTACCTTAATATCCCTATATTTATAAACGAGATGTTAAGCTAGTATTAACATCCCTACGAGAGAGAAGTAAATAATATTTTGAAAATTATATTGATATGGGTGGATAATTTTATTTTTATGAGAGAGTGTGTTAGTGGGGAAGTATATTTTAAATGAATAAAAAGTTAAAGTAAATTAGGTGAGAGTGAAATAGTTTAAGATTGAGTGGATAATATTGATTTAGATAGAATAAAATGTCAAGATATTGTTTTGATTGAATTTTAAGAACTTTTTAAATTAAGAAAAAAAAATATTAAATGTTTATATATTAGTATAGATATTCTTTTCTAGCTTTTACCACTCTATCTAACCATTATTTATTATTGTCATATACAGGTTTTAAATATTTATGCATTAATGAGAAGATCTTTTCTAACAATTGTTATTATATATAAATATAATTACTAAGACAGCCAAGAATTTATTTTATGATATTATCCCATGATTTTATACTGAATTTTATTTATAACAAAAATATGTACGTCCAAGTTGTTGACACTCTTAAATTATGTTCACGTGCATATAGGAACTCATATAGTCATTTTGGCACTTGGAAACAAGTTGCCATGCGCCCCATGCAGGCATCTACCCTCCAATTCATCCACATGCACAACAGCCTTTGTTTTTGTCCTTGATCACATGCATACAGCAGCAATATCATTATATATAGTATTTGTTAACTTTGTTTAATATTAATATTTTTTTAAAGTTAGTTACCGATCATATTTCAAATAAGGAGAGTATATACGCTAACATTCTACATAAATTATATAAATTATCTTGCTTTATTGTGAAATTCTTTTTTAGCTTATTATGTTGCTCTAAGTAAGCTCATATCCATTCATTGGTATATGAAAAAGAAAGAAAGTGTTTCTCAAAGTATAATGCACTATTATACAAATATCTTATTTGTTTAATTTATACAGAATTATACTACCAGAATATATTCTAAAGTAGGCAATGTTTGGTATATATGGTTATTATTGTGTTACCTTAAAACTACTTATTTATATTTTCTTTTCTAAAGTAAAGCACTTAAAACAATCACAGTTATTTGTAAGTATGCTAGCACACTACTAGAAAAATGACTTTTTGAGACGAAAAGTTTTTTAGGCGACATATGTCGCCGCAAAAGGCCTCATGGATTAGACAATATTAATGATTTTTCGCCGCAAATGTTAAAATTTTAACCACAAATAAGTTTTTGAGACAAATTTTTTGCGGCGTACCTTTTGAGGCGACATGTCGCCTCAAAAAACCTTTTGGGGCGACAATTAGGGTATTTGTGACGAAAATGTGTCGCCGCAAAAAGTCATTTTTCTTGTAGTGGCAGCGACAAGGTGATGTAACCATAAACACCACTTGATGATTGTTTTGTAAGACATTCACATCAATTGTAAAAAACAACTTAGTACGTTGTCTTAACTTTAAAGGTTTTTTGAAATCCCTCCACTAGTTCTTCCATCATTCATTGTTTTGATATCTTCTTCTGTAGCCTTATTCACCTCTTCATGTGTAGGGATAATTTATTTGCCGGATATGTCAAAGTGTGTAAGGCTTATCATTCCTTCCATTATATGATCAAACACGAGATAATGTCCTGGAGCGATTTTAAGATCTTTACATAATTTTTGCCATGTTGGTCCACATAAACCAACCGGTAGAGATTCATCGAACACCACATCAACCTCATACAGTCGTAAGTGGGTATATATTGTATGTTTTGTGGTGGTGTCAAAGTTGAGTGATTATAGAAATGAATTGCTTAAGTCCTATATTTGAGATTGTTGATATGTTATCTTTCATGAAATCACAATATATTTCTTGAATGTAGAATAAGGCTATAATTTGTACATACCTGATATGTTGTGGTTTGTTCACTAAATGTGGTGTCCTAAGAAATTGTTGTCTTGTATAATATATACAATCCATCTCATGCATTCTAATTCTACATTGATTAATTTTTATAAATCGGATGTTATAAACATGGTTTGTAGTCTCTAAAGTTGTTTTTGTGAGAGAATTTTTAGGTATTAAGTCATAATTAGTAATCTTATCATACAATCTTATACATATGAAGTTGTAAATAGATTTGGGATGAGAAATTGTAATAGAGTATAAAGTATTGATAATCATAATTGCAATTTAAGAGTAATAATTAATATTAATAAGTAATATATTTTGATAATTACAAAAGTTTTTTTAACATATAATAATTGATATTTTGAGAATCAATCTTTTGGCTTTTCTAGATTGTAAATATATTTGGCTTTGACAATTTTAATAATTAGAAGAATCAATAAACATACAACAATATTAAAGTAGGTAAAACAATAAAGAGTGCATTTTATGATAAAAATTGTAAATGGGAAATACTTAGATTCTCCCTCATTGCATTATGGTATTATTGGATTTCTTATGAATCTTCATATACAATCTTGTACATATGAAATTGTAAATAGATTAATAGAGTATAAAGTAATGATAAATCATAATTATGATTTAAGAATAATAATTAATATTGAAGAGTAATAAATTTTGATATTTATATTAGTATTGTTAACCTATAATAATTGATATTTTAATGATAAATAATTATTATTATTTAATAGTAATAATTATTATTAATGTTTAATAAATTTGTGTAGTTTAATATATGTATTAGGTTATTCTAGTAAAATATAAATTACAAATAATTTATCAAAAATATATAACAATTATGGACAGGGTAAAAATTTATAATTTTATAGTTACAGGTTGCTATTTAAGTGTAATAATTAACATTAATGTGTAATAAATTTGAATTGTTTTATGGGTATTGTTATGAGTAACATATAAGTTACAACAACATTTTCAATAGAGATGATGTAAATCATTATCAAGCTCAGTTAATAATTCTACAATGAAAACTGATATTTTAAAACTAAAACCAAAGTATATTATTTTCAGATGGCCTAATTATCATATGGTAAAATGGATTAGTGTTTTGGGAAATACAGTCAAAGATAACTATGCTACTTATTTGATAAAAGTCAAAAACATTTTCGAGCCACCTTATGAGTTACAATTTCACAATCATCACTATTTATTTGTATAGTCATCCTACACTAAAATTAGGAAATTATCGTATAACAAAGCCGAAATACAAACACATTATGTGTAGAGATTAATTGAACAATACACACATATATACTAACACACAACACAAAGAACTTAATAATTTCAAACATGAAACCTTATATTTTAAAACTCAAACCAAAGAGCTTAATAATTCCAAACATGAAAACTTATATTTTAAAACTCAAACCAAAGTATATTATTTCTAAATGACCTAATTATCACACGGTGAAATAGATTAGTGTTTAAGAAATACTACCAAAGATAATTAACCTACTTATTTTATAAAAGTAAAAAACAAAAGACATTAATCTAAACGCTAGCCATCTCAAATCCTTCAAACTTTTTCTTTCTTCACAAACATAGGCTTCATATTTACAAGAGTAGATCCTTCTACATCCCATCTCTGTCATCAATATTGTGACATTTTCCGGATGGACCCGTGGTATTTGTTTTCAACCCAACCTTAGGACTCATAATTTCACAATCATCACTATCAATCATAACTTTGTTGTTTGTATCGTCATCCTACATTAAAATTAGGAAAAAAAAAGTTTCATAATTCCTTGTACTCGTTATGTACTTATCATTGTTAAATAACTATGGTTAAAGACATAGAATACCTTCAATAATTCAACCTCCATATTCATCACTTAGATTAACAACAGTGAAAACAACAATGATAACATTCTTCATTTACAAAGCATAAAGTTCAATTTTCATAGGTAAAGAATAAAAGATTTAGCAAAAATAGTGAACTTCATTCTAACTAAACAAACTACCTCACTAATATCGTCATTACATTTGAACAAAAAGCGAATAAAGAAGGAAGCTTTCGAATTTAAAATCCTTCGGTTGGAGCTCAAATGAAACAACAATGAAATTTTTTTCACCTACAAAGCATAAAGATCAATTTCCATAGATAAATAATAAAAGATTTAATATAAATAATGAATTTCATTCCAACTAAACAAATTTCCTCACTAATATCGTCATTATCTTTGAACAAAAAGCGTAGAAAGAAGGAAGCTTTAAAATTTATAAACCTTCGGCTGAAACTCAAATGTAGTACTATTGTCATTTACTTTCTTCACCTACAAAGCATAAAGATCAATTTTCATACGTAAAGAATAAAATACTTAGTACAAATAGTGAACTTCATTCTAACTAAACAAACAACATCACTAATATCATCATTATCTTTGAACAAAAAGCCAAGAAAGAAAGAAGGAAGCTTTCGAATTTATAGACCTTAGGGGATTAAGGAAGAACACTAATTGCATAACTCTACCTCATTAATACACTAATTGCATAATTGATATTCTTAGTTGTAACCGACGGTAGGGTATTAAAGAAGAACACTATTTACATAACTTTATCTTACAAATTCATCTTTGTGACACTTTAGGCCCATGCTTCTAATTTGGTGCCACATCATTCATTCACCCATCCTAATTAACTTAAATTCAAAAATTAGGGATCAATGAAGGATGCCACATAGGATAGAAAGGTTATTAAATTATAAGAGATATAGATAGATAGGCAAAAGTTCAAAAGAGAACTATTTTTCGTACGAGAACCGTGAGAACCAATCTAGCCGTCCAATTCCCCCTCCTTTAATTGGATTGCCCACCCATGAATTCCTTACATGCACCCCGCCACACTCAATCCACTCACGCTATTCATCCATTAATTCCATTATCCAAAATAAATGGCCAAGATTGGTTCTCGCAATTCTCGTACGAAAAACAGTTCTCGTTTAAACCCTCCCCTATATATATATATATATATATATATATTTCATATTAATTAGATATATTTTGCTCTTCAATTTACATGATTATTTATTATTCTTATTGATATATAATATTAACTAGGTTTCTAAGCCCGTGTAAACACGGTAGGATATTGGTTAAGGGTGTGTTTAGCGAAAAATGTTGGAGTTGGGGCTGATTAAATAATAATCCCAAGCCCAAGCCATAAGATATTTGAAAAAGCTTTTATTTTTTGGGCTTATGAAGGCTTATGTTTTTAATAATCCCCTCAAGATTGTAACACCCCAACAGGGCTAGAGGGTTGGAGATTTTGAAAACTAGAATCCCAAGCCTCTATAATCCTCATAAATCTGTTGCTGAACACACCCTAAATGTTTTTTTTGAAAAGCGAGGGATCAATTCATTAATTTTAATGCATTATAAATTACAAAAGGAAGTCTCCAAGCTGGAAACTAAAAGTTTGACATAAGTTACACACAACAATTCAACGGGTTAGAGTGCCAACACGAACAGGCCATACGTTTTGATCTGTTTTGGAATCATAACTAAGCCATATGTTTCATTTAAAGCCGAAATGTTTATTTTTAAATAGTGTACACATGTAAAGTATATCGAAATTAAAATATTATATATATATATATGTGTGTGTATGTTGCAATGTTTATCAAATCTGAAAGTTCACAGATATATGTATATATGTGTGTGTATGTTATTACTAGTCATTCAATCATTAATTGTTATGATATCTTCTTTAGTAGCCTTATATGTGACAATGGTCATTAAACCTTAATTTCAAAATTCAAGAAAATTACAGTATATGATATATTAATATCTCATGTTTTAAATAATTTGAACTTGTATTGTACATTGATGTATGTTTCTTAAATCTCAATCAAAGTATTTTAATGAGTTTAAGTTACATTTGTTTTTCTTTAATTATAATATCAATGACTTCACATCATATTTATATTGTTCGTTCTGTTTCCTACATATCATTCAATTAGGGCATTCATAGTTATTATTACATATATTAAATTGTCTTATAATAATGTATTCTAAAGATAATTTGTCTTACGAATTGGACTGAAATGTATTCGAGTATTATTAAGTAGTCTCATTTAGGTCTAAATAATTATAGTTAAACTTGGACTCAAACCCCACATAGTGAATATAACTTACTATCACTACTAAAATAATTACGTATCTAATAATTGATTTTCTACTCACATTGAAACATAAATTTCTACAAATGAGTTTCTATCACAATTTAATCATACATTTTAATTTAAACCATATAGATTTAAAGCTAATCTGATATCTAATAATTGATTTTCTACTCACATTGAAACATAAATTTCTACAAATGAGTTTCTATCACAATTTAATCATACATTTTAATTTAAACCATATAGATTTAAAGCTAATCTGATATCTAATAATTGATTTTCTACTCACATTGAAACATAAATTTCTACAAATGAGTTTCTATCACAATTTAATCATACATTTTAATTTAAACCATATAGATTTAAAGCTAATCTGATATCTAATAATTGATTTTCTACTCACATTGAAACATAAATTTCTACAAATGAGTTTCTATCACAATTTAATCATACATTTTAATTTAGGGTTTAGTTCGTGAAAATGTATCCAACTTGTCACCTTTTGCTATTGTATGTATCGAACTTTCAAAGTTACCATTTAATGTATCAAAGTCTAAAAACTTACCAATATGTGTATCCGGTTACCCATTCAGCAGGTAACCGGTAATTGTTTTTATTTTTCATTTATTTTTAATACTAATTCTATTACCACATCATTTGTAATTTCCACCTCACTTATTTTTCAAGAACAATCTGTGTTCTTCAACTAAGATTTGTGTTATCTTCGTAGAAACCCAAAATCAGAATTAAAGCAATGAACACAATCAATAACAGAGCACCAAAATTGAACCAGAAATCTCCATTCAAGAAATCTCCAAAATCATAATCAAAGCAATCAACACAATCAAAACCCTAAATTTGTTTACGAGCAAGAAATCTCCATTCAAGAACAAGATGAAATTGAAATTTACAAGTTGATTAAAACCCTAATCTGGGTATGGACAAAATAGATGAACTTACAATTTGATTGAACAATAATCGCAGATGATTTGGCTTGAGATAGACTTGAAAGATCTCGAAACCTCAAATCTGCACCTGAAACCAAAGATCTGCACCCAAATCTGGAACGAAATTGCACCCAAATCAACGAGTCGAACCTTAAACCCAAATCTGGAACGAAATCGCACCCAAGTCGACTGAAATCGCAAGAAACATGAACTAATCGCACCTTAAACCCAACTCTACACCCAAATCGCACCCAAATCTAGAATGAAATCGCACCAAAATCAACGAGTCGAACCTTAAACCAAAATCTGGAACGAAATCGCACCTAAGTCGACTGAAATTGCAAGAAACATGAACTAATCGCACCTTAAACCCAACCCTGCACCCAAATCGCACCCAGATCTGGAATGAAATCGCACCCATGTCGCATCCAAGTCGGCTGAAATGCCAAGAAGCATGAACCCTAATCGCACCATATACCCAAATCCGGAACGAATCTAATCGCCGGAGGAGTATAAATCGATGTCGAATGTGAATCATCGATTATTGAATCGTACCTAACTCTAGATCTTCTAAGATTTTAAGGAAAATCGTACCCATATCGATTTGTACTCCTCAAATCGCCGTACCTAACTCCAAATCTGGAGTGGTTTTCCAAGGAAAAAAAAACACAATATTAACGATTTTAATTTTTATTTATTTTAAACCATGACATATCCAAGTCATATGCCATGTCACCAGCCACATAAGCAAAACCTATGCCACGTCAGCTTATAATCTGCTATAGCAGGTTCAGTACATAAAATGGTAACATTTGGGAGTCCAGTACATAAAATTGTAACTTTGAAAGTTCGATACACACAATAGCAAAAGGTGACAAGTTGGATACATTTTCGTGAACTAAACCCTTTAATTTAAACCATATAGATTTAAAGCTAATCTGATATCTAATAATTGATTTTCTACTCACATTGAAACATAAATTTCTACAAATGAGTTTCTATCACAATTTAATCATACATTTTAATTTAACATAAATTTCTACTAATGAGTTTCTATCACAATTTAATCATACATTTTAATTTAAACAATATAGATTTAAAGCTAATCTGATATCTAATAATTGCTTTTCTACTCACATTAAAACATAAATTTCTACAAATGAGTTTCTATCACAATTTAATTATACATTTTAATTTAAACCATATAGATTTAAAGCTAATCTGATATCTAATAATTGCTTTTCTACTCACACTGAAACATAAATTTCTACAAATGAGATTGTGTCACAATTTAATCACATATTTTAATTTAAAGTATTATTAAATTAAATTAAATTTAAGCAACATCAAATAAAGTTAGGCCAAATAATAGAAAAGAATTATAATCATTAAAATTAATAAGTTACAAACTTTAAGGGATTGGAGAGAAGTATAAACTTATTGTAGGTTTTAATTGTTATTTAAGAGTAATCATTAAATTAATGACTAATAACTTTGTGTTATTATATATATATATTTCTAGTGTATTATATTAATATATAAGTTACAATAACTTTCTCAATAAACACGGTGTATATCTTGCCATTAAAGTTACAATAATTTCAACCGTGTATTTATCTAGTATATCATCAGAAACACCTCTCAAACTCTTACAACATGCAACATAATACTAGAGTTGATCTTTTTGAACGCATAACACCTTCCCAAATATGATTCTTTCTTTACCTACAAAATTTAAGGACAAATGTTTGTAAGGAAATAATAAAAGTTTAAATATAAATACTGAAATTTATTCCAAGTATATTAACTACCTCGGTAATGTCATGCAAATTGTTAATCGAGCACGTTTACAACCGGGAGCAAACTCACTTAATGTATAATCAATATTCAAATGTTCCATGTTTGGATACTTCTCAGGTGTGATTGGGAGTTTGAGATTAGCTAACACACTATGTCATCATAGAAAGTTACACACATAATTATCAACACGTAGCAAAAAAGTTAAACACATAATTAAATCTATTTTGTAAGCAAATACAAAAAATTAACATATACTGCTCTTTGAGATTCAAAATGGCAGGATCCTTAGAGTTGAAAATAACCTTTGATCCAAAATAGCAATTTGAGACACCTAGTTTCCTATAACATTATAACAAATAGTGGAATAAGGTTTGACAAAAAAAATTAAGCACAAGTAACAACAAATATAGCAATCAATTTAACTAAATACCTAGCCAAGCACGAGATTTCACCAATTGTAGAACAACTATTACGTGTACATCTACATCACAAGCTAAAACACCCTCCATAAAATGCTCAACATGCTTAGCCCAAATGGTGCAACGTAGGTGTTGCCTCCTTTTTCCCATTTTTGGTATGTCCACAAGTTCAACAAAATAAAATATTTGGAAAGATTAGACAAACATCCATTTCATAAATTTAAAAAATAAAAGGTTGGTCGGAATTAAAAACAAAAAAAATTATACATACTTCTCTAATAGTTGGAAACAAACCCTCAATGTAGAATGTCCATCATTTGATGTATTAATGAGATCCGTGTATCCACCTAGCACACTGACGACATCTAAATACCAATCCACTAAACAATATGAAAAATTATGCAACAATATCTACATACCAAAGAGCACAAATATAAATAAGAATATGCACAAAACAAATTACCTGTTGCTTGCTCTTCCCCAACTTTCTTTTCAAGAATGTTGTCAAATGTCGTGAATGAAAACATGTTGATTTCAAGTGGAAAACCATTGCATACTTCTTTCGTACAAGTGTGTGGTAGGAAATTAACTCGATAGGAATGTGTATCATTTTAACACGACTATTGTTATCCACCACACCAAAATTATTAATAACATAAACACGACCCTCAACAATCAAGTCTTGAAATTTCATTATCACCATTTCTTCACCGGTGCAAAAATCCTAGTTCCATTTAAACAAACAAAACAACCCAAAAAACATACATAGGATTATTCTATCTATTCCAGAAGATTAACAATGACATACATACCACCTTATCCAATAAAACAATTTCAATGCTATAAGATTTGGATGGTTTCATATGCACATGTTGTTGTCACAACCGGACCACGCGAACCTTGATTCTCCAACCATCAGAATCAAGGTTAACATTACTTAATAGATGATATTGGGATGCCATTTTTTAAGCGGGAATAAAAGTACGTGTAAAAAAAGTATGTGTAAACAAAAGCAAATTAAGAAGGATTCTAATCAATTTATAAAGCTTACATAATGGAAATTAGAAAGATCTCTTATTACTTTCAACACACAATTAACTAAAAGCAACCGAAAATACAAATTAAATTGATATTTAAATGAGATATAAAAATCATAAAAACGTCTTTAAATGAGATATAAAAATAAAAAAAAGCCTAATTACTTGAAGAAAGGACGGTAATGAGATATAAAAATAAACAAAAACGACTAATTAAATATTGAATGCCTAATTACTATAAAAAATGCCTAATTACTTGAAAAAATGCCTAATATAAAAAAGTGCAAATTAAATGAAAATGCAATGAACTTTGTCTTATTTATCATTGTATACAACCAGCTTTAAATTTTTAAAAATAATACAATTAACTTTCATAATCTTCTCATTGTATGAAAACAACTTTTGTATGTGTTTTTTGTTTAGTTACCATTGGATACAATAAACTTTGTCATAACTTTCATAGTATACAACAAGTTTTATACAATGTGAGGATTATGAAAGTTGTTTGTATTATTTTTAAAAAAAATAAAGTTCACTACATATAATGATAACTAAGACAAAGTTCATTGTGTTTTAATACAATTTGCCCTATAAAAATGCCTAATTACTAGAAAAAAAATGCCTATTCGGTGAATACATTTTTGCAATGCACTTCTAACGAAACATTGAATATTGAATTTAAACAATTCGGTTTGCAAAGCACTTCTAACAACGGATCATTAAATACTAACTTAAAACTATTCGCTGAATACATTTTTGCAAAGCATTTCTAACGGATCATTAAATACTGAATTTAAACAATTCAGTTTGCAAAGCACTTCTAACGGATCATTAAATGCTGAATTTAAACAATTCGGTGAATACATTTTTGCAACCAAAGCCCACTTAAATTTATATAGGATCCTAAACTACTAAGAGCTTGCACATCATCAATCCATACCTTCTAATTGTCTTTAGATAAGAAATCAAGATCCTATAATATATGCCACATAGGAGAAGAAGGTTGTTAAGTTATAAGGGATATAGATATGTCAGTTGTATACCTAAAGTCTAACGTCCAATTACTCATGATGAAAACATATATACAAACGTAAAACATATATCCGTAACATCTCTAACTTTCTCACACATTAATTTCATAGACAGGTTTCATGCATGGCCAAATTAACGTTTGAAACAGTAGATGATCACCTAACGTACGGGTCTACAACTATAGGAGATTTTCAAGTTTTTTATATTTACCGACTTCTATCTTCGTATTACACACATACAACAAGAAGTTTATTTGAAAACTATTTTTATTACGAGTATCAATTGTAACCACCATTAATGACTCATAAATAAGAGTATTTTGGTTATATATATATATAGACAAAAGTTCAAACGAGAACTGTTTTTCGTAAGAGATCCGCGAGAACCAATCTTAGCCGTCCAATTCCTCCTCCTTCAATTGGATTGTCCACCCATAAATTCCTTACATGCACCCTGCCACACTCAAACCCCTCATGCTCTTCATCCATGAATTCCATTATCCAAAATTAACGGCCAAGATTGGTTCTCTCCGTTCTCGTACGAAAAACAGTTCTTGTTTGAACCCTCTCATATATAAATATATATATATATATATATCTTGCTCCTTTATAATACATTTACAACCTTAAAAACTCTTAATTTTAAGTAACATGAATGTACTAAAATACTCATTCGTAACCATTTCATTCTGTCTCCTAATTTACTTTAACTTTTAAAATACCCTTTTTTTAACCATTTCATTCTCTCTCCTAATTTACTTTAACTTTTTATCTATTTAAAATATTTCTCTAACACTAAAACACTCTCTCACACAAACACAATTATCTACCCACATCAACATAATTTTTAAAATTTTATTAACTTCTCCAACCTTATTACATAAATATAAATCTTTTTCTTATTTTAATGTTTTTTAGAATTTATTTTTAAAATTAACAAAATAGTTTATGCAAATAAAAATAAATAAAAAACCGACATTGTACGATACTTTTTTCGTGACATTGAATTGCGTGAATAACATATTATTACATTTTTTAAAAACAACATGATATAAAATAGAAATTATTTGTCGCCGCAGCATTACGCAGGTACCTTGCTAGTGTGTGTATACATATATAATTTTCATAAAAGAGAAAAAGCAAGAAAAATCTAGGAACGTTCACTATCAATCCACCGACAACACGAATTGTTGGAAGAAGATTGAGCAAACCATGACCACATAAGATCATGATATATCCATTGCAAAATTAATGAGAAATTTTCAAAACTAATTATGACATTCGTATAGCATTTGATTTGGGTTATTTAACCCAGCTTCCCCATCAATATTACATTGGGTGTGTTTGTCGAAATTAGCCGGGGCTGTAACTAAGGTTGGAGCTGGGGCTGATTAATTGATAATCTCAAACTCAAGCAATAAGCTACTTGAAAAATCTTTTATTTTGGAGGCTTATGGGGATTATGTTTTTAATAATCCCCTCAAGATTTTAACACTCGAACGAGGCTAGAGAGCTGTGAATTATAAAAACTAGAATCTCAAGCCCATATAATCTTTTCATTCACTTCTTCTTTTCAACCTAAAAATTAGTATAACAAAACTCAATCTTACCTCACTTTCTATTTTATTTTAATAATATATATACAAATCTCATCATTTAGATTTGGATGATTAAGAGTTGAGATTACAACCGAATATGCATTATACTTAAATCGAATATATGGTTTTCGACCAAACATGCAGTTGACATAATTAAAATATGCAGTCATACTATTGATCATGACTATTGATCATCCAATCTAAATGTTGATATTGGTTCTATTAGTTCTATATATAAAACTCGTTTTGTATTGATCCTTGTTTTATATATATATAGAGAGAGAGAGAGAAAACAAGGATAAAAAAAAGAACAATACTTATTTAAAGAAATTAAGGAACTAATGAACCATTACTTAATGTTCCATTTTTCAATATTAAAACCGTTTATATGATTAACTAGGGGTGAGAAGGGCAATTTAGATATTCGGTCATTTAAATCAACTCCAAGCCATGTCCTTTATCTCTCTCTCTAGTTTATTCTCCTCCTAATCTCCATAAGAATACTCGACCACTCCTATCGGCGATGCAATTCATCTACTCATCGTTTTTAATCGGCCACTATCAATCTGTTAAGATCTGAAAGGAGCGATGCTAATCGAGGATATCTGTAACACCGTATTTTCACCTATAAAATTTTCACTTTTTAGATACACTGCGGAAGCGTTTACCAAAACATAAAAGTATTTACAACTGATAATAAATCACTGTTTAACCAAAACCAACCAGTTTGAAATACAGTATTACAAAAACTACGGCTCGTCACAATTCCAATCAGAGTGCCTGTCAATTACTCCCCAGGCTACACCCCCTCACAATCAAACCACAGAATTTACCAGCCACCTGTAAAAGTAGTGAGAGGTGGGGGATTAGCACAAAGCTAAGTGAATGGAAGTAAACCACCACAGATATACTAGCAAGTAACCGCATGATATCAACAACAGTAAACACATAATCACCCTTTGCCTCACGAGAAGACCGGCGGTTCTACAGGAACCTACAACCAATGTCGGCAAAAGCAAAGGTTTATCAATAGTCTATTTGCTATTCTCACACAGTATTACCTTAAGTTGCAACAAATGCATCAAAAGGGCACAATACTGATTAGCCGATAGCAAACAAACCCAGCCAAATATGCCCAGCCGATAGCTGACTTCACCACAGGCACAACAATCAGTTAACATATCACAGTTAATCAATTAGCAGACAAACAGTCTATCCATGCATCAATCCACATACAATTGCAACCAAACCAGTTACAACTAATATCACGTGTGAGTAAACATCCACTCACCTCGAGTTCTCAAACTCCCACTCAGTGGTCTAATATTATTGAGCCTTGTCCTTTCCTGAGATCAGAATAAACTGAAATCAGTAACCGATTCATAAATATATACCAAACACATATATTTATATCCCTTTTGATCAAACATAAACATGTATGATTCACATATGCATAAACATATAACCCATAGCATTAAATAATGCAAATAACCAAGAAATCCACAATTCGAACAGCCCACTTCGAATTCGAACAGCCCACTTCGAATTCAAACCCGACGCGTCGCGTCGCGACCCTGGACCCTTCGCGTCGCAACAAGCCTTCGAGCGGCCAACCATCGAATGCGAAGTCCCCTTCTTCGAACAAGACTTCGAACTCGAAACCACCATGTCGCCCCGCGACTCACTATTTCCATAATCTTCATCTTCTTCTTCATCGTGAAAACCCTCAAAAACTCCATAACCAAATTATGCAGCTTATACATAAACTCTAGAAATCAATTTCTAACACTTCTAAACATGTAGAAACATCATTTAGCATGTCTAGAAACATCAAGAACATGTTTAAATCATCAAAACCATTAAATCCAACAAAACCCACCACACAAGGTTTCCTCATGAACTCACCAATGGTGATTTATCATATATACATGTATATCATCAGAAAAGTATACCAAATCAATACTAAGCATGATATAAACATCATCTTACCTTTGTTTTGATTTAACAATCAACAATCTTCAATTCCACAATTTCAAGTATTCACTTCTAGCTTTCTTCAAAGAAAGGTTTACTACAACACACACACACACACTTTATCTCCTTCCAAAATGAGCAGGAAACATTTCTTCAAAAGACTATAAACCCACGTACACCTTGGCACTCCAAACTAAGCATAAGGTGTGTCCATACAAACACATGCAACATACACACATACTTGTATACATACATACTTAAATACATATATATATATATATATATCCGGACACCCACATATATATATATATATATAAATATCTTAACTTTAATTAATCAATTTAACAATTAATTCAATTAAAGCCATTAGTAAATAATTAAACATGTAATCAAATACTAATCACGTGTTTAACATACCTTGGCCTACGTAACGACCAGGCCCAAAGTCAGGATGTTACAATATCTATTTTAGAAGCAACAATCGTCGTTTAGCAAGTCATCTCCTATTCGGCTTTGTAATATCCAAAATTTTAAATATTATATACTTATAGTTTAGCTTAATTAAATGAATATATGTGAAATAATTATTATTGTTATTTATCACCCCAATGATAGAAGTTTGTGGTTAAAGTGCAAGGATATGAACTTGAGGGACTAGAGATGAAAACGTGATATATAAATATCTCTTCCAGCCCTTTGACTCAAATGGAGTTTTCATTTGACTAAAGGATCGAGAAAGAGAAAGAGCAAAACCAAGGGATGCTAGGGAAAGGAAGAGATCAAGAAGAAATCTTGATTATTGTGGTGCTTGAGTGCTTATTTAGTGATTTTAATAGCATTTTTACTCTTGGAGTTTGATTTTGAGCAAGGAAGAAAGCTATACAAGTTGGGTATTGGTCACAAGTAAGTTCTATCATTTATTGTGTTTGATTATAGCAATATATGAAGTAATTAGTGATTTATTGTTGATTTATGTTGTTTTTCTAGCAAATGGGTTATTTTGGATTTAATGGTAAAATTAGGGTTTGAATCATCAAGGTTATGCAAGTGGTGATGTTATAGTGTTTTGTTGTGTTATTTGAGTCTTTATATGCTGCAAATAAGTGTTGGTTCCAAAAGAATTGAGTTTTGGCCAATTATGTATTGAAAAACAAGCAAATAGTTACTGTTCATGCTAGCTTGCAGTGCGAGGCCGCTGGTTTGCGCAAGGTATTTTTCCAGGGAATTTTACCCGGAACGAGCTCCCTTGTCTAGCGGCGCGAGCCACCCTGAAACCTCCAAAAACATTATTTTGACCTCTTTTGACCTTGTATTTGATTGGGGATTGATTTTATTGATGAAGTCTTTTATGGCTCAAACATGTGTTTGAACTTTGTTTTAGACCTTGAGATTATTGAGGAGCATTATTTTGATATATGTATCCAAGATGATCTTGTGTGTTCTTAATCATAGGCATGATCATTTAATGAGCTATTGTGGGTTGGTTGGCCGTGATCCTCATCACACCCTCAGGTGAGTACACCCTACGGATACTTAGTTTTCGTAAAAGTTATAAGTCATCATAATTGTAATATTCCGAAATTTCATTATGGCCTTAATGTTGATTATATAGATGTCTCCATTGTTTTCAAGAATTTTGTATCATATTTGTAAAATATGAATAACATATCATAGCTAATTTGGAAATTTATTGATTAAAGTGATTTTAGTTATTTAATGGTACTTGGCTAAGAAGTATAACTAGTAAAACACAAGGTACAAGTGACTAAAGCTTCTATTATTTGGGGATGTTAATATTATGAGTTAAGGGTTTTAGGTTTAAAAATTGAGGAAACTATGAGGGTTATAGGTGTCAAGTTTTGAAATTTGGGGGTTGTATATGGAAATTGGGTTATTAAAGAGAAGAATCTAGACTCATTTGGAGTCATTTTCTCCAAACAAATCAAGAATAGAGGGAGAGAGAGAGAGAGAGAGAGACATGAAGCATGGTTTGCAAGAGAAGAAGGAAGGGAAATCAAGGAGAGATGATGGGCTTTTGTGTTTGGATTCAAAATTGTTGGTGTTTGAGCTCATTCTTCTCATTCTTGGCTTGGATTTGAGCAAAGAAAGTTATATGGTCAAGTGGGTTTGCAAATCAAGTAAGTTCTAAACTTGGATTCGTGTTTGATTTGAGTAATACATGTTGTTTATGGTGAATTTTGGTTGAATTTGTGATTATGATAGCAAATGGGTCAAAAACTTGGAAAAATGGTGAAGTAAGGTTTTGATGTTGGATTATGTTTGAAAGTGATGATATTTGGTGATAGGAAGTTGTTTTGGTTGAGTTTTGAGTTGTATATCTGTTTACTTAAAGTTTGGTTTGGTTTGGGAATGAAAAGTTGAAGCTGCAGCAAAGAAAAACTCGAAGGACACTGTTCACGCGTAGCTCACGGCGCGAGCTACAGGCCTCGCGGCATGAGGTCCCGGTTGGGGTGCAGGGTCTTTTTCCAGAGAATTGTTCGCGGCGCGAGCTCCCTTCCTTGCGGCGCGAGGCACCCTGAAACCTCCAAAATTCATGTTTTTGACCCTATTTGACTATATACTTGTTTGAGGATTGATTCTAAGGTTTTATAAGGGATAAATGAAGTCTTTTTAGACCCGAAATAGTGTCTAAGGTTAGAATTGAGTTAGAAATCTTGTTTTTGGTTAACTTATGTAAGTTAACCTTGTGTTTTGTGATCATAGGTTTATGATCAAGTGTTTAAGCTTTGGTTTGGATGGGGTTGTGATCCTCATCACACCCTCAGGTGAGTACACCCTGCGGATACCCGGTTTTTGTTAAAGTTTCAAGTCATCATGATTGTATTTTGATTGTTTGGCAAATGTTTGATGAAACTTGATTATTCAAAGGATGTGGAATATGGATTGTTTTATAATGTGATATATATGATTAGCAAATGTTTATGAAGCTTTTGAAATTAAAAAAGGTGAAAATTGTGAATTTGATATATGATGCGTTTTAAGAAAATGGTTTTCAAAGTAAGACCATTGCTCCATTTTGGAGATGGTCTATGTTAATGATGAGTTTTAATTGATGGTTTTGAAACATGATACTCCATGTTGGAGTGAACTTTGATTTTGAAACAACAAACATGGTTTTGAGTTAATGAAAGATATGTTTACACTTTGTGTGTATTTTGGGCATTGAGATGCCAACTGTGATATTGCTTGTTGAGCATTTATGCTCAAGAGATATGAATTGTGACACTTATGTGTTTTGTGATAAGCTTGTATGCTTGGATTATTTGGCCTTGTTGGCATGAGATTTATGTGACCCTTTGGGGTACGTGATTTGGTCCGGACCACTGTGTGATATGAACTCTGTACCATAGGGTTTCTAGCCATTGAGACGTGCACAGGTCCATGTGGCTTTGGCAATTGAGGATCCGTGATGTACGGGTGGTTGAGGAGTCGGTGCAGAGAGTGGAGGGGTATGTCAGTAGCCATCATGACCGTGTGGTTTCACTGGGATGACGAGCCACCGAACCTGGGGCAACATGAGTGGATTTGGTGAACAGGGCTTACACTCCAGATAACTGTTGTATGGTGGATTGCTTCATGCATCACCTACCTTGACGGGGTTATGTGGTTATCCTCCATGTGGGCATGTGTTAACCGTGGCTTGCTACCACGTGGAGACATTGTGGCCCAATGTACAGACCCACATCCTTATGTGCTTACGTGTATGATTTTAAAGTTTATTGGTTGCCAAACTCGTGTTTTCAAAAGAGAAAAGATGATGACTTGGTTTTGAAAAGACAAATGATTTTTTGTTATACTCACTAGCTATGTTTATAGCTAACCCACTGCGTGTTTAAATGTTTTGTATCCGCAGGATGTCTAGAGTCCTTGGTGAGGAAGGTAGATGCCTTGGGCATAGCTTTGTTACATTTTCCGGTAATCTTGGATTTCCTACTCTTATGTTTATGGTCGTGAGATTGACTATGGTAACACCAAAAGTATTGGATTATATTTATTGATAATGTTTACTGTTGGAAAGGTTTTATGTAACGTCCCAATTTTTTTTTTAAATCATAATTCATTCATAAGGGATATTCATAATCATTGATATCATAATTACACATCAAATTGTTCACTGAATAATCATCCATAATTGATTAAGTTACAGTCATCCTCATTGTCTGTAATTAAAACTGTTACTGTTGAGAACTATGTAAAAGGGTTGCGGAAGCTTGGGAATTGAGCTATCATCGCTGCGCTGGAGCCCCGCCATGGTCGTTACCTGAAAAAGATGTGAAATAACAACTGTAAGCCAGAGGCTTAGAGAGTATACTACTTACAACGAAAATAATTCGCATACTACTCAACTCATACCCACTACCGTAGTAAGTGGTCTCATCATACCCGTCCCTAGGACGGTCTCGTCTCACCCGTTGTCGTCACAACGGTCTAACATACCCGGCACCGGAGTGCTGGTCTCATACCCGACACCGAAGTGTACGGTCTAACATACCCGACACCGAAGTGTACGGTCTAACGTACCCGCCACCGGAGTGAACGGTCTAAACATACCCGTCACCGGAGTGAACGGTCTAAACATACCCGACACCGGAGTGTACGGTCTAAACATACCCGACACCGAAGTGTACGGTCTAAGCACGATCAACTATAACTCGTATATTCATACATATCTGTTATTCTCATACATACATAGCATCTGGAATCTATTCAAGTTATAAGTGAGAATACTCACCTGCCAGCTGTCTTAGCTACTAGTTCTTACTGAAGGACTCTCCTTGCTTAGCTCGGTACTGACTGCTACCTGACCAAGTCTAAACATTGGTTACTACTGTATTTAACTGTTACTTATTGAAAGTCACATGCCACGCATACATGGCCTGAAAGTCGCATGAACTGACACTTATGCACATGAAAGTCGCATGGCACACACACTGGGACTTGAAAGTCGCATGAACTGATATTCAGTACATGAAAGTCGCATGGCTATATCCTAAGCCATCTGAAAGTCGCATGAGCTAACATATGTGTCACATGAAAGTCGCATGAAGTGTAACATAAGCTGAAAGTCGCATGGCATAGTACTAAAGTCGCATGGCACAACATCAAAGCTGAAAGTCGCATGGACAAATACTGAAAGTCGCATGGACTACTATTCACTATACCAAAGTCGCATGGAATAACATACAAAGAGGCCAACTGAAAGTCGCATGGCACATACAAGGCCAACTGAAAGTCGCATGAACTCACATACAACTCAACTGAAAGTCGCATGGCACCTACACACAGGTCATGCGACTGTCGCATGATGGAACTTCATCCCTGAAGGTTCAACGTCTGAAAACCCAGACTCCATAACCATTTTTCAAGCTTTCTAAAAACTCAACCAATTAAACTCAAACTTTTTGCAAAACATTTCTCCATTCATATAAAACTCTCCTTTAACCTTAAAACCATATTATATCAACTTTCAAGGTGTTTTTGGTTAAACTTTCTCCTGGGTTTTTCTTAAACCTTCAACAACCCAAAAACCCATATTATGAAAAATTCAATCATCACTCAAACATGGCAAGAAATGATGTCTATATTATTCTAAAGAATAGAGAAACATTACCTGATGATTTCTCTGCTAAAAATCTCAAGTCTCCACAAAATGAAGCAACTCCTTTTTCCTTTCGTAGCTTTCAACAGGGCTCTCCACACACACACACAACTAGAATGGATGGAACAGTGATTGATAGAGAATGTGTGGGAGGCTATGCCCTAATCCTTATTTATACTCACTTTCAAATCTCTTGTGGGCCTAAGCCCAACTTAAAATTCCAAGTTCAAATACAACCAAAATTCTTATTGGGTTACCACATATGTAAGTCCAATCTTACTAAATAAGTTTCTCTCCACAACATACACACACATATATATATATAAGACATAAGTCCATCACTTAAATAATTCCCAATCATCATGTGCATAAATCACCAATAATATACATTAACATATTCTTGTATATTTTAAAAATGCAGGTATTACAACTCTCCCCACTTAAACACGATTTCGTCCTTGAAATCCTTATTTGAATAATGCCGGATATTTTCTCTTCATCTCGTCTTCGGACTCCCAGGTCCACTCTGATCCTTTTCGGTGCTCCCACTGCACCTTAACCATCCCTACTTGTTTGTTGCGTAGCCGCTTGACTCTTCTTTCGATGATCGCTACTGGTTTCTCCACATAGTTCAACTTTTCGTCCACGGTGATGTCCTCCAAAGGTACAAATGCCGACTCATCGGCTAAGCATTTCCTCAAATGCGAAACATGAAAGGTGATGTGTATTTTCGATAACTCCTCTGGTAGCTCTAAATGATAGGCCACCTTGCCAACTCTCGCAATGACCTTAAACGGTCCTATGAACCTAGGGTTCAACTTCCCGCGCTTTCTGAAACGAATCACTCCCTTCCACGGGGATACCTTGAGTAACACATGGTCACCCACTTGAAACTCTAATAACGATCTACGCTTATCCGCATAGCTTTTCTGCCGGCTCTGAGCCGCTTTCAAGCGTTCGCGAACTTGTAACTCCGTATAAGTAGTGTCGCCAAATCTTGAGCGCGAACACGACTGCTGCCAACTCCAGGTCGTGAGTTGGATAATTACACTCGTGAGGTTTCAGCTATCTTGAAGCATAAGCGATAACTTTCCCTCTCTGCATAAGAACACATCCGAGCCCCACATGAGAGGCATCACAATATACCACTAAGTCTTCCAATCCCTCGGGCAAGGTCAGTATCGGAGCTTCGCATAGCTTGCCCCAAAGGGTCTCAAATGCTTTCTGTTGATCGGCTCCCCAACTAAAAGGGGTATTCTTTTTCGTCAGTTTAGTCAGTGGCACTGCCAGCTTCGAGAAATCCTTGATGAATCGTCTGTAGTAACCGGCCAATCCCAAGAAGCTTCGGATCTCCGTCGGACTCTTCGGTGTTTCCCATCTCATCACGGCCTCTATCTTTGCCGGGTCCACTTTGATTCCTCCGCGGTTTACCAGGTGCCCGAGAAACTGCACCTCCTTTAGCCAAAATTCGCACTTTGAAAACTTCGCATACAACTTTTCCCTTCTCAACATTTCTAGCACCTCTCGAAGGTGTTTCTCATGTTTTGCCTCGGTTTTGGAATAGACTAGGATGTCATCAATGAACACAATCACTGACTTATCAAGCATCGGTCGGCAAACCCGCTTCATTAGATCCATGAAAGCTGCGGGCGCATTGGTGAGGCCGAAAGACATCACCACGAACTCGAAGTGCCCGTATCTCGTTCGGATATGCCTTGATAATTGATGTGCAAGACATGTATTTAAGTACATGTGCACACTTGATGAATAGTATGTTATATGAATAAAGCATGCATGCACTTGTCCCTGCAAAGGGTGATTGATGAAACTATCAGTATGTCCGGACTTGTATGTAATTAAGGTCGGCTTCGGCTGGGTCCTGAGCCTACGGGCATAATGTTCTGGACTAACGGTACTCGAGTACCGTTCCTTTCAGCAATTTAGGTGAGTGCCTTAAATAGCTAAGCCTAATGAGCTTTGGCTCCTTAACGAGCATGGTGATTCACTTAGGTGATGAAACCCGCACGGATGGTAGTGTCTGATTCCCCCGGTGGTAGTGGTTTGAGCTGGTTTTGCAACCCGGCAATATAATACACTCGCTGGACATGTCAACACTCCGCTATATGTTAGGATAGCATTGATTGCTGGTTCTGCTATATGACTTGTTATATTGCTAAAGACTTGCCTAATTGTTATGCATGATTGTTAGTATTCACTAGCTATATTTATATAGCTAATGTTGTTGATGTTTAACCTTTTACAGATAAGGAATAGAAGGCTTGGTGAGTTGGGGACACTCATGGCTGTTATAGAAGCCTTTTTGAAGGAACACTGCTTTTGGTATAAAAGTATTATGGTCGGTTTAGATTACGTAACACCGGTAGGCATGTTTGGCAATTTTTGGTATTGTATATTTGTATATACGCCAAACATGTGTTTTTAAACTATAATAACTGCTTGGGTTGTTTGTTTGTTATTTAAAATTCCGCTGCATAGTTTTTGAAATTCAGTTAAGTTAACAAACAGGTAAAAGTTCAAATTACAAACGTACCCATGCAGTTTGAAAACTCAAATTTATACTGATTTTTAAAATAGCAAAGGCGGTGTTACAAGTTAGGTATCAGATCCTAAGTTTGAGGGAATTGGGTACTTGAAAGAGTATTCAATCTCAAACTTGGGCCCGACCATTATGAAGTGTTTCTAATAACGATCTACTCCATTCGGTGTCCCGGCTTGTTGCACTTGAAGCATACATTCAGGTGGGCTTTGCAATCTTTGCCATGGTGCCCTCCTCTCCCACATTTGTAGCATCTATCCACCCCCTGACGACAGTTTCCAACATGCGTTTTACCACATCGTCCACATCTGGACCCTACGTTTGGCTTCTTAACTGGTTGTTTCCCCTGTGGCTGCCGAGAGCTGCCCGCTCTGCAGTACGTTTCTTGTTTCTCTCCGTCAGATACAATTCTCTCTTTCGGGCCCCCTCAATAAGCTGGTCAAGGGTGGAATACTGACCATTAGCTATGAACTCCCGAATATCCTCTCTCAACATCTGGGTGTACCGGTGCATCTGCAATCCCTCGTCACCGGCATAGGCCGGGCAATACAGCAACTTCTCCTTGAACACCGCAGTAATCTGGTTGACCGTCTTGGTGGTCTACTCTAACTTCATGAACTCATCCATCACCCTCTCCACTTCAACCTTTGGTGCATACTCAGCATAGAATAATTCAGTAAACTCTTCCCATTTCATCCTGGCGATTGACTCACCCTTCATCTTACGCAGCAAGTTCCACCAGTCTTTGGCGGCTCCCCTCAAGAAGTTGGATGCAAACCAAACCTTCTCATCGTCAGCACACTTGCAGGTGAAGAACGCTCCCTCCACTGCTGCAATCCATCTGGTACTTAACACAGGGTCTGGCAGACCCTCAAAACTCGACGGCTGACATGCCGAGAAGTCTCGAAAGGTACCTCCTGGAGTTACCTGGTTAGTAGTTGGTGTCACGAAAAGGAGATAAATCCATGGAGCAACATATTAGTGCCTTTTCTGTGGTTTGTACCTCATTTACTAACCGATGAGAATCTGAAGATTCGGAAGTTTGTTGCTAGTCTACCACTTGAATTTCAGGCACATGTCCGAGCAGCATCTGATTTAGATTGAGCTTTTGAGGTAGCTCGACAGATGGATGGTGACCGTATCCAGTGCAGGGGTGAATCTGCAGGGGAAAGCAACAAGAGGAAATTTCAATCCTCTTCTAACCTGAGTCCTTTAAAAGGACAATCTTCTGCAGGTACCAAAGGAGGCGACTCTAAGAGGCCTAGATCTGATAGTCAATGGTGCTATCAATGCCGCACCTACCACTATGGCGATTGTTCTAAGGCAACCAGAAGGTGTGCCAGGTGTGGAACCAAGGGGCATTCAATGGAGGAATGCAGGTACAAGGATGACGTCTGCTTCAGATGTCATCAGTCAGGGCATAAAATAGCCCAATGCCCTAAGAGTCCAAGTACCCGAGCCGGTGGATCATCCACTGAGCAGAAGAAAGACGGCGCCCCACGTGCAAAAGGGCGTGTGTTCCAGATGACGGCCGAAGAGGCCAAAGCTGCAGGTGATGTAATCACGGGTACTTTTATTATTGAATCTACCCCAGCATGCATATTGTTTGATACTGGAGCTACTTACTCTTTTATTTCCATATCTTGTCGTAAGAAGCTGCAACTACCTGTTACTGCATTAATTGATCCAATTAAAGTAGAAGTAGCTGACGGTAAAGTAGTTCACGTTACCGAGAAAGTCCCGGTAGCACTTGTTTATATCGACGGGCATAGCTTTTCAATTTCATTCCTTATTATGCCTATCGCGGGATTTGATGCTGTGATCGGGATGGATTGGCTCAGCAGTCGAGATGCTGAGATTATATGTTCTAAGAAGATTATCAGATTTCCTTTAAATGACGGGTCTTATGCTATCGCGAGGGGAGAAGGACTGGAGTCTGATATTCCTATCATTTCAGTGATTCAAGCTCAGAAATCTGTTACAAAAGGTTGTATCTCATAATTTGCTTATGTTATTAATACCCAAATGGAGAAACAACCAGTAGAAAAGGAAAAAAAACTCTTTAACTTTTTAAAAACCACATAAAATAGTTTTATTTAAGAGTTTATGTTTACAAAAAAACTATTGAAAATTTGTTGGTCGAGCAACTATTTGAAGTTTTATAAAGCTAAAAATTCAAACTCTTATAAAATGGCATACAAATGTGTCACATAAAATATAAAACTAATTTTACACCGTGTAATAATAGTTTTTACATTTTTCATTCTGACCGTTTATATATATGAAAAATTACTTTGTGTACTTGTGTTTTAAAAATACAAAGATTTGTCATGGATTTTAATGCAAATTTAACTCTCCATAATTTTAAAATTTCTTTATTTTTATATGTGAATATGTTAAATTAGTGAAACAGTTAATTTCATAAATGATCATTTAAGTAACGTCAAATTAGGCCGCTTCAAATGATTTGGCATCAAATTAGGATCGTGTTAAATTAGTTCAGATCACTCACAATGATAACTAGCATCACTAGCTGTAATGTCAACATTAATCACTAACCAATCGTAGTAATAACTAGCATCACATTAGCACCAATTTTTTTTATTTTCACTTTTCTATGAAAATACATAATATTTATAAAAATAAATACTAGATTAATTTCTTATTTATAAATTCAAATTAACTAGAATATTAAAAATAACTAAATTCAATAAAATAACTAAAATTCCATTTAAAGTACACAATAATTAACTAAAATAATTATACCAAAACAAAAATTACAACTAGATATATTTGGCGTCGCTAATGTAACTAGAATATGAGCTGGAATTTAGTGTCTCGAGTTCAAGGTCTATATGTATATAGGTAAAATCAACATCGACACTGCCAAGCCTACCCGTAAGGCAAATTAGTAACTGGAAATTGATGTTAGATATCAAGAAACTCCTAGCTTTTATGTCGTACAGAGCGCCATAATACAAGTTAGCAAATTCGTGAAACCTTCAATGCATGAACCAAAAGAAATCCGATATGCTCTAGTCAGTTTTTCAAGATCCAGAAGCATGTACTTCTCACCGCCACAATAATGGGGGTACATGTATTCTTCGACTTTCCCATTGTAACCACAATTTACGATGATCCTAATTGGACGGGTTATGATTTCATAGAAAGTTGTAGATGAGAATGGAATGGTGAGAAATTTGAATGTGTATATATTGGGTTTGTTAAAGATGAAAATGGTTGTGTGTGTCTATATACATATGTGTTTTAAAAACGTTGCCGTTGTATGTTTGTTTGAATTGGCGAATTTATCATTTAAAAAAAAATAACGAGATGTATTGTTCGTTACTACCACGACAAGGCACAAGAAAATGAGACCATCACGAACGGACGAAAAGGGGAGTTGGGGACGACGAGTCATGGACCTCGTTTTTGTTCGTTAAGAGACATCACGAGCACCCATTACGGATACTCTCATTGATTCTTTCACCGGCTAATCATTTTATTGATCGCTCTATTTTCATTATATATCAAGTTGCGAAAGCGGTTTACGATTAGAAATGTAAGAAGGATTAAGAGAGACACGTGGCTCATGTTTCCCCCTCGATCATGTTCTTACTCCAACTCATTTCTCTCCTTCCCTACATGCCATGTGCTCCTCTACGATTATTTGTATTCTTTTTACCATAAAAGTCAACATAAAATGAATGATTTCTGCATTCTACATGTCAACCAAACTTTAAGGATTTTAGGAAAAAAAATTGTAATTAATTTAATGAAGAATAAGTTTTAGATCCATTGAATTTATTTATTTATTTTTTTTTTTGAAAAGGGGCTTAAAATAGGTTTTTGAATCTTTAGGATAATTTATATATTCGGAATCAGCACATAATCTAATGGAGTATGTGTCTTTAGATAAAATTTAATTGAAACGATTTTACTTCACGATTGGTTAAATTAAAAAAAAATCTGAAGTTAGCACAAACATACACATATATATTATTTGTGTATACGCACCGTACCTTTAAAGAAAACTACCCTACCACCACTGTCTTATGAGTATCCATAATCACAACAGCATACATTCAGTTAACCCGTACACATTTACACCAAAACTTGCAATCGCAAACAATACACACAAAAGGGAAATAAAAACCTACAATTGCACATAATGCACCAAAACCTATAATCACGCACACTTGCGTCAAAAGGTACAATCACACCCATTTTACGCCATACCTCCGTCAAATTCCCATACAACATATACAAATCTCTAAACCTCCAAATTTAAAGTCACAAATTGAAAAAACTCAATCTGAGCCATAAAATTAACTCTCTGGTGGAGGCTTTGAGATGACAGACAATTTAGATCAAAATTTGTCAATAAAGATAAACCGATACTTTTTTTTATTATAAGTTGGAATTTTCAATCTTGTCTTTGGCAAAAAGAAAATCAAATTGCATATATTAACAAATTTTGATATTTATTACTTAGCATTTTGACCATGATGATAACATTTAATGAGCATAGTATATATAGATGTTACATAAATAATAAAATAAAGAAGAAATATTTAATTATTTTATATGAGATTAAATGGAGTTAACATGATGACGGTGAGAGTATCATTGGCCCACAGTGTGCATGCCATGTGTACGGACCCTTCGAAGCATATGCCGTTAGGTAAGAGGTCAGACTTGTTAACTTTTTTTAATTTTAATGGGCCAAACCAGCCCATGGATGCGTCACTATAATATAATTCAAACCTAGTAGGCCCTAAACCAACTTTAGTTTATATGTCAGTCAAACTTCCGTGGGCCCAATCATACCCGATATATATATATATAGGGAAGACGAGAACTGCGAAAACCAATCTTGGCCGTTTATTTTGGATAATGGAATTCATGTATGAAGAGCGTTGGGGGAATTAAGGATGACATGGTGCATGTAAGGAATTCATGGGTGGATAATCCAATTAAAAGAGGGGGAATTAGACGGCTAAGATTGGTTCTCGTACGAAAAATAATTCTCGTTTGAACTTTTCCCTATATATATATATATATATATTATAAAATAATAAATATATGAGATAACATAGTTCACTGCGCATGGGTTGAGAGCAAGGAGTGGCAACACCCTTTCACACATATTACACCGTCACGTCAGTTCTTTTCTTCCACCACTCAATCTCGTAGTGGTTACTCTCTAGCACATCAAATTTGGGACCCATATATTAGCTTATTAATCAATCAAAATTAAAATAAATAAATAAATGGTTCCACACATTTACTACATCACTATCACTTAGGTGCTAATCACCAGATCCCCTCTTCCACCACACCCACAACCCAAGTGTTTTGCCCAACACACCCTCTACCACCCTCTTCCTCTCTTAGCTCAATGACGGAGTGGGTAATAGTATACTTCCATCTTATTATCCCACTCGCTATATGAGAGTTACATCAACTTACCTATGTCACCACTTTTCTATCGTTTTTTAAAATTAAAATAATATAAAGTATTAGAATTCAAACATTTACCACTTGATTAAGTGACTTCTTAAATTTACAATATAAAATGTGTGTGTATGTGTGTTTTTAGTTTAATAGTGGTGGTTTTGTTTCCTTAATTTTTCATTCCAAGATGCATGGGTGTTAATAATCTCTCTTTCTTATGTTACTACATATTCTTTTTGAAAAGCGTGTTTTATGTTATTATTAATTAAATAGATAGATTGGTATGTATGTATGTATGTATATATGTATGTATGTATGTATGTATGTATGTATGTATGTATGTATGTATCACAAAATTAAATTAGTGACAATTAATTGCAGGGGCCTTCAGTTGGCTGTTTTCTTAAGGCTTGTACATTGAATATACAACTTGTGAAAATGTGACTATCCTCATCAGTATGCTCAGGGTATACAATATATATGTTATTGTAATAATGTAAGTAATTTAGAAATAATTGTCTCTTATTTAGAACTAAAACGAAACAATTATACAGACTCGTAAATACCATTTTAATAATTAAATATTTCATAATAAAGCATGTTTAAAAAATTAAGTCAAACCAAATTAATCTTTTAACATATAGGATATTAAATACAGGTAAATATTCAATATAGTCCTTTTTTTTTCTATAGTTCTAAGAGACATTTTACAGCCCTTGGATGAATAAATTGAATGGTGCAGATCATATCTTAGGATTTAAAAGGAATTTTAGCTGGAGGGGTTTATATATAATTTTACCTACATAATTAACTGTAAACACAAGTTAGAAGTCCTAGATTCGCGCCTGTTCTCAGTCTTATTCGGAAACCTCTTCTTCTCTTCTCTGTTCTCCGTCTTTCATAGTCCACCGTGATCCAACGATCGTCGCCGTCGCTCTTTTGTGATTCCTTTGGTGTATTGTTGTCGTCGTCGCTATCGTTTTCCCGTACATTTACCTTCGATTAAAGTCCGACTAACTCCTGTTGCACATTAATGGCAGAATCAACTTCTTCTCGCTCAAAAAAACCTTCCAACGACAATGTTGGTGGTATGTTTAACTTGTTTGTTGTTGTTATTTGTTTTTTAGTGTTTATTGAGAAGTCCTTAGTCGTTTATGGAAGTTTTTAGTGTTCGAATATTTCTAGGGTTTGTGTTTGATAATCCGACGAAGTTCGTATGTTGTTTGTGTGATCTGTGGTTTTTCATATTGTTATTTGTGTTTAAAATCATATGTGATTGTTTGAAAATCATATGTCGTTTATGGAAGTTTTTAGTGTTCGAATTTTTCTAGGGTTTCTGTTTGATAATCCGACGAAGTTCGTATGTTGTTTGTGTGATCTGTGGTTGTTTATATTGTTATTTGTGTTTAAAATCATGTGTGATTATTTGAAAATCATATGTTTGTGTTGTTTGTAGTTAATCACTTGTGCTTAGTAGAAATTCATAGTTGTTGGTGTTGTTAGAAGGTCACTGCTATTATTATTAGGGATTTGTGTTCTACTTTTAAGTGTTTATGGTGGTTTTGGTTTTGTTAATCATCTGTGATTGTAAGTGTGGTTTATAGATGCTTAAGTTATTAGGTGTGTTTTGTAGTTAATCATATGTGATTGTATATCTCTTTAGTATCAAATGACATCTTTGTTTCAAGTTAATCATGTGTGATTGTAAGTATGTTTTTCTTAACTTACATTCAAGGTTTATAATTGCTTAAGTTATTTTGTGTGCTTGCAGTTAATCATTTGCGATTAAATTGATATATGTTTTTCTAATTTTCTTATGTTTCTGTTTATATGTGTTTTTACAGGGGAGTCGGATGATTTGGGGGTTCCATTGGCAAAATTAGGTTTTGTTCATGGAAAGAGGAAGAAGAGACTATGTAAAAAAGGTTCCAGCAGCAGTGGTGTTGCTGAAAAAACATCAGAGAATGAAAAAAAGAAGACACCAATTGTCGGTGCCAAGAGACGTGTCAAAGCTTTAAATCCTTCCAAATCTGCCAAGATACAGAAAATGAAGCCGCCAACTGAAGATATTTCTACGTCTCAAGGGCTTCCTTCAATAAGGATTAGGACAACACCTGCTCAGCTTTCAAATGTGATGACTTCCTTGAGTGTTGCCCAGCAAGAATGTGTTAGAAGTCTTGGTTTTGATTCTATTATAGGTTTCAACATTGATAAACTACCTGGGAGGTTAGTTTATTTCGTTGTTGACAACTGTGATTGTACTAAAATGGTAATTAGAACTCAACAGGGTGATATTAATGTTGATTCCGACGCTGTTCATGATGTTTTTGGGATCCCAAATGGTGGCATTGATATATCTTCATTGGAATTCAAGTCTGATCTAGAATTTATCGAAGAGTGGTTAAACCAGTTTCCTTCAAGAAAAGATATCCGGCCATCTGCTATTGCATCACGGATTTTGAACTCAAATGGTTCTACAAACGATCTGTTTAGGATGAACTTTTTGATGCTATTTGCAATTACGATGGGATCGTGTGATAGTAATGGAAAAGTGAAGTTTGATGTTTTGAACCGTGTTCAAGTACGATGGAATGCTGATATTTCATCTCTTGATTGGTGTGGGTTTGTGTTAAAGAGCGTGATGTATAGTAAAAACCAATGGCGTAGGGATGATGTCAACAAATGTTTCTATGCCGGTCCTGCAACATTTTTAACTGTGAGCATCTATTTTTTTATTTTGTTTCTTAGTTTTAATTTAACAGTCTTTGCTTATTGATATTCTATTGTTTCTTATTATTTTATAGCTTTTGTATTGTGACCGTACGAAGTTTGAGAGTGTGCCTGTTCGCCGCCAAGGTCCATTTTTCAAAAACTGGAAGGGGTTTTTAAACGTTCGAGAGAGTAAAGAAGCCAGCCTCGGTTGTTTTGGTTCTTTGGAGCTTATGCCACCTTACGAGGAAGACAAGGACGATGATGAAGGGTTTTTCAATTTGGATGATGGAAAGAATGATTTGAGAACTAAAGAGGTATTCAAATTACACATTCTGTTTTCACTAGTTTTGTTAAACTACCTCAATCACATATGTTTTTTATATTTTGAAATCATATGTGGTTGTAAATATCACCATTGTTTTATGTGATTTTAACAGTAATTTTCAAATTTTGTAGGATTTTTATGAGATGATTCAAAAGAAGCTGTATCATGTTTCAAAAGAGAAGAAGTATTTGTTTGATCTTTTTCAAGAAGCTTCTTCAAGGTTTCCGGGAGGTGACAAGACTTTGGAATTTTATAATTGTAAACTAAAGGAGGTTTTTTGTATGGATGCATTGTATTATCATGGTGAAGAAGATGATAAGAAGATGGATTGTGCAGCAGAGGTAATTAATCTTATTAAGCTAACTCACATGTTATATTATGGCATTTAGTCGTTTTGTATAATTTGTTGTATACTTAAGCACATGATATGCTTTTATAAAATCACAAGTAATTGTATACTTTAATCACAAGTGTTTGTATACTTTAATCACCTGTGATTTTATTATTTATCACATGTGATTGTATTACTAATCACATGTGATTTTTTACTTAATGATTTTATTATTGATCGCATGTGATTCTTTTAAATCACATGTGATTGTATTACTAATCACATGTGATTGTTTACTTGTTCACATGTGTCTGTATTACTAATCACATGTGATTCACATGTGTAAATCACATTTGATATTAAGTGTAATTTTTAAATTTTGTAGGGTGATAAAAAGAGTGATGAGGCTGCCAATGCTGAGCATGATAAGGGTGGTGGTGATGATGATAAGGGTGTTGAGCATGATGAGAATGTTGATGATGAGGGTGAGGGTGATGATGAGGGTGTTGAAGATAATGAGGTTGTTGATGGTGAAGATGGTGGTGATGAGGATGATGACGATGTTGAGGGGAATGTAGATGGTGAAGTTGGTGGTGATGGGGCTGGTGAGGATGTTGAAGCTGATGAGAATGTTGATGGTGGAGATGGTGGTGATGAGGACGTTGAAGATGATGCTGAAGAAGTACATCTAGGTTCTAATGAGGTAGCTGTTGATGAACAAGTTAGTGATTTTGTTTGTAATGATATCAAGGAAGAAGGACAGTGCCTTTCGCAATGGTGGTCCGAAAATGGTGATAAGGTGATGGAATTGTGCTCAATGAATTCTTTACTAAATTTTTCAACTATTTCTCTTAGCCTTCCACCTTATCCGACTACTCAAAGTTTAACGGCTCTAACTTTTCATCTTTTATCTCAGGAGTCATTAGAATCACCCAAACCTCACTTCCAAACCTGTTGAATCATTTTCTGGTCCTTGGACTAAGTCAAGGGTGAATTTGGTAACAGGAAAAATCCGAGAGGCTGCTAGTAGCCCAAAGTCCGTTGAACCCGTTACTGAAAAGAGAACTATAAAACCATATATTGCGTTGAGGTCTCCGTATGTAAACAAGAAGACAAACATACATTCAAAGTTATCAAATTCTGAATTTGCACTGTCAATGGAACTGTTTTCCATGTTAGGCGATCTAATGTGAGTTTTCCACTTTTTAAAAAAAGTTTTAATGATTTTTAATGTGAACTTTTTTTAAGTTAATCACAATGATTGTTACTATAATAGACCTATGTTGTGGTGTTTTTTTTTGTTCCTCGATGATAGGGAGCTTATTTTTGAAACACCTGATGGCCAGGCTATGGGAACTCGTTTGAGTATGGAAACCTTGTGTCCTGGGTTATATGTTGAAGCTAGTGTTATTGATTTATGGTGTATGATTTTAAACTATGAAGAAAGGTTCAGGAATCCAAATTCCTTGAGAAGAAAGTTTTTTCCAACAGTGGTCTTTGTAAGTTTTACTTTTTAATAGTTTTTTTTATTTGATGTTTGATATGTGATCTAAGTATTAACTTTTCATTCATAAACAGCCGATTGATGTTTTTGATCCAGCAAAGAAGTTGGACAAAGATTATTACTTTGAACTGTTTGAGGGCAATTTCTGTTACGCTCTTGAGGATTACATTAATCAGATGACATTTAAAGATGTTGATCTGGTAATGAGATTTATTTGTGTTATGTTTTTTGTGATTTTCAATTATAATGATTTCAATCACATGTGACTTTGTATTCAATTACAGGTTTTTTACCAGTTTGTCATGCGAACCATTTTTATCTAGTGGTCTTTGATATCAGAAATAGACCAGCGATTCATATAATTGACAACCGTCTTGGGGGTAATTTCAATGCAAAATACAAGAGGGTTGTTGGTTTTGTGGTAAGTTTTAAATCCAGATTCCAATAGTGTTTGTATTTTTATATAAAAGTATTACTTTTTAATGTTCTGTGAAAACCTTTTATTTACAGCAATATGCTTTTGCAAGACATATGAGTATGTATGAGAATAGTGTTGGTGCAATTGTTGATAAATTAAAGCCTAAACAGATGAAGATTCATTGGAAGTCATCGGATAATGTTGTTGACTGTGGTGTTTTTGCAATGCACCATATGGAAAGATATATGGGGCAAGCTGAAGGTAAGTGGGATTGTGACCTAGCTGTTGAGTCTGATGATCAAAAACTCCAGCTGTGGAAGTTAAGAATGAGGTTTGCATCCAAGATCTTAAGCCATGAAATGAACATATATGCCAACAAGATGATTGAATGTGCGACAAGGTTCAGCAATCAATACACAAAAGATGAAATTAAAGCACTAGTTCTTTCTGCACGTTCAAGGAGGGGAGAGCGTGAACTAGCTGCTGACAAAGAACCTGCTGTAGGAGATGGAGAAGAAGTTGCTAAAGAAACCGGTAAAGGAATGGCTACAGGAAGTGGTGAAGAAACTGGAAAACATGGTTGAAAAACATTTGGTGTAGTACAAAGTTAGTAAATGTTAATACCATTAGTAGTTGTGTTGGATTTAGGTTTTAAAACAAAGTTAGTGGATGTAGTACAAAACATTTAGTGTAGTTGTTTGGTGTAGTGAATGTTAGTGAATGATAATCAAATGTGATTTGTACTTTATCACATGTGATATTATGGCAGGAAGTTGATTTAGTTGTTTGTATAATCTGTTTGTATACTAATCACATGTGATACTTTTATAAAATCACAAGTGATTGTATACTTTTATATAAAATCACATGTGATTTTTATAGTAATCACACGTGATTTTATAAAAATTTATAAAAATCACATGTGATTTTTATAGTAATCAAATTTATACTTTTTATATAATCACAAGTGATTGTATAGTTATTCACTTGTGATTTGTAGATTTGATCAATTGTGATTTATAACATATAATCAAATGTGATTTGTACTTTATCACATGTGATATTATGGCAGGAAGTTGATTTAGTTGTTTGTATAATCTGTTTGTATACTAATCACATATGATACTTTTATAAAATCACAAGTGATTGTATACTTTTATATAAAATCACATGTGATTTTTATAGTAATCACACGTGATTTTAAAAAAATTTATAAAAATCACATGTGATTTTTATAGTAATCAAATTTATACTTTTTATATAATCACAAGTGATTGTATAGTTATTCACTTGTGATTTGTAGATTTGATCAATTGTGATTTATAACATATACATCAAAGTGTAAAAGAGAAGTATAACATTTTGTTCAAGTGTAACAAATCATCCAAAGTAAATCATAGGATAAAGAATTGTTATTATCTGTTTCACTCATTGTTCGCAACAGCATCAGAATTCCCTATATTATTATCTGTTTGTGTTTTTCTATCTTTTTGTTTGTCACAAGTCCTTTTATTGTGATTACTCTGTTCGCATTTACCACAAACTTTCTTTCTCTTCATGCTTTCTTTAATTCCCATCTCTTTACCACTCATTAGACGCTTATCGCTTGCGCATCCTTTGTATTTCCCAACAGGTGGGTTTTGTATTTCAATTGTAGCAGGTTTTGAAACTCCAATCATTTTCCCTATAATATCTTCTTTGTCCTTTGACTGTGGTTTTGGCACATCAGCTTCAACTTCTTTTTTCAACGCTTTAACTTTTTCAAGGAATCCTTCTAGCTTTTTCTGATCATTGCTAAGTAGTTGCATGCAATCATCAATAACCGAAGTGACTTCATTAACCAAGTTTTGAACACCAATATTTACATTGTCATATCTGTTTCTTCTTGATCTCAATTCAGGTGGTATTATGTCTCTTCTCCAACGCCTCATGATGTATTGTTTAGGGATTTCATCTATATTACAATTCTTCAAAACCCAAAAGCAGTGTCGGCATAAAAGGCCAAATCGTAGATAGTGTCTACATGAACACATTAACGAGCCATCCTGATGATTATGAAGTACCTTTGAAAACAAGAAACTATTTTAATAAATTCACTACTTTTTATAATCACATGTGATTAGACTAATAATCACAAGTGAATAGACTATTAATCACATGTGATTAGACAATAATCTATTTAGATTTTGTAAATAAAATTACCTTGTATTGAAACACACATTGTTTTTCTTTTGAGGTTTCGTTAACAATAGAAACCTGACATTCCTCCTCTGTAGTCATTTTATCCAATAAACATTTATAAAGAGCTGCGTCTATCTCCTTTTGAATGATCTCAAAAATTGTATGTGTAGACTTTTGCTGCATGCTTTTCAATATTGAGTTTGGTGCACAAATTTGTAGTTGTTCTGATTGTCTTGGCGTCCAATGCTTCTTGCTTTGACCTCTGTTTCAACATTGCTGAATCAAAGCTGCCCATAAAACTTATTAGATTCGACCCTCGTTTCATAAAGTTTGCAAAAAACGCGTTTTCACTTTCAGATCTTGAAGTTGTTCTCATCAAACCAAACACTTCCGTTTCAATGAAATATGCTGGTATCCAAGTTGATCTAATGTCAAACATGTGTTTGAACCAAGTATTATTTTTCAAAGAAAAGTCATTCATCAACTTTTCCCATTTATCTTCAAAATCCGTAGGCTCGATGTACATATTCCAAACAATTTTGTCAAATCTGCTCTTGAAGTCTCTTTCCGCCTCTTCTTCAATGCCAGGATTTGCGTCATGAATCTGAATGCAAATTACATGTGATTAACTAGTGATTCTGTATGTACATCATATTTGATTAAGTTATTCATATTCACATTACTTACCCAGATTTGTAGTATTTAGTCACATGTGATTTTAAACAAAATTATTACCTTTGATGGCAACTTTTGTGTAATGTGCCACATGCATAGTCTATGCTTGGAGGTTTTAAAGACATTCTCAATAGCTTTCCTCATAGATTGGTCCTGATCTGTTACAACCATAAGTGGCTCTTTCTGAAATGTCTTCATAAAGGAGGTAAGGAGCCATGTGTAAGTCTCTGCGGTTTCATCTCTTATCAATGCGGCAGCAAAAGTCACACACCTACGATGGTTATCTATTCCAGTGGAGGGGAAAAACATGAGGTTGTACCTGTAAATCACATGTGATTTTACAGTTAATCATCTTTAATAACAAATAAATCACATGTTATTTAAAGAATTAGCTTACCTGTTTGTTCTATATGTTTCATCAAATGACATTACGTCGTTGAACTCCTTATAGTTGCACTTTGCCACTTCGTTGGCCCAGAAAATCGAGTGCAATTGACTGTCTTCAACCTTGTACTCAAAGGAGAAACCATGGGTGTATTTCTTCCTTTCTTCCATCATGTTTACAAGCATTTGAGAATCACTTTCATTAATATAGACATTCCAATCCCTCTTCCAGTTTCTGAAATCATCAACTGTTCCATTCACATTTTGTTCACAACCTTTCATATTAGTGTAAAGCTGGTGTGCTTTTGTTGGACCTATGTTTGCATTTGAGGCATTGAATATAAACAGTTGTTCAGCATACTTCAACTTTCTATTTTTCTTAGATAAATGCATATACTCTGGAGGAATCAACTCGTGATTGTGTTTATCTTGGAAGTCAACAAGTGAAAACTCAGTTGTTCCATAAATCCAAACAAACCTAACATGAGCCATGCATCCTGTTTTTGTGGTATTTGTTTTTTTAACTGGTTTAACAGTTTTTTCTTTGTTGAGTGTGTCAACATTGACCTTCTTTGGGAAGCCAGATCTGTCGCACCAAAGATATCTGTCCTTTACTAACCCCGACAATGTCCTTTTTTGAGTTGGCATGACTATGTCAAAACCTCCATTATACGCATAACGTCTATACATTTCAATACACTCATCAAGTGATTGAAACCTGGTCCCCTTTACTGGTAGTAGTATCTGATCAACAATTGGAATATACAATAGGGATCCACCCGGTGTATTTAAGTATATTGTTCTAACTGGTTTTGGAGTGGTATTCAGATTAGAAGCTGCAAAAACAAAAAAGTGGACAAAGTTTCATGTGATACAGGGCATGTTAACAAAGTCAAACAGAATATAGATACTTAACAAACACATGTGATTAAAATCAACAAAATATCTAATAATACATTTATCATATGTTATTCTAAGTATTTATAAATAGATACATTCAATCACATGTGTTATGAAACAGCTAATAGATTAGAATCATTTGTGATTGTCAACTTTTGTTAATAAACCATAGGACGTATATAATCACATGTGATTATGTGCTTCTATAAGCTACGTTAATAAACTAGAATTGTTTTTTTCTTACCAGAGGCTGAGTTTTGATTTCTGATTATGTCTTCATTGCTAATAACAATTTCTTGATGCTGATCCATTGAGAAAGTCGTATAATTTTGTGAGTGATTTTTTGTGATTTCGTGATCTGATGATAGCTGTTGATTACAGAAATTCATGAACGCGATTTTCGATTGATGTATCAGTTGTTGAAGCTTTGCGATGTTCTAGCGGTTGCCGAAGAACTTTATTTAGCGTTACCGAGGAAATCAAAAGCGGTCGGTTAACGTTTTTGCGTTGCCGGAGAAATCAACACGTTTAGCGTCGCCGGAGAAGAAGGAGATATCGTTTTAGGTTTTTTTTTTGGAGACGGCGACTTCGAACGGGAGATTGAATGAGACGGGGGGCGACGTAAGCGGGTTTAATGAGAGTCTGAAATTCCAAAAATAGCCTTCCGCCTTTTTTCTATGGATTAATCTTGATCATTGATTTAAAGTGATCCAATGGCTGATATTTGTCCCTTGAAACTATGCTTTTTTTTTAAACTACACTGATCACATCTCATTAAATACAACTTAAAAATTAAAAACAATCTTCATTAAAAAAATATTTTATATTCTATGACAAATATTCTAATTTTAAGTATTAAAACTCACAAACCTGAATTACATATAACTGGAATTTATAAAAATTATATAAATATTCTATCACGTAACATTTTAAGATTTTTTATAAGACTCATATAACAAAAATATAAAGCTAGGTTTATATATATTTTAGTAATTTCTATGGTACTTCACTTAACTCTTAAATATTCCTACATTATTTTAAATGAGGGAGATTTATACATAACGTATTTTAGCCATATATAACAATAAATGCCTACTTGGATATTTATGCCTTAAATATATGGATAAGAGATAAAGATAATAATTACACGTGGATTTAAATGTCTAATTTGTTGTGTGTGACTAAAATGTCTTGTGTAAAAATATCTTCTCTAAAGACACTAACTTATCAATACGCTCTCTTATACCAACACAATTTTTCACTGATATATACTAAATTCTAAAAATCACCGCTATGTAAACCACATTTATAAGTAGATGTTTTATTTCTTATAATATTGGTTTAAAAGTTAATAAAAAGTTGGTGGAGATCAAAAGGAGAAGCTAAATCACCATATCAAGCGAATATTAATTTTTATTTAAACTATAAAAAAATAGATATATTAACGAGTAAAAATTATTCGTTACGTAAATAAGAAGCTAGTATGAATTACGACGTTACGTGTGAGAGATGGCGACGTAGCAGGTGTAGGTCTAGTCAAAGAACAAAGTTACACGTGGGGTTGAATTTTAGCTGGCATTCTCAGCGGACAATTTGCATTTATTATGTCAATCAACTACTTGTGTATTTTGTGGTAATATATTCATTGCATCTATTTTGTGGGCTTTATTTTCCAACTCACGGATGCAATGTAGAAAAGTAGTAATATTATAATATAAAATATGAAAAAGGGCATTTAAGAAAAAAGTTCAATAATAATAATAGTATATATATATACACTAGCATTGTATTCGCGTAATGTAACGGTGACTAATATTTTTTCTCGATAACTTGTTTGTTTTTAAAACATGGGTGATATGTTGCTTGTCTAAATTATAATTAGTAAATAAAATTTCACATGAATGGTAAAATCCAACAAGAGTGTTGACATTGTAACTCTATGAAATTTAGATAATATACCTATTAAAAAAATCTAGAAATTTTTATACATGCAGTTTTATGTTATTTAGATTTAGGGTTTAGTTCATAAACATATATCCAACTTGTCATATTTTACTATTGTATGTATCAGACTTTCAAAGTTACCATTTAATGTACTGAACCTACCAGACTTACCATTTTATGTATTTAACCTAGTACAACAGGTAAAATTATGACTTGGCACAGGTTTAACTGACATGGCAATGACTTGACGGTGACATGGCAACTGATCTGTTTTTTCATCTTTAAAAATAAATGTAATAATAATAGTAAGTAATAATAAATATATAATAATAATAATAATAATAATAGAAGATGTAATTGTCAGATCTATTATTCATCTTCAAGTTCTTCACCTTCATCTATACTCGAGTTCTTCATCTTCATCTAGCTAATGTGTTTTTCATTTCAAGTTCTTCATCTTCATCGATCTGAGTTTGGAATCTTCATGGTTCTTGAGAGTTTCGATGGTTGTATGTTTTGATTTTCATCTACATCGAGTGATTCATCGAGAGTATCGATCTTCATGGTTCTTGAGGGTTATGTTCGAAAGGGTTCATGGTTCATTGATGCGGTTGTAAGTCTTGAGGGTTCTATTCTTGAGGGTACCGGATCACACATACACGGGTTTCGATCTTCAGGTTCATTGATGCTTTCATTCACCTTCATCATCAGTCAGGTAAGTTTAGGGTTTTTTTAATTAGATTTCAATTCTTGGCTCGATTTCAGTTTCCTGGTTCGATTTTAGATTGCGTTGTGATTTAGGGTTCAATTTCAGTTCTTGGCTCGATTAAATTTTAGGGTTGCGATTTAGGGTTCTTCATCAAGTTATCTATTTTGGTTTCAGATCCTAAACATATGATAAGTGTTGATTTTGGTTTCAATGTTGATTTCATCGATGAAGATGATGATGATGTATGAATGTTCTGTGCATTTCGGTTTCATGAAGATGATGATCCATGGATGAAGATGAAGATGATGATCCATGGACGAAGATGATGAAATTCTTCATAATATAATGAGTTGGCAACAATAATGATGAGTTGGAAATTGTTGAAATATTAAAAAAAATAAAAAACAAAAAATTACCGGTTACCTGTTGTATAGGTAACGGGTACATTATTTGATAACTTTTGAGACTTGAATACATTAAATAATAAGTTTGAAAGTCTGATACATACAATAACAAAAGGTGACAAGTTGGATACATATTTAGAAACTAAACCCTTTGATTTAATACTTCTAATTATACGTAATATTATTAGTTAAGTTAAATTATTTATTATATGATAGAATATTTAATATGAAATGTTTAATTATTAATTTTTGTAATTTTTAAGTTAATTTACATTGATTTTATTTTTTACATATTCTTTATTTTGAAAGGTTTAGTTATTAAAATGGTATATAAGATTGTCATTAACTTCACAAAATGGTTACTTTATTTAAAAGTTTTCATTTAGTGTAATATTAAGGGTAAATTAGAAATTTTAAATTACTTAAAATTAAGAGATCGATTAAAACAAAAGAGTTAAATGCTTATAAGATAGTGTGTGTGTATATATATATATATAAAATATAAAAATAAGCAAGAGATATGAATATACATATTGTAAGACCACTCCTAATGCGTCGACATTAAAATTTATTTTACAAATTTAATCTTCTTCAAATCTTAATAAAAGATTATTATACATTAAATCTATTACATGATTCTAGTTATTTACTTAATAAATCAATTTAATTAGCCAACTATTCTTTTAATCAAAATTAAAAATTTAATTTTGACTTTTATAAGTTTGATCATCCATTTTACATCTCCAACACCAGCAACCCCTCAACTACTCACTTCCTTAATCTCTCTCTTTGCTCTAACCACCGCTACCCACCACCTCGCTAGAGAAAACACCAAATAAATGTTTGCAATGTGATTTTGTTCAATATATATAGAGAAAACCATCATTTGAAGTCTGATTGATGTGGCGGTGAGTGACTGTGTGTATCTGCGCATGTGTGTGTGCGCGCGAATGCAAAACTAGGGATTTTCCTAGTATTTATGTGCACGTGTGTGCGATTTACGTTTCGGAGTTTGTATGTCTGCTATTTACGTTCTGGCAAGGGTTCCTGGTGTGTGTGTGTGTGTGTGTGCAATTTACATTTTTGATTTTTGAGTTTTTGAGATTTCCGACATAGTTTTCTTCCCCTTAGTGTAATAACTATAGATTTGATGGTGTTGTTGATGGTTTTGGAGTTTCTAGAAGGTGTGTTTTCTTAGCAGTGTTGGTGCTTGGGTGGTGTTCATTGAAGGACCAAGGGGTTGTTGGATAGTGATATGGTGGGGCGATGAGTGGTGGTAGATGGCGGTGCTAGAAGTAGTGGTAGCGACACTAATTCATTTCAAGCACACACACACACACACACACACACACATATATATATATATATATATATATGGTCCTGATGTTTTAATTAAAAAAAGAAGGAATATTATCTAATATTAAAAATAAAAACGGGGAAAAAGACCTAAGCACCCTCATGTCCACTGCATTTAACGGTAGTCGTAAACAGAAAATCTTAAAAAAGACTATACATGCAACAAAATAGTAGTCAAATGATAGAGTTTGCAACTCTTAAAAAAAACCAAATCTACAATTTGTGAATACTTAAAAGATTATTAATGAGATCAACTCTAAATTTAATTATTATGTGAGAGTAATATTAAACTAGAATTATTTTAATACAATTACAAGATATCTTTTCAAAAATATTTTTGCTTTATGCATCCTTTTGAATCAAACCGTGTAATAAGTATTTAAACAAGTAGTCCAATATTATATTTACTAACTCAGATGTCTATATAAGACATGAGTTAATCATAATTATGTTTGTGTAAATATTTGTTTATAAAAGCATAGTATATTTAAAAAAAGAGAATTTCATTAAAGTCCTTATTAAGCTTCTAAATATCCTATTTGCCTAACATCGACTTTAATTTATCATATATATCATATTGCCCAACCTAATTTTAAGATATCATATATAACCTTTATAAAAATTTAAAATATCATATTTACCTATCATTATTTTAATCACTTTTTCTATTTTGATTTATTTTTCATCCTTTAGTAGTTTTCAAAGTTGGATACACATAATAGCAAAATATGACAACTACGATGTATTTTTGAAAACTAAACCCTAATAAAAATTAGTCAATTGACTAATATGCACTCTTTGTATACCTCATTGAATGGTCTTTTCCTTTGTAAAAAGTTGTCTGATCGCTCAAATTTCACAATTTACATCTGCTGTGTACATGGTTCTAAATAACATAAAGTGCGGAGTGATGGCGTCGTCAAGTCTCAAGCTTTATGAGCCATGGCGAGCCATGACGTTTTTTAAGGCGGCAATTTTGTATATATTTTATAAATATTTATATCCAATTTATCATTATTAATATACAGATCACACAAATTTGTACAAATTAGCAACAAAGTAACATATACAAATTAAAAAATATAAATTTAAAGAAGTTCAATACACGCGACCGCAAAATGTAAATACAATTTAAAAAAATATATATTTGCTGCATGTCATGCCTTAAAAAACTCGTCATTTGGCGCGTTAAGACGCGTCTTATGCCGCCTTGTCTTACGCCACACCTAACCCCACCACCAAAGGTTTTTCTTAACGACGGAGTTGCGTCTCACGCCTTGGCACCGCTATAACGCGTTTTTTAGAACCCTGGTTGTGTATATATAAGCTCCAAATTAGTAAACTTACAACTTATGCATGGGCCATGGAGTCACGGATGTTGTTTTCATGAGAGGTTAGTATTGGCCCATTATTACTCTTATCAATCCAAGAATTCATATATTAGTTGGCCCAGTCGGCCCACTAAATCATTTCTATATATAAACGGTATTTAATGTTTTTGTTTCTATTAAGAATTATATTTATCGACGTGTAATAAAGTATGATATCATAAACTAAACTTTGTTAATATTAATATAATAAATTATTCAAAAATTACATCACTTCTGACGTGACCGGCAATCAAATGTTAAGCATATCACCTTTGATTTATTTATTATTATCAATATTTCTTTTGTTCATCATAACATTCTTCTAGAATGATTAACATTAGGTCTGATAATTCGGGTCGTGTTCGTGTTATGTTCGGGTCAATCATTTTCGTATCAACCTATTTTCGATCCAGTTTAGTTTCGTGTTGTGTTCGATTCGTGTTCGGATCGGGTCGTGTTTTCGTGTCGTCCCATTTTTTGGAGAAAAATTAAATTATGTTTTCGGTCAAATAACTTGATTTTCATGCCGGTTTCATATCGAAAATCAAAATTATAAAACCAATATAATAGTTCTAAAACCCAAATACAAATAAAATTCACAACATAAGTTTGAGAATTCAAACATATGACTAAAAATCCTCAAAAACACGAAAATTAAAGGGGGTTGCAGCCTTGCAGACAATTACCTTTTAAAAAGGTTGAACCGAGAGGCGACTGAGTCTCTGGATGCGCGACGATTGAGGCGTGGGGTGACAGACGAGGGACGACCGGACGGCGAACAACGACGATGGAGGTGGGCTGTCGGCATCACAAGGTAGGCTAGGGTTCCATTTCAATTTCACAACTCATGACTCACGAGTTCCTCTTTTCTTCTCCAAATTTTCTTATTTTTATTCTTGTAATTTTGTTATATATTAATTTTTAAAATCAAAATGAAAATTTAAATGAAAATGAAAGTCTTTGTAGAATTGGGGGTAAAAACTAAAAATTATAAAATATTAAAACTTAAAATTGCCGTCATTTTTTTATTGTACTTAGTTATTAATTTATTATATATAACTTCAAATTAATAATATATTTAAGTTAAATGTTTTTTGGGTTTTTTTTATTACTATTATAAAAAAATCGTGTTAAACAGGTTATCTTCGGGTTATCGTGTTCGTGTCGACCAGTTTCGTTGTGTTTTTGGATCGACCTACTTCTGACCCAATTCAGTTTCGAGTCGTGTTCGTGTCGACGTAAATCTTGTTCGATTCTGGTTGGGTTTCGGGTCGTGTCAGGATTTACCTGCCCTAACTAAGATCTTCATCTTCCCTATATCTAAATCATGAGTTAGGGACCCCTTTCATCTTCATCACTGCCGACACCTCCTTCATCTTCAAATCACCAACACCACCACCACCTCGGCACCTCCTCAGGTCCGGCCCAAAGCACGTGCGGCCCGTGCACAGGTTCAGGGCAACAGTTGGACTAGGGGTATTAAATTTATAGCCCTATATATATCTAGGTTCATTTTATATTTTTATTATACATTTGGACCTGGGCAGTTGGGCTTAGGAGCTAGGGCAGATAAATCAAAAGGGAATAACGAGAGGCCGTGAGTCGATGACTCGTTAATAAGGCAGGTGAAGCGACTAACGTTTGGGAACTAGGGAAGAAATCGAAGAGGCTAAGGCGCAGGGAACTAGGGAAGAAATCGAAGAGGCTAAGGCGCAGGGAACTAGGGAAGAAATCGAAGAGGCAGCTGGAGAATGGAGATACACAAATGGTGATACAGTTCTTGCAATCGACAGACCACAGTCAATTTAAAGGCTTACAGCTCCTCTCGATTACAGTTCTTCTCAATTACAGTTCTTGCAATCTCGATTACAGGCTCCTCTCGATTACAGCAGTTGCCCCAACCCCCAAGGGCCCAAGTTTTATTGCAGCAGCTGCCCCAACCCCCAAGTTCGATTGCAGCAGTTGTCTTCTATGGTCTAAGGTTTGATTCTTTGATTCATTTTCATTTTTTTTCAATCGTTTTCGGCCATAAGCCATTCCATCTCTAACACCCAGAATTTTTATTATTAAATTTATGCAAGAAAAAGTACAAGGTGTTACCCGAGTTATAAATGGATATACGTGATAATATATGGTTTTAAAACTAGAGGGGCTAAAACCGTCAGATTTTATGTTATTTAAGTTCAGGGACCAGTTATGCAATTACCCTAAACTTATATATGTATATATATATATATATATATATATATTGTCAACTTTGACTATAGAAGTCAAAGTTTATGGTTTTCTTCTCTGCAAACCCACGAATTCAAGAGCAAGCCATAGCAACTTTCATTTTATTTGAAGATCACGGCACAGCTAGTATCTATATCAAGAGTATAGCAAGTATTCAAGTGGAGGTAAGGTTTCAAACCTTTGTTCTTATGGTTTTTATGGATCTAAACACATGATTCCATGGTGGAATCATGTTAAGGATGTTTTGTATTGATTTATTCATGTATATCAGTGTTAGGAGGTGTAGGAAAACACCTCTAGTCGGTTTTATGATGTTATAAGCGGATTTATGGTGAAATCCGGCAGTTCTTGCTAAGAACAGTCTGCTGGTCTGTGATGTACACGGCCCGTGTAGCGGTACACGACCGTGTAGTAGTATAGGCGGTCACAGGGCCATGTAAGGTTACATGGTCGTGTAGTATAAGAAGTACACGGCCCGTGTAGCGGTACACGGCCGTGTAGTGTGCAAGGCGGTCATAGGGCCATGTAGGGTTACATGGTCGTGTAGCATGAGTGGTACACGGCCCGTGTAGAGGTACACGGCCCGTGTAGGGCGACTAGACCACACTGGCCATGTTGCCAGCTTAGGTCGTGTAGCATTAATGGGACACGGCCCGTGTAGGGATACATGGCCCGTGTAGGCTCTATTTCAGATCAGAATGCCTTATGTATTATTCATGTATTGTTATATAGGAGGTTATTGACATAATATCTGCATCAGTGATCTGTGAAGTATTGCATATTACAGTTATAAGGTGAGTCTTCTAGACTTCACTTCATATCAGTAGCATGTGTAGTTTCATATCAGATTGCTAACATACTATGTTATACATGTGAATATGTAAGCTTACTGCTATGTGCAGTAGTGTTCAGATGCGGTACAGTACTGTGACCTACGATGCTGCCCTGGGTCTAGAACCAGAGGCTAGCTTTGATTGCCAGACATGCGTGTATTATATTCATGTGAATGTATACGTGTGCTCATACGATGTTATGTTTAGATTACTCACTAAGCTCTCGTAGCTTATCAGATACTATTTTTAAAATGTTTTGCAGGTTTTATCAAAAGCAAGGACAAAGCTCCGGTTTGACTTCCAACTGTTAAACTCTTTGAAATAACGCCTGGTTTGTAAATATCAAGTTTTTGGTACCAAACTTATGACAGTATTTATGTGAGTATCTATTGATACGTCAGGTTTTCAAACAAGTATTGCTTCCGCTTTTATGATAAACTTTGAGATGCGAACACTTATAGGTGTTTGGTCTTAATATTTTAAATTTGGTTTTTGGGACGTTACACCATCATTCTTTGTTTTATATATATATATATATATATATATATATATATATATATTCCATTCAATCTGTTTTTTTTTGTAAAATCATATGAATGAATCAATAAGTAGAAATGATTGTCAGAGAAGCAATTACTTTTGTTTGTGTTGTAATTGAAACTGGGGTCGTCTTCAAATTAGTAGAAATGATCATTTCTACGATCTTTGCAAATCAAGATTTACACTTTAAATAGTGTAGGGTTTGTTGTTGATGAAGAAAAGTGTTAAGCTCCATGTAGAAGATGATTTTCCATACTGCAGATGATAATGCACAGAAGGCATTTGTAAATTCTCTGAAAGAGACTTCATAAACTTATACATAATAACATGGGTTTCTTAGTAATAATGATATACAGCAGAATGCCAGAATCATTAGCCATTACAAGATGAGTTTCTAGAGGTTTTCTTTTTTTGTTTCAATCCATTCAATCTGTTTTTTTTTTTTTTGTTGTTGTTGTTGTAAAATCATATGAATGAATGAATGAATCAATCAATCAATTTGTTTTTCTTTGTTATGAATGAATAAATTAATCAATATGTATTTCTTTGTTATATATATATAAATATATATATATATAATCCATTCAATCTGTTTAGCTTAATTAGCTTTGTTATGAATGATGAATCATGAAGATAAAAGCATTTGAGTTTTTTCTGTATTTATCCATCTGATTTTTTTCAATCTGTTTTTTGTTTTGTTTTTATCTATCTGTTTTTTTATCAATATGTATATGGATGAATGAATGAATGATGTATGTATCATGTATGATGTATCATTGTATCAATATATAGTTTAGCTTAAATGCTTAATTAGCTTAGATTTATCAATATGTATTTTTTCTGTTTTTATCTATCTATTTAATTATCAATATATAGTTTTATCTGTTTTTTATCAATCTGTTTTTTTTTCTATTTTTATCTATCTGTTTTAGATTTTTGTAATGGTTAAACTTTTTAAGTAAAATTATGTTACATTTTGAAATCGTTTATATATATATATATATGTTACATATTTTGTTTGTGCATAGTAAATTTTGTATATATGGGTATTAGTAGCCCGCTTTGCACAGGGTATTAAAACACTTTGGACCAACCCTACACCTCCTATGTATTCATCAAACACACCCAACGATTTTAAAACCATAATTAAAGTTGTTTAGCCAAGATCGAGATTAGGGGTTCATTTCAGATTTGCAGATGTTGGTTTTTGTAAAACACATGCGATTCAAGAACTTTTCTTGAAATCAATCACAAGAACATTTAAGAATCCTTTATGAAAGTTCATGACCTATGATTTTTCATAAATAGGGGAAACTTCAAACGTGTGATTTCATGTGGGTGTTCCTTTTGCGATTTTGCAAGATGGCCTATGATTGTTCTTCGTCTTCTTCAGATTGATTTCATGAGGTTACGATTTACGATTTTTAGATCTGTTTTACTTCATTTTGAAATTTAGTGTCGTTTTTTTTCTTCATCCGAGGTATGAATAGTGATTTTTGAACCCGTCTTTGTCTATTTTTCATTTTGAGTTCTGATTTATCAGTTTTGAGAGATTTTCAGATAAGTTTCCAACAATTTTTCCGTTTTGAGTTCTAGCAAATTTGATTTTGCATAATCAAGTTTGGCTCGAGATTCGATTGTGGGTTTGACTTCTAACTCCTGGGTTGCAGAATCATGAAACTGTTCTTGAACGATTTGGGTTTTTGGGTCGGTTTTGATCAAGATTTTGCATAAACGATTTGGGTTGTAGATTCATGGAAGCGTTCTTGAACTAGAGTTTGCATAATTTGTTCTCCTTTAATAATAATAATAATAATAATAATAATAATAATAATAATAATAATAATAATAACAACAACAATAACAATGTTGCTACAAATGTTCCGGAGAAGATTGACAACGAGCTCCGACAGCTTCAGCTAGGATTCCAACGTACCTACAAAACAAGATACCGTTAGCCTCGTCACGAGGGGGATCCTCGTGACCAAGCTCCGGCATGAGGATAAGATGATGCTTTGTATGAAAGTGTATCGGTGTATGTGAAATAGGGTAATGCTGTATGTTTTCTTACCTTCATTCCTCTGCCTCAGATTTGATTTTATAGTGAAGAAGTCAAAGGGGGACATTCCATTATCCATCGGTTAATACAGTGTCTTCATTCAGCTTTTCTGTTGGATAGGTACAACTCCTTTTTGTCTGTTGCAGTTGTGATCTGCTTAGGGATGTGGTTTTTGTCTGACTTGGAAGACTTTGGTGTGATTGGTTGTTCCTTGTCCGATGGAGCAGGATACAATTAATGCACTCTCTTTTAACTTGGGCTTTTGTGCTTGGGCAGTGGATTTGAAGCTTGGTTCTAATTTGGGCTAATAAGTATATTATTTTCAATAATATGTTTATATACATACGCTATAAAACAACAACAACAACAACAATAACAACAGAGCTGTAACACCGTGATTTTGATAACCAAATTTTTCTTTTTAAAATACAATTTGAGATTTCAAACTGCGTGGGTTTGACTGTAAATAGAACAATCAAACCTGTCTTATAATTTAAAAATGCAGCAGAAGTAAAAACACGTGGCAAACTATATAAACATTCAAAATGATGCCACAAACGATAGTTGGTGTTACGGAATACATAACCGGCTGACCATTATCTTAAACATACATAAACATAGTTTAAACATAAAAACAGTGTTCCTCCCAAAGCAATAACTACCCGCAGGCTCCCGAGCTCACTGAGGATTACCTGCACATGTGGAGTGTAGCAACTGTTAGCTATAATAGCTAGTGAGTACCAAATAGCATGCAATCAATATAAGTACATCACATATCATCAATCATGCTCAGATAGTTCTATCCTAACATCTCGCGATGAGCTGGCGTAGTCAGGAGGTAGCATATCTTGCAGGGGAGCTAACCCGGCTCAATGCACCAAACTGGGGTACCAGACACATCAACCGCCCCGGTGGGGGAGCTATACAGCGTCCACCGTTGCGTTTTGGAATCCGCAGATTCCTCTGTTGTACAGCCGCAGCTATACCCAAAGAGGACAAACCTTGTCCGGGGCAAACCTTGCCCAATAAGTAGGACAACTTGGTCCGGGGCAAACCTTGCCCAATAGATCCGTACCGATCACAAACAGATAGTATGATTCAACCGAATCATCAATTAATCAATCAATCATCAATGCGCGCATATATTCATTTATCATCATAGCATACACCTAAACGAGTGCATACTACATTGTGTCAACATGGTAAGTTCTAGCATTATCATGCAATCCTACACTTAAACAAGTGCGTGTACAAATAATGGTTTACAATTCTGTAATCATTGTTAATATGTATTATAGGTATATTAATTGTTATGTCATTCGACACTCACCTGATAGGCTAGGATAAGCAACGACCTTGCTTTGGCACACACGGATTGACAATTCAACCTATAATATCAAGACCTACGCATCAATCATTTGAATACGCAAGGAACGTCAAGGATACTTGAAACAATACCCTAATGATGCTATTTTACCATTTAATAACTAACTATAGCAGCCCAAGCAACAACACGCGAATACGTGGCACAAAACAGCAAAGAAAGCTGTGTGCAGGGGTGTCGCGCCGCGACCAGTGTGCAGAGCTGCAGCTTGAGTTTGTTTTATGCACAGCAGGCCCATTTTAGCTCATTTCAATTCCAAATCAATTTTGGTAAAAATCTAGTGTTTCATAGGACCATTTGACACTTGTGGAAGTTTTCTAACATCAAAAACTCCTATCCAATTAATTCATACGAAAATCACAATTAAATGGACAAAGACGTGCGCATAATGGCCAAAACTTGGTGTAGACCAAATCCAACACTTGCAACACACCATATACACCTAATATGATGTATTGAAGGTGTTGCAACTGACCAAAACCTTTAAACTCTTGGTTTGGTATCATTTTCCAATTTCTTGCCTATTTATGGCCTATTTTTCACTATTTTAGCCAATTCAAGCAAACTCAGATCGGACTATAAAGTAAGTCTTTGCGCGAGTATGCGAAGACGACTTTGTGAATATCTCAGGTACAAATTTCATTGAAATAGATGTACCCATGCTTTCGGCAGTCAGTTGATATACAAACTTATTTTTTAAAGTGCTTGGGCCCACACAATCAACATAGAAACCTCGTCCACGTTCTTGGACTTCATGATTAAGAACAAATACTACACCTCCGCGCCTCTGTTGAAGAAATATTTGCTTCTGATTTATTTCAACACAAAGAGAGAAGGTGGTGTTGTATGTAAATTTGGTGATGGATGCAGCATGGCTTATGCTAAATAGGAGGTACACAAATGAGGAACAATGAACCAAGTCACATGATGGGTATGGACAAAAGCATGAGACACGAGGACAGATTTTTTCATGCTCATCCTTCTCGCAGTAAGGCATTCTCTTTCCACAACCATTCGCGGCATATTTGCATGATATAATGATTGATTCGAGGAGCTTTTCAAGACCTGTGCATCGGCTATCATTCGGCATGCAGCAAAAAGGACATTTCCACTTCACCTTGGGGCAGCACGAAGAGCATGCTATATGGCCGTTCTCACACTGCAATGCCATAAAACAAAATTTCAACTGTCAAATACGGGTTTCATATGAAATACTTAAAAAAGCAATGCTCAAGTCCAAAAGCAACATACCCTAATATAAATTACCCCAACAATTAACTTACTTACTACTCAAACTACATATAGACTACCTTCATATGCCTTGCAAAGTTATTTACTTGGAGGTCTAAAAGTAAAAGTTTGAGCACTTCGCTTCAATTTTTGAAGTAACTGAAAACTAAAATTAATCTCCATGACTACATACATGCAACAGCACCCTTTCAGTTTACCGATTTCCGAAACATATAACGGTACACAAACAGAATTTGAAAGGAGATGTAATACCTGGAAAACAGGGGTGAACAATTGATCGAGACAAATAGGGCAATCGAATACTCCCCGATCACTAAGAGCCGCCTGTAGTGGTCCGTTTGCCTTGATAGACACCTTCTGATCAGCAATAGTAGTCTCATCCGCCTCTCCACGGTCGTCGTTTTCAAAATAATCGTCATCCTCATCCTCAGATTCATCAGACCTTAGCCAATTATTCGATTGTACATCTTCTATTGGATTCAACTCATCATCCTCAACCACAATCCACGATGGGAATCGCCGAGCCGATCTTTGAGATTGAGCCAGCAGTTCAAACCTTCTGTATTTCCGACCGTAGCCTCTAAAACACCATTCATCGAATTCGCCAGCACAGAGTCGCCCCGCCTTATTTTTGAGTCGCCCCATTGAATTTGCAGATGTAGGGGTGTTGGGGTTATTTTTGAGTCGCCCCACCAACGCTGGTTGTTTCCGGGTTTATTATATACCTACATATAATTGTGGTTTGGAACTGTTCGTGATTAGAAGCGTCCTTTTATTCTAAAAATCTGATTTTGTTACATCTTTAATTTGGATTTATTAGATTACATCCCTAAAAATATGGGACATTTTCCTTTTCTTTTAATTATAAAATATTAAATTAAAGGCATAATTGTGATTTCAAAATACATATAACTCATGGTATAGTACGAATCAAATTCAATAGTAAGAAAACCCAACTTTTTTTTTGAATAATGATGCACATTAAAATTTTGGTGCATAACTTACCGAAGAAACAACTTCTTATTTTAGTATATGTGTTCCACTATCTAGTTTTAGATGATTTCACCAAATATATGATCGATATTCAATTGATGAAGCAAGAAATGTGTGAACAAAAAAACAGGATTTAATTAGATGCTTTCACCAATTACATTCATGTAACCAAAATATGATGGCCGGTAATATTCATCAAAAAAACTTATTATATAAAGATGCACATCTACATATAGACATCACAAAAAAAAAACTTTTAATACCACTATGTTTGATTTTCACATTCAATATCTCACCCAAATGCAACTTTCACTACAAAATAAAGATGATGATAAAAAAATATTACTCATAAAAGATAAAAATCGGATATGAGGTGGAACAATAATAGATCTAAGATTCAAGAACAGATCTTAAGGTGCTTCATCGGCAATGCTTCAGGCAATGGCAGTTCTCCATCGTAAGAAACAAATAGCACTCACATATTACAACTGCATCTTCTTCATGAAATTAGGGTTTTCATTGAAAACTAAACTTATGAATGAGTAGACTCGACTAAGATTGTGGATCACCCGTTTGAAGTAAGGATCCGCACCAAAAGAAAAAAGCTTAAGGATTCTGACATCAACAATAAACTATTTAATCCATTTTAGAAAATAAAGGGTTATGATTGGTGAAATTAATTCTAAAAATTACATGATAACATCATAATCTAATCTCTTTTAAATTTTAATATATATTAAAGATTTTCTCAATCAAACAACTTACTTTTGGTGTGTGTATCCTTGGTCTACTATTTGATTCATGGTTTAAAAACCGGACTGGACGTTAAATCGGCGGCTTCACTAGTGTAACCGATCTCAAAAACCAGGTAATGTTGTAATTAATTTTAAACTAAAAGAACCTTTATAATACATACAAAATGAGGACAATTTAAGACATTTTGAGTAACATATTGTAACACCGTGATTTTGAGAACCAAATTTTTCTTTTTAAAATACAATTTGAGATTTCAAACTGCGTGGGTTTGACTGTAAATAGAACAATCAAACCTGTCTTATAATTTAAAAATGCAGCGGAAGTAAAAACACGTGGCAAACTATATAAACATTCAAAATGACGCCACAAACGACAGTTGGTGTTACGGAATTCATAACCGGCCGACCATTATCTTAAACATACATAAACATAGTTTAAACATAAAAGCAGTGTTCCTCCCAAAGCAATAACTACCCGCAGGCTCCCGAGCTCACTGAGGATTACCTGCACATGTGGAGTGTAGCAACTGTTAGCTATAATAGCTAGTGAGTACCAAATAGCATGCAATCAATATAAGTACATCACATATCATCAATCATGCTCAGATAGTTCTATCCTAACATCTCGCGATGAGTTGGCATAGTCAGGAGGTAACATATCTTGCAGGGGAGCTAACCCGGCTCAATGCACCAAACTGGGGTACCAAACACATCAACCGCCCCGGTGGGGGAGCTATACAGCGTCCACCGTTGCGTTTTGGAATCCGCAGATTCCTCTGTTGTACAGCCGCAGCTATACTCGAAGAGGACAAACCTTGTCCGGGGCAAACCTTGCCCAATAAGTAGGACATCTTGGTCCGGGGCAAACCTTGCCCAATAAGTAGGACAACTTGGTCCGGGGCAAACCTTGCCCAATAGATCCGTACCGATCACAAACAGATAGTATGATTCAACCGAAACATCAATCAATCAATCAATCATCAATGCGCGCATATATTCATTTATCATCATAGCATACACCTAAACGAGTGCATACTACATTGTGTCAACATGGTAAGTTCTAGCATTATCATGCAATCCTACACTTAAACAAGTGCGTGTACAAATCATGGTTTACAATTCTGTAATCATTGTTAATATGTATTATAGGTATATTAATTGTTATGTCATTCGACACTCACCTGATAGGCTAGGATAAGCAACGACCTTGCTTTGGCACACACGGATTGACAATTCAACCTATAATATCAAGACCTACGCATCAATCATTTGAATACGCAAGGAACGTCTAGGATACTTGAAACAATACCCTAATGATGCTATTTTACCATTTAATAACTAACTATAGCAGCCCAAGCAACAACACGCGAACACGTAGCACAAAACAGCAAAGAAAGCTGTGTGCAGGGGTGTCGCGCCGCGACCAGTGTGCAGATGCTGCAGCAATTGCTATTTTGTGCACAGCAGGTCCGTTTTAGCTCATTTCAACTCCAAATCAATTTTGGTAAAAATCTAGTGTTTCCTAGGACCATTTGACACTTGTGGAAGCTTTCTAACATCAAAAACTCCTATCCAATTAATTCATACGAAAATCACAATTAAATAGACAAAGACGTGCGCATAATGGCCAAAACTTGGTGTAGACCAAATCCAACACTTGCAACACACCATATACACCTAATATGATGTATTGAAGGTGTTGCAACTGACCAAAACCTTTAAACTCTTGGTTTGGTATCATTTTCCAATTTCTTGCCTATTTATGGCCTATTTTTCACTATTTTAGCCAATTCAAGCAAAACAACCATTCCAATTCAAAACCAATGTTTTAATCAATTCATACAAGTCATATGAACCTATTAGAACCTTAAAAATCAGTTCTTGATGTGTAAAAACAGATTTAGACCATTTTGGCCATTTTGACCCATTTAGGCTAAATATTGGATTTATGCATAAACACCACTTCTAATGCACCAATTGAGTTCTAATCAATCCTAACAAGTTATAAGATCAATTAGAACACTAAATTTCAGTTCTTGAAGGTCAAAATCAGTTTGACCCGTATTTGATCAATTTTGACCCATTTGAGCCAAAATTCAAAACTCTTCAAGAACACTACTTTAATTCATGGAATTGATTCCTATACACTTATAAATGATATTAGAACCTATTTCAATCATAAATTTCAGTTCTTGATTGCTAAATCAAAGAACCCACTTGAAACCTAGAATTTCAAGTCTTGAAAGGCATAATCAAGAACAAGGATGAATTGGCACTTACAATGATTAAAGGATGTTTAGAAACTGATCTTGGAGTGATTCTAAGCCTTAATTCACTGCTGGAACAAAGCTTAGTGAGTTTTCTTTCAAAAACCCAAAATCAAGAACATGAAGAAAAACATGGAGATGAAGCTTACAATGGTAGAGATGATGAAGATGATGATTGTAGGCTGATTTAATCTTCTATTTGCTGCTGGAAATTGTTGTTTGCTAAGTTCCCTTTGATCTTCTTCTTCAATCTTGCAAGAACAGGAAGAGAGCTTGAGTGTGTGTGTGTTACGTGTGGGTGTGTAGAGAAGTCTGTGTTTGTGAAGGGTTGGACCGACTTGTGGGTAGTTATTATCCACAAGTGGGTATTTTGTTCCTCTTTTCAACTTACAACTCATCTCTCGTTTAACCGTTTCAACTAACGAGGATATTTTTGGAATCCTCGTTTGAAACCGTTCGATATTTTATATTCTTTATCTATATTTATTAATATTTTTAATAACTCTTTTTATTTATTATTTTCCATATTTTTATATCATTTCCTAGAATATATATATTTAATTTAATTAAATTAAATAATTGACGTACCATATTCGGACACGTCTAGGCCCGTTTTGAGGATTTTACAAGAGCTCTTTGTCAAAATAGGCAAATTTGTGAGAATTCAAGCCAAGATAATTATGAAAAATACGAATTTACCAATTTGAGCATTCATTGACAGGCTTTTCATCTCGCCGAGCAATGAAAGGTTGACACGTGTTACTTTTTAAATTTTTTCATGCACACACACAAATAGGCAAATTTGTGAGCATTCGTGAAAGGTTGACACGTCCCAAGACAAATCATGACTATCTGGTACATTCCATCTCACCGACGGCATTGGCGGTATTTTTTGACTTTTATTGGCGAGATGGCTTCTCATCGACGAGATCGATTTTTAAAATTTTTAAAAAAATGTACACGTGTCACGTCTTTATTGGTCGGAGAGATGGGCTATAAAGGCGATATAATTCGGCGAAATAGATGCTTAAATTGGTAAACGGGTATCTTTCATGACTATTTTATATTGAGTCCTTACAATATTGTTTATTCACATGATTAGCTCATAACATTAACACATACAAAACAGAAAATAGAATAAAATAATAAGAAATCAAAGGTGAAATGCTTAATCTTTGATTGCGGGTAATGTTTCGAATAATGTAATTTTCGAGTAGTTTATTATAATAACATCAACATAATTTAGTTCGTTACATAGAATATTAAAAAGAACTTACTTTATTATATTGTCGAGTACATAAACCTTTTAATTAATTCAACGAAACGCAAATATGTTATACTCTATAAACATTTGATTTCCTTGTATAAAATATACAATAAAAAAATATAGATTCCACTTCAAGCAAAATTAACGAGAATCATTATTATTTTTATATAGACTAATATCTTACCCGGACAATGCGTTAGGAAATAATTTGTTTTGTTTTTATAATATGTTAAGTTAATTTGTCACTTTTGAACTAAGTTATACTAAGAAGGGCGTGATTATCAATAACTCGTAGACTTTATACAAATTTAAAATTAACTGAACACTTAAGTTTGACGAACAACATCATTCTTTTACTTATATGATTAAATTTTAGTTTTTCACTATCAGGGTGGACCGAGACTAATTACTTTAGTTTACTAATAATTAATTCGATGTCAACTTATTGTATTTTTTTAACCTTAATTTCAAAATTCATTATTTTAACGGTAAAATGTAAAAAAAAAAAAACAACAACTAAAACTTAAATAAATACATAATTCTAATCGGTTTTCGACACGTTCTCTTAAAAGAGAATGGGTTGTATTGTAATTTGTTTTGTGATGGGCTGCGTACAAAATCTGTGGCAGTATTTTCGTTGGGTCTTAGGGAATGAAACCGATAACTCAACCCAGTACCCACTAAGGTTGGCGGCGGCGGCTGTGGGCTTTTGAGATCAGCAAGAAAGAATAAAAGGTTTCGGGCCAACCAAGATTTTTCGGCGGCTATTCTTGTGCGGTTGGAGGTGCATACGATCAAGACTAGAAGTATCTAGAAAATATTCGGTTAGTAGCTTTGTTAATTTTAATGGTGTTTAGTTATCTGGGGAGGGTTCAAACGAGAACTGTTTTTCGTACGAGAATTGCGAAAATATTGGTTCTCGTACGAAAAACAGTTCTCGTTTAAACTTTTGCCTAGTTACTTGAATCTTGTTTCATCCATCTTATCAATCATGTTTTGAGCGGTGTACGTTTGGATAGATCAGTTTAATTCAAATTTAATTAAATGAATACGATTGGATTTCGGTTTCAAATATATAGATCTAATTAGCCCAAACAACCTTAAAATCCGAACCAAACCATCTAAATTACAATTCTGTTAGATAGGTTTATACATTTCGGTTTTTCTAGCCTAAATATATGTTCAAATTGACAAGGACGGTAGATTCGAAAACTGTGATCTAATTATTAATTATATGATTAATAATAATTAAAACTATGAACACATATCGAATATAATTTGGTGTTAATGATTGTGTTTGTTAATTATAAAATATTATTAATTTATTATACGCGATTCGATTAATACAATTAAGTCCGGGAAGAACTAACGTGGGAAACATGCATTGTCATGTTGTTTGCTTCATTTTGACCTATGTTCTTCACGTGCCATTTTAACTAACATGCATGCATGATCCTAATCTAACTAATTATAATTTTCTAAACTATATATATCCTTAATTAATTTCACTTAATTGGTAGATATTTATTCAGAAACAACGCTAAATTATAATTTCACCGGCAATTGGTTTAATGACCAAGTTGATCGCTTTATTCAAACTGGGTCTAACATCCTGCAGGGTTTACGCCTACCAAACTGAGTTTGATTTATATATTGTGTTCTCGACATTCACCGGAGGCATTATTTAATTCTTTTATTTCGGGCTCCGTCAAAATGTAAGATTAATCATGGGTTGGTTTTAATGACGACTAAGATTAGTTCTCACGGTTCTCGCAATAAAAACGGTTCTTAAATGAACTTTTCAATATATATATATATATATTGGTCTTGCCAATGTTGATTAATATCTTATTTAAGACGAAAAGTGACTTTGTAACGTGTTTAATAAAGGGTCATGAGCTACTCTACTTATAAGGCCAAGAGTTATACCTTCCCTTTCCTTTCCCTTACCCAATGCCACGTCAGCGCCACATCATTCCCTTCTTCATTTCCTTCACCCTACCCAAATCAAGAGTTATGGTGTTCCTTCAGCATACCTGAAGGCTTTACGTTGGGAGATGGGGGGGGGGGGGGGTTGGGGGTGGCAGCTTTTCTCTTTCGAGCTTGAGAACCCGATGGCTTACTCACTCCTCTCGTTTTGGTGTTCCTTCAACATACCCGAAGCTACTCGATGGAATCGAGTAGCGTATAACGGATGGTCTAACCGATTGGCTCTAAGTTGGAACCCTACAAACTTACACCGGTCAAAGCAAGATTCACACATGGTTGGTCAAATGGCAGACGAACTTTACGTAATCCATAAGTATACACATGATACACGCAAAGAAAAAAGAATGACACAAACGAGAGGCGTGCTGAGTAATGTCTCACATCGGATGACAAATGACTTTGTAACGTGCTTAATAAAGAGTCCTGGGCCACTCTACTCGTAACCAATTGTTTTGAGTTGAAACCTGATAAACTTACTTGGTATCAGAGCAAAGTTCACCCGTGGTTGGTCAAAAGTCACACAGACTCAAAGAACGACACACGTGAGGGAGCATATTGAGTAATGTCCTACATTATGCGAAAAGTGACTTTGTAATAGGCTTAATAAACCGTCATGAGCTACTCTACTCATAGTCATCAATTGGTTTTTTAATTAAATTCCACAAACTTACAACCAAGCTTATTGAAGACAAGCTCGATAACAATTTTTTTTCTTCTAGTAAATCTTCAGAACTTCCACCAACAAACCAACCTTTGTTGGCTGGCTCTTCCCCAACAACTTCCGATCAAGAGGTTAAGCCCTACCGAGATGCAAAAAAGACAGGCTAAAAGATTATGTTACAATTTATTTCTCGTCAAAGTACTAGTCATTCCCATGCAAAGCCTGGAGTTGCGTGCGGAACCATAACTTTAATGATAGCTCATTATTTTTTTCCTTGTTCTTAGAGCACACATAGTAATAATTGTGATAATTAACTGTCACTTCAACATGTTTAACAATTACTAGCAATCCCTAGTAATGATTGTCATGCTTGGAACTATTTTTTGAAAAATAATATATCCTCCTACTTATATTTTTCTATAAACTCACGTAACACAAAATCTTGATTAAATATAAAATAAGGATAAAGGCTTCATGTAGCTAACAACTAACTTGGGTGCTGCTAACACTAGTTTAGAGTCCATTTAAATGAAGGGTATTCATGTACTATTTAATGATTTAAGCGGGTTGTGGGTGCAACTCTAGTAATTGATTTTCCCTGTTTGCTTATCGAAACTTTGAAGAATTTGTCGGTCGCTTTCATTACTTTCTTTTGGTTTTCTCTAGTTTCACATCTACTATGTACGGTGTAACAACCCAAATTTTATAACAGATGTTTGAAACGAGTGTGAATAAGAGTTGAGGAAAATGAATGGAAATTATAAATTATTAAATTAATTAAAATTAATAAGGGTTCCAAATATATGAATTGGGATTTATGGATAGCCTATGAAAGAGTTGTAAGTCGGATAGGGGAGCGGGATTCCCGTTAAAGGATGAGCCACCGACTAGAGTCGGTAGCCCCTTTTCCACTTTGTTTTCTTCATCATTTCTTTCTTCTTGTCTTTTTTTCTTGTTTTTCCCTTTCTTGCTTCTTCCTATACACACTCATATCTTTAAATCTCAAGAATTGGAGTTGTGACTATGATTAGAAAAGGAAGATTAACATGTATCGATTGAGGGAAATCAAGTCTTAAGATTGTAAGTATTCTTATGTTCTTGTAAGATTAACATGTATCGATTAACATAGAAAGATTATTGAGGGAATCTTCAATTTCGATCTCCTTGTAATTATTCTTCAAGCATAAACATTCTCCCCCTCGAATGTAGCTCTTGATCTTCAACAATGACGTAAAGTTTTTTCATTACCTTGCTCCCCCTCCATCTTTTGAACATATATCTTCTTATGATAGAAAAGCGGTGAATAGTGGTGTGGTTTCATGCAAATCTTCTCTTTAGAAAGTCTTAAGAGATGTTTGACGGAACGAACCACAAATGGATATTTAATCTTAGCTAAGGTGGGAAGACGTCCATTAGTATTAGCATTCAAGAATGGTCTTGTTCGACTAACATGCACAAATGGATGAGTCGCGTTATGATTCATGAAGTTATAAACCTTGTTCATATCACAGCGAGCAAAACAATTATTGTAAGCATAATGAGTAACACTAGAGACATAGCCATAATGGTTTTGATAAAGACGTTTTATTCCTTCAGAATTATCTTTACTTTCATTTCAATAAAGCTTTCTCCAAAGATTGACTCTCTTTATGAATTTCTCTATGTAAGACTTGAATATGGTATGATCATCCTTAGAATAAGTGGTTTCAGATGCACAACACTTTTTGATGATTCACCTGCATGGACTATCACATTAACCACATTGATTTTGTTTTCTTTGGAAGACTTACACTTTTGAACTTTTACAGAATTAGAAGATGCCATGACCTTTTCTTCTATACAATTTTATAAGTCTTGTTCCAATTTCTGAATTTTAAGGACAAACTGATTGCTTTCAGTCTCAAAATTCTCTCTTTCTTATCTCATCTTATTTTGAATATCCATGGTTATTTGAGCTTCCTTCAAACAATTGTTGCTCAACACTTTTTATCTTAGCATCTTCTTCAATCTCAAAATCATAATACTTCTTGTTTGAAATTTGTAGTTTTTCAGTCAAGTCAGAAATTTCCAAAACAAGTTTTGCATTTGCTTTTTCCAATTCTTCTGCTTTCTTTTCCTGTTGTTGCCCACCGCTACATGAAGATGAAGACTTTACTAACTTCTACTAACTTCATCTTTAATTCATTAATTTCTTCTTATTTGACACCAATCATGGATTCTAAGTTGACACCATACATGATCGATACTTGATAATGGATCTTTGAGTGAAAGGTGAAGGTGGAATTCTAAAAACTTGAAATTTTTAATTGATGGGTTTTCAATTGAAGTTTTGGATAGAAAAGTTTTCAATTGATGGATTTTCAATTTAAATTTAAGATGGAAAAGTTTTCAATTGTGGATTTTCAATTGAAGTTTTGGATTGTAAAGTTTTCAATTGAAATGGTGTAACTGTGAGGTTTTCAATTGGGAGGGCAACTATGTTTTGCAATACCAAGGTTTTCAATTATATTGGGGAGGTTTTCAATTGCTCTTTTCAATTGAAGATGTTTTCAATTGTGGTTTTCAATTGAAGATGTTTTCAATTGTGTCTCAATCAATGAAAGTTGAGAATCAACCAAGGACTTTTTAAAGATAGGTTTTCAATTCAAGCACCCCTGTAGTTTTTAATTAACCTAAAGAAGCTTTTCTATTCTAACAATTCGTGTAAGTTGTTGAATCTAACAACAATATAAATCCCAAAAATAATTTCCGTTGCTTTGGATTTTCAGCCCCAATATGCTCGAAAATTCAAACCACGAATCAATCCCAATTTCAATAAAAAAACCCTAAATGATGATCATTTGAATTAACACTCAAAATAAAAAAATTAGGGTTCTTCGTACATACGGCGGCCGAAATAATTATAAGCAGGCTACCAAGTAGGAGAATTAATTTAAGCAAGCATGCTAGCAAGAAGGAGAATTAATTCAACCAAGCAAGTGGGTATGGGAAGAAAATCAATGGTGGCGGCAGTAAGAAAATTTTCGATCCTTTTTCTTTTTAATTTTTGATTAAAAACTAACCTTTTGATCCACTCTCTTCTCTGATACCAATTGCAGGTTCTAAATTGTATCAAGTATCGATAGTATTAAAGCAAATCCACAATGATGATGAACTTGGTATGAACGCTCGAAAGAAAAACTAAGAACACACACTTTTATTTGAAATATTGAAATGCTTACATGAATTAGGGTTAATTACATTGCTTATATACCTATGAGGTATTTGCACAATATACCCTATACTTCTAGGAAATAAGACTTAAAGCAAAAATATTCTAAAATGGTAAAATGAACACTACTTGGTACTAACAGGAGATGAGTATAGATATATATTAGCATCGTACTCACGCAATGCTGTGCCGGCAAATATTTTCTGTTTTACAATAACCACATGTCCGTTTTTTCAAATTTTCTTTTATTTGAATCACTATTTTATTAATTTTAAAACTAAATTCTAAAAGACAAAAATAAGAAAAAGTTTATGTGAGAGAGTGTTAGTGTGGAAAATATATTTTAAATGAATAAAAAGTTAAAGTAAATTAGGAGAGGGAATGAAATTGTTAAAAATTGAGTAGATGAGATTAATTTAGATAAAATAAAAGGTGATGATTTTATCTTGCTTGAATTTTAAAAACTCTTAAAATTAAGAAGGGAAAAGAATTTTAAATGGTTTAATTATACAGGATTGTGTGCATATATATATATATATATATGTAAAAGTTCAAACGAGAATTGTTTTTCGTACGAGAACCGCGAGAACCAATTTTAGCCGTCCAATTCTCCCTCCTTCAATTGGATTGCTCATCCATAAATTCCTTACATGCACCCTGCCACAATCAATCCCCCACGTTCTTCATCCATGAATTCCATTATCCAAAATGAACGACCAAGATTGGTTCTCGCAGTTCTCGTAAAATTTTAATATTCAGTCACATGTAATTCAGTATACAATCATATGTGATTGTAAAAGCATCACATGTGAATTACGAAAAATAACGAAAATGTCACTCCACCCAAATTTTTAAAATTTAATCTGGACTATTAATGTTATTGATCCAAAGGCTAAAATTAGTCTCTTAGGACTGTGAATTAATTATGCACTATATTGAACATACTTCATATATATATATATATATATATATATATATAGGGGAAGGTTCAAACGAGAACTGCTTTTCGTACGAGAACTGCGAGAACCAATCTTGGCCGTTCATTTTGAATAATGAAATTCATGGATGAAGAGCGTGAGGAGATTGAGTGTGGTAGGGTGCATGTAAGGAATTCATGGGTGGGCAATCCTATTGAAGGAGGGGGAATTAGACGACTAGGTTGGTTCTCGCGGTTCTCATACGAAAAACAGTTCTCGTTTGAACTTTTGCCTATAGGGAAAGGTTCAAACGAGAACTGTTTTGGTATATATATATATATATATATATATATATATATGTTTCATATTTATATTCATGTAAGTACTGCATTGGTTTGAAACATGTATAGAAAATTGTCTCATACTCTCATGCATAAGTACTTGTTATTTCTGTTTCTCTTTATTAAGTACGTTGTTGAGGATTGGAGCTAGCTTGATCCGTAAACCTAGCTTCACTTATGATGTCCCTAATCACAAATTCTTAACTCATTAAACATTGGTATTAAAATGCATTTACGTCGTAGGGGATATATATCATATATCTTTCTAGTAGTTTATATCTTAGGTGTTTTAATGCTCATAGTTCATAAAAACTTCTAAATAAGTATTATGTTAGACATTTAATCATTTACTTATTTAAGTATTTATAAATGTAAAAACGCTTATAAAAAATGCTTATAGTTGCCCACATGCATTCTTTCCCTACGTAGTAATATCACTTGCAATAACATTTTTATTACCTTCCATCCTACGTATATATAGGGGTAGTTTTATTTGAGAACCGTTTTTATTGCGAGAACCAATCTTAACTGTTCATTTTGGATAACGAAATTGATGGATGAAGAGTGTGGGGGGATTGAGTGTAACAGGGTGCATGTAAGAATTCATGAGTGGGCAATCCAATAGAAGGAGGGGGAATTGGACGGCTAAGATTGGTTCTTGCAATAAAAACGGTTCTTAAATTAACTTTTTAATATATATATATATATATATATGTTACTTTCATAAATCATAACTTTCTTTTCAATTATTTAAGATATATTAATTTTAAAGAACATCGATCAATTATGGTTTATATTTTATTATTTAAAAACATGCAACTGATCGATTTTACATCCACCTGCCAGCTTTAACAACGCGCTTTTGAGTATCAACACTATATATACTCTTCAACCATCATCATACAATCATGCATACTCGAACAAAAACCGAAAGTAGCGAAAATAAATAAATAAATTATCGAGTAATGATGACACCAAAAATGGTAGCACATTTCCGGCGATCCGTCTCCTTCTCCAACACTGCATCTCCACCGCCGCCGCCACCACCTTCATCGTCAACTTCCACCACTAAAACAGCTGCCGGAAAACGTATTCACTTTAGATCCACCAGTCTCCCCACAAGATCCCACCCCATACTCTTTCAACTCAAGTTCCACCTCAACCAACTAAAATCCCAATGGGCATTTTACACCTTACCGGAGTCACTACATTCGGGTCAGGTGTCTGATGCCCTAGTCCGTCTCAAGACCATTCTAGAGTCTGTTGACGACCTTCTTGATATGGGGCCGTCAAGAGACTTACTGAACCGCCACTCTGGCTGGGTGGAGAAGGTTTTGGAAGACTTCCTGATACTGGTGGACGTCTACGGAACCTTCCAGATGCAAATCTCCACATTGAAACAGTGCAATGTCGCGGCGCAGCTCGCGATGAGGAGAAAAGATATGTTGAAAACGGTGGTTTGTTTAAAGGGTTTGAAGAAATCGGGTCGGGAAATATTTAAGCTCATGCCCGTTCTACAATCAATCCGGGACCATCCGAATGAGTTATTTCCCGGGTCGGACCCGAACATGGATCTTGATTTAGTTGGAGCGATAAAAGACGTAATCGAAGTGATTGTTATGATCTCAGAAGCAGTTTTTAGCGGGATTTATGGGTCGTTTGAGACCCGGAAAACTTCATGGATGATGGGATTGAAGAAATCAAAGAGGGAAAAGGGGATTAAAGAACTTGAAAATGGGATTTGGAGTTTGAGAAATAATAAAGATGAAGCTTTGAACAAGAACATGATGCAGGAAATGGAAGAATGTATTGATGGAATTGAGAGTGGAAGTGAAAGGGTGTTTAGGAGTTTGATAAACACAAGGGTTGCACTACTCAATGTACTTACACAATAGCATATGGTACAACAAGCAGAAAATTGAAGGGTTGGATCATGTAAATTTAATTGATTTATTTTTTCAAAATGATTAAAAAGTTTATTTTTTTAACTTATACCAAAGACATTAGGTTTAAAGAAACATATATTGATTTGTTTGATTTATGCATGCAAGTGTGCAATTATTTACTTGTTGGACTAATGTTTGACATTTCGATAGTTTTTTGCTCTCATTTATTACTAATCATCAAGAACATCTGGAATACGTGCAAATAATATTATATGGCTCTAGCCGTAGTTCACACAGTTGGATTATTCACCACGTAATTCATTGCCGGTGGTGATGGTGTAGCCTGATCGGACTTATGTTGGCCGTCGTTACTGGATTTAAAAATAACAGTAACAACGTAGTCACCACCGCAACGACATTTGATAGGGACCGATTAGACTCAACCATCACGAGGATTAATTCTGGTCAAGTCACCAACGTTGGGTGATGACCCAACGGTGGAAACTCCCGCTAGAGTCAAAATTGTAATTGGAAATTTCAATATCTTACTTTAACGGTTTACTATAAAGTAGGTTACCTATATGGGCAATAAAAAAGTAAATTACTACATCAAATTTTTTGGAAAAGTAAGATGCTATTGAGTGACCTTAACTCTTGAAGTAAATTCTAGTTATTAATGTAGTTTTTACTAAGGCCAAGCGTATCGCTTAAGTTGAAGGGGTTCAGGTTGACAGCGGGTTTCTCGGCTTTGGTCGGGAACACCGCGCTACCCCCTTTTCGGGTCCAACTTTGGTTTCCAAAATCTGAGCTATTCGATGCTTTTATTTTTTTTTATGTAAGAGAGGGTAAGAAGAGAAAAAATATTTGTATTAAGCTATACTTTAGTTTCAGGTAAGAGAAAAAAAAAAGAAAAAAATGATATATCGCTGATATGACATTTGAGTTGACAAAAATGATAGAGTGATTATACTTAGTCCATCAGTATAACAACCCCACCAACCTTTCCAACCCCAATGTCACATCAGCGCCACATCAGCTTTTTTTACTTTTTTCTTCCCAACCCAAATCAACCCTAAACTCTAGTATAGCCTCTCCCTTTCAACCCATACTTTTTTCCACTTTTTTTAATTTATTTAATTATACATTTATATATTTAACAAATTCAAATATTTAAAACAATTCTATAAAAAATAAAAATATATATAAAAACTTCATAAGATTTAAATAAAAATATTATTATTATAAAATAAAAATTACAATACTCTAAATCTAGATTAATAAATTAAAAAAAGCTACTCGTCTTCGTTATATGAAAGTTGGATACGTGAAATATGCTCGACCAGATCCGACCGAAGGTTATTATGCGTCTCTCGGTTTTTGACTTCTCGTATGTTAGCCGCGCGTGCTTGTTCACTTTTTTGTGTTTTGATATCTGACGATATAATGTCGTGCGGGTATAAACTACAAATGGCATTGTCTTCGTCTTCAAGTATCATATTGTGTAAAATGATACAAGCGTACATAATTTTTCCTAGTCTTCTTGGATGTCATCCGCGTGCCGGATTATGAAGTACATGCCAACGTTGTTTGAGCACGCCAAAAGCACGCTCAACATCTTTTCGTGCCGATTCTTGCGCCACCTTGAACCTTTTCCGCTTATCGTCCTGTGGGCACGTAAATGATTTTACAAATGTATCCCATTCCGGATATATCCCATCAGCTAGATAATATCCGTGCTTGTAGGTGACTCCGTTCACCTGAAATGGACACTTGGGGGCTTTTCCGTCGTAGATATCGTTGAAGATGGGTGATTGGTTGAGAACGTTTATATCGTTGTTGGAACCCGCAACGCCAAAGTACGCGTGCCATATCCATAGGTCTTGTGATGACACCGCTTCTAGCATTATTGTTGGATGCTCGTGATCACCTCTCATGAACTGACCCCGCCATGCAACCGGAAAATTTGCCCACGCCCAATGAGTACAGTCTACGCTGCCGAGCATGCCGGGAAATCCGTGGTATTCCTCATGCGCGGTGTATAATTGTTGAACATCGGTGTAAGTAGGTTTCCGTAAATAAACTCTACCATAAAGCTCCATAATACCACTGCAGAAATTGTGTAGGCAATCCCGTGATGTTTTCTCTCCCATCCTCAAGTACTCGTCAAGAGAGTCGGCGGCTATCCCGTACACCAATTGCCGAATAGCGGAAGTACACTTTTGTATTGGAGAAAAAAAATTTCCCTCGCGCGTCCCATCCATCTCTAAAATAATCGTACTCTGCTTGTAGATCGTTAACAAATTTTTCGAATAGCCGTCTACTCATACGGAATCGCCGTCTAAACATCTCCGCAGAATAGACAGGGTTATCGCCAAAGTAGTCATTTAATAACCGCTCGTTTGCAGCTACCCGACCTCTTTCTATGTTTCCGCTTCTAATTCTGCTCGATGACTCCACGGTGCTCTCATAAAGCAACCTTTCGGCCTCTCGAAGCAACCCTATATAAATAGCTTCGTCCTGCCGAATCTGTTCGTCGGTTGATACAGAAGCCGATGAACCGCTCGATGAAGCATGTGGTGGTGATGCCATATTTTGAAGGAGAATTTTTTATATGAAGTGTTGAGGGGTGGTTATGTATTTATAGGAGAAGAGTGTAATTTTTTTAGAAGAGTTGGATGAAAGTTGAAAGTGTTTGGTATTTATAGGAGAATTAAAAAATATATATATATATCACAACGGATATATATCCGTTGGGGGTAAAAATTTTTTTTTTTTATAATATAGCCGTTACACTCACAGGAAAAAAAATCGGTTTCACGGACCCGGCCCTCGGACCCGATGGAGGGGCGTATGGGTGTTCCCGAAGGAACCCGGGACCTTCGGGTGTGGCTTTACGTAAGGCCTTATGGTCTAAGGAGGCCAAAAAGGGAATCAACTGTCTTTTTTATTGCGTGTATATATATGAGTGAGTGAGACTCTTGCTTAGTTGTTTTAAATCAAAATTGGGGTCTTTTTATTTGAGAATCATTTTTATTGCGAGAATCAATCTTAGTCGTTTATTTTGGATAATTGAATTTATGGATGAAGAGCTTGGGGGGATTAACTGTGACAGGGTGCATGTAAGAAATTCATGGGTGGGCAATCCAATTGAAGAAGGGAGAATTAAACAACTAGGATTGGTATTCACAGTTCTCGTAATAAAAACGGTTATTAAATTAACTTTTCCCTATGTTTTTAAGATTATATATATGACGACCATGTCTGATTATAACCCGAGAGAATACAAAGCATTGGATGTGATTACTCCACAGTCCACACCCATCTTTACAAGCCACGTCAGCTCAATATCACTCACCTAGCCTCTATGTTTCTTTTATTTTTCAAATACGAAAACCTGCACATATTTTTCCTCATCTTTTTATATTTATATATATATATATGTATGGTGTATGAGGTGGTGCTTGATTTTAACTCAATAAATTAAATGAAAAAGAGATTTGGCAAGTCATTATTATATTGTTCGTTTTTTACTTAATATTTAGAAAAAATAACTTAACAGAATAAGTTAGGAGGAAGATACTTTCTATATTAAGTTAATAATTTTTTTTATTTTAATAGTTTATTCAGCATATAAACTAAACAACAATACTACTCATTCTATACAAACAATATTTATCTAAAAATACACTTAATAAGGGAAGCCACTCAACTACTCAAGGTAGGAGATGCCACGTCAAAAACTCGCGGGGTGTAAAGTGTAACATTCTCATACCAGGTGCTCTTATCCTATGTTTAAACATAGGTTTTCTCTGGTCAATCTAGCAATCCTTGCAAGCCATCCAAATCCCAAGCATAGCATTTTGGTATTTTAAGCAGAAAACTCCAATGGTATAAGTTAAAACTAAGTGTACAACAAATAAAACCTTGTAAACAATTATAAATTGATGACCCGCATGTTAAAGAAAACGGGTCAAAGAATCCAAGTTTTCTATAAAGCCGGGTATTACTAATATTAGTAGTTAAAATTGGAGAATTTGGCCAAAATTGAGGAAATAAAGGGATCTTATTGATTAATTAAGAATTTATTTAAGGAAGTTTTTCCATATTTGGTTATGTGTTAGGTTACTATCATCATAACAAAAATGAAACCTTGAGGGAATTAGATATATTCAGTGTGTACAATGATTCTAAAATGATTTGAAAGTTCACCTTTACCTTTATTAGCTGAACTGAATTATGATACATTCACAATGTTTAACAATGATATCATATAATCATTTATGTATTCAACCTCTTCATTTGTTGGAACAAAGTTACGCTTTCTTAAAAATTATTGCGATAAAAAGACGTTCATAAATCTCTTCGTTTGTTAAATAAATACCCATATGATACATGGTTAGTTATAATTTTTTATCAAAGTATAATTATAAAAAAAACATAGTATATAAAAAATGAGAGTCAAACATCTAAATATAAATAGTTAATGCTTCTTAATTTTAAAATCTTAAGGATTAATTTAACCATAATTTCTCATTGTTTTTACATAAAACTCAAATTATAAATCATAACGAATATATTAATCACCTCATTAAGTCATAATAACATTGTCTCAAAATTCGAATTTCATACTCATAACTTTTTTTGACATATAAAGCTCCGACCAGTTAATCACTTACAAATAATGTGTTTATTAAAACCATCACACTTTAATCAATATTTTATTATGAAATCATTGACATCAAAAACAAATAGAGAGTTAACATTGTATGATCACGTTAACGGAAAAGATAATTGATTTAGGGATTCACAAATATAAACTATCACATAAAAAGTTATTATACCTCATTCATCTATTGTAGATATATAATTTTATATACTCGAAATCAAAAATACCTTATATAAAAAGGTTATTGATTTAGTGATTCATAACATAAAAATTAACCATAAATATGTCCACTGGTTTAGAGTTTTATAAAAAAGATAAGCAAGAAAATACTCATTCTCATTTAGAAAAGATCAAGTGTCGTTACATTTCGATTTATACAATATCAAAGATAGTAACTTACTTTTTTAACAGTTATGAAATATACTTTTTTCACCAATAAAAATTTTGAAAAATATTTTTTTTAATTTTGTTCCAGATTAAGGTAAAGTTTACATCAAAACGTAGATAAAAATAAGACGATTTTAAATATATAATCAGGCAAATTGCATTAAAATACAATAAACTTTGTCTTAGTTACCATTATATATAATCAACATTATTTTCTTAAAAATAATACAACCAACTTTCATAATCCTCACATTGTATGCAACTTGTTGTATACTATAGAAGTTATTATAAAGTTCATTGTATACAATGGTAACTAAAAAACAGACATATGAAAAGTTGTTTGCATACAATGAGAGAATTATGAAAATTAATTGTATTATTTTTAAATTTTTTAAATTGATTGAATACAATAGTAACTTAGACAAAATTTATTATATTTTCATGCAATTTGCCCTATATATATACACACACACACACACTAGCATTGTATCCGTGTAATACAACGGTTACGAATACTTTTCTCACTAATTTGTTTGTTTTTAAAACATGAGTGGTGTGTTTCTTTTCTATTAGAATAGGTCAATAAAATTTCATATGGATGGTAAAATCTAATAAGAATGTTGGCGTTATAACTCTATTCTATTTTAATTATATTACCTATTTAAAAAATTCAGTAATTTTTATAAATTTAGATTGTATGTTATTTAAATATAATACTTCTAATTATACGCAATTTTTAATTGTTAAGTTAAAATATTTATTATATAATATAATATTTAATATGAAAAAATAGTTATTAATATTTTAATTATTAAGTTAATTTGTATTGATTTGATTTTTTAAATAATTTTTATTTTGAAAGGTTTAGTTATTAAAATGGTATATAAGATTGTTATTAACTCCACCAAATAATTGTCTTATTTAATAGTTTTCATTTAGTTTAATATTAAGGGTAAATGGTAATTTTAATTCACTTAAAATTAAGAGATACAAAAGACCTAAATGCTTTACATAATAGTATAGATATATACAAATCATTATACATTAACGTTATAAAAAAACTATAAACATATATAATTAAATACACCCATTAAATACAAATAAATAATTTATGCAAACACCCCATATATATATTTTTATATAGCTTCCATTCTAATTGTAGAAGTCAAAATTAAAATTTTTGGTCAAAATTGAAGAAATAAGAGGTTTTGATCGTTTAATTGGATTTTTATTTAAGAAAGTTTTCCCAATAATCATTTTCTTTTAATATATATATATATAATATAGATTCATATATATGAAGAATCACAAGTTTAAAAACCTCTTATAACTAAGGATATAAATTAAATAGAAGAATGTTCAATATAATTCATAATTAATTTATAGTTCTAAGGGACTAATTTTAACCTTTGAATTAATGACATTTTTAAATTTTGAGCGGAGTGGCATTTTCGTAATATACATGTGATGATTTGTAATTCTTTTACAAATCACATGTGATTGTATACTGAATTACATGTGATTGAATATTACAATTTTAGGACTAAGTTTTTTACATGAACTTTATTGAACACGACTCATGAATAATGTGTAAATCTTAATAATATATATATATAGGGTCTATAATAGTTTAACAATCAAAGTTTTATTTCAGTTTTGATATAATTATCAAAGTTTTTTTCAAACGGTTTTACTATAAAGTTTGAATCTGTTATTATTTAATTCTCAAAGTTACACATTTCTTTTGGTTTAAACCTTAAAAAAAATTCCCAAACGATTTAACCCTTAAATTTTTGTTAAAAAATGGTTTAACTCTAAATTTTGTTAAGTTTTTGATAAAACAAAAATGCATAATCAAATAGAAAGGGTAAAATCAAAAACCATATAAAACTTAAGTGATTACTTAGTTTTTTAAACAAAACTTCAAGGTTTAAATCATTTGAAAAAATGTTTGAGGTTTAAATCATAACAATTCAAAACTTTATGTTAATATCCGTTTAGAAACAAACTTTGATGGTTAAATTAAAATTGAATGAAAACTTTGATGGATAAACCATTATTGACCCATATATATAATTAGGGGGAGGTTCAAACGAGAACTATTTTTCGTACGAGAAATGCGAGAACCAATCTTGACCGTCATTTTGGATAATGGAATTCATGGATGAAGAGCGTGGAGGATTGAGTGTGGCAAGGTGCATGTAAGGAATTCATGGGTGGGCATTCCAATTGAATGAGGGGGAATTAAACGGCTAAGATTGGTTCTCGCAGTTCTCGTACGAAAAACGATTCTCGTTTGAACTTTTGCCTATATAATTAAACATACATAAAAATTTAAAAATAAAAACTTGGAGATAAATAGACATGTAGATGCAATTACGAGACAAATTCTGACCGGTGAACTGGAAATGTATATATAAGCAGATCATATATCTAAAAAACATAAACGACATTTTTGCAGGTTGTATGTCTTTTTTTATTTTTATTTTTATTTAATAGCTGGATGTATGCATAATCATAATCATATTATCATATATATGAAACCAAAGTAAACCAATAATAAAGGGCATATTCTCAACACACTGCACATGGTTTTCCTGCTATATATTAATTTTTAACACTAATTAGTTTTTGCAAACCGATTCATATATAATTATTAATTATTAGATTTCAAGATAATTGGTGGTTAATTAATTAATCCCAAAAGTTGATTACTGCTAATATAGAAAATATGGCACTTGTTAATTATTTAGCTTTTGTTATACAGAACTGATTAATATATAATGCAGTTTAATTAATTTCCAAAAGAATAGGAATCCAGATAATGATTAAATTCGAATGTTGATGATCATATATTTGAAGATTTATCTACAACTTAATCATCTGGAATTGTATTTCATTCCATCGACACGACAACCACTTTTAGCTCATTATATATATATATATATATATATATATATATATATATATATATATATATATATATATATATATATATATAACAAGGAAAAATACAAAACCAGTCTTATATACAAAATCTACAGAACCAATTTCAGCCTTTAGATCGAGTGATTAATGGTTGAGGTTACGATTGCATATTTGATTTACGTCAATTGCATATTTGATTTAGGTAAAATGTATATTCTGTCGTAATATCGACCATTGATCATTCAAATCCGAAGGCTGAGATTGGTTCCGTAGGTTCTATAGATAAGGCTGGTTGTGTAGGTTTTGTATGTGAGGGTTCATTTGAGAACCGTTTTTATTGTGAGAACCGCGATACCAATCTTAGTTGTTCATTTTTGATAATGGAATTCATGGATGAAGAGCGTGGGGGGATCGAGTGTGGCAAGGTGCATGTAAGGAATTCATGGGTGGACAATCCAATTGAAGAAGGGGGAATTGGACGGGTAAGATTGGTTCTCGCAATAAAAATGGTTCTAAAATGAATTTTTCACTATATATAGGCAAAAGTTTAAATGGGAACTGTTTTTCGTACGAAAACCAATTTTGGCCGTCCAATATTCCCTCCTTCAATTGGATTGCCCACCTATGAATTCCTTATATGCACCTTGTCACACTCAATCCCCCCACGCTCTTCATCCATGAATTCCATTATCCAAAATAAACGGCCAAGATTGGTTCTCGCAGTTCTCGTACGAAAAACAGTTCTCGTTTGAACTTTTCCCTATATATATATATATATATATATGTGTGTGTGTGTGTATGTATGTATATAATAATTTTATTAGTATGTATGTATGTATGTATGTGTGTGTATATATATATATATATATATATATATATATATATAATAATTTTATTAGTTACAACTGAACTAAGCAGAATAATTTTGATACCTTGTTTCATAGATAAGTTACCTTAGTTTGGGCCAACTAATATTAAAATCCAATAGCCCATCTATCTATGTATAGAATATATAGAGTATTAAAGGAGTAGACTCATAACTTATCTCGTTAAGAAATTATTTGGGCCAAGTCACACAAATATATATCTTACATTAACGAATATAGCGGGGTACCCGCGTAATGCGGCGATGGTGAATAAAAATGGTTTGTAAGGAGTTGTTTTGGTAGGTATTAATCAAGAGGACACATAAGACGTAATTTTGTAATTTTTATTTAGCAGGTGAAAAGGGAATGAAATTTAGATGTAATTTTTATTTAGCTGGTGAAAAACGAATATTATATATTTTCCCTTTCTGGAATTTATGGAATGTTATTAAGTTTATGGGATATTTTATTTCGTAAGTTTTGCTATGAATTTATAAAAAGGGAATATTCTGGAATTTATGAAAAATGAATGTTATTAAGTTTATTTTATAGAATTATTTTTTTGTAGACGAGGGTAGAATAGTAATCTTAAGTGACTTAAAATTTAAGAGTTTTAAGGAAAAAACTTAAATAATTTATATAATAGTATAGATTCTTTTTCATTTTTATACTCGTATTATATTTAAGGTAAATGACAAATTATTAAGTATGTAACATATTAAATCACTTATAAGAAATATACCTATAATGTAAGTAGAACGAGGTTTCATACTCATTTGTAGCGGGATGAAATTACTATACATAATGTTTTTAGTTTATATTATTTACTTCATTTTTTACTAAAAGAGTCTAAATTGATTTATAAAAAAAATAATCTAAAACGCCTCTATAAAAAAAATCTTAAAAACCTCATGAAAAGAACTAGTAACATCAAGCTAAATGCTATTGTTTTAAAGATAAAAGTTAGTATTTATTTAACTTTTTAATTATCCAGTTGAAATGTTTGATATTTCTCCCATTTTTAAGTTTTTTTAATTTTTACCCCTCTCCCCTATAAATACACCACTACACACTTTAAAATTTTCATCCTAAAATCTATATTTCTTTCTATATCTCTTCTACTACAAAAAATATTTATTTTGTACACAATTCATACATTTTTTATTTTGTTAAATAATTAAATGTATAATATAGAAAATAAAAAAAGTAAGAAAAAGATTGAGTTAGTTTACATTAGATTATACTAGACATTTGGGTTGAAAAAAACAATAAGAAGAATCTTAAAGTCGAGGAAAAAATCGTTGATACTAAAAGAAAATATATTGAAACTACAAGAGTCTCATTTAAAATTAAAAGACTTAAGTTTTACATTGTCCCGTATGATCATCTTACCAGACATATTTTAAAAGTTACTTTGACGAAGTATGAAAGAAGTAGAAAATTGTATAGATGAGATGAATGAAAGTAAAAAAGAAAATACATATTAATTAATAAAAAGTTATATTACCTAGCTCAAAGACTTAATAATTAAAGACGTGAAAAACAACAAGACGAATAAAAAGCACGATAAAATTACAACTTTCATATGACCAATTTCTTTTTTTTTTCTCTGGCTATTTCTCAAATTTCGTTTTTTCTATTTTGAAGATACTCGCAAGTTTTTTTTAATTGATATAGAATTATTTATAATTAAAATAAACAAATTAATTTGAGGATTAAATTTCTTTAAAATAGTACGGTTCTTGTGATTTAAATAAGAAATATTATATATCCTTTTACTATTTAATTCTACTTCATTCTTCTACTTATCATAAGATAACATGCGGAATCCACTAATTCACTTTGTAGTTCGAGTATTGGTGTTTCGAGGATGTGATTGTAGGCTTCCATATGTAGTTTGAGGTTTCCGGTCGAAAGAATAGTGGTTCGAGTGGTTATGTACTTATGGTTCATGTGGTTGTTCGAGGTCAGTTCGTGGTTTCTAACTGTTTCGGGCAGCCCACTAAATCTGCTCTGAAATATCGCATAGCCACCACCTGATTAGACGATGTGATCTTTATTAGTTTGTTAGTCGGGGAGTTCATTTTCGGTACTAAGGTCGAGGTTAGCTAGTTAGAATCAACCAGGACTACCCTTTGGCCTTTGTGGTTTGCAAGTTTGAAAAGTTTGATCGGATGCGTCCATTTGTGTTCGGTATTATGCTATTGTTAGAGTTATTGGGTTATGTATTTGTGTTTAAATTTTCTTTTTTTTGGTTAAATAAATATATTATAAATAGAAGAATAAGTAGAAGTAAATAACAGAAGGGTATATACCTCTCCTTAAATAAAAGCGAGTCAAATGGCATACACAATTCCTTTTGCAATTTTCTGTACTCAACTTACTTTTTATTTAATGCATAAAAAACTATATGATCAAAGTTGAGTAGTCAAACAGATTAAAAAATGTTATCTTTAACTATAAAAAAAAACTTTAACGAGTTAAATTAAAATATAAAATAACTTTAACGACTTAAATTCTATCTCTTTAATTAACTCTTGGTGTATCCTCGTAGTGAGATAGGTTTAAAAACCAGACCGAAATATGAAATTTATAAAAAATTAGAATTGAAGATCGAACCAACCAATTCCAGTCCGGAACGGTCTTGGTCTGATTCGGTTCGTTTTGTCGGTTTTTTCGGTCTATTGATTATTTTATTATTGCATCAAATAAAACCAGACAGAACCGAAACTCAAAATCTATAAAAAAACATGGGCGGAAGACCGGATCAACCGGGCTCCATCCAATTCAGTTCTGGTCCGGCTCGGTCCCGGTATTTTTGATTTATCGGGTCACGTGCTCACGAGTCACGCCTACCTCGTACGTTGTTCTTTTAAATACGTGTTTCCACGAGCTCAATAACACGTACCAATAAGGACACGTGGCGTTATACTCATGCCACATACGTCGGCGCAATTGACATAAATGAAGAAATTTTATTTATGCAGAGAGAGAGAGAGGTAATTTTGCCAAAAATGGAGAAAGAACGAGATAAGGAAGAGACGAGGGTGGTAGCAAAGGAGAGAGGCGGCGATGAAAACCGGCTGAGTCACCCTGTAATTTCAACGATGGAGCCCCTCACCTACGAAGCTTACGGCGGCGGAATGTACGGGAAAGATGACGACGTCGACCAGCGACAACCGAAGAAGAATCCAAGGGAGCCTCCGGCTAGTGAAACTCAAAGTGCTGATGGGCCGTCGGAGACTTCTCCAGTGAACCTTAAACATAAACCGCCACCGTCTTCTGGCGATCGGGATATTGACATCACTGGCCAATCTTACATTCAGTAGCCTTTAATTTGTTCGATCAAGACATTCAGTTGTGTGTGTATGTGTACTTGTTATTATGCTATATATGTCTAACAGAATTTTATATATGCTGGTGTTGGGTTTGGATTAAAGCATGCTTGTTATTTTATCTTATTTTAAGAGGTGTTTTGGTACTGATGAATGCAATAGAGAATGAAATAAGTTATTTTATCGTAATAAAAAATAATAAAAAAAAACATGTTTATTAATCATCTAAAAATAGAATTAATTATTGCATAAAGAATACGATTTTTTTCATTTTATTTTATGGTGGAGGGACGTTTTTTATCATTCCAACATGGAATGAAATAAATTTAATAATTAATCTAATTTTTATAGTGTTTTTTACTAACATTAACAAATATATTTTTAAATATTTATAAGTTATATTTTTTTATGTTTAATCTTTCTATTTAATAAATTATTAAATTATTAACTAATTAAAAATAAAATATATATAAGAATGTTTTGTTTACAAATAAAAATAAATACAAATATTTTCTTTTTATGTGTATGTAATGATTAGTTCAGAATTTTTATTATATATACAAAGATAATTTAATTGAATACGTGCGGGTCGAACAAATATGATAAAAATGTAATATATCATTTAATTCTGTTACTCATTTCATTAGTCATTACCTTGTTTATTCAATTCTTTTATCATTACATTACGTCCAACTAAATATACACGAGCATATCTTACAAAAATTAGATTTAATATTATCATTTATTGTTAGGAAAATTTGTATTGTTTATTCAGTTAATTATTTAAATTTTAAAATTATATTTAATACTATCACTCAGGGGTGTGTTTGGTTCTGGAACCGGACCGGACCGGAACCGAAATAATCGATAACCGAAATTGGTAAAAGCTAGAACCGAAAATCGAACCGATATAAGGAAACCGGTTCCGGTTCCGGTTATTAACCGCTTATTTAAGGTATAGAACCGGATAAGACCGAAAATTTACTTTGGAACCGGTTTCAAGAGCGTGAACCGAAATAACCAATAATCGGTGAATATTTTTGTTATTAAAAGCAAATATGATACATTTATATTAGTTATTTTTTACCTATAAAGGTTAACTAATAACCAACAAATTAAACGGTTTATATTTAACACTAAAAATACTTGAAATCGTAAGTGAACATGCATGTATCGTCAACACTAACATATGACCAATAAATAATAGTTCGTTGACTTTGTTCTAACAAATAATAACTATTAGCCATATCGCTAATGATCATAGTTCAATAGCCAACTATATGATAAATACAAAATTTCATACAAACCGGTTCCGGTTCTAAGACCGAATTACCCGATAACCGGTGGAACCGGAACCGAAAACCAAAAATGAGGTTTTACGAGAACCGATAACCGGACCAAAAACTCTTATCCGGTTCCAACCGGTTCCGGTTTCGGTTCGGTTTTTCGGTTAAAAAGTTCATCCTTAACTTACAAAAGATATGCTTTAATTAATTAAATCTAAATTATTAATTTCCATACTACGTACCAATTGGTAAATTTTTTGGTCAATTTATCGGATACTTTTAAGATTATTTTAGTAATTATGCATTTAACTCGCGATATAATAAACAAATGAGATTTTTAATTTCTCGCGGTATTTTGATTAATATGAGAAATTCAAAGAGTTAACGTTTCTTTCTTCTATTGCTTTTCTCTTTTCGATTTGGGTGAGAAATTTGCGTTTTTGTGACAAAATAGAGTATCAAGATGAAACAATTATTAGATTCAAAAAGGAAGAACAAATCTGAACAAGAAAACCACAATCGAAGCGAAGCGGCTTACACCACAGTTATTGGCTATGGCGTGGAAATTGGGTAGTGTCGCCGGATATGGTGCTCTTTGGCGAAAACACAAGACGTAGAAGGGAAGGGCGGTACGTGGAGACGGCTTTTCGTAGCTGAGCGGTAGCCATGGGGGCTAACATGGGTTGGGGATGAACTGAGAAGGATGATGCCGATAAGAGCAATAATAGGAAGAGTGGGTTTTTGACTTTTTGTTCATGTACGAGATTTGAACATGATCGTAATCAGGGATTTGAGATTTTATTTATTTTGTTAAAGGAAATTTACATTAAATGTGGTGTGGGGTACATGTATTATATATTTAAGATATAAATTAAGCAATTATATATTTTAATTTGTGTTACTTACAATAAAATCTTAATCAAATAGATTCTTTAACATGTTGGCTATTGCATTCAGTTTTTTTATTAATAAATAATAATAGTGAATTAATGATTATCTTTTTTTTTAACGTACAAAACTTTCTAGAATATTTACCAAAAGCTAACACTAATTATAATGCTATTTTTTAAAGACAAACTTCTGAATGACGACGAGTATAACTAAATATTGGTTTAGAATAATTTTAAACTAAACATGGAGTATAGATCGAGAGTAATTAATTCTGTGAATTCTATTTTGAGTTAAGGTAATAGAATAGTAACATATTTTTTTAAAATTATATATGTAGGTAACTTACTTTTTTATTATCTAAATAGATAATGTACTTTTTGATGATCTGTTAAAATAGGTAACTTACTTTTTTATTACCTAAATAGGTAATGTACTTTTTGATGACATGTTAAAATAGGTAACTAATACCTAACAAACCACCAAAATTACCTAGGGTTTGAATCATATGCCCAACCCTCCATTTGACGACACCCTAGCCCTTCATTCAACGACATCTCCAGCCCTCCATTCGACGAACTCCTCCTGACTTCCGACGACTCCTCCCGACTTCCGACGACTCCCGAATTCCAACGAATCCTCACAACATTCTTGACGGCAACATTTAGACAACATTGTTGTTTATTTAGTTGTGAAGTGACACCATTTTATTTAATACATAATGTGTATTTTATTAGCATTATGGCACGTATCTTAACCCACAAACAAGTTACATTCCATAAAAAAACCATAACATAAGATGTTTACCTGCTATATTCAAGGTGGTTACCTATTTTAATATGTTATCAAAAAGTACATTACTTATTTAGGTAATAAAAAAGTAAGTTACCTACATAGATAATTTTAAAAAAGTAGGTTACTATTCTATGGCCTTAACTCTTCTATTTTTGGTTACAAATTCAATATATTATATACTTATATCATAAATTATATATTTAATATTCTTTATTATTAAAGTTAAAGTTAAAGAAAATAATGTAAATTAAAATTGAGAAAGAGTTGCTTAATCCCACAGCAAATCACGGGTTATAAAAAGATTCGTTTTCATTTTATTTTAATTACTTGAAATTATATTTATCTTTTATTAAGAGGCGTCGAAGAGGATAGGACTCAACCATTTTGTAGGGAAGAAGACCACCACCATTGGAACCACGGCGCTAGCCTGCCGGAAACACCCGTGGCTAAAACATATAAAGATCGGCACTGTCAATTAAATTTTAATTGGATATACTTCATTACATTTCGGTGCAGCTAAATATATATTAAATCATACAAAAAAGTTTCTACATACGTATAGAACCCGAATCAAAGCTACAAATATCCAATGCTGGTGGGACATCCCACACTGTCGTTCCCCGCCTCATCTGCTCAAAATCTGCAACACACTGACTAACCGACAAACCCCACACCCTTTTCCTCTCCTCCGCCAACTTGCTTCCGGCAACCCCATCAAAAATCTCCGGCCACCCCTCTTCCCATTTCTCATGAGCATCACAAAACCGAATCCCACCGTTACCGCCATCCATCCAGCTCCATCCCCTAATTAACCAACTAATAATCTTCCTGGCGCAGTGCCCTGAACACGCCGGCGTACAAGGCCGGCACTTGGCCCCGTTCAACGGCACTTGACTTGAAATCGCTGCCACCGGAACTCCCGAACGTTTCGGTGGGAACCTGTTGATAATGTTAAAAAAATGTAAACTTATAAACGTATCTTACGTGTTTTTGCACTCACAAATACTTTAAACAAGTACATGCTAGTAAATTCATTATTTACTTATTATTTAATTGTTAAACGAAGGTATGTTAATCAATTCATTACTTATTCATTATTAAAGTGTTTATGAGTCATAAGTGCTTCTAGAGTTGTACTTGCATGACTGTACACATCCTTTTCTTAAAATTGTATTAGTAAATCATTTTTATTGATTTTAAAACAGTAAAAATTTGTCCACCATGCAGTGATCATATAATAATTTAATTAGTCATTATTATTTTTTAATATTTATAAACGTTGTTAAATATTTAATTTGAATGAGTTGGTTTAAGTTCCTTTAATTTTATTTAACTTTAGCTGCACAATAAAATTCATTTTTGGTTCAATTGCTACACACATTAATATTACCTGTATCTCCTATCAGATACGATGCAAAACGGAACATGTGTGGTAACACACGTGATGTTACGAACGCTGAGTTGGGCTTGGAAAGCAGACTCGGAGTTTAGTTTACGAAACTCCGCAAAGTCGAGCTCCGGGATCATGGAGAGGCGGGAGAGGGCGGCAACAGAAGTGGTGTAGTCGCCGATGCCAAAACGGTCATTAAAGCCGCCGTAGGAAGATCCAGAAGGAACGACATATTTTGTCGGGATGAATAAATCCGGTGAGAGGGGAGATGACCAATATCCGTCGACTCTGGTTCGCACAATCCAATTGTATGTAAAGTTGTGTTGGAGTTGGTACGATTGGATCATGGTTAAGCAACCCTCGATCAGATTGAAATATTGTAACAGACCCTGAAATATTATTGTACACACATACCATTTAAATTGTTAAAACAATTAAATGACTAAATACCTTTTATTTAAATAGTATTGTGTGATAATAACTTAAATGTGAAAAGTTGTACACTAAAAAAGGAATATATTGGATGAATTAATTGTAAACGGTCATATTTAACTACCCATTTTCTTTCTTGGAAAACTATGTCAAATTAGTCCATTCGACTTGAAATTGTTAAGTCATTCATACCGGATTAATTAGTATGTGACACATGAACATTAATTCTTATTTTTTAATTCTTAATCAAGATATTTATTTGATAAAAAAATATAAGGGGACGGTTCAAACGAGAACTGTTTTTTATACGAGAACTGTGAAAATCAATCTTAGCCGTTTATTTTGGATAATGGAATTTATGGACGAAGAGCGTGGGGGGGATTGAGTGTAGCAGGGTGCATGTAAGGAATTCATAGGTGGGCAATCCAATTAAAGGAGGGAGAATTGGACGGCTAAGATTGGTTCTCGCAGTTCTAGTACGAAAAACAGTTCTCGTTTGAACTTTTGTCAAAAATATAATATATATATATATATAGGGATGAGATCAAATAAAAAGAAAATTAAAGTAAAAAGTGTAAAAAGGATGATTATTTGATCATTTTTCGGTATGTATATCAACTGATAATCGTTAGTTTATCATCTTTATTGATTAAAACTAGTTCTTCATCAATTTCTTTTTTATTTCAAATACAGATTTTGAAAACAAAATTTTGGAATAATTTGTTGATGAACAAAATGCTTTCATCTAAAAAGTGATGAATATGTTGGATTCATCAAAAAGAAAGTGATGAAGAACTAGTTTTAATCAATAAAGATGATGAACTAACGATTATCAGTTGATATATATATATATATACCGAAAAATAATCAAATAATCATACTTTTTACCCTATTTACTTTAATTTTCTTTTTACTTGATCTTTACCATATATATATATATATATATATTGTTTTTTTTTCTGTTGATGCATAAAACAAGAAATGACCTTATATCATATGAAGTATATATACACTTAGCAACATAATTCCTACAAAGAAAAACCAATAAGGTGGGCAGTCCTAGTCCTATTGTACTAAACGGCGCCGTCCTAAAATATTATGAAGTTAGGGATCCATGTGTCACATACTGATTACATGATTAAAACATAAACTCTACTAACGTGCACACCCCTATCTAACATGCTCCGAACTTATGCTAACTTGCGCCATCCTAAGACCCGAAACAGAAAAACAAAACCAACGTAGAAACCAATTGTTCTAAACGATTTTTTCGGTTTTATGTTTTAAACCGAACCGAAAGGGCCGAAACCATTGATAAATAACCCAATCTAAGAAGTTGTACCTTACGCTATGGCAATTGTACAATCCATGCATGCCCGTACTCATAACAATTTTTGAAATAAATTTACCTGAATGCCATTCGGAGAGTTTTTAGCCGTTAAAACTCGAACAGCCGCGTCGGTTTCTGGAACATGAGCCGCCGGCGTTACCCGAACGCCGGTAATTCTAGGGGCAGTTTTCAACAGAGAGAATTTATAGGAATCGGAGTCCAGTGGACTGTTGAGAAAAAGATCTGCATTCGGGTACACTTTAAGAACATTCTCGACGATCGAAGGCCCGGTTAGCTCGAACCGCCGAGCTCCACCCACTAAACAAACCGCTATCCTCGACTGGTCCAACTCGGACTTACGGTTCAGGTTCTTCTCCGTTATGTTACTGATAGTGGAAACAGGCTGCGGAATAGAATGCGGGTGGTTGCCGGCGTTGTGATTGTAGAAAATTGATTTTTTAAGGCTGTTGAAAAAGTAGAATGGGTTGTTTGCGGCGGCGGCGGTGGTGGTGGAGAGGAAGAGGATAAGGGAAATTGGGGGGATTAGTAAGAGTATGAACGGCCACCGGAGATCGGACAAAATCTGTGATAATTTTGTCACTAGTTTTTGTGTTTTCTTCATAATTCTTGCAATTAATGGATTTTGCTCGAGGAATTGGAGAATTTATTTATAACACACACACACAAAATATTGCACTTACATATACATATATACATATAAATATTATAATAAGATTACAATTAACGATATTATCTAATTTAATTATATTTACAAGGTATGTTAATTTAAGTAGTTTAATTAAGTTATGTTACATATTGCATTAGTAACATTATTATATAATAAATATGTATATAAATGCATATTAATGAATTGATGAAGATGGAATTTAAAATTACACCCTCATTTTTCACTCAAAGCTCTCTTAATGTTTTATTATTGTTTTTATTTATTTCTATTTGAACTTATTATATTGGATTTTGATTTACTTTGCATTTGAAATAAATGACTTTTACATAGTAAAAATTATATATAATATATTATTATGCTTGTTTGCGTACGTGTAAGAAGAATCGAGACTATTTTTAGTTATCAGTAAGTTTGAAAGTTGTATGTGATTTAATATTTCATATAATTTGTATTATTTATTAAAGTATCTTAAAAAAATTTTAAAATTACACGTGTCGTTGTAAAAAAATTTTAAAAATTGTGTGTGTTACATTCGTGTGTTTATTTACTAACCCAATAAATTAAAGAATTTAAGACAATCCTAGCATTTAGATCCAAAAATATCCAAGACTAAAAAGAAATTTTGATATTGTGCGAAAGTACAATGAACTTATCTTAACTATCAATGTATACAATAAACTTTTATTTTAAAAAAACGATAAACTATGCTAAAATACAACGAATTTTGGTTAAGTTGTCATTGTATACAACAGTTTTTTAAAATAATACAACAAACTTGTATATTTCTCCAATTGTATGCAAGTTTACATTTGAAAATTGGTAAACAACTATCTTGATTTTCTTTTTATTTTTTTAACTTCATTTAAAAATATGAAGATCTGAAATTTAGGCTATGGCTTTTCTTTCCATCTCCTAGTATTTCTCCCTCCTTGATCAAACACACCTTCAAACAACCATCACGCCGCCTTCAAACACCACCATCGTTGTCGCCTTCAAACCACCACCACCGTCATCACCTTCAAACCAATACCATGATCGTCTGCTTGTTGCCTTTAAACAACCACCACCGTCGTTGCCTCAAACCACCACCACTACGATTAGTGTTTCTTGTGATTAGATCTTTAGGTGCGATTTTGAAGGTGTTGCCAACACCGTTCTTGTGATTATGGTTTCTTGCAATAAAGGTTTCTTACGTCACTTTCAAACTATCACCACCATCGTCACCTTCATGGATTTTGCCGACTGAATAAAGCCATGGGATGAAGGTGCAATTTGAACCACCACCGCCGATTTGGTTCTCATGTCCTCTCTTGCCACAACTGCGATTTTAGGGTGTTACAAGCTTGAATGTTCTTGAGTACATATTCGATTTGGTACGGATTTTTTAAGCACTTTTGGTACATATTAGAGCTTTATTATTTGTCCGTTTAGGACTTGAATGTTTAATTGTTCATTTTCAATTTGAATGTGTGATTTGGTTACTGAATTGGGACTTGAATGTCCTTGGACTTACAAGTTCATCTTTGATTTGATACATATTAGGCTTTGTAATTTGTGTTTTTGCTTGAATGTATGATTTGGTTATAGATTTGAGTTTTATAATTTGTTCGTTTCTAATATGCAAATCTCTCTACACATTCCATATATTAATAGTGTTTTAATGTTCTTAAATTTGAAGAACACAAATAATGAACATAATAATCAAAAAATATAAAATTGGGAAAACAATTAGAAAGTCATGTAACATGCTAACCAGGTTATAACTTGTATACAACCATAGAATGGAGAATCAGTTTGAACTAAGGGTGGATAAAGGCCCAAATCGGTCTGAAGAATGGCTTCAATCTGACTGAACTAATGAAACTGAATCGTTACCTATCCTGATTTCATTGTTATTAATTTAATAAACTTAAGAAAACTCTAAATTGTTGTAACAATTATTGTTTAACGTTTGAAATATTTTTTTGTTTTTTATTTATAGGAATTAAGATGTTTAAACTACAAATCATTGTTATTTAGATTATAATTCAAACACCTAATTCCCAAAAAATTCTTAAAAAGTCAAGTTAAAAGATAAAATAACAATCACAATAATTTTAGCATTTGTTTAAAATCAAGTTTGATAATGATTACAAATCACCAAATTTTAAGATATTAAAAAAACTTTCTCTTGTGAAAAAAAAGAGTAAAAACCTAGAAGTGTTAAGGTAACAAATAAATGGTTACCTAGAGATTACGTGCCTATCAATTTGACTCAAATAATTATTTATGAAGTATATAGTTATCATATTTTTTATTTGGGTTTAGTATCTTAAAGTGTACTAAAGTTGTCACTTTTTGTTATTGTGTATACCCATCTTTCAAAACTACCATATAGTGTATCCAACTTTCTAAAACTACCATTTTGTGTATCCTAAAACCTATTCATCAAGTAGCAGGTTATTTTTTCCTTTTTCATTTATTTTTAATTCCACATCATTTACCACATCATCAATTGTTGCCACGTCAGTATTAATTTTAAAAACTAAAATCCATAATTCATACAAGGATAAGAACTTGAAGCATGTTCATAACATAAAACCCAGATCAAGAAACCTTCGGTTGAAACACTAAACCCTCTTTGAAGAACATAAATCCTCTTTGAAGATCTGATTATCGAAAAACCACACATCGAAGAACATAAACCCTCTTTGAAGAAAATCGAAGAACATACAGATTAATCCATGGGTTTCTGTTTGAAAACCCCCAAATCGAAGAACATATAGACTAAATCGAAGAACACAAACATGTCTGTTGAAACCCCCAAATCAAAACCCCATCAAAAAAAAGTTCGAAACCCTAATGTATGTAATCATAATACAAATCTATGAACACAAAAAATCGAAACCCTAAAGATGAATCGACCCTAATCAGTTGAAACCTTCGACCCTAATCAAGAACTTCATCGAAGAACTCATACAAACCATTCAAGAACTTCATAAAAACCCTAACCCTAATCGCCATCGAAGAACTCAAATGATGAAGATCGACTAATGGAAACAAAATCGATTGCAACACAGAGCAAATCGACTAATGGAAACAAAATCGATTGCAACACAGAGCAAATCGACTAATGGAAACAAAATCGTGTTTAAGTCAACACCTTTCACATACCTTCGTAAACGACTGATGAAGATCTTGAAGAAACCAAGAACACAGATCCGACTCAACCCTAGTTGGAGAACCCATCAATTGTAACAAAGGCGGAGAGCTTCGAGTTCTTCGATGGTTAGAGAACCCATGGATGTTCCTCGTCTTTTTCATGTATACCCCAAACACAGCGGTGGTGGTCGAAGGTGGTTGCCAGATAACACAAACACAAACACAGATGTTCTTCATCTTCTTCATTTTATTATTATTATTATTATTATTATTATTAAAAATAAATAATCAACTTATTTGAATTTTTTAAAATTTAGGAATTTTTTAAAATTTAGAAATCCATGTCACCTACCACATCAGCCTTCAACCTGCTATAGCAGGTTGAATAAATCATTTGGTAGTTTTTAAAAGTTCAGTATATTAAACGGTAGTTTTGAAAGATGGGTATACACAATAGCAAAAAGTGACAACTTCGATACACTTTTGGATACTAAACCCTTTTCATTTTATAAATATTATAAAAGTTTAGATAATATATTAAAAAATGGTATAACAAGTATATTACCTAATGTATAAGCTAAAAGCTTAGAATACGTACTTTAGGAAATATATAAAAGTTGGAAACTAGTAAAGACATTTTTTCAATAATAATATATAAAGTAGAGTAGCTTTTTCTTAAAAAATGTTAAAATTAAAAACTAATAGAGTCACTTTTTCTTAAATTATATATGATCCTCCTTATATTTAAATTGAAAATATATTAAATATAGTAAATAATTAAATGATCAAATTATATTAAAAACACGTTTTTTCCTTCTTTGATTAGAGACCCAATTTAATATAAATTTTTTTCTCATTATTTATTAGGGTGTCTGAAATTATATTTATTTATTAGGGTGTCTGAAATTATAGCATTTGCACCATTATTTAAGCTGATGTATCTTTAAAATTTTGTATTACTTGTATGTATTTTAGCTGATGTAACATATACCTGGGTTTGCATTTGAACACATAAAATATATATCTAGCTACTTCCCCATTAATTCACATGTGAAACATCATGGGTTCACATGTGAAACCAACTCACAAATATACAAAATTACTAACATACCAAACCAGATTACAAGTCCGGTCTCAATTTCTCTAACAAATCTTGACCAGCTAACAAAAACCCCCATTTTAGAAGCCATGGCACCCCAATTAGGGTGACCAAAACTTGTCAACTCTATATTTCCCCACTTGTTTAAGTCCGTTATTTTGAATAAATTACCGATCTTGCAAAAAGAATTTAACATAATAAAACCTAACTGTCCCTATATATGGGCATCAATATCAAATGAATGAACAATGTCTATCAAAGGAAGAAGATCAAACAATACACTTAACCATGAAGAACACTAACACCATATGCCTAAACCAATAATGGAAATAAATGAACAAGATGTACCACCTAAAACGATCCTGGGACACCCATTTCTCGAAATCCAATACCCGAATACGGGAAAAAAGAGGGAAAAAAGCACACAGTTTGAAGTGGCATCAGGGTGGTGAAGAACTATCGTCTTTAGGCATTGATGGAGACCTGAAATCAAGATACGGGTACACACCTGGTGGTTTCTCTTGTGGTTGGATAGATAGTAACTGGCTCGAGTCACCAACAACATCAGCCCACCCGTAATGAGGTTCAGCCCTTTAATCGCAAGATAGAGGGGCAAGGTCAAGTTCGCTTTAGGTTGTTAATGTACATAAATGATACAGGTTTATAAAAAAGAAGGAAACAACTTACTCATAATAAGTTTCCTCGTCTACAACGATATCCCAACTTTCACCCGTTGTGCTTTTTCCATACTTATGCACCTTGCTGCTAGAAAACAAGAAAAGTACCGGTAAGACTTTGATTCTAAATCATATAATGAACCGAAATGTAGTTAGTGTGATTAGAGATGACAAAATTGGAGGTTCGTGTGATGGGTCGAAATGGGTCAAGTTAGCTTAGCCCCAAAATTTACTTTTATTAAAATAATCACTATGTCAAATATGATTACAAAGACTATACTTTTTTCAATATTATAATAATCTAAATTTATTTATTAGAATGGTTTAGAAGGCTTTTTGCGTAACAAATAACACTCTGCGTGAATTGCAACCTTCAACCCATTTGACCCATTTGTTTCTAATCCAGTCTATTTAATTGGCTGTTAGAGGTAAACATAGCACGAATCAAAACTTTCATAAGTAAATAGGTCAAAATTGTCACCTCTAGAAATGAATATGAACAAAGCTTTTCTTTTTTAAATAAACATACCCGTTTCCAAAGTGTTCTTCGCCCCATGTCCTTGACCAACCTGATTAAACATACGATTTTCATTTTCATATCACATGAAAGGTGAAATATTTCCATTTTTTTGTTGAGTTTAATCAATCTATTAAAACATGATTGCAGAAAAAGGAATGAGACGTACGTTCGCCAGCAGGGGATACGTGCCATGTTTCTCCTTGACGAGAACCAATACCCGAAAAAAATTTCTCTTCCCATTTGTCTCCCCATTTGGTTCCAAGTTCAGTCTCAGCCCATTTGTCTGTCCTGAGAGTAACAGAACACAAACATCAAACTCCAAAAAACAACATTAAGAGATTTTTTTTATTAAAACACAATAAGCAGAAACAGTTTTAGTTAGTTATTTCCAAACACCCTGTAAAAAGAATATTACCATTTGAGAACAGATCCTCTTCCATCATAATGCTCTCCCCATTTTTCCCACCACGATTGTTCATTTAGTCTACCGTATTTATGTGCTCCTTTCTCGGTCCATCCCTTGGCATCATATTTCTCCCACCTACATCAAAACAATTGTATCAAGTAAAGGTGACTGTTTACTTATTAATGGATCGATTCGGGGTCAATTTTTATCTCAAACGGGTCAAAAAATATTTTAACCTAAAAGGGGAATAGGTCAAACAGATCGAAAGTCACCTAAAGTCAAATTTTAATGCATAAAACCAAATAATCACCTAGATCATTTTTACATAGAGATTTAGAATTTATTAGAATAAAATTGTTTATAAAATCAAAATTAACAAATTAACTATTTGTAAAAAAACGGACGAAGAAGTGCTTACAAGTCAACACAGACCGCCCAGTTTCGACCCATACCAAATAATGACATGTTTCAAACCATTACCCGACCTGTTCATCTTACCAAACCTGGGTGTCAAGTTTTAAGGACATTACTACTTTTTGGTTCTATGAAACTCATTCACATATAAAATACAACAACTATGCAAGGAAAAGGTCCATACCAATTTTCATACCAACCAGCATTTTCAATGCCTGATTTTGCTTGTTTTTGTGCACTTCTTTCAATCCTTGCTAAATTACTGCAATTCAGAAAACCACTTTGAGTTGTAAGATGAAATATCAGGGAAGTGTGCCATGGGAACCAAAATGCACTATAATTACAATATTAACCTCCATTCGTCCTGGTAAAGAACTTCTCGCCATGTTTCCCACCATGAATCCCCTTCAGAATTTCTTCCAGATTTCTCAACACCTGCATGATCACCGTATTATTATCTTATCGTAATATGCAGAGGATGGCATGTTTGACTTTGTGGGTCCCATCTTCATGACAAAGATTGATTTTTCAAATAAGTGTATCTTCTATAAACTGGGAAAAGGTAAGGGAGTGTTTGGAAGGCGGCCTGGAAGTGATTAATCATAATCACAATCTTAATTGTATTAAACGTGGTGCAACTTGCAAGAGAGATGGTGGGTGGATCATGGATGTGCTTCTGTAGCTTGCACTTGTAAATATAATAATCATTGCTTTTGATAGCGTTAAATGTTTGGTTAATTCTTATAATTTAAGAAAACAGTAGACGTAAGGTACAAGTAATTTGACTCTGTCATCTGTATCAGTTTACTTGCGGCGAGTACAAACTAATCATTTGATCTCTAAATAATCAGATACCCAAACGCTACAGACTAATTATTCCATAAGCAGATAATCACTTTCTAGACGCACATCCAAACCCCTTTTAAGATATCAAGAACCTCATCAACAACTACACAAAGCAAGTTAGAATTTTGAACATGAAATTAAATAATATAATTATTATAATGATAATAAAATAATATACCTAGCTCTTTGTATCCTCTCCAATCACTTTTCTCCCACCACTGTCAATGACATCAACAAATCCAATTAATGCATCCACCTGGGGTGATACTTGTTAAGGTTATGGAAACAATGTTGGGGATAACTTCTTAGCAGCAAGGAATAACAATTAACAAATTTAAACAAACGAATGATAATTATTGCCCAACGTATCTATTTTGCAAATTCCATTATTATCGGTTTATCTTGTGTAGCTATGCCCTTTTAGTTTCTTCTAGAATATCATCTAGTGTCAAAAGACGGTTTTGTTTTAGATCAACGATTGAGTATATGAACGAAAACGTGTAATGATCTATCAACTCCCCTTATTATAAATACTTGTGCCTTGTTTTATCACCGGCAACGATCAACCGCCAAACATTCACATTAAGTTCGGAAACAGTTGAGGATGATTCTTCTGTGAGTGAAATTGCAACGTTTTATTGGACATGTTTAATGTAAATCTTCGATTATTCGTCAAATATCTACAATACGCTTTTAATGAAGACAAAGAAAAGTGATCTTCAGCAAATACAAGACATTAGTTTCTTTGTGATTATGATAATGAGCACATAACACAGGCAACTGTAGTTTAGAATAAGTATAACCGTATATAAGGGGATTCTATTAGGTATTAAAGCTTATAATTTACAAATCAAAGGTCAAACAGTAATTGAATAATTGTTCTTCAAATAGATTAGTTATTTCCCACACTACAAACAATGAAATTTATACATCAAATTATAATTATAAGTAATTAATACCGTTTCTTTCCATTCTGAAGAGCCATCATGACTTTTACCACCCATCTTTGTCCATCTACATCTTAATCCATTTTCACCAAAGTCTTCACCACTTTCTCTATACCATGTACTACCATCCACATTAACACCAGATTCATTCACATGTTCATTTAAACTGATGCCCCAATCCTTCTCGTTCGCAATACCAGTGTCTACATCATAAAAAAGAAAAAGAAAATGCAAATAATTGGGCATAGGTATATTAGCAGGCAGGAAATAACAGCATAACCCGCAATTAACGTTATAAAGTTCACCAATGCCTCTGTCATCATAGCTCATTCATCAGGGCAGATAATCAGACAATAGTGTTTGGCAAACCATTTGGAACAAAAAAAGTGAAACTTGAGACAAGATTGGAACTTGAATGGTTTACTTAGTGACATTTGCCCTGTTTGTTATTAGACAGTTTTAAATTACTCCATAACATGTGGTCAAGAGGATGAACAACTACAAGTTCAAAAAAGTGTCATAAGTTATACCTCGTTTTGGTGGAGTGTCACGAAACTGGGGCCCAGAATTTTTGGGGGTAGCTCGTGGAAAGAATTTCTCTTGTCTTGAAGCCATTAGAGATCTACATCAATTGGAATGCAGTTCAAATTTATTTTAAAAAAAAAAGGCTTTTCGAATTCACCAAATGCACACATTTTATAATCCAATGTATCATTTGCGTAGTAAAGTTACATGTATGTTTAGGGGGCGTTTGGCTTGTTAACCGCTTATAAGCCTGACTTGATTTTAACAAGCTGTTTTTTCGGCAATCTTATGAAAATACAGAGAAGAGTTAAGAATTAGGCATGTCAAATTCTTGAATATACCAACATTGTCATGTTCTCATCAAAGAAGAGTTATGAACAAGTTAAATAACAAATTCAATTTTAAAAAAACTAAAATAAAGTAAATTAACATACTGTGATGATGCGAAGGGCAATGCAGGGGCAGCTTTAATTCGAACTTTACGATTACTTTTCTTCAATTCAGTAGGCCAATCTTCATCGATATCCCCACATTTCCGACCCGACCCGGCAGCAATTCTCCGGATCGGCGTTACCTTGCCGGAGCAGCAACACATAATCTTACAATCGTCGTTTCGAATAAAAACCTTTCGCCGGAAAACCACCGGCGGGCAAAAACCCACCTCCGAACTCCGCAGCCGCAACCCAAACGTTGGCGGCACCGCCGGATTCGATGCCATTGCCGAAATTTTAGCTATGTTCGTTACTAATCATGAAAATGCCATTAGAATCCAAACCAAATTTTCCCAGAAATACGTGAAATTAAAACCCTAGTAACCTCATAACCAGAACCCCCCAAAATTTCGTGAAATAAATTAGGGTCGTTCGTGTGATTTAAGCTGGAAATTGTAGACCGTAAGACGCCATTGACGGTGCAAGATCAAAAATTGAAGATTGAGAGGATGAAATCTGAGTGTTAAATCTTTAGGAGTGTGTGTTTTGAGAGCAGCTGTTTTGTGGGTTGAGTGGGAAGATAGTGTTTGTTTGTATGAGATGATCGGAATGGGCGTGTTTATATTTATAAAGATGTTTTGAGAATCCCGGAGTTGAGGGTGGGCTCCGCCGTTGATGGTCATACTATTATCTCATTTTCCATTAATTTATTGACACGTGGCGGCTAGGTGTAAATAGTCTTTTTAAGCTATAAGATTAAAAAAAAAAGAGATGATATATCTTCCTACTTCATCCTTTCACTTATCATCCTACTTACAAGATTAATACAAGTGTCAAAATCAATGAATGAGCTGAGAAGAGAGAATTAGTGAACTCCACATGTCATCTTATAATGAGTAGGAGGATAAAATAGAAGGAAAAAGTATGAACCAAAACAAATTACTAGTAACCCAAGAGGAATGTTTGGTTTGTAAAATATTTTTATCGAAACTTTAATCTGTAAAGTAATTGAAATTTTAAGGAATCAAAATTGGAATCTTAAAAACCAATCATGTTTGGTTAGTAAATTTGCCGGATAAATTTGAATCTGAATTATAGCAAATTGACTATATCACCTTTTGTTTCAATTATCTTCTTTTAGTTACAAATATGTCAAACAAACCTAATTGATAAAATGGAGATGAAGAACAAGAAATGGAGATGAATAATAAACGAATCCAATCGACGAACAGATTCCAAATCGTTGTACTAGAAAACCTAATTGATGAACAAAAAAATAGGAGGCCTGAGGTCCGACGGAGATGGATAATGGAGCTGAGGTCGACGGAGCTTGAGATACAACGGAGATGAAAATCTGACGAAGCTTGAGGTCGACGGAGCCTTAGGTAGATGGAGACGAGGTCAAGTGTAGATGAAAAAGAAACCAATGGTGTTTGTGTTGATGGGGAAAGAAATCGGTAGACGATGTACATAAAACCACATCAAAGGTCTATTGAACAAATCGATCGATCGATGGTCTGTTAAGGGTTTCGAAGAAATCGGTATAAAAAATCGAAGGTCTATTAACGGGGGAAGAAATCAATCGATGATCTAAAGTAATAAAAGGCCGGTGATGAAGAATCGGTGGAGAAAGTTGCAAGAATAGATGTTGACTGGGATCTGATAGAACAAATGGGTTTTGATGGACAAATGGGTTTTTTGGTAATTTTATATGAATTTCATTGAAATGTTCACAATTTCTTAGGTTTAGTGAAGGATCCTAAAATCCCTTGATGGAAAGTTTCAAGTTTCAAATATTTAAATTCATTTACTTAAGTGAACCAAACATAGGAATGTGAAGGAATCAGATTTCGATTCCATGTAATTCCAATGAATCAAACAATACCTATATGACCAACAATGTTATTTCCCATGCTAGATTTTTTAAAATCATCAAACTGCCATATTTTTTAATTTTTTTATTATACGCAATAAATGGTGATTGATGATATTTGAAATCAACTTATTAAAGCTAGTAATAGCCTAGAAGACCTCTCTAACCAAACTAGATTAGAGTTATGTAATGGTGCCTTTTGTTTACTAAAAGGTTTTGGTTCTAAATTTGAATATCATGAACAATACAAAAAAAAATCATTTACATCCTAGAAACTGTTAAAAAAAGGACCCTCTATTATTTACTTAATGTGTGTAAAATTTGGCACAAAATCATGATAACGAGAAATCAGTTATATTAGAATTTTGGTTTTGGTATGGTTCCGTACAAAGTTAAAATGATCTGAGCACTCACAAGATTTTTACATGCATAGGATCTTACGTAAAATTCTGATCTTGACCATAAAGTCTTAAATTCTCGATCTGATTCAATCCTACTTGACTAGAGTTAAGTCAAATAAAAGTTTACAATTAAGGTATGGGTAGGACAAACATTATCTTGGTTTAAGGGGGGGGGGGGGAGGTTAAACATAGGTAGTCTCAAGGGGGGTAAACTTGGGATTATAAGGAAAATGGTGAGGAACGTTACGGGAGAAGGCTCTTTGTGGAGAAAAACAATTCAAAGTATATATGGCATACGCGGGGGGTTCAACAAGGAGTCGGGTGGGGTTAGAGGAAGAAAGACCACGTGGGGTTATATATTGGATATAACAAAGGATTTAGAAAAAGAGGGTATAACTTTAGAGACTCATTTAGGAAGAATTTGGATGACAGTTCGTTTATTAGTTTTTGAAAAGATAAGTGGCTAGGGAATATTAGTTTGAATGAGAGATTCACAAGACTCTTCCCTTATGGATAAGTCTACGATTGCTAGCAATTGCAAGCTCTACCCAATACTTTCTACATAAATGTTTTTAAGATAATAATTATTTGTTGTATAACTATGTAAGTAACTGACTTTGACAGTTATTAGCACTAAACTAACTGTTTCAAATGTCTCTAAATAAAATAAACCAACATGAATCTTTAATTTTATATACGTAACTAAACTATTTTGGATTATCCCTTTTCAAAATTAGTATTCACTATAACAAAAACCGAATAACCAATTCAGAAAAGTAATTTCCATACACAATCCAGAAATAACCCAAGACTATTAAATCATAACCTTTTATTATACCATTTAATGTAAAAATCGACTATAAATATTAATAAAAATATATATAAGACTGATCTAATCTTATATAAATAAACGACTAACTTTAATAAGATTTATTATATAATCTTAGCCATTAAACTCAGATAAAAATTTAATTATAAAATCTTAACCTTCTATTTTGATAAAATTAAAATCCAATTTTGACTAAAAGGTCAAAACTGGATTCAATTTTGACTTTAATTTAAATCCAAATTATTTGACATAATTCAAATATGTCATTCTTAAACCCTAAAATATCGAATTTACTCACCTTAATTTATAAATATTATATTTACCCTTTATCATATTTTAAAATATCATATTTAATCAAATTCTTAGTTTATCATTCTAAAAAATTATATAATCAAGTTAAATTCTTTTTTAATTATAACTAATAAACGTTTAACCTTATTATCCCTAATTATAACAATAATGATCAATGACTTGTACAAGAAATACAATCATGTCTCTTCGTATCATAATTACACTGTGGTCCGAGTGTTGACGCCATCTGTCATTATTTATTAAAATTGTCATTTCATTAGCATTTTGTAATTATTTAATATCTTTTTTAAATGTTTAATATTTATTGTTTTTAAACCAACCCGTGTATGACACGAACAATTAATCTAGTTATATTATATTTATAATTTAATATATATTATTTATGGAACGGAGAGAAAAACTACTTAGATGGCACTTAAATGATGACGTCAATAGTAACATGTAAATATGACATAGAGTTTACACATCGACCAAATCAAATATTACATAACTACAAGATATATATTGTTTAAATATTGTTAAGATACATCTAATACAAGTCAAACATTACCTTTATAATTTAAATTAAAAATCTTTAACATTAAAAAGTTATATCAAAATTTTAATTATTTTATTATCTTCGATTGGACACCAATATTGTTATATTTTTCTCATTAAATGTTGACAATAAATAAAAGTCAAATATTATCCGAATATTTGCAAAAATATTTCTAACATATAAAAGTTTTAAATCATAGAAATTATGTTCAGTCAATGAGTATTTTGTTCTTTTTAATTTGACATTCATATTGTAGTATTTTTTCTAGAAAAATTTTCTTTTAAATAAAAGGTTACATTAACATTATATGATTATCTATTGAATATTTGCACATAAGTATCTAACAATATTAATATTAATAACATATGTGTATTCCAACATAATGGGTCATAACATTGTGTGCGATGGTGGTTATGTTTTTTTACTAAACAAACGCTCATCTGCAATTTAAAGGTGTTCTTTGTGGTAGTACAACAACAACGGTGTGGATATCCATGGCAGTGGTGATAATCAGTGATGACATTGATGTAAAATGAAGAGAGAAAATCAATATAAAACATATTTAACAATTTCATTCTTTTTATTATATAAGAAAATAAAAATAATTAAGAACCAAATGGATGTTCATGGTTGTTACTTGAGAATACACACATATATCTAAAATATAGGGGTGGTTAATTTTTAAAACCAAAATTATTGTAAAAACCGTGAGAACCAATCTAAGTCATCTATTTATTTTTTTCATTATGTTTTTCTTTTTAATAAAAAGAGTAAAATGAGCAAGTAAACTCTAAATTAATTTTCTAACTCCATTCAATGTCACTACTGCCACCGATGAACAAGACCACACCATTGTCCGTCGCCACCACTTTCTTCGACAATTATTGTCGTGTTGTATGTGTGTAACTTTTCAATGGGTGGTCGTATTGTAGAGTTGCACATATGCGATCTTTAAGTAGATATAAATTTTATAATGGCTTCTTCTTGTGTTAAAACTTTGTGTTAATTTAAAGTTATTTAGTTTATATTTTTGTCATGACATACTCCCAGTTAGGAAATTCGCTTAACGGCCTTCGTCTTTTCAATTTTAAAAACATGTACGACTTCAACATGTTTATTAATAATGTAATGTCGAAACTCTCTTACATTACACGAAAATATATAATTAAACATGTACTAAATATTTATGATTTATTAATGACAGTGATCATGAATAAAGACATACATCACACACACATACATGTGTGTGTAAATATATATATATATGGGATGAGATCAAATAAAAAGAAAATTAAAGTAAAAAGTGTAAAAGGGATGATTATATGGTATATATATCGTTAGTTCATCATCTTTATTGATTAAAACTAGTTCTTCACCAATTTCTTTTTTATTTCAAATACAGATTTTGAAAACAAAATTTTGAAATAATTTATTGATGAACAAAATGATTTTATCTAAAAAGTGATGAATATGTTGGATTCATCAAAAAGAAATTGATGAAGAACTAGTTTTAATCAATAAAGATGATGAACTAACGATTATTAGTTGATATATATACCTAAAAATGATCAAATAATCATCCTTTTTACCCTTTTTACTTTAATTTTCTTTTTACTTGATCTCTACCCATATATATATATATAATGTGTGTATGCATGTATTAGAAAAAAAGTCCCGAACAACATACGGGTATAACACTATTTAAACAATATTCATTTAAAATACTAGAAAAACGGATAAGGTGCATGCCTACATAGGATTTTGAGGTTAGTCCAATGTTGTAAGAATCGGGGCAACCCGACCGTTCAAACTGGCTGACCCGGGACCAAGAGCGGGTTAACATGTAGCGGTTTTTTTTGGCAATTTTTGGCCCGGAGTGACCCAGTCGACCCGGTGTAAATTAACCCGGTTTGATATTTAAAAAAACTTTTAAGTTTTAACCCTAAACTCTCTATTGTCTATCTCAATAACCTCCATTGCCGTTTTTCCTCTTCGATGAAGTTCTTTTTTATGCGTACAATACTCCAATGTCTTAAAATCTTTAATTTGGTTTGATTGTGAGTCTATGACAATTGTTATTTGATGTTTGAATTTCTTTTTTTTTGTATTGTACTTTGAACTTAATTATTGTGTTTGGATTGATGATATTGTACATTTATGTTTTTTTTGTTATTGTAAGTGTAAACAATATCTTTTTTATTTTTGCAGTTATATATATGTATCCACACACACACACACATATATATATATATATATATATATAAACCTAGAAACCGATTTAACCCGTCGGTCAAACCGATTGACCCGTGACCAGGTGTGAAAACCGGGTTAACTAAAAAACCTATTATTAAAACATTGGGTTAATCGTACAAGTGACATGGCAGACTGGCAGTCATGGTTGTTAGTAATGCCACGTGTTAACTTAAAAGGACAACACACATGTGGCTTTGGACTAAAACTAGGAAACCAGCTCAAAAAACTTTGCTTTTTAAACAAAGAATGAAACAATTTTACGATATAAGTGGGGTATCTAAAAATAAGGGAAGAGGGTGTATTTATTTATGGTGTGTGGATTGTGGCTCGTATACCGCTTATTTGGATGTTATTGCGATCAAGTTTACTAACATAACTTCGCTGTTAAAAAAAATATTACGATGTGAGTATCAAACTATCAATATATTCATACTTTATCACCATTTTTTCCGTATTATACAAGATGATATGATATTGTTTTTTTTTAAATCGTTTATCTTAAGTACTGAGACTATTTTCTTACGAACCTTTTTGGGTATCATATGGTTTCCCATATCATATCATACATGATATATTTGACAAAGTTGGAGTTTCAAAAACCATTAAAATAAGAAAGAATTAAAAGATCTTACGTAATTCATAAAAGAAAGTGGATAGAAATAGCTAATAGCTAGCTAGAACAGGAGTTTGATAGCTATAAGATGGAGCTAAGAGCTTTTATTAATTTGTTTATATATATATATATATATATGACAGATGCTAGTAGTTAGAGTTAGATAGTATAAAATGATATGATAAAAAAACTTAAATAATCAAAACAATTTAGTAAGAGTATTTATCTAATTTTACAAATAAAAAACTTCAACATATATGACGATTAAACAATTTTGATGTCTGAAAATGTAGTATTGTAATATTAATAAAGTTAACTTTTACACTTAATTTTTGCATAATTTTATCATATAATTTGAACCATGATTAATCTTATCTGTTTTATGTAAAGTGAATTAACAAATTTAAAAATGAATTTGCAAGAAATTATATTTTATATTTAAGAAACATATAAATTAGAAAATGTTGTTTTTTAAACGGGAAAAAAAAGAAAAGGGGAAAAACTATTGAGGATTTAAAGAATTTGTTTTGTAGGTTTGGATAAGTTTGATGTCAATTCGCTATCTTTTTGGAGTAAAAAGCACCCACAAGATCTCTCTGCGATTGTAACCTTCATTTTCATTGTTCAAAATTTTGAGGATTAAAAATATTTGAGCCCCACACCCAACCATCCCAAGTTTGAGAGAATATGAAGAAGCCAAGACAAGGGATGAGCTTTTTGAATTTTAGAGTATTCGATCTGGTTATCGATTCTTCTAAAATCTTATTTTTGATTTTCGGTTCTTTCGGTTCCACCGGTTATCGGATAGTTCGGTCTTAGAACGAAAACCGGTTGGTATATGATTTTGTATTTGTCATATGGTTAGCTATGAACTATTATTTTTGGTGATATCGTTGGTTATTGAACTATTATTATTGGGGATATGGTTAATGGTTACTGTTTGTAAGAACAAAGTCAATGAACTATTATTTATTGGTCATATGTTAGTGTCGACGACGCAGGATGTTCACTTACGATTTCAAGTATTTTTAGTGTTAACATTAAACCGTTTAGATTTTTGGTTATTAGTTAATTTTTATAGGTAAAAAATAACTAATATAAACGTATCATATTTGCCTTTAATAACAAAAATAGCCACCAATTATAAGTTATTTAGGTTCCCACTATTGAAACTGGTTCCAAAGTACATTTTCGGTCTTATCCGATTTGACATTGGTTGTGTTTAACACATCCAAGATGCATGCAAGCAATAGGACTATATAAAGTCTAATGATAACATCTCATGACATACATAGTCAATGATCAACATGACTCACAGTTATATGTGCATATAAAGTATAAATACAATTAAAATTCTCGTATAAGAATGCTATAATAACATTTCATACTTTGCATAAATATGCTAAAATTAATAAGATCTCATATTTTTGCATAAACATACAAAAGAACACATTCTCTGTTAACTAATTATTTACATATACAAGTATAGAGTTCACATAAACTTCTTGCGAAACTCTCTTAGCTTGACTTGGTAAATAGGCCTCCTTTAAAACTATAGCGAATTAGATCCGGGGATCTTGACAAAACTTACACCAACTGCATGCAGAACTTTGGTTTCTTCTTTGAGTCACCACTGCTACTTCTCATTGTAAGTATGCACTTACGTACCAAGTGAAGAGACAATAGTGGTATATATATATATATGTATATGTGTGTGTATATATATATATGTATATATATATAGTGAAAAGTTTATTTGAGAACCGTTCTTATTGCGAGAACCAATCTTAGCCATCCAATTCCCCCTCCTTCAATTAGATTGCCCACCCATGAATTCCTTACATACACCCTGCCACACTCAATCCCCCACGCTCTTCATCCATGAATTTCATTATCCAAAATCAACGGCTAAGATTGGTTCTCGCGGTTCTCGCATTAAAAACGGTTCTCAAATGAACCTTCCCCTATATATATGTATATATATAGGGAATGGTTCATTTGAGAACCATTTTTATTGCGAGTACCGTGAGAACTAATCTTGGCTCTTTATTAAAATAAATCAATGACCAATAAAAATGACGGCTCGTTAATGATGCATTAACGAGGGATATTTCGGGAAAATCAAGACTCGATCTTTAATGACAACTCATCCGGATGCAATTCACGGTTGGAAAATTATATAAAAGACCAAAACACCCTATTAATGAGCATTAATGACGGTTACAAATGGTACTCACAATAAAAACGGTTCTCAAATGAACTTTTCACTATATATATAGGGAGAAGTTCAATCGAGAATGCAAATGCGGCGGTTTCCGCCGCTGGCGGGCATGGAGGTGAACATGGATTGGGCCTGATGGTACACACACTTCTTGGCCTTCATCAATTCACAACTTGTAAATTCATTTTTAATATATTTAATAGCTCCATATAAAAGAAACAATCAAGTATTACATTTACAATGACTCTAGCAATCCAGTACATGAATGAGACGACATAATAAGTAACAAAGTTCAAGTTTTAGAAAAATATAACTTGCATGAAGCATCATAAATGAACAAGTATTCGAATAATTAAATAATAAATATATAAAATAATTAAATAATAAATCCTTATCGGTTCAGTTTGGTTATGTATACAAAACCGAGACCTACCCACTATCTATCTGTTAATGAAATTTTATAAACCGAACCGTCGGTTTTCAATTGGTTCGGTTTTAACGGTTTTATCCGTTGTGGTTCGGTTTTTTAGTTAAGATGCTCACTCCTAGTGTTACAGTTGATTATGAGCGTCCTAATGATGTTGATGATATTACTAAGGCCCCTATGGTGTCAAAAACTAGTATTTTGGTGTTCTTGGGTCCGATTTTGGTGGGTTCAATTTCATCATTTTTTGGGGGGATTTTATGAATTTCTTTCATCAAATTATTTGTAATATCCAATTGTTTCATCACTTTTTTGTGACTCGTTTTTCATTGATTATTTATCTGTTTCGTCAATTTTGTGTATCGGATTTTTGTGGTCCAAATTCATCAGATTTATGAATCGATTGTTTTTTGTGAATTAATGTCAATTTTACTTTTGTTATTGATGTGCATCAGATAAGAAATGGGTTGAGAATTTTGTATTGTGTATCATTTTTCTTTATGAATATCATTCATCAAATTTTTGGGTTCATCTAAACTTATAAGTGGTTGAGTGTATAACCTGAGTTTAGAGGGATGTGCATTAATTTATAATTGATGATTTCTTGATGTGCTTCAATTTATAATTGATGATTCATGTTGTACATCAAATCTATTGATCCATCGCTTTTTAAATTTTGAATCAGTGTTTTTAGTATGAAATATGTTTACATGATTTTAGGAGGTGGGTAAATAATCAAAAAAACTAATATACCCTCAACTAACTGAATTTAATTAATTAATTTAAAAAAGAAAGTTAGTTATCAAATATCAGATTTGATGAATCTAATGACTGAGATTTCTCCTTATCCTTTTTATCTTAATTTTCTTTTTACAAATATATATATATATATATATATATATATGTATGTATAGTGAAAAGATCATTTGAGAACCGTTTTTATTGCGAGTAATACGAGTACCGTTTTAACCGTCATTAATGCTAATTAATATGGGTAATTTGGTTTTTTATATAATTTTCGAACCGTGAATTGCGTCCGGATGAGTTGTCATTAAAGATCAAACATTGATTTTCCCAAAATATTTATTGGTTATAATTAAAATAGAATTTTAAATATGACATTTTATATATATTTATTTGTTTTAATCTATAAAATAGAATTTAAAATAAATATAAAATACCTAGAACAATTAAACTAAGAATTTGGTTAAATATAATATTTTGAAATGTTATAAGGGATAAATATAATATTTATAAATTAGGATGATCAAATATGATATTTTAAGATTTAATAAATATATATATAAAATTATTTAACATAATTTTTATTCAAATTAAAGAACTTTAACTTCTAAAAGTTAAAATAAAGTTACATTTCAACTTAAATTAATAATTTAAATTTTACCAAAATGAACGGTTAGAGTTATCTGATAGAGACGATTCAAATTAGTCATTTATGTATATCTAAATATATAACTCTTCAGGAATTATATTATTATATTAATATCATATTTAAACTCTAAATCTCATATTGATATATCATAAGATTACCATTTGATGTAAAAAAGAGTATTATATAAAGTACTATGATTTTTTAGTAGTATTTTATGATTCCAATCTCTTAAAAATTATAAATGATCCATAATAATATCTTGATCTTGACAAGCTTCTAAAATATTTTAAAACTTTATAAATCTTAAATCATAAATATAGATACAAATTTAAATTTTAGTCGTCTCGGTTTTTAATGATCCGCGCGTTGCGTCGGGTAGAGGTAATATGTTTTTGAGTGTGTATGTATAAAAAATGCTTGTAGTAGTAGTTGTTTCGGTGTAGAGCAGCATATTTGCATAATGTATTAATGTCTTTGCATGTGGTTTTCACGTCTTTTTGTGATTTTCCTGTTGGTGCTAATTTGTTTATTGATGTGTAGTTCAACCAAACAAAGTAAATAGCGATTGACCATCGTTCAGCTGCTAACAATGGCGATTGAGAATAAGGGTAAAAGACCCGGTTGTCGCCGAATCATAACCCATATCCCAGTGGAATGGCATTTACGAAAGAGTACTACTATTTAGCCTCTCTCCTCTCACATACCACACATGTTAAATCTTTCAATTCAATGTAGGTTATATAGTCACAAATCTCACGTTAAAGAGGGCAATTTAGATTACGAGGGGAGTCCAAATAAAATCACCCTTACGAAATCATGACAGAAAAAGGTATTTAGGCGAACTTCTAGATTTCTGCTACCCAACGTTAGACGTGACAAGACAGATAAAAAGCAAGAAATGAAATAAAGCAAGAGAAGAAGCAAGTTCATATCACGAATATATGAAAAAAAGCATATCACGTTTTAATGAAAAATTTACATAATTACCCCTGATTTTCTCATGAGAAATTGGAAGGTTTCTATGCAAATTGATATATACAAGTTATTATGTCACCCGCGCTTTGCGGCGGGCTTAAATTATTTTTATCTAAATTTTAAATTATATTATTTTTATTAAAGAATACCAAATACAAATTCGGATATACAACCACGTTTTTGTGGCCATCTTTCGTAAGGTAAAATAAGAGCAAGTCATGATCTACCTTTATGTTGTTCCCGAGTTAAAATTAGGAGAGAAAAAAAAGATTTAAGAAGAAAAATGAATTTTAGTTGTGTTTCTAAGTATGTTAGGAGAGAAAAAAAAAAGATTTTTGAAAAAAAAAGTTACCCTTCTTTTCTAATTTTCCTCTCAAATTTGAGAATATTTTGAAAGGAAACAAAAAAACACTTCATTTTCCTTTCATTTTCTTTTAAACTTGTAAACGACCAAATACTATGAATTACAACGGGTGAATTATGACCGTTTGATCTAATACATAAACATTTAATTGATGACTATGATTCATTCTTTCCTTCTCACCTAAATATCCATTCTCACAATAACTCTTCCCTATATATATAGTGAAAAGTTTATTTGAGAACCGTTTTTATTACGAGAACCAATCTTAGCCGTCCAATCCCCCTTCCTTCAATTGGATTGCCTACCCATAAATTCCTTACATGCACCTTGTGACACTCAATATTTTATTTTACATGTAGAATTAAAGAAAAATCATAAATATCAATTTATGAGAAATAGGAGGTAGGATATATCATGATAAAATGTAATTTTACCAAAAAAAACCCCTCAATATCTCATGAGATATGCCGAGAAATAGAAGGTAGGATATATCATGATAAAATATAATTTTACCAAAAAAACCCCTCAATATCTAATGAGATATAAACCTTCTATTTACCCCAATTGATAGTTAGGGGAATAGTAATAGTAATAGTAATTTACCAAACATTACACTACATACAACTTCAAACTCTAAAAGTAATATTAAACAAAACCTAGCTCTTATTATACAAATACAAACACTGAGTTTCTACCTAGGGTGTTCAGTACTATTACAAAAACAAAGCTTTAACATATAACAGCATTACAAATATGTTGTATTTTTATTTTATTACTATTTATGCTACATAAAGTTGACAAAAAGAGTTTCCTGGTACCCATGACATACCTTAATTAAAACCCCTCCTAAATCCTGCAACACTTCATATCTACAAACTTTACTCCAAAAAAACCACAGAAATGCTCTTAGACCATTCCTTTTTAGTCTTTGTTCTGATCCTGAACCTCATCTTCTGTACAAACTTTATCATACAGTCTATTTTATCCGTAATGTTGTTATAGTAGTACGCTTTCAATCCGAAAGCAACTCTTCCAGCTCGTTTTCCTCAGAAACCGTAGGAAAATCATCAACATTTGTGTCATTAAAAAGATACTCGAGATTAGACAAAATACCATCTCCATCTTCATTATCGAATTCTTGATCATTCTCGGCATAATCATTAGAAATTTCACCCTCCTCAGAAACCCCGCTACCAAATTTTCGAGGAAGGGCTATCGTTTTTGGTTTACTATCAGTTTTTTCACATATACAAGAAGTTGGGTTCTCATGAAATTCACCTCGCCCGGGCCTTACCTCATTTGGCTCACCCATGAAACCTATTTGACGAGCCCGCACTTGTGAAGAGAATTCTTCCCAAGTCATGTTTTCACGGTCCATGAACAAATGAGATAGTTTCTTTGCATTTGGACGTATTGTTGGTTTGTGTCCAAAGTATCTCCTGTAAAATGTTTGCATCACATGACATCCTGATTTACTTTAATCAAATGTTTATCTTTGGTTGAGAATTTTGGTATATTATATGCGTGATATTTGAGTTTTTGGTTGAACCTACCAAAATAGCAATGTCCTTTGTGAAGAACTTAAAAAATCTTGAATTTCAGTATATTTATGAAGAACACTAAATATGATTATAGGGAACTCAAGTTGCAATAGTGTGATAATCACTTTAACAGGGGCATGTAGCACACCCAAGCACCCCCAAGTAGGAAGGCAGATAATATATATATAAAAAGAAGTGGCTATCATGGCCCATGGGAAGTGAAAGCTCGATTCCACTCTAGAATAAAAATGTTAAACTGAAAATTAGAAAAACATACCTCCGTCCTGCCAATATTTTGGCCATGTTACCATTGTTATTGGTAACAAAGACATCACTTTCATCACACACCATAAAGTCGAGTGCAGCCAAACGAGAAGAGTATGGTAAGAATGGCTCAAGCTCTTCTTTGGTAGCTATGGTGTCTTTTGAATGAATGTTCGGGAAAAGGGCCCGCAATGGGCCCAGTGTCTCATTCCCACCATATACTTCACCAGAAGCCACATAAATATGAACATTTTTTTCATACCCAAGAGCTCTCAACATCAGACCCACCTCTTCAGGTGTAAGTGGGCATCTCCCTTGTCTCCTTTCTTTCTCTGGGTCGCTGATCTGCAGATGATATTAAAAATCATCACAAAGAAAGAAAAATGCATAAAGGAGTTAAAGTGTGACATGGAATTTGTTAGCATTCTGAAATCTGGATGGATTTATGAACCAACCCGAAATGGAATTTTCGGAGGCATAACTGATAAGTAGATGTAGCAGGCTAAGGCCCAATGGGCCCGAAGCTGTACATGAAGATACTTATAACTTATCCCAGAGGAGGTGTGGAGAGCATCCCCAGACATTGTTTATTACATTATTAGAATTAGAATAAGGTACTAAACTCATCACTGTGGTTTGGATCAAGGAATCCATCCCTAGACTTTGTAAACACTCAAGTCGGTCATTCAAGTAAAAGGACCAAAATACCCTCATCTTCTCCCCCCTTGAATTACCTCTCAGGGACTGAAAATGTTACCAAACCATAAAATAGGGACATCAAGTGCATTAAACGAAGTCAAGAGATGAAATCCATGATTTTAACCAAACCAGAATCCATGTGGGAGTGTTTTGTAATTTGGTAAACATTATGGGATTTTATCTTATATAGGCCCAGGCCAGTTGGGCCTAGAGTTTACGGCTACAAAATTTTGTTGCTAGGGTTCCATGCAGTCATGTACACCACTTTGACACAGACCTTCCTGTGTAGACTAGTTTGATACTTTGATCACATCGATTAACTGAACCACGTAAATGTTTTGTGTTTTTGTGATTGTTTTCTCCTTTATTATTGTGTCTAGCATGAGAATATGAAAGCATGAAAAATTAACAATTAGACACTCACATGTAAAGTTTTCCATCGTTTTCGTATTTTACTAAGTTCTTTAATTTCCTTCTCTCCTCCACCATAATAACATCCCGAGAATGCAAGCATATCGGGTTCAAATCTGTATTGACCAAAAATGAAATTTATAACACGTCAAGGCCAAAGCAGCAGGTTGACTTGATGACCTTTGTAGCAAATTAAAAAAAAAATCATAGTAGAAGTTATATAATAGACCACACAGATTAATTAACCACTAGAAATCACGAAACTTGAAACTTGGAGAAGTGTGCTAACATAACTTTTAGAACAAACTGCAAGAAAATGATACATAGTATACACTTTTTACCGATATACAATACTCCTTTAACCAATTATGCATCATGCTTACATAATTTAATAAAAGTACTCAATTTGTTGCATTAAATGGTAACAAAAGGAAATATTGGTAGGCATGTTTCCTAAATAGTTAAAATTTTAATATTCTTATAAGAAATGGTAAGTATGTTGCATTAGGTGGTTATTGAAGAAGTAGTTTACATATATCAGTAGAAAATGAAAAGTACAAACGCATTTTATTGCAGTTTGCCCAACATTATAAGCTATTGTATTTAACAAGCTAAAAAAATCATATGCAGCAAAACAGGCACGATAAGAAAACTATCATCTTACTTCTCTATGTAGACTGAAAGGATTTATCATGAAGTGGAGAAACATAAATACATAATGATGACATAATGTCTGCTCAAATTAAGGGCAACGTAGGGGAACTTCAAAGGCATACCTCAAATGTAGAGCAACAAAGTGTTTGCCCATATTCCTCATTCGGTTGACCAACTTTTGACCCATTTTAATTATTGGATCGGTAAATTTTAAAGCATGGTAGTTAACCCTGCATCTAAGCTTTTGAAAATCAGTTTCCAACTTGTTAGCAAGTCTGTAATCGAACTTGCTTAGCTGAACAGCCTGCCAAATTAATAGATATGATAAGTTGCCTGTAATATTACAAAGACAATGTATAATGAGGCCACTTAACTATTTAACTTTTTTCATTAAAGCCACCCAACTATTGAAGCTACTACAAATCCAGCAGAAAACATGTGGGATCAAGAAGATAATGTTCATATATTGGAAAAGAGAAAAGAGGATTGGTTACTTTTTACATTCTGATATGAAGTGCCCACAGTTGTTAATAGCGCCAAATAGCGCCGCTATAGTGAATAGCGTAGCGTAGCGCTAGGTGACCGCTATTTAGCATATAGCGGTAGCGATGGCATTTTGGTAATATTTTTTATTTTTTTAATTTTTTTTTACCTTTAATTAGTAATATGAAGATTTAGATGATCTTTGATTTAACTTATAATAGTTTAAGACTTAGTATTATATTTTGTTCTCTAATATATATAATAGTTTAAGACTTTTAAGATAATATACTAATATATAAATATACTTTAGAAGGCTATCGCTAAATACGAAATACGGCCGCTATTTAGCGCTATTCGCTATGTAGCATATAGGTTGGTCATCACTATTTACCGCTATTCGCTATTGACAACTATGGAAGTGCCATTTCGTCATTTAGCATGTTTATAGTCTGATATCTGATTTGGTAGAAACAATATTGGATACTTACTTGGGTGACCTATAAGGTAGTTTTAATAGCCAGGTGATCTTCCATGAAAAAAAATTAAATAGTTAAGTGGTCTCCTTATACATTATCCTTACTACAAAATATAACAAAACAAAACTCACAAAACTTACACGCCTCTTGGAAAACAGAGGGAGGACACGAATATGATAGCATCTCTCACTACATTTTCTGGGCACACGAGTACTGTATGGAGACCATTTCTTCCCACCCTTGTGAGGAAGTTCTCTTATAATTTTAACATCTCTTGATAAATGTGATATAAACCAATCAACATCAAATATCTCTGAAAAGGTACTGTAACAAAAACAGTTATCAGCTATACACACATAATCAATGGGTGTTGGATTCAAGTTTTGGAACTAATTATCTGATTATTCATTAGTGTGATTTCGTCATTAATATTTAGATAACATCTTATGAATATCTTAACTAAAGAGTAAAATACAAGTAATTAACTACCCCTTATTTTAACCTAATATGAGATCCCTTTATTTCCTTTTTCACATATTGGCCCTACTTTTGCAACAAAAACTCCTATTGTTTCCTACTCATATATTGCAACAAAACTAAGGTGCAAATCAAAATTACTTATCAACCCTTCTATAACCTATTCTGATAAACTTCTATTTCATAAATCGTCCCTACTTTTACAACAAAAAATGTTCTTTCTAGTCCCTACTCGCCGAGTACTCTATCATTAGTTCATTACATGATTATTACTTCAAATAGCAGAAACAAATTCAAAAACTACATTCTACAACCTGTTACACTACAAATCATTATCAGCTTATGATTAGTCAATACTCAATAGGATAAACTTGACAATCCAGAATGGTTTAACCCCTAAACTGGTTTGTATTGATTTAATCCCAAATTTTGGTTTAATTAATGTTAAAATACAAAAACAAATTTTATTCGTTACTTTCGCTCCAAACTCGTAAACTTTTAACTTGAAACCAGGTAAGAAGGTAAGCTCTCCGGCCATAACCTATATTCTTTCTGTTGACCAACCACACCTCGAATGTTTCCACTCATTAAACCACCAACACCACAGCCTTCAACCACCACCCCAGCCCCATGCCCCTACTGTCATCAACACCCCCAAGGTCCTGCAAAAACTGCCATTGACACCCCCTAACAATGAAACTTTCAAAAACCCACACAATTGAAACACACACAAAAACCTGCACACACATTGAAATTCAACAAGGAGGGGAGACGCGCAGGTGGGGGGAAGGGATTTGGGTCTGTGGTAGAAGAAAGGAGATGGGGGCTCAGGTCTGTTGGAGAAGAAAGGGAAACAGTGTGGGGGATGGCGTTATGGCCTGCGCCCAGCCGCCCAGGGTGGATAGGGTTAAAATGTGAGTGAAGGGAAAGAGATGGAAGGGGGGTTGGGGGATTTAAATATTAAAAATATATCCTATGTTTTTAATTGATAATTAATTGTAATTTAGTAAATTACGTATTATTAGGTATAATTACGTATAATTATTAAGTATGAATATGTCATTAACCTGTTATAGCATGTCAGGTGGTCAAAATACTCAGTTTTTCAAAGTTTGGGATCTGAAATAATAATAAAAAAATAATGGGTAAACTGTTATGGAGATTATCACATAATCACTCACAATTCGCACATCCAAACACCCCTAAAAGTAAAATGTCTAAACAAAAGTTACTGCAAAACAACATATTCGCATTGTATGTCAAAGATGTATTGATGACTAACCTGGCATCCTTCCAGAAAGATTTCTTATCCAGCTTAGGGACAACAAGAGTGGCATTCAGAATCCGTGCAGCAACAACAGCATCTGTTATCTGAGAAAAATGGCTGGAATTAGTACTTTAAAAAAGTTTTAGCATATCAAACATACCAATATATAAGACTCACCCCAGTTCTTTGTTGGTTTAAACCCCCACTCGTAGCAATTAGCAAGTATCTATTAGGCCGTGTGACTGCTTGAGCTTCTGTGGTTACAAAAAACACCCAAATTAAACTGATGTAACAAAAAACACTACAAGAAGTCTATATTTTTACAAAACTTTGGGGATTTATGGATTTGCATTTTGAAATAATAAATTTTTAAGGGTTTAGAAATCCAGATTCCTCTTCTAACTATCTATCAATGAATCACCTTCAAACCAACCGCAACAAAACTCGTAATCAAAAGGTAAAGTAAAACGACCTACTTACCTCTTCTTTTAACATAAATTGTAGGACTTTTAACTCCCATCTCACAAGATGTACCTCCTTTTGCCCAAAAAAAGAATGTCTTTTTGGTCATTTTATGCATTAGCTTCTTAAATAATCATAATTTGCAAAAACAACTTATTGTTGCAACTTCGAATACCAAAAGCCTACCCAGACACTATCATGTAGTACACCTTTTGGTTCTAATTCTAGAATTTCTAAAGTCAACTAATCTCTTTCCAAACACCCCTGTATTTCGTTCAACCACTTACTTGGAAACTGACTGCTGGCATTACTACATCCGAAATAGAATTCTGACATGCTTGTATTCCAAAGATTCCGCTCACTAATCGTCTTGCTACTGCTCTAGATCTCAACAAAAGAACAACACGTAATTCTTAATCGAGTTAGCTAACACCACAAAATTGGATCGAACCAACAGTTACTAACCACATTGCAGATATTCAATTACAATTTAAGCTATAAAAATACAGAAACCCTAACCGGAATTTTGAAGACCGAAGAAACTCGAGGTGTATTGTTATTATCATCATCAATGCCGCCACCATCCAACTGAAATATAAGAATTAAACATTAAACAAACTTTAATTGCTTAATTGTAATGATTCAAGTTGGAGGGGAAAAAAACTTACAGATGGGTGTTGTGCAAAGTGGTGAAGATGATGGTGATCAGGAGAAGGGGCGAGGAAAGAGAGGAGACAATATAGAAGGAGAATAGAGGCGAAGATAGCGGAAATGGCTGGGAGGAGGTGACGAAAGCGGTTATGCTTGTGATTGTTGCGCCGCCGGTGACCGTCCATGAGTAACGGTGGTGGTGATGGGAGCACAGTTGGCTCTCTTTTAACTTTTAAGAGAGAAATACACCGGATCTATGAAAGAAAAGTTGATCTTTCTCTTTGCCATGAGGTTTATTTGATCATAGTAAGACTCTTGTTTTTCTTTCTTTCTTTCTTTCTTTCTGCAAGGGAGGGATTCACAGATCACATGGAAACGTTTAACGATCAGATTTTGTAATTAACATCAAATATGGTTTAAAGGTTTAATTTATCTTACTTTTTGGTTTAATCATTAATTTTTTTAACAAAATAATCATAAATTTGTGTTTGATTACGGTTCAAGGCATAATTAATTCTTGTCTTTTTCAAATAGCCATAAGTGTGACCTACTATTGACTTAGAACTTAGAAGACTACCCTTTGTTTAAGAAATAAACATATATGCTTTAAACATCAAATTAGAGGACACAAACCAAAAAACCTTAATTTATTACCGTGGATTGAGACCGAGCTTGGTTGAGGAGGAACACAAAACTTGTATGATCAAACGCTAAACTAAGCTGGTGGAGGAAGACAAAACTGCAACGTTGGAGCTTTACAACTATCGATTGAGACTAATCTTCAAGTGTAAGTGTTCTTTTCTCCAATTTCTTACTAATCCAGTCAATGGCTTCTTCAAAATTGGGTAGTGTTGAGATTAGTGATGATAGCCAATATGTAACCTATGAAATGAGTAAGAGTGATGAAGGGTTTGACAATGATAGTGATTTAGTTTATTATGAAATGGAGGAAACAATAATGTTTGTAAATGATCATGATGACCCTTTTTTGTGTATAATGTGTGAACCTCGCATAATGACAAATAACATAGATGACAATGAAGACAATAATAAAGTTAATATTGTGGATGAAAAAGTTGCAAATGAGCATGACACTAATGATGTTGATCATGGTTATTTATCGTACATGATCCAAAGCAAAAACGAAAACCGATGAAACCATCTTTAGGAGAAAAGATTTAAAATCTAGCACGAGGTACTATATTACTTATTATGCAATAGCAAATGGTTACCAATTGAGGACGGATAGAAATGACTCAAAAAGAGTTGACATTAGATGTGGGCCAAAAGGTCAAGTTGAAAACAAATGTCTATTTAGGTTGTATGCATCCTAGATGAACAAAGAAATTATGTTTCAAGTAAAAATATTAGATGATACTCATACTTATGCTAGGAACTATGCAACAAACCCGGTGGCTAAGCCTATTTGGATAGATAGGCTTTGTTGTCAAATTTGATAAAGAATCAAAAAATGACTTTGAAGGAAATGAAGAAGCACATCTTTAACAAGTATTTATGTAATGTCAGCCTGGGACAATGTTATAGAGTAGAGGCTAGGGCAATACATCAATTGAAGATTCACTAGCAGATCAAAGTGACAGGGTATGAATTAGGGGGTAATTAGAAGCAATCTTGAGAGTGTAGTTAGACCATCAGCATCCAACCCATAGTTACCTTATCAAATCCTCAGTCACATTAGCATCCACATTATCTCCTACCTTCAACCCTCTCTAACCCATAAACCCCTACATCCAACCCTCTTCAACCATCTATCATTTCTTTTTTATTTTTTTCAACTATTATTAATTAACATAATTTAATTATTATAAATAAATTGCAAGACATTATAATTATAAAATATTATAATATATAAATCAAATTAATATTTCACCTTACATTAAAAATAAAAAAATAGAAGTACATAAATTATACAACGATATGAGATCCATCGTAAGATGATGAAGATGAAGAAGACGAATCATCAGACTCCGACGTATTATACGATGACGAAGACATTTTTTGGTGTATGTAAAAAATAAATATATGAGTTTGAGAGAAGAAAAATGAAGATGTGAAAAAATAAAGTGGAGTAATGTATATTTATAAGGGGAAAAGAATATATATATATATATATATGTTACTGTTGGAAGGGGGGAAAGAAAAAAAATACCCAAACCAACGGGTTCACCGGCTAGCCGGCTACCCAACCTGAGCACACCCGAAGAGGGGCGATGGTGTTCTAGTGGGGTTCCCCCCTAACCAGCGTTGGTTAGGGGGGCCGATATGTATTGTCTTTAAGTCATTGTTGAGCACTCTAATAATGATTATTACTTCAAAGGCTTTTATGTTTGTTTTAATGCATTGAAAGATGGTTGGAAGTTAGGATGTAGGTCTATCATAGGACTAGATGGTTGCTTCCTTAAAATCAATTTGCCAAGGTGAATTACTTACTACTATAGGCAGAGATGCAAATAACCAAGTATATCCAATAGCATGCAGTTTATGACAATGAGAACAAACAAAACTGGACTCAATTCATTAAGTTGCTTGCCAATGATCTTGAACTCTCAAAGGGAGCAGGTTTTAATCTTATATCTTATCAACAAAAGGTTAGTATGTTAATTAGTTAATTAATTTCCTATTTTTTTGTTAAATTATGTTAGTCGGTTGAACAATTTTCACATGGTTTGATTGAAGCAGTAAAGGACATATTGCCATGTGCTGAGTGTGCAAGGCTTGTTTATGCTAATTTTAAGAAAATGTTCAATGGTTTGGAATATAAAAGGCTACTTTGGGGTGCTGCAACACCTACTGTTGTTGAAGAATTTGAAAGGCATATGGTTGAATTAAAAGGAACATCAGAAGCTGCCTATAAACATCTCATGGAAAGGAATCTCTCAACCTAGTGTAAAGCCTATTTTGAGAAGATAGAGCATGTGAGGCCATGAAGAATGGTATTTGTGAAAGTTTCAACAAATTGATACTAGTAAGTGGTTCATCACTATTTTATGGGCTAGATAATTACAACAGTCTTTTAATTATGTTTTATATTTGTAACAATTAAAGATTTCGATGCAAGGTGAAAACATGTCATTACTTTGATGGAGTCAATTAGGCTACTAGTTATGCAAAGGATACATACCATGGCTAAGATGGTTGATCAACTTGAAGCTGATATGTGTCTTGCCATATTGAAGAAGTTTAGTTGTTTTCAAGAAACTACATGTAAATCCACAGGAGACTAGAAGTTGTCATCATATCACTTCATGGCAGCTAGTTGGGATTCCTTGTGTTCATGGAGTAGTTGCCATCATATCAATCCACATGAGACCAGAAGAATATGCAAATCATTGGTTTAGTAAAGCAAACTTTGAGACTACATATAACATATCAATTAACCCGATGCATGGAAGCAAAATGTGGCTTGAGTCACCCTACTTAAAGTCACTCCCTCCGAGACCAGGTAGACCAGTTTTAAAAAGAAAAAAATATCCATCTAAAATGGATGATAACCCTTCTACCTTCTAAAAGGAAAAAAAAAAGATCTACTTGCAAGTGTTGATGGAAGGGATCAAGAATACTAACATGTTCAAAGTGTCAAGGAAAGGGTCACAACCAAAGGAAATGTAACAATGACATAGTTGATCCACCTGCTAAAGTATCCAAACTAAGAGGGAAACAAAAGTTTAATATTGGTATACCTCCAAGTTCAAGAGGTGGAAGAGGTGTAAGAAGTGGGAGTGTTGGTGTCTCTTATGGTAATGATGGTGAAGCCTTCATACATGTAAGTTACCAATGACTTTGATTAACATTTCAAATTTACCATATAAAAATACCATTATCTAGAAATTGAGTGATGAAAACTCACATACGGACCCTAGTTCCATTGCTAACTCCTTGGATAAAACCAATAATATCTCTCGATTGCACTCACAAAATTGTATAGTTGCATTAGTTTGATGATTGCACATCTTCTACTTCCTCTATCTCTATCTTTGTTTTAGACTTTCTTTAGGAATCTATAAGATGGTGATTCGCAAATTTGTAGATCTTAGAACACCAGTTACCACTAACCAATCGGTTCTTCAATCTTCACTCGCTCAAGTTTTAGAGGCCGAGCCGAGTTAGAGTTTATCTGGGTTCGGTTCGGCTCTATTCAATTCGATTACACCCTTAAGCTTAGGGACTAAAATGTTCTTTAAAAGCTTGGTAATCTGCTATAGAAGGTCAAGTGGCTAAAACGATGAATTGTAACAAGTTTAATGATTAAAACATTCATTAATAAAGTTTAGGGATTAAAATATTCATTTAAAAAGTTTAAGGGTTAAACCATTTTAAACCTAAACTTTAGGAGTTAAAATATATTTTATCCTAAAAAATAATTAAAAAAACATATTAAACATTGCATGCGTGTCCAATGCGGATTGTATTGAAGTTAAGTATGATAATTGTTGAACGAGCTTCGAGACACAACTCTATGTACTTAATGCTTATATATATGGGTTTTGTTCAATATAGTCATAATTAAAATCATAGTCCCGAGGGATAATTTTTAGCCATTGGATTTCAAGATCAATGATCTAGATTTAATCTTATATAATAATTAAAATTGATATAAGTGAGGACAATTCTGACTTTTTGCATATGGGTCCCCACTTTTTTTTTCCTCTAATTTATTTAAAATTAATTATCTCACAAACTGTTAATCGTTAGACGAAACCAATTATACCGTTGCGATCCTCGTGTTCCCCTCTTTTATTAGAGAGGTCACTTGATATACTTTTGACAAACCTTTTTTTTCTCATTTTGTTAGGTTGGACTTAAATTTTATTAATGTATAATCACATGTGATTCATAACAATATTACATGTGTTGTTTTAGTAATTTTTTTATCTTCTTAAATTGTATATCATTTAACGTTTATTAATTTCGAATGTTTGCTTAAAAAAATCAATGTTTACTTAAAACCATTTATACATGTATGTACATATTCAATTTCACCCAATCCAATTGCATTGTCTACCCATGAATGCATATATTGTGTACTAGCAACACCTTATCCCCTCTATCAAAGGTCCAGATGTGTTCTCCTTCGAATTCGATGTCTTTTATATTGGTTTTCATAATAAGAATGGTTCTCGTTTGAACAATACCCTATGAAATCACATATCATTGAATACCAAATCTCATGTTTTTTGGTATTCAATCACATGTGAATCTGTATAAACTCTTGTGTGATTCTGTACAAAATCATAGGTGTTTAAATATGCAATCATATGTGATTGAATACCAAATCTTATATTTTTGGTATTCAATCACATGTGATTCTATACAAAATCACATGTGATTGAATACGCAATCACATGTGATTGAATATGCAATCACATGTGATTGATTCTGTCAAATATGTGACATAAAAATGCTATATTTAATCAAATCACCTGTAATTATGTGCATGTATAAGAGATAGATAATCACATGTGTTATGAAACATATAATAACTTAGAATCACTTTCAATTGTTGATTTTTTGTTACTAAACCATAGAACTTCGCCGGATTATCAAATACCAAACTATAATTTTATAAATACTATATTGATCACACCTCTATGAATCACATGTGATTATACTTTAATAAAATTAAAGTCCAATCTAACAAAATGAGAACTTTTTTTTGTCAAAAGTATATCAAGCGACTTCTCTAATAAAAGAGGGGAACACGAGGATTGCAACGGTATAATTCGTTTCGTCTAACGATTAACGGTTTGTGAGATAATTAATATAAATTAGAGGAGAGAGAAAGTGGGGGATCAATAGTTAAAAAGTCATAAATGCTCTCCTTCATACAAATATATCAATTTTAATTATAATCTAAGATTGAATCTGGACCATTGAATCTTAAAATCTAATGGCTATAAATTGTCCCTCGGGACTATAAATTAAATTAGGACTGTATTGAAGATTTCTCATATATATATATATATATATATATATATATATATATATATATATATATATACTACTATATAAAGCATTTAACACTCTCTCTCCTCCTTAATTTTAAAACTTCTTAAAATTCAATCAATCTATACTACTATATAAAGCATTTAACACTCTCTCTCCTCCTTAATTTTAAGACTTCTTAAAATTCAATCAATCTATACTACTATATAAAGCATTTAACACTCTCTCTCCTCCTTAATTTTAAGACTTTTTAAAATTCAATCAATCTATACTACTGTATAAAGCATTTAACACTCTCTCTCCTTCTTAATTTTAAGACTTCTTAAAATTCAATCAATCTATACTACTATATAAAGTATTTAACACTCTCTCTCCTCCTTAATTTTAAGACTTTTTAAAATTCAATCAATCTATACTACTGTATAAAGCATTTAACACTCTCTCTCCTTCTTAATTTTAAGACTTCTTAAAATTCAATCAATCTATACTACTATATAAAGTATTTAACACTCTCTCTCTTCCTTAATTTTAAGACTTCTTAAAATTCAATCAATCTATACTACTATATAAAGCATTTAACACTCTCTCTCCTCCTTAATTTTAAGACTTTTTAAAATTCAATCAATCTATACTACTGTATAAAGCATTTAACACTCTCTCTCCTCCTTAATTTTAAAACTTCTTAAAATTCAATCAATCTATACTACTATATAAAGCATTTAACACTCTCTCTCCTCCTTAATTTTAAGACTTCTTAAAATTCAATCAAGACAACATCTTGGCCTTTCATTCTATTTAACTTAATTTCATCCACTCAATCTTTAACAATTCCAATCTCTCAACTAATTTACTTTAACTTTTTATTCAATTAAAATATACTCTCACACAAACATAATTATACACCCATAACAACATAATTTCTAATATCTTAGTAACTTCTCTATCCTTATTTTACAAATATGATTTTTTTTCCTTATTTTAATGTCTTTTAGATTTTATTTTTAAAATTAATAATATAGTTTATGCAAATAAAAGAAAATTTGAAAAAAATGGGACATGTTGCTAAAGAAATTTTTTTGTGACATTGAAAATTGTGAATAACATATCATTACATTTTTTAAAGCGGCATATTATAAAACAAAAACTATTCTACTCCGCAGCATTGCGCGGGTACGATGCTAGTATATATATATTATTAAACAATTCATTAAGAAATACTATGATCCTTGATTCGTATATGTAATAATGGTATTTTTTAATAGTGTTATGAATAGTTCTTAATTATACGAAAAAATGTTATTATTTAAACTTATACAGACACACATAGAAAGAGTTTATTTGAGAGCCGTTTTTATTACGATAACCAGAAGAATTAATTATGGTCCGATGACTAATATTAACGGGAAGGGTTCATTAAAGTTCATTAATGAATCATTAATGACTTAATAATAATGGTATCTTAGAAAAAAATCAAGTCTTATTAGATTATGACTCATCCACCCTGGCGTAATTTACAGTTAGGTAAATGTATAAATAACCAAAATACCCCAATTAATGACTTATTAATTATCATTAATGATGATTATAAATGGTTCTCGCAGTTCTCATTTATTACTCATTAATAAGGTACTTTGGTCATTTATATTTTTACCCAATCATGAATTACGTTTTGATGTATGAATCATTATTAGATTGGCTTTGTTTATCCAAAACACTCATAATTAATGTGTCATTGAAATTCTTAGTCATGGATTCATTTTAATTAAGAGTCAATATTAGTTCTTATAGTTTTCGTACGAAAAACAGTTTTTGTTTGATCCCTCCTCCGCTGTATGTATATGAGGGTGCGGTGCAATAGTAAAACTCCAAATTTGAAGTAAGCACATGCAGGGGACACTTTAGTCTAGATTTATAATAATAATAATAATAATAATAATAATAATAATAATAATAAAATTTGAGCACTATTAACATCATATCTCATATAGTTTTCATTCACCAAACATTAAGGACAAATGAAATCCTCATGTTATCAGTTTTGTTACTTGCACCATCTTCAAAGAACACCTTTAATCATGCACACAAAAAAAACAAACAAAAATCCCATGCAAAGCTTCACCAAATAAAGGACATCAGATTTCAATAAGTTAGTTCCCAGAGCTAAAGGACTTGCAGCAAGTCATAGCAACAATGACTAAACTTACTAACTTGTGTGCCTGCATAGCCATCTTAGCCCTTTTGAGCTCAACATTTGGCATGGTTCATGTGGTTAAACCGCCTCCAAAACCAGCCAGATTACGTAAGCTCCAGATTGACTACAACAGTGGAGAACCTGACCCCGATACAAACAGAATTTTGGCGAGTAACTCGGCTCATAAATCCACTGAAAACCACCACTCACAAATGGATAAATCCCAAGAGAGTGCTAGTGGTTGTGGTGGCAGCAGTGGAGCCGGTGGCATCTATGGAGAAGGTCATGGTAGCGGCGGCACCTCGTTGGGGTTTCATAACGTATTCCCGTTTCCCTCCTTCCCATTTGGTGCTTTCGTACCAGAAGTTTCGACATGGGGAGAAGGAGGTGGGTCAGGCGGGTCAAATACCAACCCGGGTATGGGTGTAAGCTGCCAATGTTGTAACAATGGATTTCCTATGCATTATGTCATCAGCCCAATCCATTTTCAACCCATGGATTCCTTCTCCACTAATAGAATGAGAAAAGATGGGCCCAATGACATGGCTCCCAGCCCATCAGCTGGTAACTAGCTAGATATGGATTGCTAGAGATTTCACTTTTCTAGAACAAATTGTTTTATGTTCGGTCAAAATAACTCTCCTTTTATCATTTTCCTATGAATAAAAGTTTCAAGGTGTATTGTGTAATGTGCTTCTTTTATAAATTTATGGAATACAAAGAAGTAAAGCATGATTGGAAAATATCCTTCACTATTGTCTCAAAGCCTCTTAACTGAGACTTCATGGTAATCACTTCTTTTTGGATTTTATGAGCATCAGCTTCATCCTGAATCTTCACACAGATAAACAAACACAGTAGATGGATAACTAGCAGACTCGTGATATAAATATATAATAAAAAGATTATTACAAGAGATGGCAAGATAGAGAGGGACGACGGTTAAGTAACGGGTCAAACTGGTTGGTTGGGTCGAGTTGACCTAGGAAACACTTCTTGTCCAAAGCATTACATTTTCTATAAATAATTAGCATGTCAAAATTAGATTTCAAAGTTGATAAAAGTTTAGAAGTTTCTATACGTTAAAAATCTACTTCGGGCGACTTTTAACCTATTTGACCTGTTTCCTTTTAATTTTACCTTTTTACTCGCACCGCAATCTATCCATTCATAAGTAAATGGGTCAAAATGGCAAACCTCTACAAAATATCAAATCAAGAAATCCATACCTCATTATAAAGATTCATAACATTTGAATATATATGTGCAGCTCTGTTTGCCTGAACTTGTAAGTGACTGATAAAGCAAACCTCTTCACTTGTCACCCATGTTTGCACTCATTCAACTAATTTTCATCAAAACCTATTGATCTAGCAATGCTTAATGCATTTGATTCGCCTTTGCTTCTCCAAAGTATTCTGTAAGTAGGTTGTAAAGTCTTCAAAGAGAACTTCACTGCTGCATTCTCATATTGAATATCCTTTTCTTCTAAAGACAGATAAATCTGCATAATCTGTGGTTATCACTGCTAAGTTGACTCTGTCCTTGCAACATTTATAAGAATTTGGTAATGTTGTATGGACTTACAAACACAGAATAGAGAAAAGTAAAACAAAATGAAATTAGTGGTGGTTTGGCGTGTCAAAATGGGCGGATTGGTAGCAGATCAAAACGGTAAATTTTGGTACTGATTATACCGATCAAGTTGGGTTGGGTTGACCAAAATACTTTTGTCCAAAAATTCTAATTTTCCTTTTATATACGGTTAGCGTATCATATACGATTAGAAAAAAAATCATATTGCCTTACTAATACTCTACTTTCTTGAACATATTTTTAGACGACTTTCAACCTGTTTTACTCATTTAACATGTTTCCTTTTTAACCCAACTTTTGTACTTTCACTTTCTTTGATAACGCAACTTGAAACAACCGTCTTATAAGTGAATGACTTGAATTTTGTTACCTCTAGCGGCAAGTAAAGCAGATCGGATTTTTAAAAAAAAGTTCATAGTTGTGCTTTTAACTCGCATATGCAATATATCTTAGTACTGTTGAGCTGCACACGTGTAACTTTTCAATAAGTAATTGCATTTTTGTGTTGCACATATGTAATATATAAATAGAAAAAGCATAGTTTTTTTCTCCTAAAGTATAAAAGAATGAAATAGTTGTTAATCTGGTATGTTTTTTATAGAAGAATGTTCAATAATTCATAGTTTTAAGAGACTAATTTTAGCCTTTGAATCAATGGTTCAGATTGCATTTAAAAAATTTGAACGAAGTGGCATTTTCGTAATTCACATGTGATGCTTTTACAAATCACATGTGATTATATACTGAATCACTTGTAATTGAATATTAAAATTTTAGGACTACGTTTTTTACATGAAATTTATTAAACACAACTCATTTTTTTATAAATAATATGTTTATGTTTTTATTTGCTTTAATTTATAGAATTATTTACAGTGCTTCAACAACTAGCGACCCTCCAAATCCTCTGATTGAAAAATATAAAATGAAACCAAATTGATGTGTAATGGCACAAGTTAAATGAACCAATATATAGCTTTAAAGCACCAAAGTAATAGACAATTTTAGGATTCAAGCATATACATATTTACTACATACAGTTACCACAACAACCATTTTATGTTGCAAGTAAACACTATTTCGGTTTCAACCCCGTGCCCACAAGAAACTCGGGCCGGGTTCATCTAAACAACAATTGACAACAAACCATTTCATTTCTAAAAACCTAAACAGACCCAAATAAATCTCGGGTTTTCTTCCTTTGATGAAGGGAGGGAGCTGAGGATAGAAATATATAGTAAATTAGTACGAACGCGTGCCATGCAGGGGGGTTAATTTGCTTACATCAAATGCGAATCGTAGGTGTCAAAATTTGAGTCAGGAATCACGAGAGGCAGCTTGTCTATGTACATGAACAATCGTTTCAGATTTTCTCTCGTTATTGTCGCCATGTCAATTGCTTCTTTATAGTCAACATAAACCCATAGCTCACCCGAGTCGACTCTCTTTAGGCTAACCCGACAAAAGGGGCATGATGAGGATCTTGTACGCCTGCCATTTAGTAAATATATCATGTGAAAACAAAATATAGATATATATGAAATATTTGCCTAATATATTCGATCACATGAAGGAAAAAGATCAGGGTTATTTTGTCATATAGACGTTCATTATTGAAGTATGTTTGATTAGGGGATGCAATGTTGTGGCTCCTTTACTTATTAACTGAACTATCCACATTAGGAAAAAAATCCAAGAGGGGGAAATTAAAAATCGACCTATTAGCTAACGATTTTTGTTGTACCAACTTGACTAGTTAGTGATAAAGTGTAACCACATTCAAGGTTAGATTTAAGGTTTCACAAATTTAAGGTCTGGGTGAAGTGAAATTAAGGTTAGATTATAGGTTCCACAAATTTGAGGTTAGCTAAACCACAAGCAAGACTTCTTTTCTTTCTAAAAACAATTAAAAGAAATTATAACGAAAAAAATAAGATAAAAAAGAATCATAAAAAAGGGTTAAGGTTACTAAATAGCGTCTTACCTTTTTCAAAAGTATGGATGTAGATAATATACTTTTTTATTACCCAAATAGGTAAACCTACTTTGTGGTGACTAGTTAAAATAAGTAAGGACTTGAATTTTCCAATTACCTACATAGATACTTTTGGGAAAGTGAGATGCTATTCAGTGACCTTAACCCTCGTAAAAAAAGGTTTTCAAAGTAAAATGAAGTTAGCTAGCTGGACTGAACCGTCGACCTTATCACTCCTAATGACTTAAGGTATGAAACTCTACCAACTAAGCCAACCCCCTTTTTGTGATCTAATTCTCCATAAATGTTGATAGCTTGAAAAGGTTCAGTGCAAACAAGAGCCCACACTGCCCCTAGTGGTTTTTATCTATAATGGGCCAAAACAGATGAGATAAAAATAGCTACAAAGGAAATTGGGTCAAATGTGTCAAAAGGAGCCCAAAGTATATCAGAAAGCATAGAGTCCTCCTAAACCATTTTATTCAAAACTTCAGATTACTATTGAAATACTGTGATTTTCATAATCATATTCGGAACGCTACTTATTATTAATAGTTCAAAATCTTTGCACAAAAAGTGTTCAAGCTAACCAAACACAACCCAATCCAACCCGGTTCATACTTACTAATTGATCCTTTTTAACATGTTACCAAGCCTGACTGATCCTCCATTTTTTCACCTCTAGGTTTAACCTCCAAATCAAACAAAAATCTATTGGAAATATGAAAGGTAAGTTTTGTTGTTGTAGTATGACTGGTGGATGTTAATTATTTCACGTGAATCAATTTTCTTATGATTCTTTACACCAAAGTTACCTCATTTTATGAGAAGCTTAACCACAAGATCACCTATTCCTAGTGTACAGAGGATGGTAGAAATCACTTATTTCCACCAAATTTATTTCAGATTAAGCAGGCACAAAGGTCAAAATAATATTGTTTATGGGCAATAAGATCTTTAATCTGAAAGTAATGGTTTAAGTCATGGAAATATTCTCATATCAAAATGCTAATGAATGTCTCATATTCCATCTAACTTGTGTGATTTACATATTCCTTTTGTAATTATAAGAGATGGATTAAACTTTCTAATGGTATTTCAGAAATATTCTCTTAACAAGAAAAACAAGGCCAAAACATAAAAAAAAAGGAATAAATAAAATGGAATAAATGTGCAAAACATAAAGGAGACCCATCAGCATTGTTGATTTCACTAGCTATAGCCAATACTTTTTCTTTCCCATTTCCTCATGGTTAACAAACTTGGTTGGAAATGCTAACGGCGCAAGTTGGGTGACGGGTTGAGACAGATATGGGTCAAAACAAGTACCTTTTGGTATGAGCTGGGAATCGGTTGGGTCAGCCAACACTTTCTTGTTCATTTTACCTCTTTTTTAACTAATATGGTAATGTGTTAAGTGTTAACTACAGGCTACAGCATCTAGATTCTAGACACTGATAATTGCGTATCATTTACCTAATATCATCTACATGAAGTTGGGATTTATAACCACCAAACATATCGAAAAGTTAGAAAATTTTCAAGGATTGATAAAGATAGGAAAGCATACCAGTCATTGTAGCAGTTTGAGCACATGGCATGATTGCATTTTGGTAAAACGAGTTTGCTATTCATCTCCAAACAAATTCCACATTCTTCTTCACGTTCAATATCAATATCAGAACAACGATTGTAATCGTCATCTTCTCTTTTTCTATACCTTTCCATGCATACCTTTTTTTGCTTTCTTTCTTCTGAATCAGTCACGCCACTTTGAAGTTGCATCAAAGATGGATATATGATGCCTAGTTTATCACATCATCCTAAATATTAACTCCTTGAAGCAATAAGAAAAAACAAAATAGATAAAGAATCCAGTTATCTAATGATCCCATCTTATGGCCGTGTAGTTTAGCAATTAATTGTTAATAAATATCAGATTTAGAACAATGAAAGAAGCCAAAAAATCGAAATCTGAATTTGATGTTTGACTTGCGTGAAAAAAGTTAAAAGCGTTTGGCCCTTTGGACCTACCATAAAATTCTCTTATGCTCGCCTTCCTTTCATGTGTAGACATGGTGGTGGTTCCATCGTCGTAAACCTGTCGTATACACAAGCTGGAAAGTTAATCAATCAATAACACATGCTAAATCCCAAAAATAAAAATACAATAGTTTTGACTTTTTGACCTGAAAAATCAAAATCCTCAAGAGTCCAAGAGCACCAGCAAGGTGGCAGTCTGACCATTGAACAAAGAAAAGAAAAAATTGTGCGGCCGGGCTATATGACATTCTCATCTGCACACACGCACCATCATATTCCCTAGGAAAATCAGATGCCCTGCACCATCATACATCAAAAGAACATAGCAAATTACTACAACATCAAAAAGCCTTGCAAAAGAATCATTAACAATCTTGAATATAAGACATGGCAGATTTGATGAAAAAAGTTGAAGTGTGTATCTTTTCTACACTAATAGGATTCAGGAGCAAATTCACCTTTTAAAAATGCATTTATTTAATTTTTCATTATCTGCACATAATGCAGAAGTCTTTCTCTTGGTGAAACAATCTCTACTCTTTCAGAAGAAGATCATACATATACACAAAATATATGCATCTTTCAATCTACCCAACATCTGTCAAAAAAATTTAGATTTACTTTTAACTGTAGTCTAGTCTGTAACTCTTTATACCCTCAAATTGGCCAACACAGAAACAACCCACATCCTAAGAATCAATGTAATAATGTGATTCAAGTTAATAGATAATAAGTTGAATTCAAAGACCCCTTTGAAATTATTGATATATATTTTTTAATTAAAAAGAGATACCTTTATCCCATTTAGAAGCAACCAGTACAGTCAAACATAACCAAACACATGATAAAAAAAGTTAACTAGCAAATCTATCTGAAAAAACCCTAATTTCATCTAAATGATCAAATTCCCAGAAACTAAATTGAAGGATTTAAGAATAGAACATCAAATTGATAGCAATATTAGCCAGAAAAATCACGATTGAAGCACACGCAGATAAGAAAAGAGGGAAATAATTAACTTCTTACAGAGTATTAGCGTGTTGAATATCCGCTTCAAGAACTTTGAGAGAATCCTTGAACGATTTTCTCATTGATCCGACATACATCTCCTTTCTAATTAATCTTCACGAAAAGAAGTTACAGAACCATCTACTGATTGATTAATCGTGATGACTCTCTCTCTCTCTCTCTCTCTCTCCCTCTAAAAACCCTAGAATTATTTTCTCTCTCTAGAAAGAGTGGGGGTGGGGATCAGTGATAACTTCTTCTTTGTGTTCTCGAGAGAGGTAGAGAGAGAACTGAAGAAGGAGAAGAACTGTGTCACTTTCAAGCTGACACGTGGACAAGAAGCTGGTGGAACTTTGAAGTTTCTCTCACTTTCTCTCTAGAGATTTGTTTTTAATAGGATGTAGTGGTAATTATTATAATACTAATAAAATTATATTTAATTAAATGATTAAAGTTCGCTTAAAAAGAATCATCATATTAAATAAAATTATCCCCTCATTATTCAATGAAATGAATAATTTTACTTTTATTTTAGAGTAAATTAAATGTTTGGTCACTTTGCTATCCTAATAATTATAATCTCGATCCATAAATTTATTTATTTCATTGGTAGTTTTTACTATTTGGGATTTGTTTTAGTGATGGTTTCTAGTTCAATTGAAAATACTAAAATACCCTTATCTTTTTTTATTTCATAGTACCCTTATCTCTCTTTTTTTTTATTTTTCTCGATTATAAATATTTGGTTTTAAACCCCTTTCCCTTTTCATCTCTAGACCTCTCTCTCTCTCTCATTCCTCTCTAGCTCGTTCATGGTTCTAAGTAACGTAAGTTGTAGTGTGACGGCAAGCTCAAAGTCTCAAACTTTAGGAGTCACGACATGATGTTTTTTAAGACGTGATTTAAGGTGGTAATTTTGTACATATTTTATAACTATATATATCCGATTTATCATTATTAATATATAAATTACACAAAGTTAAACAAATGAGGAGCAAAATAACACATACAAATTACAAAATACAAATTTATAAAAGTTTAATACACACGATCGCAAAACGTATAAAAAAAGTCCAGTTTTTTTTAAAAAAAATGATTTTCTGTGCAGCACGTCTTAAAAAACTTGTCATTTGTTGTGTAAAGGCACACCTTGGCAAGCCTTAGCATGTGTCACGTCTAACAATCACACCTAAGGTCATTTCTTAACGACAGAGTCTCGCCTCATGTCATGGCACGCCTTTTAGAACTCTGACCTCATTCCTCTCTCTCCACCCAACCACCTCCACTCATCACCTTCCCCTTCCCCTTCACTAGAGAATAGCACCAGCGCCACCTACCATTTCCCTCGTCGATCACCACCACCTGCGACCCCTTACTCCATCGTGCTCTCTCTCTCTCTTAATCTCTTTCAGCAATTGGTATGTGTCTAGGATTAGGGTTCCGTCGCCCATCACCTCGTTAAAAAATAAAGCTTGAGCTCGTTTAATGACAAAACTAAGCTCGTTAAGGAGCTCATTTACCGGAGTACTCAACATACAATTAGAATTTAACATTAACGCACTTACATATATATGATTATATAAACGAACGAACATTCAAACGTATCATACATATATGCCAAAGTATTAACTACAAACCACCATCACCAAAAGTAATTAACCAATTCTAAATCATAATCAAAAGTACAAGACAGATAGTCACAAAATTGCCTCCATTTGAAAAGATAACCGCATCAAAAAAACAAGAAAAAAACATGTGTGCCAAAATTATTTGTGTTTGAATGCCAAGAACATGGAAGTGACACTTACCTAATCATGTACATGATAAATCTTCAACATAAACCAAAAGTTTATTTAAAACTACAATGACTCCAATACATCTGACCATTGCAAGTGAAGCAATTTAACATCTTTTATTCTTTTTTATAGATCCAGTTATGACTATAATTAAAAAAAATAGCATTGAAAGGCATATATTACTTCAATTATGATAATTTTCATAGTGTAATTTGAAAAAATATACCTTTGATTAGCTTGTTTCCATAGTAGGTAGTATAACATGGATAGGTATTTTTTTTCTTGTGAAAAAAAATTAATCAATAATTTAGAAGAATGAAATACCAAGTCAAGTATTTTTCAAGTTTTGGTGCACCTTCAAATTCTTTTGGATTAAACCTAACTAAGAATAAATGAAATAACATTTAACAATGATATTTTGTTAGTAATATACTTACATGCAAGTCTCTAACATTAGAAGTAAATGGAGCATACAAGTCCATGAGATTTGTTCATAAGAGTTTAATTATAAGCAAATGGCACATAAGAAACGTTATATGGGGTGACTATATTATTTATATGATACAAACCATATACATGACATCAAAAGACCAAACAATGTTCGTTCGAGACCAACCACCAATGATGACAAAGTAATTAAGTTGTATACATACCTAAGTTTTTATGTTTCGAATGTTTTGGTTTCTACGTATATCTTGTTTGCATTTTGATGGTTTGAATAATTGAATTTCTCTACCCTAGTTGGTATGTTCTGATTTTAATGTTTACAAGGTTACATCTTTAGAATGATGTTTGTGTTTGTTATGGATTAAATCTTGCTCCTTAGTAGTTATTGTTTAGAATATTATATTAGCAAACATTATGTAACATCCTAGTTAATTAGTATCAAACAGTTTATAAAACCACATCTTATTTTTCAAACGTGGTATTCAAATTTTAATACGATACTTCTTAAAAACAAAAAACAACCGAGAAATAGTAGGATAGGATAAAATTTGTATTTAAAATGAAGTTTGATTTATTAAAGTTCTTTATGTATAAAAATCTTAAGAGTTAATTGCTCAAATTGTCCTTTATTTTTTATATTTCTGTCGATTTTGTTGGACTGGGGCCTTGAGATGGGTTTAAAAGGCACAAATACGAAGCTTTCATGGCTTCTATTTACACAGCATGTTGGGTGTTATAGAAAGATATGAATGCTAAAGTGTTTCAAAGTAATCAAAGACATGAGTTGTGCATTATAAGTCGGGTTCAAGGTTTTGTTTTTTCTGGTTTAATTCTAGAGGTAGATTAAAAAGGAAACTAATGTGGAGCAATTGGTGTCTAAACTCATTAGAGGAGGTGCCCTTGTAATTCTTAATGTGTATTCTGTTTTTTCTCTTGTTTCTATGTTGTACTTTCTCCATCTAGCTTCTTGCTAATGGAGTGTTTTAATATATCTCTTTTGCTGTTGGTCAAAAAAAAACTATATAAGTGATGAGGACAGTCATGTAAGAACCATTTTGTGATGTATTTGGTCTTTTCTAACGTTAGTTGTTAGTTATCTCTATTAAGTTAAGGTAAATTGATCATTTTACCCTTATTAAATAAAAGTTTTAATTAATTAATTATATATAATAAATAAAAAAAATTATCTTACTCCCACTTCTCTTTTTCTTTCTATTTCTCTCTCTCTCTCTTCCAGGTCTCTTAATTTTCCAATCTCTTCCGTCCAACCTCCACCACGTTAGTGAAATTATCACGGGACACCACCACAACCAATTAAGCACCACCATCACCTCTCTCACCTCCTTTCTCTCTCTTTTCATCACACCATCAAGGAGAAAGCATCAATATATCTAGGGTTTTCAGCGACGCCCCCACCACCAAATCTAGGGCTTTAGGCGCACCGCCACCATCGCCAAGAAGAGAGCATCAAGAGATCTAGGATTTTTCTCCATCGATGACACCAACAACATCTCTATTAAACTAGATCCCCTTTAATGAGCAAAACTACGACCCTCCATCAAGGTCCGTTGATACTACTTCTAAAGCACTCATGAATTTGTTCACCAATTAACGTACGTTGATTTCGGGAGCATTTCATCGCATTTATCTTTTGTATCGATTCTGAAGATGAAATCCTTTTTCAGTTGGGGTTTCTAAAAGCGATGGTGTACGGTGGTGGTGAGGTAGAGAGGAGCGTGAGAGAGAGAGAGAGGGAGAATAGACTAAGATATATATATATATATATATATATGAGAGAGAGAGTGGTATTATTTAATCTTTTAATTGATAAAATATAAAATATTTTTAAAAATTAATTAAAAATTTTAAAAATGGTAAAAAGACCTAAATGCACCTGAGTTGACGGAGATGACTAATGGTCAATGTTAGAAAGGACCAAACACGTCACAAAATGGTTCTTAAAGGACTGTCTTTGTCACTTTTGTAATTAAAAGACTAAATCGGCAGAAATGGTTAAGTTAAAGGACGATTGTACAATTAACTCAAATCTTAATGATTCATTACTTTAGTTATACTTATTTAGTTTAAAGATGTGCATAATTCAAGTCAACACAAAAACTTGGTTGATCAATTAACAATAAGTTTATCTGATTCAAGTAAATATGTTAGTTTTTCCGCTTTAAGCTATATTATGCCACATCAATGTCATGTCTCGATATCATCCTTGCCACGCCTAAGCCAACACTACCAAGATTTGTTGAGTTTGTCGAGTGTATGTGTGTGTTCTTCCTTTCAGCTCCCATCCCTACCGATATATGTCAAGTGTGTGTAGATTTCAGATTCAACTATTCAAGTGGTTCGATTTGAATGGGTGTTCCATATGTGTGGTTTTGATATAGTAGTGTTATTGTTTGTTAAATTATGGGTGGAGGTGGTGGAAAGTGGTAGTGGTGGCTATAAGATATGAAAAACTATATAAATAAATTAATATAAAAGGGTGTTACGTTGTATTTTTTTTATAATTAATTATTACATATATAGTTTGTGTCAATTTCACAAGCTACTTTTGATGCACACAAGATTTATACGGCAGCCATTACTCAACCCGCCCATCTTACCACCTCTAACTTTAGAGATAGGGAATGAAAATTCAGTCGAACCAAAGTGGCATAGATGGTATTTTTGATTAATATATCCTTTATTCCTCTGCAACTATAATCTATCTTGTTAAGTTAGAATTCTAGTATGGTTGAAGTTGATTGCAGTCTATCAGTAGTCAACTTGCTTCCATACTGTTTTCTCCTAATAGTAGAAATCTCATTCAGAATTGGCAGATGAAGGTATTATGATTGATAGAGAGCAAAAACTTTTTATTAGATTTTATATGGATTCCATTTGTGCTTGGTTAGGCATAACCCATCTCTATCTTTATCGTAGTAAGGTTTCTCGTAATAATGTTTTGATGTAAAAGTGTCTGCTTGCAGCTCTTTTCAGATGGGGTGTAGCCTTGCAACAAAGATCGCGCATACGAACAAAAAATTTAGAGAGAATGTAAAGTTGTTGAGCCAAGCAAAAAGGCTTTATGAGGATGCACTTGTCATGGAGTCTAATAATCTGCAGGTAAAAGAAGCCTTATTGACTTGAGAATCTGAGCTAAGGTACAACAATTACTTGTAATCATTTTGACCAAAAAGTCCACTTAGCAAAAACTAAATTTGTATAGCATTTAGAATGAATTTTACTTGTAGACTGGCCAAAATACATTGTGTTGCTCTTAGTTCTGTTTTTTCGGCCATCGAAATGGCATGATATTTATCGGTATACCAAGACGACATTTTGGCTAGGAAATAACAACCTAGAAGCATTTTTTTTGCATGCCTGTCAAATTCGGAGGTTGGAACGAGTGTCTTTACTCTTGGATAGAGGTATGATTGTATACGTTTTACCTTCCAAATATCATGTACACATGTGAAATGAAGTAGTACTCAGGAATAAAACAAGATATAGTTGGAATTCAAGTTAGATTCGACTTATAAAACTGAATTCGTCTTTAAGACCGTATCCCTATTTTTATAAGGTCTAATAAAGTGGCTCAACAAAACTTGCTAGTCGTTTAAAAGTACAACAAAATGAAAAACAAAAGCTACACGCGTATAATATAATATAAAATAAGATATAATAGACCTCTATACGACACTGACAAGCAAAACCTTTTGTTATTGCATCTCCGTATTCTGTTCCTCATGTTTATTTGATGAACCAACAATGCTCCTAAATTGTCTCAAAATCTCGCTAAACGTCACAATTCCTACCAAATTATAATCCTCTTTAACAACCCAAGCATAGGTAACACGATGAGCAATCATTTGAACCATAACAGCCATCAAAGTGTTCCACGGGTGGCAAACGATAGCCTCTGAACGCCTCCCAGGATAACTCCGCCCCATGCCACTATTCTTTCCTGCCCCAAATTCCTCGTCTGAACTTGAAGACGAGGAAGAAGAAGATAAAAGGTTGTAATGGTCATCCATTAGATCCAACATCGCTGACATGTTTCTCTCTTGCAACCTCATTTTAACCAAGTGGACCAAATCCTCGGGTGGGCCACTATAGTCAAGGTAGGCCATGAGATCTCCGGCGGACAGGGTGGCAACAGCAGCAGTGATGGTTACGTCACAACAGGAGAGGGCAAAAGGGGAGATTTCACCAATCAATGTGTTGTCTTGGTTAACGACTGCTATAGAAGTTTGGTTTAGATGTGAGCGAGTGATTAAGGGCAATGCAGAAGAAGCAGGGTCATCATAGTGGATGGTTAGTGTTTCTGTATTGATTATGTTGAGTGATTCGATGGTGAATGTGGTTATCGGAGAGAAAACACTAATTGAGTTCAAAATGAAACGGATAACATCTTCTCGAGTCAGCCAACAAAATTTTTTGCCATTGTGAAGTGTGGTATCCACATGAGAAGAATTGTTGATAAGTTGTTTTTTCCTTTGATTATAACTTGTTGTGGTTTGTATTGGTATGACCAAGTTCTGAGCCCCGTCGAGTATGTAATCTATTGCCTCTAACAAGCTGGTAATGCAAAACAAACATAAAAAAGATCAATCATAGATTGCTACATGTAATAAAGTAAAAAGTTTTGTACGGAATGATAACAGGGCAATTGATGAAATGCTTAAAACAGGAAGAAGATGAATTAAGATTTAAGATCAACATAAAAAGCAAATAAAAATCATCTGAAGCATCGAAGCGAGGTACCTAAGTTTTAGTTCTAGGATATGCATGGGAAAATTATCATGGGCACAGTCCACCTGAAGTATCCTTTATAACAAAGCTTATTTTACGTAAGGATACCAGTCAAGCAATCAAAGTATGATAACTTCATAAACAATCGAGCATACAACACAAACAAAAAAAGAAAACAATTGTAAGGAGTAAATTTAGCTATCATCAAATTTTGCTTTCTTTTACTTTGATGCCATTAACATAAAATGGAGTTCATACATGGCAAACGTGAAAAATCCCATTTACTTTTTAGAAATTTCTTATTTTGTATGTTTAAAATAGACTATATTGTAAATAATTTCTTTTCGACAAAAATAATCTTGAATTTCTAAAGATCATTAGTATTTAATTAAAAAGGCAAATTGTATTCCTTATTAGGCGGCTAGGTATCTCAAAATCCACTACAAAACGACGTTTTAGCTGTGTTTGGGATGGCTTTTTAAACTGTATATTATGTTTTCTAAACGCGTATTAGCATTTTAAAGTGTGTGGATGACACTTATGTTTTATCTCATTTGGTGGTACATAAGCCGTTGTACCTACTTATTAGCAGGTAAATAAGCACTCCGTTCAAAACCGAGAAAACAGCAAAGAGAAAGTTGAGACGATGTAATATACTCTCTTCAAACAAAAAGAACATTCAACAGAGATTGAGCTGCTTATTAGTTATTACACAATTTTCTTGAAAATCTATGTCATATATGGGAAGAATCAATAGCCAGCGAATATCTACTTTGTGTACAGATGAAAATTGAACATCTAACAAGGCAACCCTGTGTAGTTCATTATTATTAGCATCCCTAGTCGGAACTCAATTGAATCAGATTTGATCCTTAATAAACAAATTCGAAATTAGATCCTTAATAAACAAATTCAAAATTAGATCGTTAATAAACTGAAATCTAGACACAGTTTGATATTAATGATTCGATTTCATTTTTTATTTTAGTTTTTAAATTTCCCCTGACATTTTTTTATCAAAGTTTAAATCAGAACGATCAAGCAAAATCCAACGAAGCCAAGCGATACTGAAATAAAATATAATTAAATAGACAAACCTCGAATTCGGTTCCAAATGCCTAATTTGGCCTTCCACTTTCGGAACCAGATCGATAATCCTAGATTGAAGAGCTTCGATTGGACGCGAAATATTCTCCTCTTTACAAAGATGAACAATCACATCAACCATACAGATCTTCCCAATACACCGGCAAGGAACGACGTCGTAATCACGCGTGGTAGAATCGGAATGATTACAACTCCATACACTGACATTGATATCGCCGGACCTCTTCAGTGCAGAGACCGCGTCCGCGACGGTAGCGGTGGCTGGTAACGACGTCAGCGGCGGCTTTCCAACGCACAGATCTGAGACTTCTTTTGCAAGAAAGCTACGTGCCATACAAATGAACCGAAATCTAGAGAGAGAACGATAGACGAAATGAATGAGATACGGTGGGGCAATTTGCTGTTTTACCGATTTTCTGTCGCCCGTTTGAAATTGAAAAGAAACGACTGCAATTTATAGGTAAAGATTTCGGGGGACGGTATGGGTATCTTCCATATTTACAAATATGGTCCTTCTTGTTTAAAAATATCCAACATCTTCTCTGCACTTTGTTTTATTAACAATTTCTATCACATGTCTTTTAAACAAATTCAAAATAGTCCCGACATTTTCATTCTCGAAGTTTGCTTTTGTTCATTATACATTTATAACTCTATAAATCGAAGGAATCTCATATCAAATATTAGAGTGACGACCAATACCCTTGAAGCATTATATCACACTATTTCTTTTAGGACTCAGACATTATTGTTTTAGGGATTTAAGTTTGGATCAATCATGAACGGTCATCTCTAAAATCCTAATATGTTAAAGATTGATATCCTTCTTAGAAGAATCTCTCATAATTTTTTTACATATATGATTGTGCTAGTCAACCTTCATGCAAATATTATGTTGGTCCTTGTATAGGATATGCCTCAAATCTACAGTATCAGAGTAGGTTATGCTCGTTGAACAATACAAACTTATTCCTAAAATGGGTTTCTCCCGGCCCATAGGCATGCACTCATAGTCATAGACAAAGAAATGATATTAAGTAAATCAAAGCTCTTTAGGATTGCCATTTGACCTAACGTGTGTCGGTGGGACCTTCGACCATTGTCTGTATCTTGAATGCTTTATTATAAATTCTCACCATTTAGGATGTAAATACCTATTTGGATGATGGCATGACACTCCATCACGGGCTGGATGGTGGCATGCCGTGGAAAGTACAAAGGAGGGGAGAGGGTGTGTGGCGAAGGGGGTGTGGCTCCAATTAAATGTTTTTCTTTTTTTTTAATTTTTGATGGTAGTTAGGAAGTGGACATGTCCTATAGTTTGGTGCGGTGTAGTGAGAAGTGGCAACTATTTCTTAATTGATGGGTTAAATGGTGTGAGTGTAAAACTGATGTAACAGTATGTCAGTATGGTCGGAGTAGTGAGATATACAAACACTTATTTAGGATGTATAATATATCAAACATATTCTTTAAATTGGTAAAGAATACCATGTTCCCAATTAAGATGGATGGTTTATTTGCGGCACATTCGTAGTAAGAAAATTACGGAATATGATGTATTCATAAAATTATAACACATAAACATCTTTCAAATCATGTTTCAAAATAAGGAACATTTTAACAAAACATAAATTAGATGTGTATTTTTTTGAACGGTAATCATACACCGCCTAATTTATAAATATATTAATAACGAGACTTGAACTCTTAACTTTAATAAACAAGAAAAACTTATCATTTGTTTGATGCATTAAGATAAAACCTTTGGTTTCTAATGCCCTAACAATTAAATGTATTGTTGACAAATTTGATTATTATCCACTATAACTTTGTCTAATATCTATGATTATTATGACACCGGTTTATAGGGTATGTTACCCAAATTTTGTTTAATATCATTGTTTTTTTTTTGACAATTTAAAATCTTTAGAAGTTTTTTTTGAGAAATTTAAAAGGATGATCATTTGTACATAACAACTTTTTGCTATGTATAACAATTAGAATTTTTTTTGCTCCTAACAACCTATTATCTATTATTATCATCTACAAATTTAATAGTATGATGGTCTAAGTAACCATTTTTTATTATGTATGACATAAACTTATTGTATAAAAATCAATCACTTAATTTAAAATCACTATAAGTTTTAATTTGGATTTATTTATGGCCTAATATGTTGGGGACTTGGAGAGATAATATTGTTGAACAACGAGATTAGCATCTATTTATGAAGGTAGAAAATGTAATAATGTTTTTATTAACATAACTTCAGAAATTTTTGTTTCCGAGGGTTTGTTGAGATATAAAATAAGAAGAAGGGAAAAACATGCACAACGTTTAAAGATGGATGGTGATTTTGAAAATTGATAAATTGTATAGAGATGAATAGTCAAACAAGATGTCAATTTGACGCGGTGATTCGGATTTTTTAAAATGTTTGGATCGGGTGTTTGACCCATTTTAGTCGTATTAAATACACCGGAAAGTAGCCGCTAGTAATCTTATTTTATATAATTCATATAAACTCATTTAAATTAAATTAACTGTGATTAATAAAGTTCATATAAATAATATAGTATTAAAATTTTAATATTTAATCATAGTTGATTCACTATATAATTATATGTGATTTATAAAAGAATCACATATGAATTATAAAAATATTACTCCGTCCAAATTTTTAAAATGTAATCTGAACCATTGATGCCATTAATTCAAAGGCTAAAATTAGTCTCTTAGGACTATGAATTAAGTATGGACTATATTGAACGTTTTTCAAAATAACTAACTCGTTAATCACTCCGACACAAATGACAAATTGTATAAAAATACAATTGACTTTGAATTAGTTACTATTGTATAAATCAACTTTATTTATTTTAAAACAATTGATTAACTTTTATAATGTTTTTATGGTATGCAAACAACTTTTTATGTTTTTAATTGTTAGTTATGATCGTATACAATGAACTTTGATATAATTATCATTATATACAACAATCTATATATAGTGAAATGATTATAAAAATAGATTGTATTATTTCTAAAAAATAAAGTGGGTTAATTATGTTTACACACAATTTGTCATCTAGCAAATGGCATTTTATAAAGCAAGTATTAACCGGTTTATTCAAAATCATGTTTGTAAATTGTAATTTAAAAAATGTCATTTAGCAAATGGCATACGAGAACCACATATATTTGTAGTTTATTAATTATGTGAAAGAAAGATGTATTAATTATCCAAGTTTTTGTAATTATACCATGATTAACGATGTTAAGTGTATTAAATTAACTACTACACTATTGATTTTAAACAAATGGATGATGTCTTAAATTAAATAGTCACCCTGATTCTCAGTTTTATTAGGGGTGTCCTGTGAATTTTAAAGGTCTTATGCGAAGTGAAAAAAATAGGTTATTTATACACACACACACACACATATATATATATATATATAAGCAAAAATTCACTAATACTATGATATTTATTATATCAAAAACTAAAACAAAAGAAAGATAGTAAAATAGTTTATCCTATATAGTTACATGAATACTGAAGTTCTCATAGCATTACTAGAAACAAAGTTATGAATCAACTATTCATAATCAATACTCTTCAAGATATCGTTCTCAATAGCTATCATTGCCAATCCATTAAGCCTTTCTTGTGACATTTTAAACCGCGAGTAGGATTTCAACAACTTGAGTTTTAAGAAACTTCTTTCTGCAAATGCAACAGTTACTGGAATAGTCACCTATATGCAATAATTGAATTGGGAAAACAATCAACTTCTTTCAAGTATTTTAAGACATAGTTAGGTCAGAGAATTTTCCCGAGTAAAAATGTGTTAGCCAACTTTAGCTCCATATAAAGTTTATTTGCATCAAGATCTGATCGTTCATCCTACTTAAATGCAGATTCAAGATGACTACAACATGACTTAAGATCTTTGTTATCAAATTCTTTCAACTTTTTAGGAAACAAAAAACTAAATATTTTTTCATACTCTTTGTAATGTTCAAATCTAGTTTTAAGAGAAGCACTAGCTTTATCAATAATGTATAAAAAATAATTAACTTTATAATTCCCATGAGCTAAAAATAAGACATCTTGATCACTTTGATTCTTATCAAATTATTTTTTTCTACAAACCCGATGCCTCTAAGGGTATATCCGATCAAAATTCATTTCAATGGCAAGTTCTTTAACATCATCAATAGCATTAGATAACCCTATTTCTCTGAATTCCTTGAAGTATTGGATTAACATGTTCACTTCTTTAATATATTAATCAAAACATGGGGTTTCTAAAATTTTATTTTTTAACTTGTGGGTTTTGAAAAATTATTATATATATATAAGTGAGACCCCTTTGAAACGTGAGTCATGTGCGGCCATATCTCTTGCACTCCCTCAAGACACCCCTAATTTTTACACCTCGATCTACTACACATGTATTCTAACTTTTTTAGAGTTTTGTTTTTTACAATATCCCCGATGCAAATCTCAATAAGACCAGGTGGAGGTTTCATATAAACCTCTTCACGAATATCCCCATGTAAAATGCATTGTTGACGTCAAGTTGTTAAATAGGCCAACCCTTTTTAACAACTAAAGCAACCAAACAACGAACGGTGTTAAACATAACAACCGGTGAAAAATTCTCATGATAATCAATCCATGTTTTTGTGTAAAACCTTTGGCCACAAGACGATCCATATATCGTTCAATTGATCCACTTGTTTTATACTTTATCTTATAGATCCATCTACATGCTATGGGATTTTTACCTTTAGATAAAGAAACAACTTCCCATGTATTATTAGCAACTAATGCAACAATTTATTGTTCCATAGCAAGTTCCCAGCCAGGATTACCTTTTCCTTGATAATAAAAAGTAGAATCTGAATCATGTAGCTCAACATTAAAGACATATGAATTACTCTTATAAGAAGAATCACACAAATCAACACTATCAGCTCCAATACAAACATTAGTAATAATGTAATAGTGTGAAAACACACACGATCAGAATCGGAACTTGCATTGTTACATAATCCCGTAAATAAGAAGGAGACAGTTTTTGTCGAGAGGACCTTCGAGGATGATCATGAATAGAAACCGGAACTTCAACATTTTGATTGATATTGGAAACATGAACATTTTGATCATGAACAGGGGATGAATTATCGCTGGAAACTGAAACATTTTGACCAGTATTACAATCTCGACAGGTAGATGAAGTACTAGTGACGGGATCAAAGCAATTAGTTGGAATATGTGAGATTGATGAAAAAATAGATTTGTGTATTCCATGTAATGGAAGATTTCTTAAAAAAATGAAATGAATATCTCTGGTTATATGAAGCCTTTTAGTAACCAAATTAATGACTTTATAAGCTTTTTGTCCAGAAGGATATCCAACTAAAATGCAAAGAGAAGCTCAAGACATAAACTTGTCTCGTCCAACTAAAGTAGTAGTGATGAAACACAAACAACCAAATGCATTTAAATAAGAGAAATCAGGTTTGACCTTGAACAACATTTGAAAAGGACTTTGATGTTGGATATTCTTGGATGGCATTCGATTGATAAGATGAACAGTTGTGCGAATGCATTCAGTCCAATAAGTAATACCCAAACTTGATTGAAAAAATAATGCACGAGCAACATCAAGTATATGTCTATGTTTCCTTTCAATAATACCGTTTTGTTAAAGGGTATAAGGAGTACATTTATGATGAATAATCCTATATGAATCAAACAAAGCAATACCTTCATTGCTAGACCCAAGTTCATAAGCATTATCAGTCAGAATAACTTTGATAGTCTTATGAAACTGAGTTTGAACAAGAACAATGAAAGATTTAATAAAAGAAAAGAGCATAACTCTTGTGTGTAAGCATACTGTCAACAATGGTAACAAAAAACTTATAACCATCATATGAAAGATGTTTATAAGGCCCCCAAACATCAATATGAACAAGTTCATACAGAGCTTGAGAGAAATAAACACTTTTAAGAAAAGGAAGACGATGATGTTTGGCTTTGAAACATATAGTACATGAATCTATCAAAGTATCCTTAGAATTATGAGAAACAAGATCCAAAAGCTGTAGTTTATTAAGTGGTATATGACCAAAACATTTGTGCCACAACATAGCATTTGAATCTTTACAAGATACATTTGAAACAAAACTAGGCAAAAGTTTGAAAATAGGATAAATGAATGAAAGACTTCTCTTAATGTGATGATGATCAAACACATAAAGTGTTATGCCCAACTTTTTTTAAAAACGTGCAACAATGAAATAACAATAATACTTTATTAAAATAGGACAACAACCGGCTCATATATAATATAAAACAGTTTCCTTTAGTGTTGCACAAAAACCCTTTAACATGTCCACATGGAAGCCTCGTTTGCTACATAACCTGAAAAGAATAAACAACGGAAGGAATGAACTAGAAAGCCTAGTAAGTAACTCCACAAAGTACTCAAGTGATAATAATTAACATGTAAATGTAATCTCATCAAAGTATGCCACTTAGGCCACTGTTTGCCACTCGGGCCACCGATATCAACACATATCTCAGACATCATAAACAACGTATACAAATAGTCCTATGCACACATCATATATAAAAATATCATCATCATCAAGTATGTGGTCCCACCACTAAGTCACATCGACTTTTGAGATTACATCGATCTCTAGATGCTACATCAGCATCTGGTCAGTCACATTGACCGATAATTTCTGGCTTACTGCCACTCAGGTAGGTAGGCCGTCTGCCAAAGAGTCACTTGATCGAATTGCCACATGGTAAAGGTGAATCACCTGTTCAAATAATATCACGTTTACACATATTGCATATAGCAATATTGGCTTAAATATCATCTTTCATATACACATATCACAAGTCCTGTTATCACACACATAATCACATTGATAAGCTATAATATCACTATTATAGCCACACATGTAATGTTTATAACACTGGTTATCTGTTTACTCTTGTTTCGTTAATCATGGTGTAAGCACGTATATAAGTATATATCACATAATTACACTTCTTTACATTACCTGTTTATCTTTCATTCATTTCATTCCGCTTTTCCCCTTTTACTGAATATATATACACATCTCCGTATATATTTATGTACATAGACGTAGTCCACCATACTTCCTCATATTTGTATTTAGTATTTACACGTACACATACGATTACTTTTATATTTAATACTCTGATATGTACCTTACAGAAATACCACTCTTCAAAGTTACCCATGCGTACTCATAATGCATGTAGATATGTATTTATTAATATATAACATTGTAATAACACTCTCTCTTTAATTATGTAATTATATATATATATATATATATATATATATATATATATATATATCAACATCACTTATTCAAACCCTCGTATACTTTTTATAATTGTGAATCATATAACATTAATAATAGTTGCACTTACAATTGAGGATTAATTATTAACTGTTAACCCCAACCATTTCCTCTCTTTATTTAACTGGGTTTCACTTATTATTTAATTATTCAAACACATCTCCTGTCATTAGTATATTACCAGAATATTCCACTCTTAGGGGTCGTTTGTTCTTCTGAAAAATGTCTTAATACATCTTAATCCAATTTAATAAGAGGTTTTAAGATGTAAAAGTTGTTTGTTTTTTATTTTCTTTAAGATCTAAAAACCTCTTAAAACCACTTAATGAATTAGAGATAAAAATATCTCTTATTACATCTTAACATAATTCATGATTCATTTTCCTATAACAATCGGACTAATTCCTTCACCGGTTCACGCCAACATCTGTTCCTCCACTCCTCTACATACACGACCTTCTCCCCCTCTCAGTCGTCGTCGGTCAACACATGTCGCCAGCATCTCTTTCTAAAATATTTTGGTTTTAATTCATTGTATTATTATGGTTTAATATTATTTTATTAAAATATTTTATTTTATAATTAGAAAAGTTTATATTTTTGTTAAAAATATAATAATTGAATATAAAATATCATAAAAGAGGTAATTACAAACATTCAGATGTCTTAAAAACAAACAGCAAAATATGAATAAACATTCGGACGTGACATTCAGATTCAGACCCAGAACCTCTTAAAAAACAAACGACACCTTAGTCACAGACATATATCTTTGTCTCACGACTCTCATATACTACTATATCTGTCGCTATTAATTTCATGTACATCTCCGCACTCTTTACCAATTAGTTATTAGTAAAGCTTTCGATAGCAACAGATAATAATAATCATACAATACATTTTACTTTAGTATTAACTATGTACAACCACAAGTAATTAATATCTCAAAGTACTAGGTTGAGATACTCATTTGAAGACCAACGCTTTCAAAGTCTTCTCTTATCTCCACCTTAGGTCCCCAAATACCTAAGAATAAGTATATGATTATCATTACTCTTACTCAAGTCAAAATACAGCTTTTACACATTGTTCAGGACAAGGCGCACCCGTGCCCTAGTTAAAGGTACTCCCATGGTCACAAGGCACACCCTAGGTCCATCTAGGGTTAGGCGTGCCCGTACCTTTTCGAGACACGCATGTGCCTCCTCAGGTATGCTTTGGGGCACAGTTTGTTCTTGAGGGTGGAGCCCATGGTGGTTGTGGATGAGCATACAACGATGGTGTGGCGACGGAGTCTACGACAGTGCAACGATGGTGGAGCTTATAGAGGTAGAGCTGGAGTCTTAGAGAGAGAGGGAGAAAGGAATGTTAACAAAGTGTTAATTGAGAGAAATACATATGTTAAGAGGGAGATACAATTATTTGTTTGTTATTTTTTATGTAATGTTCAATAATATTTAAAACTAATTAAAAATGAAAAAATGAAGAAATATAAACGATAAGGGCATTTTGGTTATTTCATTTTGAGGAGAGACCAAAAGCGTAAAAGGTTTGGTCATTTTGAGACCAAAATTTGTAAAAAAAGAAAAAGTTAAAGACCAAAATTGTAAAAGCCACCATACCATAGTGACCAAATCTGTAATTAACTTTTATATTAAATGACTAATTAGGGATAATTTCATTCATATCTTTTTAAACTACTATTATTACTTTAATATCCTTATAAACTTTTAAACTACATATACATTATTTCAAAACTATAAAATTTATATATATATATACATATATATATACAAACTTATATTTAATCAAGATCAAATCATTTTAAATATTTAAAAGCTTATCTATAAATCAAAATATCATGTCATATTACTAAACTACCCACTTATTTTAAAATTCATATACAAACGAATTTTTGCCATCTCTTTCACTGTTCTTCTCAAGAGTTTTGTTTACGTACTAGTCTACCACCATTGCTTTTCAATCAAGCACCAAACAAATACAATCTTGAATCACGAGATGAAGAAATCGTAATCGAACCCCTTATGGTATCAACATCTTGCATCATTTCAAGTATTTATATATCATATATGAGCAACTTTTCATCTTCTCCTAATTGTAGAAGGAGAAAGTAGTAATTGAACTATAATCAAAAGTTAGCTTACTGTAGAACCTTAATCAAACATAATCGAACCTTAATTGCATTTGATTTAGGATTGCAGAAGTAATAACACAATTCAAGCTCCAACAATGGTAGCACTAAAAAATCACTCCGCAATTTCCTTAGAAATTAGATAGTAAAAGCTAAATCACGAGGAACCCATTCGATGTTTTCCTCGACTTCGTTAGACGATGTTATTTATGCTTCTCCTAGTTAATACAGCCAAATATGTATTTACATCATAGGTTAGGGACTGAGTTTATAAATTCTTTAATAGATTACTGTCTCCTTATTATTCTGACCACAACAGTTTCAAAAAACGGCAACAACATGAACACCCTCCTCCTTCCTCCACCCTTATCCACCACCGACCGCTTCCTCCGCCGCCGCAGCCACAGCCACCACCAACTACCGCCTTCACCGCTCTTCCCCACTACCTTCTCCCTCCACCACTCACCCCTCCGTTCATCCCCTTCCCCCTTCTTATCCGAAGACGATACACTCACCCAATCCGGCGTCGTTTCTCTCTATCCCCACCGCCGGTACGACTTCTCACCACTCCTCCGGTTCCTATCCACCTACACCACCGACGATACCGACCAGCCGACGTCACTCGACCCGACCGAGTTACGACTCGCCGAGTCATACCGAGTCGTTCCAGCTCCACTTTGGCACTCTCTTCTCAAAACCCTAACTTCATCTCCAGCATCTTCCTTTGAAATCGCTTACTCGCTCGTTACGTGGCTTCAGAAGCATAATCTCTGTTTTAAATACGAATTGCTTTATTCAATTTTAATCCACGCCTTGGGCCGGTCCGAGAAGCTGTACGAAGCTTTTTTATTATCGCAAAAGCAAACCCTTACTCCGTTAACGTATAATGCCCTAATTGGAGCTTGTGCGCGCAACGGTGAACTTGAGAAAGCTATCAATTTGATGAACAGGATGCGGCAAGAAGGTTACCAATCAGATTTTGTGAATTATAGTTTAATTATTAATTCTTTAATTCGTAGTAACAAGATTGATTCATCATTATTAGAGAAACTTTATGAAGAAATGATATCAGATGCTATCGAATTAGACGGCCAATTGTTGAATGATATCGTCTTAGGATTTGCTAAATCAGGTGATGTTGATCGTGCTCTGTACTTTCTTGGTGTGATTCAAGGAAAAGGGATGAACCCAAGAACTTCAACCGTTGTTTCTTTGATTTTGCAATTGGGAAATATTGGGAGAGCTGAAGAAGCAGAAGCCATTTTTGAAGAGATTAAAGAAGGCGGGTTGATCCCAAGAACACGAGCTTACAATGCTGTGTTAAAAGGGTATGTTAAAAATGGTAGCTTGAAAGATGCAGAGTCAATAGTGAGTGAAATGGAGAAGAATGGTGTTTTACCAGATGAACATACATACAGTCTTTTAATCGATGCATATGGGAATGCAGGTAGGTGGGAAAGTGCGAGAATTGTGTTAAAAGAGATGGAATCTAAAGATGTGAAACCGAGCACGTTGGTTTTCAGTAGGATTTTAGCTTGTTATCGCGACCGAGGCGAGTGGCAAAAAAGTTTTAAAGTATTAAAAGAGATGGAAAAAAGTGGAGTGAAGCCCGATAGACAGTTTTATAATGTTATGATTGATACATTTGGGAAATACAATATTCTTGATCATGTAATGGCAACGTTAGAGAGGATGAAAATTGAAGGAATTGAACCGGATACTGTTACTTGGAATACACTTATAGATTGTTATTCTAAATCTGGGGATCATAAGAAAGCAGAGCAGGTGTTTGATGAAATGCAGCAAAAAGGGTGTTTGCCTTGTACAACAACTTATAATATTATGATTAATTCGTTTGGACAGCAAGAAAAGTGGGATGAAGTAAAGAGCTTGTTGGGGAAGATGCAAAGTGAAGGTTTATTGCCTAATGTTGTTACTTATACTACATTGATTGATGTTTATGGGAAATCAGGGAGGTATACTGATGCAATTGAGTGCTTGGAAGTTATGAAATCTGCTGGTTTGAAGCCATCTTCGACCATGTATAATGCCTTGATCAATGCATATGCACAAAGGGTATGTACACTACCCTAATTATTTGTCCATATTGTAGGCATAAGTAGCAGGTTTTCTTATTTGCTTGTGCCATGTTTTAGTTGATAAAACTAAATATAGGTGACAAAACGGATACAGGTCACGCGGGTCGGGTAATGGGTCAACTAATTTACTTTTTAATACAGTCGGAACTAGCTAGGTTGCGTTGACCTGAAACATTTTTTTGTCTGGTTTTCATATTAGTTTCTAAAATATCCACGTGTTTAATATGATTACATATGCTATAATATAACAATAAATATTTATGCTTTTGCATAAAATGATTGAAGAGGTTATAAAATACATACTTTAGCCAATTTTATCTATCTGACCTATTTGAGGTAAAGCATAGCCTAAATCAACTGAAATATAAGTGGGTTGAAATGGCCACATCTGAAAGTTAACGTCCTTTGTGAAGTCTGCCTACATTTTGGATAAGCGTAAAATTTGCATTAGTGTGTGTTCTAGCAAATGGCAGAGAAAAAGTTGTCAAGGAAATATAATATTTTTCCAATCATTTTAAATGCAACCAAAGGGTCCATTATATATAAAGATGTTACTTTTGGCAGGTCATGGCTAAAAACATAGAAGTTATAAATATATTGAAAGTAATTTACACGAGAAACTGATGGATATGTTTGTTTTTGTTGTTTCCTTAGAGATTGTGAGTCGGTCACTGATCTTAGCCGTTTATCCTCACCCATTTGAACTCTCCGTGTCTTAACTAGAGTAAGAGGTCATTAAAGATGTCTTTAGTGTATTTGGATGTCATCTAAAGTAATTTTTAAATACTATTTTAATAATTTAACTCCTTAAGTCATATTAACAAAAAATAATTATATACCTGCATAACGCTCGGGTTTTACACTAGTTTTCTTGGGTATGGATGTAGTGGCAGTATTGAAAATGAGGAAAAGATTTTAATTCTTTAAAAGAGCTTGAATCTGGTAACAATTTAGTGTTAACACAATTAGTGTAAGAACATCAAGACTATCGAGTTAGTAAAGCATACCACTTTGACTTAAAGAGTCATTTTTTATGTTTCTCTCATTAATTAATCTTTGTTCCCCTTTCATGTTATTGAGCAGGGTCTATCAAATCAAGCAGCTAATACATTTAGGATGATGAGCAGTGATGGCCTAAAGCCTAGTAATTTAGCTCTCAATGCTTTGATCAATGCGTTTAGTGAGGATAAAAGAGATATTGAAGCCTTTGCGGTTTTACAATATATGAAGGAAAATGCAAGTATTCTTCACTTTTTTTCCATATATATCAGCTCTTGATCCTTGTATCTTTTAAGATTGTGCTATATGTTGCAAACCGGGTTGGTAGGATAATTGGTCAAACGAAGTAATGTTTTTTGGTATGGATGGATTCTAGTTAGGTTGACCTTGAACACTTCTTATCCTAATTTTTTAAAATAATTAGTCTGTTAGATATGATTACAAATATCAATAACAGTCCTTTTTTTAATGAAATTATTTAGGAGGTTCTGTGCATTTGACCCCGTTGACTGTTTTGACCCGTTTCTTTTTAAAGCTAGTTTATAAATTTTACCTGTTTAATCCATCATAGATAAAATATAACCTGAATGGACCCATTTATACTACACGGGTCCAAATTAGCACCTATAAATACCCTTGCTAATTTGTATTACTACTTTTATTTGCAGGGCCTGAAACCTGATGTAGTCACATACACTACTCTCATGAAAGCTTTAATTCGCGTGGAAAAATTTAGCGAGGTATGAAATCTTTAGTTTTACTCATGCTTACAACCTTCATAGATACGAGTCACCATTTACACACGCAATCATAGAGCAACACAAGTGCTGTATTATCTGGATTGTATTTGAAGAACATAAAAGTGAAATATACACTTTAGAAGAAAATATTATATTTCAAAATGGTTTCTAGGCATACAAATGGGGTCCTTACATGGGATGCTGCTAATCTTTGCTGGTTTGGTCAAAAAGTTTAAATATTCGAATTGAGAGCGAACTGCAAGAAAGTGCAATGTATTATTCATTTTCTACCAAACGGCACCAAGTTTTTAACCATTTGGTGCAGCATACTTACCATCTCTTACCAAAATGTGTAATTTGTAACCCTTTAGTATGTTGTTGGCTTATATATAAATATATTACTATCAATAATTATATATATATATATATATATATATATATATATATATATATTCTTTTTGATGCAACAAATTGCTTACCTTGGTAAGGAATTGTAAGCATGTTGCATTAAATGGTTAAAAAATAAAGTTGCATATATCACGAGAAGTGGATAGCACATTGCTTTTTCTTAAATTTAAATTGCCGTTTGGTATTCTTAAATATATCCAAGGTGTTGTTTTGGATTGCTTATTTAAACAGCTTCTGCTTTGTGGAAGTAGATTATTAAGTCTTTGAAAAACATTTTATGTCACCCTAGGGGGGAATTCGTAAATTTGAAAATAATTATTTTGAAAAAACAATGTTAAATTACTTGTTGAAAACAACTTAATGCCAAACTACTTGTTGAATTTTGAAAACAACTTAGTTTCTCCTAAAAGAAGCAGATGAACATAAACACTTTCTTCATGTGAACACTTAAAAGTACTTATCTGCTTCTAATAAACACAACAAGGCAGTAAGCAAATAAGCTGTTTAAATGAGCAACCCTAAACATCCCCTAAGTAACCCATTACCTTACCTAGGATGGTGTGTAACTGATGGAACACAAGTTCTTCCGTTTGACATATAAAGAGAAACTAAACCGAAATGGAAATCTTGAAATTTGTGGATATTATAATTTATCTTGAAGTTTATAGAAAAGGAAATGATGCGCATTTTCAGGTTCCACATGTTTATGAGGAAATGGTAAAATCTGGATGCACTCCAGATGGTAAAGCCCGGGCTACATTAAGATCTGCACTGCGGTATATGAGACGGACATTGGAATAATCACTCGATACAAAACTGTTGACTAGTCAAAAGTACTCGGGTTTACCCACTGCAAACTTCAGGCTTAATCACCGGTATCAACGCTCAATGACAACATACATCAGGTCAGTCTTGTGCTTAATCTTTTACACTTGTAAGATCAAAACATGACCACTCGGGCGGTCGCGGTGGCATTATTTGATATCAAATATATGCATGTGTCTGTGACTCTGTGCATGTATGCCTACATACATGTGCGTGTGTTTTAAAATTGTCAATAGAAATTAGTGTTCTTATCGGTTATAAACTTATAATAGGTTGCTAGCCAAAAGAAGTAAGTTTTAGGAAGTTTATTGCATTAAAAATGAAAAATGGTAGCATCTTGTATACCATGATAATTCAGTCAAAGTACCTTGTATTTCCAAGCAGTCCACCCTTTCTAAAAGGTGGATTAGCTTTTAAGTGTTTGGATGAAGAAAAGTTTTTAAACTTCCAAAGAAGAATCTTATTTTTTATTTTTGAAAGGCAAACACGCCCACCCCCTAATCTACATCTATGTCTATGACGAACTTGAACTCTCAGCCTCAAAGAGTGAGGAACACCTTAATCACTCCTTGTTACCTTAAGCCAAAGGCTCTTTGGTGTTTATGCTTATCTGCGTGTTCAAACTAATTATTGTTGGTGGGTTCTCAATTACAAGTTTACTCTTTTAATGAGATAAGCGATTTTCGATAAGATTATTATTGTGTTTGCGTTAAGCATAACCTTAATGTTCAAATAAGAGAAAATCCTATTTCCTCCTACAAAGAGTGTGAGGTAGTAGGACCTATCTTGAAAGTGTTTGGATAATTGACATGTTGTCAGGGGTAGTAGGTAGGAGAAAGTAACGTCTCTTAAATAAGGAATCCCAAACTCTCTCAGATGTTTAAAAAGTTTAATATCTTTCTTCATCTGTGTTTGCTAGGTGTTCCATGGATTCAAAGCTTTAGGTCTGTGATCATGATATAAAACCAGCTCCAATTGATGCTATTATGCTCTCACGAGTCGATAAAATGATACAAACGATCAAATATCGACTCTTGCTCGGATGAATCATAACCCCCATGATGTTTGCTTATTGCTGTATTATATTTGCACATATCTTTGTTTTTCATATAATCATGCAGATCCACACCAACACATGGTAACAAACTCTGATAAAATGTACTCTGTACCATGGAGCGGAAACTGTAGTTAAAAGCTCTAAACCACAAACCCTGTCACCCTGAACATGGAATGTATATTTTGCTAGTGTGAAGAAGTTTCCTCGTCTTTTTTCTTCTTTTTATTCAACTACAGCATCTGTAGGTTGGATTACCGAACCATCTTTGGATGATGGTCACACCATAGGCACCAGATTTTAGCTTATTTACCTATAAATGTGTTGATTCGGGCTGTATTTCACTATTAACCGATTGTGTTAATGAACTTCAAAAATTTTAGGACAACATATGAAATGGCAAACATGAAGGTAGTAATGGTTTTTGTAATAATATTTTGTAGAAATGATACATCAAACAAATTCATGTTCAAAGCTTGATTTGCAGTAGCAAACTTGATAGAACCACTATAATAAAAAACAATTTCCAGATTTTCAATACTTGGCTATCGTTAGCTCCAGGGCACCATTTCTTCATAACCCTTTTACTAAAATCTGGAGAAGAGGGGCTAACCTTTGGCTGAAACAGCCTCATGAAATCAATCTTTGCCATACACCACCTTGACGATGTTACAGGTACCATGTGTAGCTTTCTCTATGGTCACGCTTTGTCCACCGCTCTTCATCGATTGTAGCTTCCTGATCCATCGTGCGTTGGATCTATGGTCATGGTGGTGGATTGACGGTCATGGAGGCGGTGGTTTTCTCCAAGTGCCGGTCATGGTAGCCTCCAGATTGATGTTCATGGAGGCAGACGGTTGAGATGGATGGAAAACCAGGGGCGCTACGACAGCAAGGGAAGAAGCAAGTAGTGAGAGGATGACGGGTTAAGGTTCAGGGACGGAGGTGGTCCCACGGTGGTGGTGGCCTGCCGTTTTGAAAGGAGAAAGGGGGTGGACTTAGAGATGTAAATGAGCCGAGCCAAGCTACTTGAGCTCGGATCGTTAAAAACTCTAAACGAGCTCGAGCTCGAGCCTAGACCAAAGCTCATTTAGTAAACGAACACAAACTTTAGCCTCTAAGAGTGGGATCAAGTGACAACCATAAATGACTATTTTTGTAAATTTTAAAGTTGACAGACTAAAAGTGAAATTCGAGTACAACCATATGAATTATTTATGTAATTAACTCTAACCTTTCTGTGATGATGTGTGTGCCGTCAATACTGTTAGTTGTAATGTATTATTTTTGAAGTATTTTTTACATTAATTATTAGCAAATTAAATAAATCTCCAAATATTGACGAGCTTGCGGGAATCCTTATGTAAATTGATCGACCCATTGCTGTTGATCTCATGAAACATAAGACAAATGCCATAATAAGTTTGTGCGTGTGCCGGCCTTACCGACAAGAAACGGCTGTTAGCAATGTACGTAGCTCCTATGTAAGTATATCATCAAGAAACAATAAACAAGTATTTAAGTGTGTTCTCCTACCATTCTCAAACAATCTAAAAGAGATGACGAGTTTTGAGATCGTTTCTACGGAGAACATAAAACCGTCTTCCCCGACGCCAGAACACCTAAAAACATTCAATCTTTCGGTCTTGCATCAACTCATTCCCGCTCCTTATGCACCGATCATCTTCTACTATCAGAATTACAATAATGCCACTAACTCAGAGGTACAAGAGCTACAAGAGCAGCTAAAGAGATCGTTATCTGAAACATTAACTCACTTTTACCCTCTAGCCGGGACGGTCAAAGATGACCTCACTATCGATTGTGATGATGTTGGAGCCAACTATGTTGTAGCTCGAGTTAGAACGACTCTCGATAAGTTCTTGAAACATCTTGATTTGGATTTGATCAACCGATTTCTCCCATGCGATCCTACATACTGCGGGCCTAGCGTAGGAGTTCGTGTAACTAATGTTCAAGTTAATGTTTTTGATTGTGGTGGATTCGCTGTCGGTTTGTGCATCTCACACAAGATCCTAGATGGAACCTCGCTCGCCACTTTTTTAAAGTGTTGGGCGGCACTACAACGACTAGTTAGATCATCCAAGTGAGTATTTTTATCTTCGATTTCTCTTCATGCTTCAAAGTGTGTAAAAGTTGTTTACGTAATTCTCTAGCTCGTGAGATATATGCAAATTTCTTAAACTACACACAGGAAAGGTATACACGCGTAAAAATGTATAAATCTTTAATTGTTGTTACAAATAATTTAAATATATTATGTTGCAGGTCAGAAGAAGTTGTGTATCCTGACCTAACCACTCCTTTCCTACCTGCAACCGAGACATGGCTCAGAGATTCGTCTTTCCTTATGTGGGCGTCATTGATCAAGATAGGAAAGTGTAGCACTAGGAGATTTGTATTTGGTCATTCTGCCATCGCCACACTCAAGACTGAGGCAGCTAAGAACAATGTGCAACATCCAACACGTGTCGAGGTGATCACTGCATTGCTATGGAAGTGTGCTGTGGCTGCTGCATCTACCAAAAATTCCGGTTTCAAGAAACGATCTTTATTGAGCCATGTGGTGGACTTACGCAAAAGATCAGGAACCACTTTGTCTAGAAACACTATTGGGAACCTAGTCTGGCTAGCAAGTACGGAATGTGGAAACATGACTGACACCAAATTGCACGACCTAGTAAACCAGGTAAGTAGTGACAGATTGAGTCAAGAAGGTTTTGAATGGAGTGGTTTAAAATTGGGATCACTTATAATGAGAGTTTTGGTATAAACAAAACTGAATAAATGCTTGGGTGACCTCCCAATATGTTTATCTCTTTCAGAAAACATTAACCTAAAGAATTTTCTCGAAGTCTTAATAAAATAGACTCAATATATAGATTCACTACAAGAAAAACGACTTTTAAGAGCGACTTTTGTTCTTGCGAAAAGCAAATATTTCGTTGCTAAGTGTTATAGGGGCGACGTGTCGTCACTAACAGTGATGACAAATTCGCACTTTTAGAAGTGACATCTTATAGAACCAACAAGGTGTCGCTAAAACAGACGTCGGTTATTTCTTTCAAATGTTAATTGAAGATGGAAAGAAACCTTAGCGAAGACATATGTTGTCGCTAGAAGTTTTTTCTTCTTTTTTATATTAAATATTGAGTTAGAAACATGCAAGAAAACATAAATTAATTCCAACTTAATAAGTCTTGTGGCTCTGCAACTGTAGGTAAGGGAAAGTATATTGGAAATTAGCAGTGAGTTTGTGGGAAAACTACAAGGCGATAACGGGTCACAAGTTATTGAAGATTCTATCAAGCGGCTCAAAGATTTTGGGGAAAATGAGAAGTTCAATTACATCGGATTCACGAGTTGGTGTAAGATGGGGTTCTATGATGTGGATTTTGGTTGGGGAAAACCGATATGGGTTAGTGGTAATGTTTCTCATGGTAGTCCAGTGTTTACCGACTTTGTTGTTCTAATGGACACGAGATATGGTGATGGAATTGAAGCATGGGTGAATATGAATGAACGTGAAATGGAAATCCTAGAACAAAACCCTGAGCTCTTGGCATTTGCATCACTTGATCCAAGTCCTTTACAAATTTGTGAAGTTCCTATTGTCTAATTCACCTTGTTATTATGGTCTTTTCATTTTGTATGGATCACATAGATGCAATAAGGCTTCCTTATTTTATTTTAAATAGTTGTAGTTACTTGCTTATCAAAGTTAATAACTATTATCTTCAAAATCTTATGTTCAAGTTTGGTGGTGAACAAGCAGGTGTATCTTTAATTGTTTATAAGAACCTAGATACCTCACAACCGATCAAAATCTTCAACTAGTCGTCGATTAAATCTTTCCACCACCACAACGCTACCCTTGTTCAGTTTGTTCGACTACACATACACTGAGAACCACTAGCTTAGTGGCTAGATACACATACATCCATTATGACCAAGCATCATTGCATATAGACATACATCCACCTTGAGTTATTCTATATCATATTGATCTTTGAAAAACTATAACGGACACTAGTCTATCTATATAATTAAGCCATTATTACATACCAAACACTAATCTAATTATATCTGTGTCAAAGATACGGATGGTGATTGGTTGCGAAGAAGGTGTCAGGATACATACTAATTCGAAAAATTAAGTAGAATCAACAGACCGGGTAAAATCATTTAGAAAAAGTTTGAGTAAACCAAAACTAAAGCAAAGTTTTAGAGTTAGACCATCGTTTGCTAGAAATAAAAAGACGTAATTAAATTTAGTTAATGATTTTTAAGTGATTAAATAATTTTAACTCGTTCAAGCAATTTGACATGTTGAATGTTCATGTTATAAAGATAGAAAAACAAGAAAGATGAAAAACTCTATTTACAAGTGATTTGAACCTATGGATCCTTTTAAAGAACCCTAACAAGACTTGAACCTATGGATCCTTTTAAAAAACCCTAACAAGACTTGAACCTATGGCTCACACCTACTTCACAGGTTCATTTGTAAAGGACTTGGGTCAACTGATGCAAACTCCAAGAGCTCAGGATTATGTTTCAAGATATGCATTTCTTCTTCATCCATACTCACCCATGCTTCTATTCCTTCACCATCTTTTGTCTCCATTAAGACCACAAAATTCATAAACACTGGGCTACCTTCAAACACACTACCACACACCCATATTGGCTTTCCCCAACCAAAATCAGCTTCATAAAACCCCATTTTACACCAACTTGTAAACCCAATATAATCCACACAATCTTTCATACTCTTTAGAGACTCTTCCATCACTTTTCTCCCGTTCTCACCTTGTAGTTTCTTCACAAACTCGCCATCGATTTTCGACACATCATCGCGTACTCTTTCAGCAAGATCACGAACTCGGGTTTCTTGCGAATCTGTTTCGCATTTCGAGCTCGCGATCCAGATCAAGTTCCCGATCGAGTTTTCCGATAAAACGGACTTTAACCGTTTGCGAAGGTTCACCACATGGGTCAACAAAGATGGCTTCCAAGAACCTGATTTTTCTTCAAATGCAGCCATGACACACCTCCATAGCAAACCCGAAACCACCTCTACACGGGTCGGATCTTTTAACCCGTTTGAAGTCACCTTTGCCTTGAGAATGGCTAGTTTTCTTGAATCAAAAACAAATCTTGTTGTTCTACACTTGCCCATCTTGAATAAAGACCCCCACATGACCATTGATGAATCTTTGAGCCACAAATCGTTAGCCGGAAACAAAGATGGCGCGGTTAGATTCGGGTATACCACTTCTTTCAACCCGCTGGCCGACCCGGCCCATGATCTTATAAAAGTACTCAATGCAGCACCATCAAGAATCTTGTGTGAAATGCACAAACTAATCACAATCCCACAACACTTAAAAATGTTAACTTGAACATTGCTCACACCACTTCCTACACTAGAACCATCAAAACTCGGCTCACGGGGGAGAAAACGGTTAATGAGGTCAAGATCAGGGCGGTTCAAGAACTTGTCGAGTCGGGTATCGACTCGAGCGACTGCAAAGTAAGCACCAGCATCGTTACAATCGATTAAAAGTTCATTTCTTATCGTCCCGGCTAACGGGTAGAAGCGAGATAAAGTTTCGGATAAAGATTCTTTAAGCGATTTCAATCGTTGTTCGACGTCAAGACCGGTGGCTCTATCTTGATTCGGATAGTATAGTAAGATGGGTGCATAAGGGGCTGGAATGAGTTGATCTAAGATGGAAAGATTGTATGATTTGAGGTGAGAAGGTGTTGGGGAGGATGGTTTGATGTATTCTTCAGAAATGACTTCAATGCTTATCATTTTTTTTTGGGTTGTTTTGAGTTAGTGGTGCACAAAGAAAACAGGCAAGATTTATGTTTGAAAAATGAGTTCAGAGTTCTTAAATAGGTGAAAATGGTGGTAGACAAGAGCAACACTTGTTGGGGATTTCAAGATAACGATTATCTTAACATCTTGTGGCTAAGGGCCCACTTGAAATGTCACATTCGTTCTCAAAATAAAATTCAAAAGTTTTAGCAGTGCCTAATAGTTTTATAACCACACAATACAAATTAGCTATAATAAAAAGTGATTGTTTGGATTATTATATCCTTAAATTTGTGAATAAGAATAAAAGATAGTGAGCTGGTAAGAGCGAGTAATGATTGTTGTGTATAACTAATTTATATTGTGTACAAATCATCTCTCTTTTATAATTAAGGAGTTTGATTCAAACTTGATATGTAATTTTTTAATCAATTAGTGCTTTTCTTAGGTGTCGAGCATATTTACATATTTACACGGTTTAACTGTTATCATAGTTATTTTGTTTCCCCTTGTACATCTTTGATTAAAACTATTATTAAATTAGGGGAGCGTTCAAACGAGAACTGTTTTTCATACGAGAACCGCGAGAAATAATCTTGGCCGTTCATTTTGGATAATGGAATTCATGGATGAAGAGCGTGAGGAGATTGAGTGTGACAGAGTGCATGTAAGGAATTCATGGGTGAACAATCTAATTGAAGGAGGAGGAATTAGACGGCTAAGATTGGTTCTCGCGATTCTCATACGAAAAACAGTTCTCGTTTGAACTTTTACCTATTAAATTAAATCTTTAAACCTCACTTGTAGGAAGATAGGAGGTAGGTAATCAGGTGATTATTTAAACCTTCCTATAAATATTACATCTAATTTTCATTTATAGATGATTCAACTCTCACAATTACAACCTTGCAAATCTTTTTTTAAGCATTATGTGTGGTCAGTGACTTGGTGTATCCTTTTTTACTGTTACATAAGTATTACATCACTTATTATTTATATCTTTCTTTCGTCTTTTGAAAGAGTTTGAGTATTCAAGGAGTAATTAGTAAGGTTGGCAATTCTTGATACAACACGACGCGAATTTGACACGAAAAAAGTAATAAAACCCCGAAATGGGTCAAAAGCAGTTGAACACGAAAATAAACCGGTTAGATTAAGGTCAACCCGACAACCTGAAAGTGACCTGTATAAGGGTAAAACTACAAATTATAAAAATTTTAAATACTTAAAACTTAAATTTCAAAAAGGAGTTTGTGAATTCAAATGAAGAAGTGACATCTTAGGTAATAAAACACGACAAACAAAAATACAAAATATTTAAAAGTTAAAAACTTAAATAAACAATAAAAGATTTAAAGCTAAAACAATATTACATCATTTTGGTATTTGTTATTTTGCTATATAGTTTTGGTACCTTAACATTTATCTACTTGGTATCAAGTACTTTGATATTTTAGATTGGTTTTATAACTGTATTTAATGATGCATAATTTTAAGTTTATCGGTTTCATAACTGTATTTAATGATGTATAATTATTTATTGAACTAAAACAAACATCGTATCCAAAGTTCAAATACAATCGTAATGAATTTAAATAGAAATCATATCAAAGTAAACAAAGAATTAAAAAACTTGGAAATGAAAATAGTATACGAAAATTGAAAAAATTTCTCCAAATATATTTTGGTGAAATGCGTCAACACGAAACTCGACTTAAACCGACACGAAATATGACCCGGCCAGAATCTAACACGAGGATAAATTGATCGACATAAAACTAACACGAACACATAAATACAAACCTGATCCAAATTATAAGCGTCAAAAAACTAATTAGTAGATGAGAGCAAACATCCAAGTGGCCGGCCCGTCATGTTTTACTTTTTATATCTTTTGAAACAAACAGATTTTGACTGTTGACTTTTAAATTAAGACATCACAATCACCCAATATATATATATATATATTAATTAATGATTTATTTATTTATTAATTAGTATTCAAGGATTAGTATGAATGAGGTTATGGCACGTGCCAAAAGCACGTGATTGATGGCGTATACCACCCACCAACTGCCGATGCATCACCACCATATATTCCCCCGTGCTTGACATGAAGTCATCAGCTTTATAATATTTTTTAGTAGACCTCACTTTTTAATATGAAATTGGGTTTGGTTATGTTTTGTGATAAAAATTATGGCACGTAAAATAACAAAACACTATAGTGATTTGTAGTCGGATATTAGTATCTGATTTTGTAAAGACGAAAACGATCATAAATAAGATAATCTTATATATAAAAATATATATTTAATACATTACATCCGTCTACCATCTCCGATACAAGAAGACAAAAAATAAATCAAGTCCATTGCACCACTTGACCACTTTTGCTTTGATTTTTTCCACAAAGAAACGTACCACTCACGCCGCCATGGAGTGGAGGGACATATCACCACTCACACCCCGCTTGCGGCTTGCTCTTATCATTTCTTTTCTTTCGTTTTCCTTTCCTTCACTTTTATTTTTTTTCTAAAACTCAAGAAGATAGTGTTAATGTCATTTCTTTCTTTAAGCCAGCCTTTTGATTATAAATTATATCATAAATAAATATATAACTATATATACATATATTTAATTTAATTATCGATTATTAAAATATTTAAAAAAAAGAAACATAGCATCGACTGAATCCTTGTTCTATTGTTGATTAAGAATTTATGGGATTTTTTTTTCACAAACACCATTATTTTTAAACAAACTTTCAAAACTAATGCGATATATTTTTGTTTTCAAACAACCACATTGCTAAAATTAAAGCTGACATGACATATGCTGGAAACCGATTTTTGAAATATTGGTTTCTTGAAAAGGCTTGACCGGGGTTTGTGTCGTGGTGTCATTACCTTATAACCGATAATCCAAAGGCCGGTTACTAGCCACGAACCTACATCTCAAAAGTCAAATAATATACTTTTGAAAACAAAAAAAAATCGCATTAGTTTTGAAAATTTGTTTAAAAATAATGGTATTTGTGAAAAAAATTCAAGTTAATAGATTGAATAAAACAATGACAATAACATTAGTACGCTAATTACTGGTACACTATCAAAAAGATCACAATTAAGTATTCGAAAATAAAGAGAAAATAGTAACTCGCTTCATCAACTACACTATAAATATTGCTTAAATTCTATGGTGTTGAAGTCAACCTTAATTATTTATATAAATTGTTTAATAGTTACTTTCATAATGGATATAATTTATTGATTGATGCTAAGCAGTGTTCTAAAAAAACGCGTTATAATGGTGTCAAGGCGCGAGGCGTGACTCCGACGTTAAGGAATAGCTCTTGGCGACGGGGTTAGACGTGGCGTAAGACAATGCGGCATAAGGCGCATCTTTACGCGTAATGGCGAGTTTTTTAAGGCGTGGCGTGCATAATTTTTTTTAATGACCTTTTTATATATATTTTGTGATCGCGTGTATTGAACTTCTATAAATTTGTATTTTGTATATATTACTTTGCTCCTAATTTTTGCAACTTTATGTAATTTATATATTAATAATGATAAATTAGATATAAATATTTATAAAATATATACAAAATTGTCGTCTTAAGTGCCGCCTTAAAAATCGTCATGACTCGCTATAGGTCCTAAAGTTTGAGTCCTGACCTTGCCACCACACCACGCATTATGTTATTTAGAACCATGATGCTAAGATATATAGTTGCTAACATCGAACTTTCTTGCCTACACTGTCCACTTATATCATTACAAATGTTGTTTTTTAATGGAATTTTGATGACTAAAAGATTCTAAATTTTTATTTGTAACAAAAAAGAGAAGATTAACTGTTAAATGCCCAATCAAACGGGTAATCTGGGTTATATTGTTGTCTGTATGGCAATCTAGTCATATCGTATCACTTAAACATAGTTGTATACGTAGCAATCCAGACATTTATTTAAAATAAATGTTTACTTTTTTAATATTTTTCTAATGTTATAAAAAAATTGTAACGATCAAATATATTATTACTAAAATTATTTATGTATTAAATAGTATTTTATTTTATAATTAATTCATCTTTAATAATTAAGATTGATTTTAGTTAACCTTTAAATATGTACTTTTTATGATGTTCGTGTATTCATCTTCATCCTAGAACATCCTTGAATGCCATCTTCACCACTATTCACCACCACAAACACAAATGCGAAATATACTCGCACACTCATGTAGTCATATGAAGAACAATGAAATCCAACAAATGATATAAAAACACAAACATGAAGATTCAAACATATCCAAACCCTAAATAAACACGTACTCGGTCCCACACATGAATATATATGGTAAAAAAAAATATGTCAACCCGATTAAATTAAATCAAATAAACCCATGAATTCGAAAATCGACTCAATGAACTCCTACCAAAACAAAGAAGAAATTATGAAAAAGGTTAGTATCCGAAAATCAAGTACCTCATAAGATAATAACTCACTCTATTAACTATACGTACTACAATTGTTTAAATCGTACGTTGTTGTAGTAAACCCTAATTATTTATAAAAAAAATATGTTTAATAGTCACTTTCATATTGGAGATATATAATTTTAATTATAATTATTTTATTAAAATGATGCTAAGATAGATGCTAACATCGAACTTTCTTGTCTGCACTGCCCCTTTGAATCGCTACAAACTACAAATCTTGTTTTTTTGTGACACTTTGGGTGGCTAACGTAACGCTTTTAACAAGAAAATCTTTCTTAAACACTTTGGAGTTTCAGTTGTCATTATTAATTAGCCTCTTCATTTGGCTCATTTCCTGGTTCCATTATCTTCCTATCTTTTTTGTGTCAAGAATTAATACATGTCATGATATTTCATATTTATATGGCTTGGTTGTGATCCAATGATACTTACTTCGGCTAGAACTAAAATTCTAATAAAAAAATTTAAGTTCTTACATAAATAGTTTACTATAAATTATGTTATCTATTTGGGTAATAAATATGTAAACTACTTACGTCAAATGTTTTGAAAAAATATGATGTTATTCGGTGACCTTAAGGTCCTTAACTCTTTATATATATATGCTACAAACTTTATATATGTTTGGCATAATTAGCTAAAGCTGAAACTTTTATTTAGAACTAGAATCCTAAGATTTTACTTATATGAAAAATGTAAAATGACATACAAGGATTCAAAAATATAACTATATCTCAAAGTTCTAAATAACGTGAGGTGTGACGTAGCGACAGGGTTAAGCCTCAAGCCTTAGAAGTCATGATGTTTCACAAGGCACGACTTATGGCGGTAATTTTATATATAAATAATAATTATAGGTTTATAACGTAGTTTATTAATCTTATACAAACAAATATAAAAAACACATAATTATAGGTTTATAATGTAGTTTATTAATCTTTTTCTATGTTTTCGGTATATCCAACCATCCTTATAACCGAAAAACTATATGTATCCGTCTCATATAACAAATGAAGACATGTCAACCTGGACTTTAGCGTATGTCAAGTTTTACGTTCAAGTCTTAGACCATATCATGATGACATGACCAAGCCTCAAGCCTTGATGAAGCCAAAGTGGTCTTTTTAGAACCATGCTATAAATAATAAATAAAATTAATTAAAAGATATTTATGTAATTGAGTTTACCAAAACTTAAACAGCTTTTAAAAGCTCGTTCAAATAGCTTTTACTTTGAAGTTTTTAAGAGTTTTTTATAATAAAAGATTCAGATCCTGCAACCAAAAAGATCTAATTAAGCACATTATTTCTTCTTAAAAATAATGGACATTTTGTTCGTAGAGGAATAAGAAATAAAAATCATATTCAACTTTAGAAAATGAAAAAAATTGCAAAGTTGACATCCTAAACTAGCTAATTCCTAATCTTACCAAATAAACTGGAAAATAAAAAGGAAATTGTTATTTCTATTCACTAAAATCTCCTACTTTTATCTTCATATTTACTAAATGACGTCATTTGTAATTAATAAATTTTATTTTCTCATCTCATCCAATAATTTTAACACTTGTTTTGATCTAGTGCTATTCTAAAAATTTCGGTCAAGAAAAATTAGGAAAGTAAGAAACAAAATCAATCTCAACTGAAGAACTCTATTCTTTGATCTCTATTATTATCTTTGGAGTCTGCAATCTCGAGCACCGTGGTACTGCGTGCTGAGTCGTGGAGACCTTTGTAGCTTGCTATTTTTTAACGATAGGCATGCAACAACATCGACCATCGCTACATGTGGTAGTACTGCTGCACCACCTAGCTACCAAATTTCAGCAATTATAACAGTTTGCATTCGGGTTTACTTCACCTTTTGACACGATTTCATGATATTCGTTTAAGACTAGGTATCTAAGATTAGAACATCATTCTCTTAAACTGTCGCTCTGATACTAACTTGATCAAAACTTGAACTGGCTTGCTTGCTTGCCAGCCTTTGCCTTTTGCCTCTGTTAGACATGAAAGCTGCTGGGGAAAAGATGACCATGTAACTATGTCCATCACTTTGGTACAAAAATTAGTAACTAAAATAACGTTTAATGCGCATACTTTGAGCTTCTCTAACTGGTTTTCAGTATTCTTCAATACCGAACAAAAACATGCTATTTGATCAATTCTTAACAGTTTATATGACATCAAAGCCTGTTTATATCAACTACATAAGAAAAACAGAACATCATGATGTAAATTCAAGATCTTATGACTCGTTTTCGGTAAAGATAAACATCAAACATAAAAACTTCAGTGATTTGTACTTCAGTTCTTTTGGCTGGGCTAAAAGTGGTTGGGCAATAGCATTAGGAACGTAAATAACTTATAGCATTAGGACTAAAATATCATATCAATCTTGAATATAAGATAAAAAGAGGAAAAATAAACAAAAACTAAAAAAAATAAACCATACAATGGTTATACCGCGACTTGTCTCTGATTCAAGATAATTTTCCGCCTCTCCAGAAAACGATCAAGTAAGGGATTTGAATGCGATCAAGTAACTTAACTCTTGGGTATACTGTACTATACAACACCACTTTGAAAAGATTTTAAAACAAAGGTCTTATCACACTATAAGAAGCTGAAATCAAGATCAAGTTCACATTCTTAGTACAAACAAAATTGTTGCTCAACGAAAAAAGATATAAAAAGGTTAATCAAATGGCTTAGGAAAGGAAAGCATGGGCCATGAGCCAAAGTCATCTTGTCAAATAAGAGATAAGAAGCAACACCTGTGAATAATTTTAGTATTGAATGGTATCTTGGATTATGTTCTTTATGTTGTAAAAAGAAGGTACACAAGACCCTTCAAATACTCTACTATCTCTGATCCACCAAGCTTTGAACTTCCATAAACTCGGTCAACAAAAGTAATAGGAACCTAAAAGGGTCATAGAAAAAATCCAAATCAGTGAAATTCGACATAGAACAGAATGAAGTTAAATGATCAAGAGACCTAATCACCAGTAATAAAATTTTCACAAATGAATTGCCTAATTAAGTAGTTTTGATTTAAAATCATATAATTCTACGCTTATTTGGTAAGAATAATTTCTCAAATGTTTTAATTTAAATCATATAATTCACTTATATTGTCATGTGTATTGGACTTTAAAATTTATAACTTACGTTCTGATGTAATTTGGGTACATTTTCAATTTATCATGAAAATTTGGTAAAATCCAATGTAGTTGGCTAGTTGGTTAAAGCATGAAACTTATCTACATTGAAGGCTAAGTTTTACAAGTTTGATACATTCTACGGTAAGTTTTATAGTCCAATGCATACAATAGCAATATGTATCAAACTTGATACATTTCAATGTACATAGCCAATGTAGAAATTCACAAAGTTACAATCTGATAACTCCATTCAAGTGTTTTGTAAATTACTAAAGCATTAAAGTTGATGAATTCGCAATTTTTGAATTGTTCGTCTGGATGCATTTTTTTTTATTGTTTGTGAATTTGTCAGCTTCCATGGATGAATAATTCTTCAACTTATCAAACACTTCAGAGAGATATATAATACAAAACTTGCAAATTTGTCCACTTATATGTTCCAAAATTAGAATTTTGAGTAGTTCTTGCGACTCTTACCACATACTTAGTTCGTGATTCTAGATACCATGTACTTAACTGGTAAACTATAATTAACTAATTTTTACACTGCTGATTACCAATACAGGGCAAATTTTGATAAAGATGAACAACCAAGATGTTACTTGTTTTGCCAATTTAACATTTTTCATATCATGGGTCCAATTATGTGGTGGGTGAAGAAACAAGATTCGATGACAAGTCTCATTTACTTCACCAGCAAATACCAGGCACATAATAGGAATGAAAGAAAATTAGAGATAGCAAAATAGGCAGGTGAGATGAACTACATAAAATGTTCTGGTCAAAACGTGTGACTTTTTCATATGGGTCGGGTCAGGACAGACATGAAACCCTTGTCCAAATTTATTAAATTCTCTATGGATAATTAGTGTGTCAAAGATGATTGGAAGAACTAAATTATTTGAATGACCATCTAAATTTTAGAGTAAATTGCAGTTTGGGCAACTTTCGAGTCCTTGTATAAAAAACATGACCCTATCAAGTCATCCATAAGTAAATGGACCAAATTGCCACCTGTGACCTGTACTTGTAATAAAGTAGAAAGGATTCAGCAGCCATATTTTGAAAACATAAGATGCTGGCAGGCTTATGGTACCTCTTCAATATGATATCCTTTTCTTGATGCTCGGACAATCATCTCCATTTGAAAAACATATCCCTTGCTCACACAAGAGCTTATGATATCTTCAAGCACAGATTTCTTGTAAAGACTACCATACAAGAAATAAATATCAAATTATGTATATAAAAAAGAAAACTTAAAAATAAAATATAGATTATGTACCGAAATGAGCCTGTCAAGTCTGATACACCAGGCCAAAGAAGTGTATGTGCAAGAACATTAGCCCCTCTACTTGTCAATTTGCGCATCAGGGTCCAACCGTGCACACCCCCGCCTCTTACATAACGAGTTCCAGTAACTATATCAGCACCCGTTTCCATTTGTTTCCTGAATTATGGGGACATTTATTTTCAACTCATTTACTTACAAAAAGGGTTGATTTGGCTCAGGTTTTATCTCTAAGGGGTCAAGCGAGTGGTAAATTAAAGAGCGCTCAAAGGGAAACGGGCCAAATGGATCAAACGGGTACAGGTTGCAGGAGCCCAGTGTAAGTTTTCAATTCATAAAACCTCCTAAATCATTTTATTCAAAAAAATTTCATTATTCAAAAGTGAAACTTTGTTTACCATATTTTGGGTTAATTACTTGTAAGATGTAGAAATTTTGGAAAAAGTGAATCTGGTCAATCTACCCAGCCCAAGCATTTTTATGTATTACCCAACCCTTCGACCCACTATGTTTAACCTCTAGTTAATATTATGCAGTGAAACTATTTAAACACCAAGATTGGGTGGAGCTTTCTTACTTGATAAATTGTGGAAGGTACTTTGGCTGTGTAGACAAAACATAAAAAAGAATTTGGAAAAATAGCATAATTAGTTGACTGAAAAGCAGAATTTACAATAACATATGAATCAAGAAAACGTATACATTCCCCTTGCACCACTTGAATGTATAATAATTTTTTATAATCAAGAAAAACTTACAAAAATACTTACATGGTGTGATAGATCAGCATCCATGATTACCACAAAGTTTCCGGAAGCATGCTTCAGACCATGAATGTAAGCAGTCCCTAGATTTGCAAAAAAATCAGCTTAATTCATGATTATGAATCTATAATTCTGAATAAAGTAACAAGGAGGCACCTAATCCAAGCTTCTTGGGTCGAGCTCTTAATAGCTGCATTAGGAAGATAACAATCATGAAAAAAGTAAATACATGTAAATTACAACAGTAATGCACTATGAGATATTAAAATATTAATTTTGTACATACAATGCGGTCATCACCATAGACTTGCTGCAATTGTTTGACAATATCTTGAGTTCCATCGGGACTACCATCATCCACAACTATTATTTCAAAGTCAACATCCCTAACAAAATGTCATGAACTTTAGCAAGTATTCTACATCAAGCTAAAGAGAGTAGCCTCATTAAAAAAACTACGGCATCCCGCCTGTCCTTAACCAAAAAATCCCCCCCCCCCCCCCCCCCCCCCCCGCGGTGGCAAAAAAAAAAAGTCTTCACATACATCACCATTGCTTTCTTCATATATCTACCTAATTATTATTATCTTTTCTTTTGGTTAGATTCACTAGTTATCCTCTTATGGTATCATGCATTTAATTTTTAGTTTTTGGTCTTCAACATTCTCAAGTATGACAAAAGTACAGTTATGAATCCGATTACTAGCATAAATGCAGAATTATGTCATTTCCTTCCACTTTTGATCAAGTATTTCGAACCATATACTAAATGAACGGGTCAACTTGGGTCGTGCTTTATCTAAACATGGACAAATACACAAATTAGCTTAAGTTGTTTTATCAATGATGTAGATTAATATCGAAAAATTATTGCTTTTGTAATTCTAATTAACAGATTCGTTATTTATATAATGGGTCAATTCGGACAAGAGAACAAAGGACGGAACAAGATAAGAGAGAGAATACTAACATCTGAAACATTAATGATGGGTTAAATTTAGGTAATCTGATTAAAATTATATGCAAATGACTGCTTATGTGATTATTAAAGAATAAGCTTGAGCAATCTATTTATCTAAATGTAATTGAGAAACTACAAGAATACATTGACACTTTCATCTACTTTTATTTTTGCTAATCCTTACAATATAAAAAACAAAAAAATAAGAAAAATAAAAAACATATCCTTGATCTACGTTCACACTCGGTGTGCAAAAAAGTTTAATTGAAAGAGTTGACAAATTTGAATAAATAATAAAATTGGAGACATATCTTTCAGAGAAACTAATATCATTTCTGGATTATATTTAGTATATATTTCAGTCATCTACTTCCTTTTAACTAAAAACACTTGCGTTAACGCCACCTTGACCCCTCTCCTTACCTAGCTGAGTCCCAACCAATTTAGGTCTATACATGATCACTCTAACTTTCCCTATTTGTTTAGCAAATGTGATACTTTCTAACGGATTTAGTGATTAAATGAATTAAACCACCATGTAATACACTGTGCCTAAGGTTAACGAGATAACCCAAATCTGAGCATCAAATAACAAGATTCAGTTCAAAAATTTAGATATTACTTGAAGTTCAATGCACACCTCAGAAATCTAACAAAGCTTATATGCAAACTGTGGGCATGTTCTACATGTCCCAAGAGATGTTACAAACTCAAGGCCATCCTTCAAATCACCAAAACCCTCTTATTATATTTGTTTGCTAGTGGATGCTGATGTTGTTCGTATGGAATTTCATGCACGTTTTATGAGGATGCTTCAGATTGCTCAATTTTGGTTTATATTTTTATGGCTTACGAGTAGAAAATAAGATAAATAAGACTAAACAGGTTTTTTTATCCAAAAAATGCTTATTGGCTTTCAAAAAAACACTATAAGCCATAAGCACTTCAAAATAAGCATTCCCAAACGATCCCCCTTGCTCGTGTGCTTTTGCACTGTCGTGCATCCATATGTGATCACAGTTGATCATCAATTTTCTAACAGATTTTATGGTTATCATATTCATAAACTAGCACCTACCAGAAACAAAAGATCCACAAGTGAAACTACATATAAAACAAAAAAGCAATAACCAAAGGTGCTGAATTGTTAACACATTCAAGTTTCTACAAGCTAAAATGGCAAGTGTAATCACGCACAGGTCCAACTGAAAATTGAACAAGCAACCAAATTTGAGGTTCGGAAAATTGAAATCTAGGCTAATTTATATCAAACTATGAACAGTTTTTGCCCCAATTACAAGAAATGAATTCATAACAGAGATCATATCAGTAATTGATTAAAAATAGTAATAAACGAAAAAACAAAATTGGTGGGTAACTTACGGTATATGCTTGAAGACGAGGAAGACGATGAGAGCGATGTTGAGTCGCTCGTTATAAGTTGGGACAATTATGCTATACTTGTTCTTATTTTGTCGTTCCGCCATTTGCAGATCAAAAACCCCAAAACCCCAGTTCTCGATTTGAAATACAGATCAGAAAAGGGGTTATGATCAAGGAGACCCGAGACGTGACCCGACAAAACCCGTTTGGTATCGTCACAAAAAACAATGCTATAGGTTGATTGGTTTGGAAATTTTGGTCTTACTTTTGATTTTTCTACAATCTCCAAATAAAATAAAAATGATTCCAAATGAGAACTTACCCCTTAATCTTTTAAATATATCGGTCGAAATAAATAATAATGTAACTTGATAATTATTGAACGAAATGTGTTTTTTAGTATTAGATCGTGAAAAATACATTATTTAGATAAATACTGTGTTACGATAAAATTTATATCAATATATATAATGAGACGATCACAGATATATAATCATATTTACACGGAAATTATCTCTTAAAAGTTACAAAAAAGACATAAACTTAATCTTTTAAATATAATAATAATAAATTTTAATGCTGAGAACTTACCACTTGAAAGAAAAATGAGAAAAAAACGGAGCAAGATGCAATGAGTAGTTTAAGACTCAAAACCAAATCATGCGGGTTGCATTTTGGTTAAAATACCACTCCGTCAAAGAAAAGTAGGATAACATTCTTCAGCTTTAAATTATATAAATTTATAGAAGTTTATTATTCTTATTCCTAACAGTTGTTATTATATATAATATGGAATTCCATAATTATCTTCTTTTTCTTTTTTTAGTTGATAGAATATTATAAAATACGGGGGAATTAAAACGTAAAACGGGTTAATGAAAGGTGTTTATGTCCAGATTACCCATTGGGGTCTCTAGCATTTGGCTTGTGTATACACAGCCTAACCAATATACCCGTAAATCAGTAATTCTTTGACCATCTTTAGGTGAAACCTTTATAAGCCTAGAACTTTTAACATTAAACATATCTAACGTTATTTGAAAATCTAAAAAACTAAACCAAATTAAACTTAATTACCTTTCATGTTAATTGTTGATGATTAATATATTTTAAAAACTATCGTATAACATGGCCAAAATACCATAACGGTATCTTTGTAATTTTGATTGTTCATACCAGGATTATTTTTAGCGTTTTCAATTTTTCAAAGGCATTTGATGGATATGTTTTTGGCTAAGTCGGATACGACGATGTCAAACAAGGCCAATACGCGAACAGAAAAGTCAAAAACCGAAAACCAAACTCGACATAGATGGTTACAATTCGGTTAAGTGTTAATCTGAATCTATTATTTGGTTTTGCAGCCTAGATTAAGTTTTTAAACATCCATGAATACAACCATTGTCATCTTTGTGACATCAAACTCACCAACATTTTTATAGAAGTTTGACCATGATCAGATTTAAAGATACTTCCAAAATTACCATAGTTATAAGTCTATACTTTTACCAATTACTACTTTAACAAAAATCAACAACACCCTTTTTACATAACCACCAAGAGAGCTTAAAAGACTAGCATGAAAGTGTAAATTCACCCCAAGTACACAAACTCTTGAGAACATTATTCTTAAAAGATTCAAAACAAACAACAGGTATTGATACAAACACACACCCAATTAACGGGCGGGGCAGGCAGAAGTTACACTGTGGCCTAAGCTCAAAATTACACAAATTAACTTTTACACTGCAAAAACCGAGTGTTACATGTTTACAAGATTATTATCTGGAATTTAGTGAAAAAAACCATAGAGTTCCAAGTAGCAAATGCAGAGTGTCCATGGGTTGGTATCATCTGTTGTCGGGCCCATTAGAGCGACTCTAAAGTATCTAAAAGGGAGCAGAGCGTTCGGGCCTGTAACAGCCCATGAAGCAAACTGGCCTGGCTTGCTTATTGTTTGGTCATTCTCGTGTACCCTCAAGTTTGTCCAATTGTTACCATCAGATGAACCCTGAGAGTTCAGATATATATCAATTGACTACGTTGTTTGACTTATCAAGGTCAAATCATCCACTCGTTACCGTAGAAAATCTAACGCTTTATAAGCTATTTTACATAACAAAATGATACTAGTAAACATTATAAAATGTATTTGCAATTAGGGAAACAACAAGAGTTTATGTCTGTACTAAAATCAATGAATTATGACAGTTAGTAGTTGAAAATTTGACTGCACTAGTCAATTGAGACTATTTTCAGGCATAAAAAGAGTCAACATAACTGAAAACTGTATGAACGTACCTGAAAGTTCCAGCGTCTCATGAAAGCCTTCGAACCATCTTGCCTCAATGTGTAATAGTTGCACATAAGCTGTTTCATATCACAAATTAAATGTAAGGTTGACCAATATATAGTTTGACCCGATACATAGGTCCTTAAAAAGCTAATATTACCCCTAATGCCATCTAAAATTTACATAAAAGAATTAATCGCATATATCTTATCGATTCTTTGACTAAAAAGGTAAATTCTATAACTTTTTCAGGAAGCATGGATCAAACCTGGTGGTCAAGGCCAAGGTCAACCATCCACCATGAACAGTTCTTCCCATCCTCAATGCGGGGCCCAGCAAAAGAAGTTCCCTATTTCAAGATTGTCTACAATTATCGAACCGTTCTTACATGAAATAAAATTGAAAATATGATTATGCCATACCTGGTAAGTCCTTGAGGCTAAAACCTTAGGATCTGTGTATCTTGAAAACGGATTGCTAGCCATAATGTTGATTTTCTGAAAAAATGGATGGATCAAGAAAATAAAAAAATCACTTCCCTTTTTTATATTTTTTATAATATTATTAATGCATGTATAAGGGAATTATTTACCTTAGCTAAAACGGGATTAACCCATTGGTGTTTACCATATGACGTGCCAACATAGTACAAAACTCCATTGCTATCCCCGTCACGTATGTATTGGAGCTCCTTAAAACTTGATTGCCTGTGTTGAAACCTTTACAACCAAAAAAGAAATATTTTAATACAAAAAATTAAAATCTACAGGTTGAAGATAAAGGTACAAATATACACACAAGTTTGTATTACTATCATGCTATGGCAATTCGAGTGTGTTTAGCATTGCATGTTGAAGTGGTTAAGTGATATGGAATAATCATAATTAGATAATCAGTGTTCGGCAAATTCTAATTCTTTAGAGATTCAAATGTAAAATGACCCCTTAATGATCAGATAATAAGAATCACTTTGTTGCAGCTACTCATAAACGGATTATTTGATTCCCAAATGATTAGATAATCGGAATCGGTTTCATTATACTAAACATTAGAAACTGATTATATGCGACTTGAAAACAAGATAGTATAATAATCACTTTAAAAATAACCGAACACCATCTTAATGAACACATGTAAAAACGACAAGTTGCTTAGACATACTTTTGATGACTCCCAGAAGTCGGCAAACCCTCTTCCAAGAAACTGATTGCCTCTTTAACCTGGCAAATGATCATATTGAAAGTTAGTCAAATGACTAAAATAGCCCTAATTGTTTTGCATACCCCCTCCTTCCCTGAATGTTAAAATGTCATCTAATGATGGATAAAAAAGGAAGAAATTTGGCCCTAAATTAGTACAACCACAAACTAACCATAACGGCCAAATAGATAGCTTGAAATTTTGGCAAAAAACAATAAATGTTGTAAGACATCTAAGAAAACAAAAAAAAATGTTGCGATCTAATTGGATAGGAGATATTTCTACTTATGTGTGCCAAAACAGGTTGAATAGGTACATTCTAAGGATAATGGTTCAAACTCGTCAAATCAAAAAAAAACGATAGAACCCCTTTTGACCACCCTAAAGTTTTACCAAAGCTTAGGATAACACAAGACCAGGGACTCACCAAATGGTAAAAAGTATGGACTTGCATGCTAAGATTGGTAGACTCCATCTGAAATCACAATAGAAGGTGTCCTTGTCAATATTAAGGCTATATATCCATAGGCATCACAAAACAAAGATTTAGATAACAAAAAGAAAAACATTCAAAAAAAACTCAAGAACATATTTGCTGCATATTACCTTCTTTAGCAAGAACAATGGCAACAGTGAAAACCGCACAAGAGGTAGCAAGAGATTGAGTGACTGAAGCCTTGTCCCAAAGAGATCTTCCGGTGTTGCAATAGAAAGCATCTTATCAACAGTTTCCCAATTGGATAATTCCTTTGGTTGCAAACCCCACATTAAGATGGCATTAAGAACTCTCTCTTCAGAAGTTACAGTCAAATCTTGATGCTGCAAAAACCATAATTTCACTATAAAGACATGTTCATTTCTCAATGCAAGAGAAGCAGCCCACAGTCTTAATAATCACATTGATCCCAAAAGTTTTATGTTTTAATATAACAAATCAAGATTTAGCTTGTTTTTACAAGATTACATACCTAAATAAGATAATTACATGTTTGGCAATTTTTAATCATTTAAGAAAAAAATAGATGCAAAGTTCCAGAAAAGGCATGCTTGTAAAATGGATACACGTTAGGCTTAAAAAGGGGTAAATCAGTAATTTTGTTTCCTCTCATAAGATCAACAGTGTTGCAGACAGGATGAAACTGATTAGTTGGTTGATAACTAGAAGCGATATCAGTTTAACAACATACTAAAATTTCCGACAACTATGACAAAAGGGAGGTGATTTGTACACACCACCACTTTTGGACCTTTTGGTATGTACACAACTAAAATTTTGTTCTGAACAGCTTTGCCCTTAAATAACATATACTTATTTTGTCTTATCTAATAAAACAAGGGACAAAACTGGAAAAAGCACTTTTAGCGGCGTACACACCAAAAGCGGTGGTGTACAAATCACCTCCCATGGGAAAACATTGGTCATAATGGTTATATTATGCCATCTTCCTGACATAGGTCCCATGCCATCCTAGGACCCACGTTTTTTTATGTTGAAAGAAATGAAAAATATAACAGTCCGAACTTAGAACCCACCTGTAAAATATTAGAGAAAGTTGATTCATCTAGCAAGACGAAGTCGGAACTAGCCGTTGTACAGTAATCAAAGTGCATTGTAAATATCCGTTCACATGTTTCTTCTATAAGCTTACATGAAGGGATGGATGGGATAACTTGAAGGATTAGGCATACCGAATCCTGCAACATAAGTATTATGGTTAGATATATTACACAATATCTCAATTACTTGGCCAAAAGTGTCTTCTTCCTTGTCCATTTAAACTTGTGTGCATAATACAAAAACTGATGTTGTAAGACCTTCGTCCAAAACTTGAATTCCATCCCTGCATATAATATATAGACAATAAAATTAATATTTTATAATTCATTATCATAAAATCCATCTCTTTGTTCTCACAAGTCCGAATCCGCACTTCCCCGTACTTTTAGAGTGTAACACTTCAAAACCACGGTAATCAAGCAAAATATTAAGAGAAAACAAACGTTAAAGAAAATAATATACATACATAACTTGAAAAAACAAATGGGTTATCAAAATCACCTCTGAAAGCCGCTCTAAAAGTGTTTTGCAGCAGTCTTGGTGAAGGAGAGAAACCCCAAATTGATCTGCCAATAGAAGAAGCTCGAGTAGCAAGATATTACTATCAACGTTATCCTCCAACTTTAATCCTCCATTGTAGAAGTAATTAATCATAATCTTGAATGCATTAGGTGAGACATCTTTTAAGCAAACCTCTGAAGAAACACTCTCACTCATTCCATTTGTAAACATCTGTTAATTCAATTACTTCTTAAATAATGTGAACATAAGTGGTTTAAATTCATAAATTACAACCAGAAAAACTAAATAAACATGAATAAATAATAGCTCATTAGCTCACCTTCATAAACGGTAGACTCCATAAACCGAGGATAACTTTATGAGACCGAGCAACAAGACCATGTCCTCCAATGCTAATATCCACGTCACTAAATGCACCCGTTGTTTGAAATTGTTCAAGCCTTTGAACATTCATAGGAAGCCCTAAGGGAAATGCAGCACTACCACAATGGGGTTGAGAGCCGGGGCATGATATCTCTATGTTCTTGCCTGAGTCAAACAACTTTTTATTTAGTTTAAATCGTTCGATAATATCTTCACATTGCTTCACCAATGATGTTGCTCCAAATCGTAAGCTAAGATCCCTCAGGGATCCTAGTAGAGACTCTGGAATCTACATATAGACAGGAGAATCATTATAATTAAACAGGTGTTTGGATTTGAGTTCTGAATGTCATTATGTGATATTGAATAATTAGTTGTTTAATACGTGTTGGTGCAAGATACAGTGTTTGGATATGTTTCTGTTGCTTGAATTCTCTTCTAATACTACCAAACTTTTAGCAAATTCTGCTTATTTCAGGATTTTTTAGATAAATTAAGGTTATATATGCAACTTTACTCTACTCTGTCTCAGCAACTAATCAAACTGAGAGGGGTGTTTGGCCTTACATTTCAATACAATTATGGTTTTATATGGAATAATCATAATAAGATAATCAACTGTAACAAAACAAAATAATCATAATAAGATAATCAGCTGTAACAAAACAAAACAAACAGGCAACGGTAGATGGTTGTTTAAATTTTTGGCAAAATCAGATAGTTAACAAACAAAGTAAAACGACGCATAAAAATCTCATAATCAGAATCAGTGTTGTTGCAGCTACTCCAAAACTGATTCTTCACTATACCAAACACTAGAAACAGACGGTCTGCAACTTGATTAGCAAAAAACAGATAATCGCTTTTAGAATGTATTGCCAAACAATTGCCAGAATTTTAAAGAATATGAAGTAAATATAAAGATGAAGTAAAGAACTGGAGAAAAAAATACCTGGGTAAAGCCTGTATAGATAAAGCGAAGAAAAGCATGCAAAACCGGATAAGTTACATCCTTAATCAAGATAACATCTTGATCAAACAAGCACGAATTGAAATTATCTGCTGCAGCGAGGATCACCTTATGAGCAGGGACAGCTCGTTCTTCCATACCAACGATAAAATACACATCAGATAACTCCCAACTTTCAAGAAAACCCGCAAGCCCCTGATGATTATCAAAGTTTCCAAACTCATCCTCCGAATCTTCTTCAATATCATCTTCACCCCTATACTCTCCACAATCAACATGCTTCCAAAGAGATATATGGTTTTGTGTCAATGGCAACACATTAACATTTCTATATCCAACATGTTTATCCCAACTACTAAGCCCAACATACTGCACACTGCAGTTGGGCTTAGTGTCAAGCCACTGAAACACACGATTTTGAAACGGATACCGCCCTTTTCCAATGCTAATCAACCCATCACATACACTTATCCAATAACTTTGAAATGCAGATGAACAACATAAACCTAAACCTGCTTCATCAACAGCTGTAATCCCATTAACCTCGATTTTCAACCGCCGATTTCTATGACTACCGATGATTACTGTATAATGTGGGCTGTTATCCCTTCTGTAATGGTAGTGTTTACTACCTAATTGCTCTCGGAAAACTACAGTTACATCGTTGTGAGCAAACGCCTCGAATGCAACACACCCTCTTCCTGCTTCCTTAAACCTTAAATCATCACGCCACTCACATTCAAAAGGAGCAACTGTTAGGAATTTCTTCTGCTTCTTCTCCATTTCCTCTGCTTCAACTGATACTTATGCTACAATACCTACCAAATATGTATATATATACACACACACATATCAGTTGGGATAGGGTGAAGGAAATATCAAAGTAGATGATGATCTAGAATTAAACAAATATTAAATTCACATTTGAGGGGTCACTCATCCACTCCCATAAACAATGTGTTTTTAAAACATTAAAAACCAAGAAAATGACAACCATTGTTGAAAAGAATCAAGCTTTGTCATCAGATGCTCACTTATCCACATGAATAATACTTGGGTTTAAAAATATCTTGAATTTTTTTTATAAAATTGCTATAAGATATGATCACAGAAAGCACTAGAATCCCATATTTTATCTGACAAAACCAGTCCCACTACATTAAACCATAAAAGCCTAAAGCAAGCAAGTTGATTGCAATATGCATCATACACCACAATTTTCAAAAACAACTTTCACCATCAATCACAATAAATATCTGGCATCACAGCCTCAAGTTGAGCTCAAAAGATCTCAAGAAACGACAATCCATTAAGGATAGGTACGATAAAAGAATAAAAGGAACCGAAATTAGAAAGAAAGAAAAACCCACACCAAGATTGTTGAAATAAGATTCAAAAGCAATGTTTACTTGGTCTGGTATTCTTTCATCAGAGTCTGATGAACCCAGAAAGATTATACCATTATACCTAACAGGATCTTAATATAATAAACCACAATTAGAACAACCCACATCAAGATTTTTGAAATAAGATCGAAATTGATGGGGAAAAAGCCACGAATTTATACCTGATTCGGTATTCTTTCATGAACCGAGAAATATGATACCTAATTGAATCTTAATGATCACCGGAAAATGAAGAAGATTGATCAAATCAGGAAATCTTTTTCTGGTTATATGAAGATGAAGACGTGGCAAGCACGGCGGAGATACGGTGGAGGTGGCAATAATTGATTGACGTGTGACTTTTTAGTTTTTACCCATATAAGATCTGTCTCTTCTTCACTTGGTCGCTCTCTTCTCCCCACCAATAAAGTTGAAAAAATGGGGAAAATGGTACACAAAATCATCTTATTTGCTCTATTAGGTAGAATGAATTTTTGGTCCCTACACTTTCTTCTCAACACAGAAAGCCTCCTGTTGCTGGCCATAAGACTCAGAGTGGTTCCGTGACGAGCGTAGCCGGTTTAGTTTCGGTATCAATACAGGTATTCTCGGTATCAAACCGGTTTCGACCAAACGATAACACTAAACGTAATGCGTAACGATGAAAACATTATAACAAAACAATCTTAAGTTACAAATGTTCCAAATCTTGCACATTTTTATCAAAATCTAGAAGACAACATTTGAAAACCCCAAAAACACTTGATCATTGTTATTCTTTTCCTCTTTTCCATTTCCGTTTTGTTCGTTGATAGCCTCTTCGTTCTCTATAGATAAAAACAAGAAACAAAGCAAGTTAGTTTTCGTTATATTAACATATATATACGTTACAAACAAAGCAAGTTCGTAACTCCTATTACATACGGCAATGTCTGTCTTTTAATATATCATCAACATCATTCACAATTGGCTTCGTCGACTTTTTATGGTTCATTTGCTTTTTTTACGGGTACACTTTGTATTATCTACTTTCGTACTTGACTCGATACCTAAATTTGAATCAGTATCAAATATCATATAAGAGATTTCCTTAACAATTGTATCACCCCCTAAACAAAACATATTACTTCGTCTTGTCAAAATTTCTTCTTTAGATCTAGTGTTGTGGACTAGTGGGTTTCATGGTTTCCGGCGTGGATAGCATGGTTTCTATTGTGGCACATCCTACGTCGTGAGGGTGGGACTAATGGCATACCAATAATGATCGGTGTTGTTATTTTTTCTTTATACTTATAATATATACACCGAGATATATTTTTAAAAAATGTTCGTTGTCACAAATTGAACTACTACTACGAGAGTATAAGTTATTTTTGCGGTTTGATATGACAGTGGTGAAGAAGCTGAGTGATGTGACCGCACAATTTGTGACATCCAATGATTCCGGTTCATGCTCTTAAGACTTGAAGCATATTCTCTTTCCATATTTCCTCTTCGTCTTTTATTACACGTCAAAATCTTAGGAAATACCCTTTGTTCTACTACTCACATTTATCTTTTTTCCTTAATATTAAAAACATACTTGTGTGTCTAAAAGAGAGAACAAAAAGTATGAGAGAAAGAAATCTAGCGAGATGAAAGAAAGTAAAGAGGAAACGCAACAAAAAAGACGGTTACTAGGTGGTGTTTGGATCCAGAGCGGCAAACCATGTTGACTTTGCTGCATTGTTCTTTCACCCTTAACCTAAGGCCTAATTTGAACATGGCGGTTATGTTATTATTATTATTATTATTATTATTATTATTATTATTATTATTATTATTACATATCGAATAAGTATGTTAAAATGACTATAAAAGTAAAATAAAGAAAATAATGTTATAAATATATACATAGATAATAATATATGGATGAACACATTTTCAACACAAGTCATCTTTTGTCAACTTAACTATCAACTCAATGTCTACTAATTAATGAAGGATGGTAAATCAATAGTGAATTTTGTAGTATAAATATCTCATCTTGTAATGAAGAAAATGTACCTCTTGTATGAACTTTTATAAGTTATACAATTCTCCTACTTCTCCTACTTCTATTTCTCTCAAAGTTCTAAGGTTGTTTTATTAATCTTGAGCTAATCATTGTTAAAATTATAACACATTACGAAAGTTTCTACTTCTTAATCAAGGGCAATCAACCACAAGAAACCAATCTTAAACAAGATAAATAAGGTATGTATTTCATAAATGACAATTAATTTATCATATACAATAAAAACTAAGTAATACTTCATAAACAAAATAAGGATAAAGGACTACTTATTATAGACATTCCATAACTATTGGACTACTAACCATCTAACTTATTTATGTTATTAATATTTACTTTATCGTTAACTAACTTTTATTTATGCAACTAACATTTACTTTTATGTTAACTAACTTTTATTTATGCAACTAACATTTACTTTTATGTTAACTAACTTTTATTTATGCAACTAACATTTAGTTATGCTTACTAATGATTATTTATACACACTAACGTTTTATTCTTATATACATTAATGCTTATATTTATCTTGTTCTCTAAATCATTTACAAAATAATTTTATATACGGTCATGTAACCGTTGTAAACGGCTATATCCTCCCCTATAAAATGAAAACTACTAATCTCTAATTTTTCACAATAAACAGATTATCTCTTTTCTAAGATCATCCAAAACATTTCCCGAAGATGATTCATCCGTTTTTGATTTTCGTTATTGTATTACTTATATTATCTATGATTCCTATGATGAATCTGCCAAGTCGCGAGTTTTATCTTGCCTTACAAGTACTTGTAACTATTATCCTTCCGATGTTATTTGTTGCATTACATATGTAGTAATATATATCGATTCTAATATTTTGATTGTTAAATTTTTATAGTTATAAAATGTCAAACATTTCAAAGCTTGAATTCCCTGCTTTTGATGTTGATGGGAAGAATTACATGCCTTGGAGTGTTAATGTTGAAATGTACCTCGAATCATTGTGCATCGTAGATGCCTTACAAGAAAATAACAATTGCTCTCCGATAGATAGAGCAAAGGCAAATTTTTTCCTCCACAAACATCTTTATAGTGTACTTGAACTTGAATTTTTCAATATTAGAAGTGCAAGTACTCTTTGGAACGGTCTTAAAGAAAGATTTGACCACGAAAGGGATGTCTTACTTCCAACTGCTAGACATGAGTGGAGCACTATAAGGTTCCAAGATTTTCAGAAAGTAAATCAATATAACTCAGCCTTGTTAAGAATCCGAGCAAGATTAAGATTCTGTGGACAAGAGGTCACAGAAGAGGAATTGTTAGAAAAGACTTATTCTACATTCCATGCATCAAACATCAATTTACAACAACAATATCGCTTAATGAAATTTAAGAGATATGCTTATCTGAACTCATGTCTACTTGTTGCGGAACAGAATAATGAATTGTTAATGAAAAATCATGAATCTCGTCCCACAGGATCAGTAGCATTCCCTGAAGTGAATGCTACACAAAATGATGGTCGTAAAAATAATACACGAGGACGAGGACGTGGTCGTGGAAGGGGACGATATGATCAAAAGCGTTCTTTTGGCCCAAATCATTTTTCTAATTGAAACCATGATTATGGTAGAGGCCGTGGGCGTGGACGTGGACATAATCAAAGAAATAATATTTACTATGCTCCACGTGATAATAAGACCCAACCACAAAACAAGAACACAGAATGTGATGTTGAAGCAAGTACTTCTCAAAACCTTGAAGGTTCATGTTTTAGATGTGGTAGCACCGACCATTGGTTAAGAGCTTGTCGCACACCTTCACATCTTTGTAAGCTCTACCAAGCCTCTCTTAAAGAGAAGGAAGTGAATTTCGTTGACCAACTTAACTATGAAAATACCGAGCTAAATGCCGATGATTTCTGCAATGATGACCTGCTATAATTATGTTTTTACTTATGACTTTGTTTATTTTCTAATGTCGTTTCCTTGTCATAAGTACATTATGTTTGTAATAAGTATTTCCTTTTTATGAATAGATCACCAGTGGTCTTTGTTTCATGCAATATGTTTTTATAAAATAAAAATGAACATTTTACATCCCTTATTATGCTTATATTAACACTAATTATTTATTTCATATTTTGAAGTTTAAAATGCCCAAAGGAGCACTTCATTCTGAAAACCTATGTATACTTGATAGTGATTCTACTCATACCATACTTAAATCCAAGAAATATTTCTCGAATTTAAAACCAACAAAAGCGACCATACAAACTATATCAGGTCCTGCAGACTTGATAGAAGGTGTGGGAAGGGCTAGTTTTATACTAACAAATGGTGCATATATTTCGACAGACAATGCTTTATTTTCTCCCAAATCCAAAAGAAATCTATTAAGTTTTCTTGATATATATCATAATGGATATGATACACAAAGTGCAAGTACACAAAATGAGAAAATTTTGCACATTACTGATAAGAGTCGTGTACTAGAAAAACTACCACTACTTGATTGTGGATTACATTATACACATATAAAAATGGTAGAATCACATATGGTAGTTAAAGAAAAATATGGTGATTCTGGTATGTTCAGTTTATGGCATGACAGATTGGGTCATCCAGGATCAACAATGATGAGGAGAATAATTGAAAGCACAAATGGACATCCATTAAAAGGCAAGAAGATCCTTCACACAGGTAAGATGGTTTCATGTACATCTTGTTCTTTAGGAAAACTGATAATAAGACATTCACCGGTTAAAGTTGAAAATGAATTACCTGTATTTCTTGAAAGAATTCAAGGTGATATATGTGGACCAATTCATCCATCTTGTGGTCCATTTAGATATTTTATGGTCCTAATAGATGCATCTAGTAAATGGTCTCATGTATGTCTTCTATCAACTCGTAATGTGGCGTTTGCAAAATTTCTAGCTCAACTCATTAATTAAGAGCACATTTCCCTAACCAAGTTATTAAAAGAGTGAGACTTGATAATGCTGGTGAATTTACATCTCAAGCAATTAATGACTATTGTATGTCTGTAGGGATTGTTGTTGAACACCCTGTTGCTCATGTACACACACAAAATGGTTTAGCTGAATCATTAATTAAACGCCTTCAATTAATAGCTAAACCATTAATAATGAGAACAAAACTTCCTGTATCTGTATGGGGTCATGCAATTTTACATGCTTCATCTTTAATTCGCATAAGACCAAGTGCATATCATAAATACTCTCCATTACAACTCGCTTTTGGTCATGAACCAAACATTTCCCACCTTCGAATTTTTGGTTGTGCGGTATATGTTCCTATTGCACCGCCACAACGTACGAAAATGGGTCCTCAAAGAAGGTTAGGGATATATGTTGGATATGAAACAAGTTTTATCATAAGATACCTTGAACCTTTAACGGGTGATGTTTTTACAGCACGTTTTGCAGATTGCCACTTTAATGAGGAAAATTTTCCAACGTTAGGAGAAGAAAAGAAAAATCAAGATAAAGATCTTTCATTGTGTAAACCTTCGTTATTATATCTTGATCCTCGTACAAAACAGTGTGAAATGGAAGTACAAATGATAATGCACTTGTAGGAAATTGCGAATCAATTACTTGACGCGTTTACAGATACAAAAAGAATTACAAAATCATACATACCAGCAACTAATGCGCCTGCTAGAATTGAAATACCATCTGAGAAGTCTGATGATAAATTTGGTCAAGAGTCTAAAACACGCCTGAAGCGTGGAAGACAAATCGGTTCCAAGGATAAAAATCCTCGAAAAAGAAAGGGTATAGAAAGTACAATTGACCCTAAAGAAAGTGTTCCTGAAGTAACATAAGATATCAACGTTTCCCCAGAAGAGGAAATGGATGATATCAGTAAAGATGTTACTATTAACTATGGTCACACAAATATATTGTGGAACCGAGGGGGAACGGAAAATATAGATGAGATATTTTCTTATACCATTGCATGCGAAATTATGAATGATGATCCTGAACCAAAGTCTGTCAATGAATGTCAAAATAGACATGACTGTGAAAAATGGAAAGATGCTATGCAGACTGAATTAAATTCCCTTAATAAACGTAATATTTTTGGACGTATTATACTCAATCCAGGAACGGTAAAACCCGTAGGGTATAAATGGGTTTTTGTACAAAAGCGAAATGAGAAAGATGAAATTATAAGGTATAAAGCTAGACTTGTGGCTCAAGGTTTTTCTCAAATACCTGGAATTGATTATGAAGAAACCTATTCTCCAGTTATGGATGCAATAACTTTCAGATAATTAATCAGTCTGGTAGTCTCTAAAAATTTAGAGATATGCCTTATGGATGTTGTTACGGCTTATCTATATGGATCACTTGATAGTGATATCTATATGAAAATCCCTGAAGGATTTAAAATGCCTGAAGCATTGAGTGCTAAACCCAAAGAGATGTATTCAATCAAATTACAAAGATCTTTATATGGGTTGAAACAATCTGGACGCATGTGGTATAAACGTTTGAGTGATTATTTGGTAAGTAAAGGCTATACCAATAATACTATTTGTCCATGTGTCTTTATTAAGAAAACAACATCCGGATTTGTGATCATAGCTGTCTATGTAGATGATCTAAACCTTATTGGAACACATAAAGAAATTAATGAATCAGCTATGCTTTTAAAAAAGGAATTTGAAATGAAGGATCTTGGAAAAACCAAATACTGTCTTGGTTTACAAATTGAGCATATGCATAATGGAATACTTGTCCATCAATCAAATTATACAGAAAAAATTTTGAAACGTTTCAACATGGACAAAGCAAATCCATTAAGCACTCCAATGGTAGTTCGATCACTCAATGTTGAAAATGATCCATTTCGACCTCATGAAGAAAATGAAGAGGTTCTTGGTCAAGAAGTGTCATATCTCAATGCAATTGGAGCTCTAATGTATCTTACGAATTGTACTAGACCCGACATTTCATTTGCAGTTAATTTGTTAGCAAGATTTAGTTCAGCTCCTACAAAACGACATTTGAACGGGATCAAACACATTTTTCGATACCTTCGGGGAACTGTTGATTTGGGTCTATTCTATTCTAACTCGAAACAAGAGTTGGTTGGTTATACAGATGCAGGTTATCTCTCTGATCCTCATAAAGCTAGGTCTCAAACGGGATATGTTTTCATGTATGGAGGCACAGCTATTTGGTGGCGCTCTCAAAAGCAAACGCTTGTTGCAACATCTTCAAATCATGCTGAAGTCATTGCACTACATGAAGCTAACAGAGAGTGTGTGTGGCTAAGATTGATGACAGAACACATTTTGACTTTGTGTGGACTAGAGGGAGAGAAAAATCCGACTGTGATTCACGAAGATAATGCAGCTTGTGTTACACAAATGAAAGAAGGGTATATAAAGACCGACAGAACAAAGCATACACCACCAAGATTTTTCTCATATACTCAAGACTTGATAAAGGATAATCAGATTGAAATGAAATATATTCAATCTAGTAATAATTCAGCAGATCTTTTCACGAAGTCACTCCCTACTGCAATATTCAGAAATCATGTTCACAATATTGGAATGCGTCATGTTCATCAGATGTGATAGATGTTTACATGAGGGGGAGTCAACTATATATTGCACTCTTTTTCCCTTCGTTAAAGTTTTTATCCCACTGGATTTTTCTTTAGCAAGGTTTTTAATGAGGCAGTACTTCAAAGTTGAACTCTGATTTGATAATGTGTCATCCAAGGGGGAGTGTTATAAATATATACATAGATAACAATATATGGATGAACACATTTTCAACACAAGTCATCTTTTGTCAACTTAATCATCATCTCAATGTATACTAATTAATGAAGGATGGTAAATCAATAGTGAATTTTGTAGTATAAATATCTCATCTTGTAATGAAGAAAATGTACCTCTTGTATGAACTTTTATAAGTTATACAATTCTCTTACTTTCATTTCTCTTAAAATTTTAAGGTTGTATTATTAATCTTGAACTAATCATTGTTAAAATTATAACGAATAAAAAGTTTTTCATGGAAAAATTCTAAAAAAGAGTTTATACATGTCACCTTCCTCAAATGTGACCTTCTTTAAGAACAAGTGATAGTAACCCAACATACTGTCGTTTCGTACCAAGTGACTCACTTCTGACTCAGAATGATGTGTGTGACGGCTTTTATTGCACATGTTACACATATTACCCTTTACTTTACGCTTTTGACACTCTAGCCCCTTGCTAATTGCTACCCTACATCTTTGGTCAATTTATTTTGAGGACAATATCTAAAAAATCAGTGTCATTGTTTTTGTCGTTTATGTAAAAATTTCATGAAAAAAAATTCAAAATAATTATTATTATTCTCTACACTTTATAATTTTGTTACTAAAAACCAAAAAATATACATATATAGTTTCTTTTATATACGTCATACGTGTCAAAATAATGACGTGTTAATCGATTGTTTTACAAAGATTTATCATATATAATGATTATATATACTACTATATAAATAATTTAACATTCTCTCCCCTCTTAAATTTTAAGAATTCTTAAAATTCAATCAATATAAAATCTTGACCTTTCATTTAATCTAAATTAATCTTATCCACTCAATCTTTAACTATTTTATTCTCTTCTAATTTACTTTAACTTTTTATTCAAAATATATTCTCTCATACTAAAACAATTATCCACCTATATCAACATGAATTTTTAAATCTTATTTAACTCTTCTCTTTATTTCATAAATATAAATCTTTTTTCTTATTTTATTATCTTTTAGAATTTATTTTTAAAATTAATAAAAAAAGAAATTTTGAGAAAAAAAACGGACATGTTGCTGTAGAAAACTTTTTCATGACATTGAACCTTGCGAATAATATATCATTACATTCTTAAAAGCGACATGTTGTAAACCAAAAACTATTTGCCGCCGCAGCATTGCGCGGATATGACGCTAGTAAATTTTAATGTTATAAACTATTTTTCTTATTCGCGTGCATTATAACGTCGTTGTTTAAACAATTATCTCTTATTGTATATAATCTTTTTTATTATGTATAAATTATGTTGCTTTTTAAAAACCACAAACGAGCAAAGACATCCTCCCAAAAATAATTGAAAAAAACACGCAGACTATCAATTTATTGGGCATAGGGATTTTAAGAAAAAGAAAAAAAGGAAAACAGGATAATCACGACACATCATCTTGATTCATGCGTGATGTGTCAAGTTCTACCGAATGATCATAATGCAAAACCAACTACTTACCAATAATCGAAAACTTAAAATTTATAATATAATTATAATAATAATAATAATATTAATAAAACAAAATTAAAACTTCAATTACTAACTTCTAAAAGGAAGATTAAGTAACCCAAGATTGTGTTTGTTTGGCACTTGGCAGAATTCTTTAAAGTAAATTTCTATCTCTTACGTAAGAAATTTAGATTCTTTCCTGCTCTTCTCTATATCTTATTATCGACAGTTCACTCCTTGGTCACCGCCAATAATCAATGGCGACTGCCAGTGTGGTGGAGACCGGCGATCAACGACATGGTACTAACAAACGACGACCTGCTTCTCCCATTTTGCTCACCTCGACCAACGACAAACGACAAACGATAGTGTAGCTCCTCCCACGTCCGACAACGTTGCACATGTGTGTGAGTGCCAATTAGGTCACTGATTTGTTCCCTCGGGTGCTGATTTAGGGCATGGTAGTGAGTGGTTGGGAAGGGTCGACTTCGTTAGGGCACAGTAGCAGTGGTGAAAGGGTGGCGGTGGGTGGTGGCCAATGATGATGGGAGGTGGCAGCTTAATTAGGGCTTCGATTACAAGTGATCGTAGTGGTTGTGGGGGCTCACATGTGGTGGTGGGGAGATAATCTACCATTGTAATTTCAAGTGTATTTTTACAATCAAACACAACATGTAAAGATTTAAATTATAAATTTAATTCCTTCATATATTCCAATTTAATTGAAAAACATTATGTGAACCAAACTCCCTAAGTGATTTCATCAAAAAACATAGTTAAAGAAATTATGTTATCCGTGTGTTTGTTACACAACATTTTGAAGCTATCAGTTTTTTGTTTTGGAAAAAAGGTTGCAAGTCTTTTTGTATAAATTTTTTTCTTTAAACAAAAAAAACTTTGAAGTCGTTTTTTAAAACTAGGTAAAAACGTTTTGTATATAAAACTACCTAAATGCTTTGTATTAGTTATTTTTGTAATTTATTCTATTTTTATGATCCGTTCTTTTTTGTCATTATACACTATCAGACTCCACCTACTTTGTCAAATATATATATATATAAATAAAAGTTACATATTTTAGCTCTAACTACTAACTACCAGCTACTTTTACAAAAGACATCGTACATATGTTCAAATCCAACAAAAAATTAATTTAATTTGACCAATAGAAAAGATTATAACATCGACAATATATATAACTCAAGTCTTTTGACTATATGAAAAAACTATTTAAAATTTGTTTTTACATAGCTGTTTTATAATCAAAATTATGCGTGAGAAGATGCAACAAAGTAATAGCAAGAATTCTTTTTTTAAAGATTTTATTGATACATAAAAATAAAAAAAATAAAAAAGTCATACCAAAGATTCAAAGAAGAGCCCCAAGGTGAAGGATCTAACCGTTTACATCCAATTAGTTGTAGAAGTAATAACGTCGATCTCTAACAAATTCGTTGCTAATTACCAATACAATTTATCGTTAAAAATCTACTGGAAATTTGTAATCGGATTTTTTTATAGCAAATTCCGTTGGTAATGCTCTCTTTTCTTAGTGAATGAATGTTATCTCACCCATGATAGGTTTTAAGCATTTGTAAAACTCTTCTAATATACATAACTAAATTAATTAAGCATTGATCAATTTTATAAGAACGATACCAACTTTACATTACTGAAATACTAGAGGCACGACACCACCATCGCACCACTTAAATCAAAACTACTAGACTACGTACTCCATACAAGATCCAGAAAGCAAACTGCAATAGCTCATACCTAAGTAAACACTAAGGTTCAGTTTGTTTCGTAGTATTCAAATGAATGAAATTGATTTTAATTCAATTCAGCTCACCTATTGAATGAACTTTTCATTACTTGATAGAATGTAAACATTCTAACAAATAATATTTCATTAAAAAACAAGTTTACCAAACGTAATACAACACGAAATTTGATTTTAATTCCATTACATTATTTCAAATTATGTGAAAAAAAAAACTAAGACCTAAAACAAATAAATGGCTAAACCCCTAAATCGAAACTCTAGGGCCCAAAAGACTGTTTCATGCAACCCCTTACATTTAGTCTTACAAAATAACCCCTTTCAATAACTAATAAATATTGATCGCATTAATATTTGCGGATCCATTTTCTACAATAATAATAAACCCCTTATTATTATATACTAGATCGGATATCAGTGTAATACACGAGTTAGTTAAAAAATAGTAAACGTTAATAAAAAATATTAAACGTTAATAAAAAATATTAAATAATTATAAAACACGAATAAAATGAGTATTTAAAAAATAACATCAGATGGAAAGAACACTCAGACCAGCGGTGGATTTAGTGGGAACACCAATCCGAAAGGAAGGACAGATGTAACGGCAAAAACAAGGTATCATAATACGAAGAGAATTGATTGTATTTTTTGTATATATTATTCGATCGTTATTGTTACAATTAGAGGGACATAAGGTTAAATATTTATTAGTTATAATTAAACATTTTGAAATGGTTATAAAATATTTTAGAACAATAAAATTAAGAACTTTGTTAAATATGGTATTTTGAAATGTTATAAACAGTAAATATGATCTTTGTAAATTAAGGTGGATAAATACGATATTTTAAAGTTTAAGTAAGGCATATATGAAATTATCTCTAATAATTTTGATTTAAATTAAAGACAAACAGAATCCAATTTTAACCGGAAAAAATCAATATTAAATTTTAATTCTTATCAAAATAAATAATTAATTTTTTTATCTAAGTTTGATTATTAAGATTATCTAATAGATTTTATTATAGTTATTCTTTCATTTATATTTGAAGATTTCTCTCTAATTAATTTATCTAATAAATTAATCCATTTAACGATATATATTTAATCATTGTCTATTAAAATGATTCTATTATTTGTACAATTTTGTAACAAATTAGCAAGCATTCTAAGACACTCAACAAAGTGACACGTATTATTGTATAATGATATTACACTCACAATTTTTTCGGAGTAGGCTTCTGAATTAGTGATGAAGATCTAATTGAGCGTTATTCGGTACTAAAATACGATTTGTTAAAACAGAATGATTACGAATAAAATGATGTTCAAGTCTAAATAATTTAAAAACTCTAAACGGTTACAATTCTAAATAGAAAAAGACTATTTGATAATCTTTCTAAATGCGCAATCTGAATAACGGAAAATTACCATATTAACCCTCTATGTATTAAACTTTATAAAACAAACACATAATGATTATTAAAACTAAGTGTTATAAAAAACCGACGAAAAAACAAGTTCATGTGGCTTAAGATAAACAAAATGAATTGATAAATAAACTCATGTAATGTGTTAACAACGTGGCTAAAAACAAGCATACTATGCATACTCATGTGGCTATAAAAGAAACACGTCAACATGAAATAGTAAAGCACACTTATCAATAAATAAACTTTAATTACATAATCAAATATCACGTTTTAATCGATTTGTAAACAAGCCCTTTGCTGTAAATTACGTTTGAGTCAAAGAATCAACGAGGAACAGAAGGCGAGCCAATCTAAATGTATAATACAATCACTTTTGGAGAATAATCATTCGGTTGCAAATCATGATAGAATTGAAAAATCAAGAAAGAAACCATTGAAAGAGAACCCGTGTAAGGGTAAAAGTGTAAAACGCAATCATTATTGGAGTTTAATCAAAGAATCAACAAAGTAAATCACGTATGGTGCAAGTATATCAAATTCATGGTTCGAAAAATACAATCACTCTTAAACATTTTTCAACGGCAGGGAGGGCAATTATCGAATGAAATACAACCACTATGAGGGTATAAGGGTAAAATCCTTGTGTTGCGGAATGGTTTTGCATCTATCTTCTTAAGGAATTGCTCAACACCAAAATAATCGTTTAGAGACATTGTTTTACTTTACCAAACACTTTTAACTTTGACCGAATCAACAACTATTGCTAAATGGTTCCATTCAAAGCCTATCAAGCACACCCTAAGATTCATGAAGTAAACAAGCTGGTGTTCAAAATAATCCGAATCTAAATATTACTTTCGAATATCCAAATATCCCGATCTAAACTATCCGAAGATTTGCATATCCGAAATTTAGATGTCTGAATTTTCAGATTCGGTATTAAACTTTAAAATTTTCAGATATCCAAAAAATATTATATGTTTTATATTTTACTTTTATATTGCTTAATTTTTATTTTCTTAACATATATATATTTTTTATATATGTATTTTACATTTTGATGCGTATTTAAGCTATTTTTTTGGTGATTGAAGTTTAGATTATGGATATTTAGTAATTATATAGCTAAAAGATATGTGTTTTTTGAAATATCAAATATCTGATATCCAAATCCAAAATTTTGATACGGATATGAATTCGGATTGAAAAACCAGTGTCCAAAATTTCGGATATCCGAATTTTTCGATATCCGGTTTTGACTTTTGAACACCCCTAAAGTAAACTCAATTCAATATTGGTTAAAGCTATAGAATAGTATCTTACTTTTTTAAAAAAAATATTGGTGTAGGTATTTTACTTTTTTATTACCCAAATAGGTATCATACTTTGTGGTAAACTGTTAAAGTAAGTAAAGACTTGAATTTCCCAATTAAGGATTTGACTCTAGCTGGAGTTCTCATAGTTAGATCATCACCAAATATTAGTGACCTGGCTGGATTTCTTTTCTCGTGATGATGGTGAAGTCTGATCTGCCTCTTGTCAGGCATCGTCGCGGTGGTGGCTGTATTGCTGTTGTTTTCTCTAAATCTGGTAACAACAATCGACATGAGGTTGATCAGACTCCGTCATCACCAACAGGAAGGAATTTCGGTCATATCACTAAGGTTTGATGGTGATTCAACGGTGGGATTAATGGTTAGAATCAAAACTTAATTGGAAAATTCAACTACTTACTTACTTTAGCAGGTTACTACAAAGTAGATTACCTATTTGAGTAATAAGAAAGTAAAATGCATACATCGATTCTTTAGAAAAAGTTGGATGTTATTTAGTGTTCTTAGCCCAAACAATATTCATCGCAACAAACAACTGTGAATTGAATTAACTATGAACCATTCGCAATAACATTAAAACTCCATTGTGGTTCCCATGACAACAAGTAGGTACGTAAAATGTAGAACATACAAATCATACATGTAATTCAGAGACACTTAAAAAACATGCAAAAATAAAATAATACAAGATAATTATGTAAAAGTTTATGCCATTTTATTATCTTAGGCTAATGTATTCAAAGTTTATAATAAAAATATATAAACTATAAGCCAATTATATATATATATATATAGGAGAGGGTTCATGCGAGAAGCTTATTTTTTGCGAGAAGTGCGAGAAGCGTTTACAACCCTCAGATTTTAGTGATCAATATCTTACTTAAGGGGTATTTATGTCTTTTATTCATTCTAGTAATTAATTCATTAATCTAAATTAGGTAATTCCCTACTTTCTCTTTATTGGTGACGTGATAATTTTTTATACAAATTCTCTAACCAACTTTTTACTTTATTAATTGAATCTTGGTTTAATAATTTTTTGAATTTAATAATCTTTAGATGTTTATAGTGAATAAATATTTAAAAAAGGTATTTAAATATTTGTTAATGTTTTAAATTAAAGATTCTAACTATTCACTAATGAATACTATTAAAAAGAAGAATTTTTAGTATTAAATGTAATTATTAGAGTTTATTGAACACGAGATTTAGAATTTCTATTTTGCTCAATTACTTTTAATTTTTTCAATGATTTTATTAGTGAACACAACATATAACAAATAATATAAAAGGTATTTAAATATTTGTTAAGGTTTTGAATTAAAGATTCTAAGTATTCACTAATGAATAATATTAAAAAGAACAATTTTTAATGTTGAATGTAGTTACTAGAGTTTATTGAAAATTTGATTTAGAATATCTATTTGCTCAATTACTTTCAATTTTTTAAATGAGTTATTTATTAGAGTTTATTGAACATCAGATTTAGAATTTCTATTTTGCTCAATTACATTTAATTTTTTCAATGAGTTTATTAGTGAACACAACACATAACAAATAATATAAAAGGTATTTAAATATTTGTTAAGGTTTTGAATTAAAGATTCTAACTATTCACTAATGAATAATATTAAAAAGAACAATTTTTAATGTTGAATGTAGCTACTAGAGTTTATTGAAAATTTGATTTAGAATATCTATTTGCTCAATTACTTTCAATTTTTTGAATGAGTTTATTAGTGAACAGATCTCATAACAAATACAAAATTGTTTTATCCTCTTTTTTCTATCATTTTTTGTACTATGTTCATTGTTTAATAGTATTCGTAAATCTTAATAATGAACTCCAATTGAAATTACAAATTTTTAATCGTAAATCTTACTATCTTCAATAAAAAATTACAACTTTTGTATGTCTTCACTAATGAACACTTTTAGAAAACACGTGTATCTTCAACAACAAAGTAATACTAGTAAACAAAAAAAGAATAAGAATAGAATTTTCTTAAAATTACTGAACAAGTAAACATAAAAACTAACTTGTTCAAAAGTGAACAGTTTTAAAAGATAAATTAAAATAAAAAATTGATGATAAACAAACATATTTCTGATTCACACCTATTGTATCCACAAATATGTAACTGAGAACAACACAATTCATAACTGTTCACTAGTATCACCACTGACGAACCAACAAACATATGCAAGAATCCCTAAATTGGTAGACTTTTCATCGAGAAAACTTGATAAAAATGCAAGTGAACAAAAAAGCAAAAAAAAAATATTGATCTAAATAGAAAAGTTGGTGATAAACACCCAGATGAAAACTCCATGTCAAGAAAAACAAACCGACGATCTAACAATGGTGAAATCAACATCAACGAGTTGCTGGTGACGGAGTAGCATCAACAAACATTAGAAGCAACGGTGGTTGCGATAGCAGTAGCAGGATATGGAGGAGCGCGACGAGCAACCATGGACTAGATCTGATGTTTGATTTCTTAGTCGATGACAAAAGGTAGGAGGTATATCATCTGGGGGCGGTGGACCGGTGGTGAAGTCATCTCCGGTGACCTGGCAACAGATCTTAAAACGAGAGAGAAAAAGGGTGCTAGTTAGGCAGCGGCAGGAGTGGATCGTCCGGTGGCCGATGGTGAGGTCATCTCCGACGGCCCTTGTAGTGGAGCTTCAAACGAGAGAGAAAGAAAGAGTGTGCGGGTGCCTAATGGATGATTTAAGGGCTGCTTATATTTGTCGGTAGATCATATGAGGGTCCAATTCTTCAACTGGTCAATAAAAAAGAGATTGAGAGAGTCAAATAGTCAATAATGAGCAATCAGAGAGATTAAGAAATAAATCAATCGGAGGCAAAAGTTTAAACCAAGAAAAGATAGGGTGGGATTAATTAGGATGGGAGTTATACTAGGAAACTTAAATGGGTGGAAGAGTATTGATGGGGAGTTAAATAGGGTAAGGATTTAGGGTATGGTAAAATGTCTTTTTTATCCTTTTTTATTTAATTCAAATGTCTCTAAAGATTTAGTTAATTACAAATATGTCACATTCGTTTGTAGCCTTTGATTAAATGATCTAATGGTTGTGAAGTCTTCTCGCACTTCTCACAAAAAAACCACTTATTGCATGAACCTCCCACCCCTCTCTCTCTCTCTCTCTATATATATATATATATATATATATATATATATATATATATATATCGCATTCCTATAAAACTAGCACGACTATCATATTTGACCGGCGGAAGTGGTTTTATCAATGGATCAACCACTTTGACCATCAAAATTTTATATATTTTAATGTCACCTCTTCAGTTGATATCTCAAATAAGGTGATATCTCCCGAGTAGAAGTTTGTAATGATGATGTGTTCACAACTTCTTATTTTGTGCTCTAGCTCTTCAATTATCATAGAAAATAATAATTGGATTGTAAAAACTAGAAATAACTCTATGATTTGAAATAAAGTTGTATAGCTAGACGTCTTCCTTTAACATGTCATATATCACAACATACTCCGTCTTTGTAGGGGAATCTACTACATATCCGGCTAGTAATATAACTCAGTTTGCTAAGGGTAAACATTTAACCTCGCTGCAATGTGTGTATAAGCTTCATGAGTTACCTAAGTCTATCACAAATGACAGAGATAAAGTATTTCTTACTTTCTCAATACCTTCCGTCAATAATTACTTAAAAAAGCTGAAAGTTGAGTTGAATATGTCAACTTCCTACCATCCTCAAACAAATGGACAATTGGAGATTGTTAATAACATATCGTAACACTATTTTACGATGCATGACAAGTGAGAAACCTAAAGAATGAGTTGACCGGTTGTTTTTAGTTGAGTTCTGGTACAACACCAGTTGCCATAGTTATATTCAAGCTACTCCTTTTGAGATTTTATACGGCCAAAAACCTCTTTAAAATATGGCTTACATGAAAGGAGATTTTATGGTTGATTATGTGAACATATCATCAACGACTAGGGAGGATACTATTACATGTTTAATAGAAAAGACGGCTAGTTAGTTAGTTGTTAGAAGTTAGCTTAGTAGATTATTCGATGTTAGCTAAAAAAGCAATTGTTTTTCATGTAATAGTTAGTCTGGAAATTGTAATTTCTCTTACTATGTTTTATACCTTCAATCAATAATAAAATCAACATCCGATTACTTCCAATACTCTCTTCCGCTACGAGTGTTTTGAGTAATAGAATTCATACCTTAACACACTATCCCTTGCGAACGTGAGATTTAAGGCAAATTCCGACGTCTAGGGCCTGAAAACAAGCTTTTTTCAGGACAGAAAATGCAACTTTTTAGATTTTATTTTTGGTTCTATCGTTCTTAGATAACATTTTATCCACTTTCCATTTGAAAGTGATTTTGTTGATTATGTTTCCTTTCCGTTTTCTAGTAAGTATTAGGTTAAACAGTTTGTGATTTGCAGGTTTTGATGAATTTAATTTTGAATTCCTTTCAAGTAATCGTTGCTTCTTCTATAACTCTTCAAATCGACGAAGAACTTGAGTTGTCTTGCTATCTAAGCTGCATCATTATCGATATTTTTCATGAAATAAAAGCTATGTTTTTGTTCTAGATTATTTTCATAACATCAACAATTTCGTGTAATAAACCCGAATAAATAATCCAATTTTCATTATTCCTTGACCCGAATTTAGCTTTGTTGGGCCAGTATTCACCAGCCCAAGAATTGTCTTAAGTCCATATCACATGAAAAACTGAATGGGTCAAAATAATGATACGTTGGTATAATCATGGGCAAATCCATTGTTATTAAATAATAAAATAAACAAAAAGTATTAAAAATAATGACTTAAAACAATGGTTTTTCCCGTGACGATATAACCACATTATATCGTCACGGAAAAAAACAATGGATTAAAATAAACAATTGTTATGACTGACTTATAACTGGTTTTTCCCGTGACGATATAACCACATTAGTTGTTTGTCTCAAGATCATCACTATGATACCATAATATTATTAAAATATAAAATAAATAAAAACAATAGAAAAGTAAGATTTTAGTTACATTAATTGAAACAATAATACAATTAAATAATTGAATGGATAAATAGTTGCTTTACAAGTAACCAATATTGTATGCGCATATGTTGTGCAAAGAATGTGTTAAATCAAAAAGTACATGTGAAATAACTTTTGCAGCAATTAAAGGATATTATCCCACCTCTTTTGAGGACTTAAATTACAATATATGTTAATTAAATATTAAATAAATATTCTTCCTGTAAAATATATTTCAAATTTCAAATTAAGAAAACAATAAAATACTAGGATAATAGATTCTGGGGATTGTGGAAAGCAAAAATAAAAATAAAAATCACTTTATGTGCAACACAAGATGAGACGTATACACTTACTTAAACAAATCATTTACTCAAGGTTTAAAGACGGCCTTTTCTTTTTCTTTTTTCTAAAATATATAATATAATAATAATAATAATAATAATAATGTTTAATTAAAAATAGTTTACTTCTTCAAAATGTATTAAACTATACCCTAAATGTTAATGTGTGTATTCACCTTTCAAAAATGTTATTGTGTGTATTAAACTTTCAAAAAATGTGTTATTGTTTGTATTAAACTTCCTATTATGTGTACTAAACTTCATATTGTTTGTACTAAACTTAAACTTTTTTTGCTTTTTTATATAATCAAAATACGTACAATAACAACAAATTAAAAGTTTAATACATACAATCACATTTTTGGAAGGTGGATAAATATTAACATTTAAGGTATAGTTTAATATATTTTGAGGAAGTAAACTCATTTAAAAAAAAGAGTAAATTTTATGAGAAGTAAAAATATATTCTTCATGCCCACTTATTATAAATACTAGCATTTGTACACGCGTAAGGCAGCGACGACTAATATTTTTTCTCGCCAACTTATCCATTTTTAAAATAAGGATGGTGTGTTTCTTATTTGAATTATAATGGGTTAATAAATTTTCACATAGATGGTAAAATCCAACCAGAGTGTTGACATTATAAATCTATGTTATTTTAATTATATTACCCATTTTAAAAATTCAGAAATTTTTATAAATGTAGGGTATACGTTATTTAGATTTAATGGTTCTAATTAATTTTTGATAATTAAGTTAAAATATTTATTACATGGTAGAATATTTAATATGAAACCTTTACTTATTAATTTTTGTAATTATTAAGTTAATTTGCATTGATTTGATTTTTTAAATATTCTTTATTTTAAAAGGTCTAGTCATTAAAATGATATATAAGGCTATCATTAACTCCACCAAATAATTACTTTATTGAATAGTTTTTATTTAGTTTAATATTAAGGGTAAATTAGTAATTACAAGTTACTTAAAATTAAGAGATTAAATAAAATACCTAAATGTTTTATAAAATAGTATAGAGGTAGATTATTCACAATCATAACATAGTAATCTTTGTATGAAATATGAAATTTTAAAACAACTTATGGTTGTTTTTGTAAATTGATTGCTATGCATAACAATTAACTAGTCAAACAATTACTTTCTTTCAGGACAAAACTTCATCCAAATGTCTTCAGCTTTGTATGAATTCATTATAGAAATAACTTGACATAATTTTTAATTTATTTTATTATATGTAATTTGAATATATACAATAGACGAAATTGATGTAAGTTTAATACGTATAATAGAAAATTAATTTCACACAATCAAAACAAAGTAAGAGTTTGATACTACAATAAAAAGATTTAAAGTTCGTTAAGTTTTTCTTTATTATAAAGATAATCACTTTATGACTATTAACCGTTTTAGGGTTATGGATGGCATTATTTCTAGTAACTATATCTTTACAAATAATGACTAATGAGTTTGCATTCTAATTTGAAGTCCTTATGTTGGCACAACATAACGTATTCTTTGGGGTTTACTTAGATTTGTATATAACTCTATCAGAAGCAATCACACAGTGAATATAAAACGGCAACTTACAGATAAAAAGCACATGTCAAAGTTTAATACTTAGACATCTGGTATACATTTTATGCCCCTACCGACTAGATTATCATCAAGTACAATTAATTTTACAATTTTGTACTCAATCATCGTAGATGAAGTCTGTATTTTTTTTGTCATAGCACGTATGATTATTTTTAATGATTGACCAGAATTAAATAAGGACTTAGTTAGTAACATTTCAAAGTAATAAAGGCTATTGTTTTAACTTTTACCTTTTTTATTTAAAAATTGATTATCTTAGTATAACTTTTTTTAAAAGAAAAACCATATAAAAACTGATTTTGTCAAACAAAATATTTTAGATAGTAATTGCTTTTATGATTTTTCTCACCTTGAATTATACCAAATTTGCCAAGACATTTATGTGTAATTGACATTTATTTTATACAAGTTAAAGTTGGTTTGTAAAACAAGGCAAGCTAGATCTCCATTTTCCCAAAAGGAAAAATGTAAATGAGTAAAGAAAAGAAAAGGAGTCTTAAGTAGTAACAAGTCAGCAAACCACATAATTTTAAAGATATTTGAGGTTCACCTTTTTATGGTTTCTCTTAAACCTTTTCATTCTTCCTTATAAAATAATAAATAAAAATCAAGAACACAAAATATTAATTTAACGACTTACAATAATCTAGCAGTATCAGATGTGTTTATAAACATTATTGATTCAAGTTCGGAAATAAACAAAGTTATAAATTTAGAAATATAATTAAGGGAAAATAATCCGTAATGCTAACATTACCTAACTTAGGTGATGTTAATATTACGGATTATTTTTTCATTAATTAAATAGTTTGTATTTGATTTTAAAAAAAAACACAGAAATTGTGTTAATGAAAAAACATAATCAACAATGTTTAAACCCAACTTAGATTCCAATCCCTAATTTGAAGTTATAAATTTTATTAATTTATGGTATTTATTTCATATACAAACATCTATGCTTCTTCGGCACCGTCTTCGTGCACCGGTAATGGCCCTAAAGATACGTACACTCTTCCTGTACGTATTGCTTTCCATCTTCTTCTTCGCCACCGTTTACCACCTTCGATTACCAACTGTCGATCATCTTCGCCGCCGTTTCAACCCCCAACTCTGCATTCCTAACTCACGCCTCCGACCTTACGTCGACATTAACCAAATCATCAACGAAAAATCACTACAACAAGATGCGACAACCACCGCCGGCGGCGAGCCTCCATACGATGAAGATACAGATATCATTATGGAAGAAACCACGAGTCCGGTTCAATTCGATGCCGGTGGTACGATTCAGTTCAAACCACAAATCTCTGTTCATAATCCTAGCATGCCGATTGAAGTCGAAGGTACTGTTCTATATAACCAAACTGATGATGTTTATTCGATTACGAAAGCAACTGATTGGAGGAAACATTCGATTTCGAGTGTTTCGATTTTGTTTCCGGCATGGGAGGCGCTCGTGATTGTATCGTCGGGCGACGGTGATGATAAGAAAAATACATCTTACTTCTGTCTATTTGATACGAATGAGGTTTCTCAGGCGAGGTTTTCCGGAACGATGCTGTTTCCTGATAGGAGAATGTTCACGTGTCAGCTTCCGACGCGAGTTCGCCGGAGGCAACCGTTCCGTCAGCCGTTACTCACTCAAACACCGGATCAGGATCGTATGAAGTACGATCCGTTGCTTTCATCGTCGCCGGAGCTCCTCAGATGGAACTTCATCGTCTACGACGTAATCGAAACCGAGAACGACGTCGTCTTACTCGCGAAAGGGATTAACAATCGTCAGGGTACAAACAGAAGTCCAACGGAATTCAAATGCCTTTTCGGTGACGACAGCGTAAACGGCGTTACAACTTCCGTTACTAGCTCATTACAAGAAGTCTTCCGATGTCAACGGCCGGACTTAACGGCGTTTACTCAGAATCCAGTCAGCGTCTCCCTCGTAATCCTACAAACTAACCAGGTTGTTCCATCAGTAGCATACTACACACCCAGGCGCATGATATCAAATCCTGGTACAAAGTCTCTATTGTGCGCATGTACCATGGTTTACAATGTGGCCAAATTCTTAAAAGAATGGGTAATTTACCATTCCCGAATTGGGGTTGATAAATTCATATTATATGATAACGGTAGTGATGATAATTTGGCCCAAATCATAACTTCATTGAAATCAAGCGGGTACAATATCGAGGCCCGTTTTTGGCTATGGCCCAAAACCCAAGAAGCGGGCTTTTCGCACGCAGCCCTGTTTGCTAAAGATTTCTGCCGTTGGATGATGTACATTGATGTAGACGAGTTCGTCTATTCACCGTTATGGAAGTCATCACATCCATCAAACTCACTGTTACCGTCACTTTTACCTTCCGGTCATTACTACGGCCAGTTAGTCATCGGTTGCTATGAATTCGGGCCTTCGAATCAAAAGAAACACCCGTTAACAGGCGTCACACAAGGTTACAATTGTCGTAAAGAAACCGAAAACCGACACAAATCGATTGTGCGTCTTGATGCGCTTCATGACTCTTTGGTTAACGTGGTTCATCATTTCAAGCTAAAAGATGGGTTTAAAACCAAGAAAGTAGGACTTGACAGGGTGGTAGTGAACCATTATAAGTTCCAAGCATGGCCCGAGTTCAAGGCGAAGTTTAGAAGAAGGGTGTCGGCTTATGTTGTGGATTGGACCCAGTCAGTGAACTTGAAGTCGAATGATCGGGCTCCTGGGCTTGGGAACCTTGCGGTTGAGCCTCAAGGGTGGGAAGCGAGGTTTTGTGAAGTGTATGATAACCGGGTGAAAACGCTAACGAGAAGATGGTTTGGAAGGCGAAATGGGCGATCAGGGTTCCGTATGGTTTGGCAAAACTGATATATTTTTTATTTTTATTTTTGGTTTAGCTAACAACATAGAGAAAATTATACAAGAAACAAACATAAGCAATGGCTTATTAGTCTATTAGAGACTAAAGTGTGACATTCATTGACTTTTGCCGACATTTTGAAGTTTTCGTTTTGGCTTTTGTGGCAACAAATTGGTTCTTATAGGCTTGTGAAGGAATAGAGATCTCTTGAAACCATAATCGCTTTATATGTTTACGGGGAGGGTTTAAATGAGAACTGTTTTTCGTACAAAAACTGAGAGAATCAATCTTTCATTTTGGATAATGAAATTCATGGATGAAGAGCGTGGGGGATTGAGTGTGGTAGGGTGCATGTAAAGAATTCATTGGTGGTCAATTCAATTGAATGAAGGAGAATTGGACGACTAAGATTGGTTCTCGCAGTTTTCGTATGAAAAACTGTTCTCGTTTGAACTTTTGTCTATGTTCACGTCACCTGTACTTCATTTTTTTTCTCCATATTTTATATCCTAAGAAATACTCATGTTTCTTAGGCTTCATATACTTCAAACTTATTAACAATTTAAATTAAATATAATTGTTATCTCTCTCGGCTCTTTCTCTCTCTAACGATGCTAAGAACTCTATTTCACCCATACTTTAAAGTTGGGGTGATTAGAGCTGTAAACGAACCGAACATTTATTAACATTTGTGGATCGCTCGACGGGAAGTTCGTTTATATTCGTTTGCTTAGTAAACAAACGAACATCAACAAAATTTTCCGTTCGTTTAATTAGAAAAATGAACACAAATAGAGCCCTCATTCGTTCATTTATGTTCGTGAACATTCAATTATCCATTTGTTTATGTCTATTTATAACTTTATTTGTGCGTGTTTATATTGTATTTATTTATGTTTAATAATGTTGGATTTGCATTACTGTTTGTGTTTATTCGTTTACTTTTGTTTATCATTTAAACAAACAAACAAAAAAGTACATGAACTAACCAATCCTTTAGATAGTTGAACACAAAAGCTCGTTCATTTATCGTTCTTGTTCTTTATTTGTTTGGCTAAATTTAAACGAATGAACATAAACACAGAAATCCGTCCGTTTATCCGTTTGTGTTTGTTTATTTGTTTGGTTAAAATTAAACTAACGAACACGAACAGGCCCCGTTCGTGTTCGTTTGGTTCGTTTACAGCCCTATGAACGGTGTTACTTGAAGTACAGCCATAGTTGTCAAATACCTCATGCGTTCCGCGTGTATATCCTAGCTTAGACCTTGATCTCTCGATCTTTTACATAATCGGTGACTAAGTTAGATGTCACCAATTTTCAAAGTTAATTTACATGAACCTTAAATATGCGTGCCTTTTGTTAAGTTTAATTTTTCTGATGAAGCTTGTAATAGTTGGATAACATGATGGTGAAAAATAAGACGACCCAAAAAGAAGATGTATATGTATGAACAAATAATGTATAGATTAATATAGATATTAGTGGAATAATTTCAAATGAAGGTATACAAATATATTCGAAATTTGGAAGATACGGACACAAAAGGAAAGGAAATTATAACATCCTAAGATTTATATATTAAAGGGAAGGTTCATTTAACAACTGTTTTTATTGCGAGAATAAATCTTAGTCATTTATTTTGGATAAGGAGGGGGAATTGGACGGCTAAGATTGGTTATCGCGGTTCTTGCAATAAAAACGGTTCTCAAATTAACTTTTCACTATTTATTAAAACATCAATGTTTTAAGTATTATACTAAACAAATATATATATATATATATATATATATATATAGAGAGAGAGAGAGAGAGGTAGGATCAAATGAGAACATATCTTAATGTGAGAATGTGAAGAACAGTTTATAGCCCTTGGATGATCTTTATTTAATGGCTGATATTAATCTTGGTTAATTAAGGTATGTTGAATTTTAATGATTTGATTTAATTAAGGTAGGTTGATTTTAGATTTCCTATTTATTTAATTAAATGATTGGCCTACAAGTGTTCTCACCATTCTCCATTTAACATGTGTTCTCACCAGATCCTTCCTATATATATATATATATATATATATATATATATATATAATCAATAGAATATAGAATGAAAGAAAGATATAAATCTTGTGTGCAAAGTTCTGCCCAGAGAATCAAGAAAAAAGAGCCCAAAAACGAGTTGTTGCAGTTGGGCTTGATAACTGGGCTGAAAAAAATGAAAGCATCGAGCAGGCTTGCCTCCGGAGTAAATTACACATTTCTTCTACTTGGTTTACCAACTAGTTGAATGATCGGCTTAGGTTTTAAAAAGCCTAAAAATATTTAATATGTAATAAAATATTAATAAAACAATTTAAACAAGCGGAATCATATTCATAGAAAAAATAACTTATTTATTGATGTTTAAAGGTTGAATTAAGACGGGCTTTCTATTTTCAGTAGTACTTTTTTGTGTACTACATTCGTAGTTTTATATGTTAGATTACTATCATTCTCACAAAGATGAAACCTTGAGGAATTAAGTATATTCGGTGTGTACAATAATTCTTAAAAATAATATGAAAGTTCGCCTTTAACATATATTACCTAAAGTGAAATATGATATATCCGTAATGTTTAACATTGATACCATATAACTATTTATGTGTCCAACCTCTTTATTTGTCGGAAAAATTACTAGCTTAAAAATTGTTTCGATTGAAAAGATTTCATTGATATCATGTAATCATTTATGTATTCAACCTCTTCAATTGTTAGATGCTCATATGATACATAATTAGTCGTAATTATTTTTATCAAAGTATAATTGTGAAAAACATAGTATATAAAAATGAGAGTCAAACATCTGCATATAAATAATTAATGTATTTTAATTCCAAAATCTTAAAGATTATTTTAAAATATAATTTAACCGTAATTTCTCATTATTATTACATAAAACCCAAATTATAAATCATAACAAATACATAAATCACCTTCTAAGCTCCATAACATAAATTACCTTATTAGCTCATAATAACATTTTCTCAAAATTCAGATATCATACTTATAACATTCTTTTTTGACATGCAAAGCTTTGGCTTGTTAATCACTTAAAAATAGCGTGTTTATTAAAATCATAACAGTTTAGTCAATATTTTATTATGAAATCATTGACATCGAAAAACAGATTGAGGATTTAACATTGTACGGTTATGTCAACGAAAAAGATAACTAATTTAGAGTTACGCAAACACAAATTATCTCATAAAAAGATATAATAATTTACTAATTTGTTGTAGATATATATTCTCATATACTCTAAAATTGGTTCTCGCAGTTCTCGTACGAAAAACCGTTTTCGTTTGAACCCTCCCCTATACATACATACATACATACATACATACATACATACATATATATATATATATCTTACTCCTTTATAATATTTACACACTTAAAAACTCTTAATTTTAAGTAAGTTGAATATACTAAAATACCCTTCATATAAACTAAATTAAGTAACTATTAGATATAATTAATAAGATTCTAGTATTCCCTTTTAATAACTAAACTTTACATATTTAAGAAAATCAAAGTCAATACAAATTTTTTTTAAAGTCAAAGCCAATACAAGCTAACTTAATTATTAAAAAAAATATTTTCATAATCTTTTTTCTTTTTAAATTATGGAGAACAGAAAAGTAAAAGAAATAGAAAAAAAGAAAAATAAATAAACATGTCACCAAACGAATTATTCGCCGTCACCGTATTGTATAAATACCATACTTTCTATGTCTTGAAAATAGACATGTTAACGAGTATAAATTATTCGTTACCGCCGCATTGCGCGGGTATCATGCTAGTATATATATATATATATATAGTGAGTACAACACAATTTCATCTCTTTTACCCTTTTTACTTTAATTTTCTTTTTACTTGATCTCTACCCTATATATATATATATATATATATATAGTGAGTACAACACAATAACATAGAACAAACTTTTCCTCAAGAAAATTAAAATCAAGTCATGGAGGCTTCATGATCTCTTATAATAAACCCAGATTAAAGAAGATGATCATCTACTCGCCAAAATTCATATTTTTTAAAGTTTGCCAAGTTGCAAAAAGTCTATAGTCGTTGGCTAGAAAATGATCATAAATTTGTCTACAACGGAACTCGAACTCATGATCTTAGACAGTGAGCAACACCAAACTTAAACTATAAAAGCCTTGGCCTCAGGGTACTCTTGGATTTCAAACATCCATTCTTGCTACTGTACTCGTGTTTGTTAATTTGATCTGAGTTCTTACTAGTTATTAACAAAATTCGGTTCTAAATGAAACATCTTAATTAGTCAATATTAGATGTTAAGTTTATGAAATTTGCAAAATTCTTTTTCTAGAAAATTAAAAAAAACACGTACTTACCTTATCTATATCTATACTATATGATGAGACTAGAACTCATAAGCACAGGCTACAAGTATTTAATACGAGCAAATATGGGTGGTGATTAATATTACTAATTTAATATATATATATATATATATATATATATATACACGTGGGAGTTGCAAGTACATGAGTAATAAGTTTGATGAGTTAATTATGTGCGGTTCACATGGGTGTTTTGTACTAATAATGCAATGTGAACTACCATGTTGCTTTCACAATAATAATGTTTACAAATGCAACTATAATCCATGCAGTACTCCTTGGTCTACACAATCAATGATATGATCATTTATTTTTATTTTTATTTTGCTACATTAATTGTACTCCTTGATTATAATTCCTAGCTAACCATCTCTATGCTCAAGATCGAGCTTGATTACGACTATATTGAACGTCATTTGATCCTCATGAGAATCGACTGAAGATGATCGAGTATCAACAATAGATTGGCAGCCAGCGTGCTGCGTGAAAGAAAACACTTCAGCTAGGGTACTACACGGAGAACCTAGCTTGTACTTAAACTTCCGTTTTTTAAGTTAGTAATTAATAGCAATAATGATCGATGATGTGTATAATAAGGGAAATTAGTGTATGTTTGAAGATCACGGGAGGTATAGAATTGAAGAACTTACCTCCACTTGGGTCAATGAGTTACCCTTTGTAGCAATGGAAGAGGATTTAAGTATCTAGTAATAAGGAAAATCAGTTATTCGTGTGATTTTTGGACAACGTTAACGTTTTTACTTGTTTATACACAATATTAAATTACAGATATTCTGTGTACACTATATATCTATGTAAATATCAATGGTGAAAATAAACATATTTATATATAATTAAAAAGTTGGATAAGGTAAAATCTTAACCACCTAAAAACGCAACCCATTCATTGTTCATATAGATATGGGAAGGAATAATTCTATGCACATGATTCTTCTATTACTATCAAATACTAATATTGAATAAACTTTGCTATCCTCTCCCTACCTCCACCACCACCCCTCAAAATATGTAAAACTGTACAAATGGTCCATGGACATTCACTTAAATAACATGTTTGGTCCTTTACATTTATATAGTCTTGAATAACATATATATATTTGCTATGGGTCAGTAACCATTTGTGGTAATTTACTTCAATTTAACATTGAGAATTGTCAATCTTGTTAATTAATCAACCTCTAAGTCTCTAACTCAACCATAAACTCATCGTATATATACACTAGTACACAGATAATAACATATACAAAACAACAAAAACGTTTATATTAAACAAAGCCATTTGTATAGTTGTTAAGAAGGTACTTGGACTGTAATAAGTTTTAAGGGTTTGGAATGCAAATCTTATATTGAACGCTATTTGTAGAAAAATTAGCTAACATCCAAACACCCCTATTTGTAGGAAGCAAAATAGTTATTAGAGAAGTGGATAGATAAAACGTGTTAGGTGAGAGGTATTATAGTCAAGGGACCATTTATGTAACTTGACACAACATTGTGTACATATATAAACATGAACACACACTCTTTATATAAGCATGAACACACTTGATCAAAACCAATATATGTTGCATATACAACTTAAACACAATCTCCCTTAAATATTGAAGATGTGCATTGCAGTGTTTGCATGGCAAGTTCATCCTCTCTATCCTTTTCTTCTCTTGCTTAACAGAGATGAGTATCACCACAGGTACAAAAAAAAGGCTTTTAGTTCTTTGTTTTTTTAATAATTTTCTTTTAAAAAAATCCTAGTTATATAACAATATTAGCATATAAGCATGTTTGGATACATACTTATCGCACATGTGCGTGTTTTGCAAGAAAAAATGAAACATATGAAATTATAAATAAAAAAATCTTTAAAGATGATACAATTAGATCATGCACAACAAGCTAGCTATAAGTAGTTTATCATGCATGTGTTATCACACAACTCAGTTTTATATGTTTATGTATGAAAGGATAATCGAACCATGTTTTTTGAAACTAATAACTAGGCTTTATAATAGGTACATAAGGACCAACTGGTTTTTGACTGGGCTCGAATAAGTCTTCCTTAAAAAACGGACCAAAAGACATAAAAACCAGGTTTAAAACAGTGTTTTACTAAACTTGCACATTTCCTCTTGTTTGTTTTATATACTGTTGTAATTTACTGATCCGACGTATTATTTAAATGTTGCATGTATATGATTGGATGGAAGGCCAACGACGGCGGTTGGATGGTGGGAGGGTAGAGAGATATTAGGAGGGAGAGATGAGGTCGCCGGAGGGACATGGCTGGCATGCACAAGAGAAGGTAGAGTCTCCTTTCTTACAAATGTCTTGGAGCTTCACACTCTCCCTAATGCCAGGAGTAGAGGAGACCTTCCACTCCGTTTCTTAGAGGTTATTTTGATTTTTCTATTTATATTGAAATGCATTAATTAATTACATCATTTTATTTGTCAAATGGTTTGTAAATCAGCGATATTAGGTGTATTAAAAAGATGCATGTTCTTCACGGTTGTAGGTTTTAGCTTTCTAAGAGACAAATATGTAGATTTAAAAGTATGACTAAAGTGTGTGTGTGTGTGTGTTTAGTTATTTAAAGATAAAATTACATCCTTGTTAATTTACTCATTTAATGAGCTAATTAAGTAAATCATAAACCAAATTTGTAGCTTATTTGAAAGTTTTGTGATTTTTTTAATTTAAATATTATCTGACATGAAAAAAACTAAGATATGAGCAATTTAAATGAACATCCCTCCAAAATAGTTAAAAGCATAGGTTTTATAATGTGTTTAATGTGAATTTTAATTTATTCATCTCATTTACTTGTATTGGCTTTAAACCTAGATGTAAACATTCTCTATTTATACCGAAGTATTTAATAGTGGGTTTTTATCTTGCATCCTAATGTAAGGACTAAGAAACCCTAGTCTATATAATTATTAATTACTTATGCAGTCTAACCAATTTTAATTGGATAACAAATTTTATTTACTGTTTATACCATTGGATTATCTGACACGTACCCTAATAGTTACTCTTTAAGTAAACACGCTTTTAATTGGTTGCTTTTTGCATAGTCCCACTAACGGTCATAATAATTTTTATTTCTCTTTATTTCACAAACATATTATCTCTCACACAGTAAAACATCAAAAAATGGGCACTTCAAAACCTTATACCCACACACACATACTTACCGGAGGTCCAAGGCCGTGTGGCCAAATCTTGATAGCGGCGAGGTTGCTGGAAATGGAGAGTAGTGGTAGACACATGTCGTTGGAGGTGTTTAATCGTTGTGAAAGCGGTGGTAGTGTGGTGGTTGACTGGCAGTGGTGTGGTGAAAGGGGAAGCCGGTCTACAGAGAGTGAAGAAGTGAAAGAAGTTGTTGACTATGGTGGAGCAGCGTCAATGAGAATGGAGTAGTGGCGGTTAGTGAATGGTGAAATGGAGGCAGCGGTGGTGGTGTGACGGTGGTGCTCTATGGTGGGAGTGTGACAATAGTGATGGTGGGTGCAACAATGGTGGCGATGAAGTGGGGAAGGATTGGTTCAAAAAAATACGAGGGATTGAAAATAGGGTCTTAGAGAAAGGGGGGGGGGGGAAACACGATGGACTTGGAGGTCTTTTGAATTTTGATTTTTCTAAAAATATCTTTAAATTAAGAAACATAAAAATAAAATTTGAAATTTGAAAATAAGATAAAATAAAATTAAACTTTATTAAGTAGAAAATGATTAGTTTATAATTATAAGATATTTTGATGCATGCGAATATTAGAAAATATAGACTAGGTATATAGATTAGTGTGTATCTGACAACACCTATAACATTCCTTGTGGGGTAGGTGAAACTTGATTTTCATCGAGACACATAATATAAGAAAAATCAACAATACCTTTTTAATCCCTCACATTCTCTAATCTCAAACTCTAGTTCCTTCATATTCGGATTTTTTTGATAGATTTCATTTTTCAAAAAGATAAACAATGTGAACCAAAAAGTTGCTATTGTCTAATGTCTATATGTAAGTTTAGCATATTAAGTATTAACTTTGTTTTATAACCCTAAAGTTTGGTTAACTTTATCAACCTAGCACAAACAATTTGCCATTAAAAAGGATATTCAACAAAGAGATCGACAATGCTCGAGTCAATACCATTCACGATACACTGCTACTCACCGTAGAAGAATTTGTCTTATAGACAAGCAAAAATGCGTTAGTGATGAACTGGTGATAAAAAATGAAAATAAGTTATATTTTGTTGTGATTAATTTCAAAGAAGCATCTCAAATTATCAATACGTGACCTTTAATTTGACTTGTAGAGCAAAAAGAGTTCAGAAGAATTTGCAAAAGAGTTGGTGAGGGAGGTTCATGAGTACAATGGATTCAACCTCATAACCCTTGACCTTTCTTCAAAGAAGATGTTTTACATATCAAACAGACCAAAAGGCGAACCCCCTACAGTTCAACAAGTTCAACCAGGCATCCATGTTCTCTCCAATGCCAAGCTCAATTCCCCATGGCCAAAGGTCATAAATTCCTTGACTCTAAACCTAAGCACCGGATATATAACAATATAAATCAACATGTAAAACTAACTATTTGAACTCTAATTTCATGATAAAACACAATGTCGTTATGGGAAATAACTTAAACATAATAATTTATATTATTAACAGGTTCAACGGTTGAAATTAAGTTTCAAAAGCATGTTTAACACATATGATGACAATGAGGATATACCCATAAAGGATATGATCCAAAAACTAATGAGGGACACCACGAAAGCCGACAAGAGTCAACTTCCTAATATTTGTGCGCTTGACTGGGAATACAATCTAAGCTCAATATTCGTTGAAGTAGACACCCCATTGGTATGAATTTCCTTTTTCGAGTGTTTCTGAAATCGTTTAAAAAAGTCATGGCATATATATTTAACCCTTTTCTATAAAAAAAATACAGGGACCTTACGGGACGAGAAGCATGGTTGCACTAAGTATAAGAGATACCAAAGAAGCAAGTTTTTATGAAACATACGTTGAAAGAGGCTTATGGTGGGAGAAAACCGTCAATTATTATATCACTCCGAAGTTGAAAATAAATGAAATGATACCATTTTTAAACAACACAAAGATACATTTTGAAAATGATATTTGAAGTTCAATCTTAATATATATGTATTTTTTTAAAAAATTTTATACTATATATAAAAAAAGTTACAAGCCCAAATAATCATCATTGTAGATACATGTTCACTCCATACATGACCATGTATTTAACTATTTATATATTGGAATAAATGTTTGTATAATGATAATTATTCTTAGTATTTTTGTCAAATGAAAATTACAAACACATTGGTTAAGCTACGAGTTGATGTTGTGGATCACCCTTTTGTATGCTCCAATAAAGTTTCACCATTTCTTTTGACACGTGCTTAAAGAATGATTTCTTGTTTTTTTTTCAATAGTCAAAAAATTAAAATTACTAAGAAAAAAAAACGACCTAATATCATGGACATGGAGGTTAATATACATACATACATACATACATACATACATGTATTTTAAGTAAGAACTCCGCTACTAAGAATAATCATTGCATAGACAGGGTAGTTAATGCAAACAAGAATAATCATCACATTAACGGTCTTCTTATCAACGGTTCTTATGTTACATATTCGGTCGGCATTAAAGCAGAAATATTTAGATTTTTCTCATCTAAATTTCAAGAAGACATGCGTGGTTGGCCAATATTTTCTAATAATTTTTTTAAAAGGCTTTTAGAAGTTGATAGTAATTTTCTTGAAACTCAAATCTTCATAGAAGACATAAAATCAGCAGCATGATCGATCGTGTGGAAGGGATAAAGCACGGATGGCTTTTCTTTCAAATTTATTAAGCATTGTTGAGATAATTTGGAAAAAGACGTGGTTAGTTTGGTGCGAGATTTTTTAAAAGTATGACAATTTTTCCCGTGGATGCAACCTGTCATTCATCTCAGTTTTTCCAAAAACAGAAGATCCTCTTACGCTTAAAGATTACCATCCAATTAGCTTGATTGGATGCATTTATAAGATTGTTGCAACTTGCAAAGCTTTTAACGCAAAGACTAAGAAGTGTTGTTGGAAATGTGGTGGGCCAAGAGCAATAGGCATATATTGAAGGGCAACAAATTCTAGATGAATCTCTCATGCTAAATGAAGTTTGCAGTTAGGCGACAAAAACCGAACCTTATTATTCAAAGTGGATTTTAAAAAAGCTTTTGACTCGCTTAGTTAGGATTTTCTAGATTCAGTAATGGAGCAAATGCAATTCGGCTCTTTACCGGAGAAGTTGGATTTTGAGTTGTCTTCATTTCGGTAGGGCTTCGATTCTAGTTAATGACTCGCCTACAAAGGAAACTCCTTTTTCTAGAGGGGTGCATCAAGGTTATCCTCTTCCCCCTTTCTTTTTATTTTGGCTATGGAAGGTCTTCATATGGCAATGATGAAAGCCAAAACGAAAAGTCATTTTCAAGGGATAAATGTTTCTAATAATAGTTCTACATTATTCTATTTTCTTTTCGCAGATGGTGTTGTCTTTTTAGGTAAATAGTCTATTTCTAATGTGGTAAACCTTACAAGTCTTCTTAGATGCTTTCATATGGCATCGGGTCTTAAAGATAATTTCACCAAAAGCTAGGTTTTTGGTATGATTGTACAGGATGACGAAGTTAAAAATATGTCGTCTTTTCTTAAATGTGACGGCGCAAAACTTCCTTTTTCTTATATAGGAATTACGGTGGGAGCAAATATGGGTGTGGCTAGACATCGGAAATGTTTGACCAAAAGTCAAATGTTGTTACTTGAAATACATGTTAAAAAAAAACATGTATTTATGTAACAAAAACAAACAGTCTGATCAGATCAAAAATTAAATTTCGAGAGGGAAAAAACAAACGTTTTTGGATATGGGCCCAAAAGCGCGGGAACCCAAATTCACTTTCGTTAAAAATGAAAACACAAAAGCGGCCTCTCTTTTTTTTTATTTTTTATTTTTTAAAATCCCGCCCAAATCCACCGTATATAAATTCACTTCTAGTTATACCCTAATTTCTCCTTCATCTCATTCGAACAAACCCTAACCCTAACCCTAAAAGTTCATCATTTCATCCGGTACGTTGTTTATTTTTTTTGTTTTGTTTTCGATTCATCATCTCGTCTCTAGTTCTCATGTTTTACGCGTTTTTTGCAATCGATGGTGATATGCTTCTTCGTTGATTTCAGGATTCGACAATGAAGGGGGCTAAATCGACGAAAAAAACCGATAGCAAGTATGATTTGAACTTTTTTTGTTTGATTTGTTCTGCGATCGATCTCGTATGTTTTGATCTGTGAGGTTGCTTACGATCAATTTTGTTTTAAAATTCTCGATTTGATATTAGGCTGACTGTGAAGAAAGCTGCGCCCAAGGGGAAAGCAGCTAAGGATCCGAACAAACCTAAGAGACCAGCAAGCGCATTCTTCGTTTTTATGTAAGTAACAGTTTTTGTCATGTAATTATACAAAAAACGATGAATTTTGTGTTAATTACGTTGTTATTTGGATATTTTAAAGGGAGGAATTCAGGAAGCAGTTCAAGGAAGATAACCCTAACAACAAATCTGTTGCCGCTGTAAGTATTTACTCTAGTTTCAAAAAATTAACCTAAAGCTTGATTTTGGGAACTCAAATTATTGATTCATTTGTGTTTGACAATTCGATCTTGGTTGAACAATCAACAGGTAGGTAAAGCTGGTGGGGCAAAATGGAAATCGATGTCTGATTCTGTAAGTTAAACAGATTTTCAACTTTAGTGCCCATTAAAAATTAAAATACCAAAAACTTGGGACTTAATTGTGCAAAAATTACAGGAAAAAGCACCTTTTGTTGCTAAAGCTGACAAAAGAAAGAAGGAATATGAGAAAACTCTTGCTGCATACAACAAAAAGAAGGTAATTATTGTTTGAAGCTATAGTTTTTATTTTAATCATATTTAAGTTATTTGTTTCTGACTTTTTTTGGGCAAAAATTAGGCTGGTGGTGGTGATGATGAAGATGATTCAGACAAATCAAAGTCTGAGGTGAATGATGAGGATGAAGAGGAGGGCAGTGAGGAGGTATGGTGTTGTTTATTTTTGAATTTTTTGAGCTCTTTTTGGTATTGTTTATTATTTTTAAGTTTTTCTGAGCTTCTTTTTGGTGGCTTTGTAGGAAGAAGATGATGAATGAAATGCATTCTTGATATGATTGAATCTGCTTTGTAGTTCTATAGATTAGAGATATGTTTAGCAATGGATATTTTGACTTGGTTATCTTGATCATTGCAAGTGTATTGATTAGATGTTTAGCTACTATGGTGCATAGAGGGGACAACTTAGTTTTCTTGCTGATCACTTTTATTCTTCTAATGAAATGCCTTGTGCTTTTAGAAATACTCATTTTAGTGTTTCTTGTTTTTTAAATGTCTTGGATGAAGTATTTTGTGTGCATAGTGTTTAGATCAAATTATTTTTGTTGTTAACATCATCTAACTTATACACTCTTGTATTCGTTCAAGTACTTTCATTGTTTAATGATTTGTGAGTGTAAGAACATGAGTTACTTCAACCAATGTTGTTGGACCGCACTTATGCGGATGGTTGTGAGAGAGTGAGTAATCGATCTAGGTGAGAAGTATTTAGATTGATTCTTTTTATATATATATTTCATAATTACACGTACATGTTACTAAAACACAAACATAGTTGTTCTGATCGTGAAATATGTTTAGAAACACTAAAACAATCTGTCAAACAAGAAGAAAGTTTCTTATGGAAGTCATACACTAACGGAACTCATCAAATAAGAACAAATTGTCAATCTAAGTATACTTAGGGTATGTTAGGTATGAAACAAAGCCGGAAGCTACCAGCTTTTAGTTATTAGCTAACAACTTCCAACTATAAGCCTATAACCTACCAGTTACTTTCGTTAAACATACTCTTACTATGTTGCAATGAATAATTTGCCAAATCTAAAATAATGTGTTCAAACAAGAACAAAGCTTCGTACAAAATAAAGAACATAACTTAGTTGTATAGCTGTAAGTGTTTACTTTGAATTGAACATAAGAGTTGTTCAATAAAGTCTATGTAAAAAATATAGTTTTAAAATTTTAATATTCAATATAATTACATGTGATTTATAAAAGCATTATATGTGAATTACGAAAATGACCTTCAGCCCAAAATTTTAAAATGTAATCGTGCTCATTGATTTAAAGGCTAAAATTAGTTTATTAAAATTATGAATTAAATATAAACTATATTAAAGAAATCAAAGTATCAAACAAGAAGAAGCTTGAAAGATGACCAAATTAGAGTTGAAAAAAAATAAATAAAAACTACTTAGGTTGACTTTTACAACATTGATTACCATTCAGTCATTTACCACTATTGATGTAATAATTTTGTATAATGAAACTGTGCTTCAATTTGCTTAGCAATTTCGTAATAATTGGTTCTTACCCACGACTTTGATCTTCACCATACAATCATACATTTTGATTTGCCCCTTCAACTTTTGAACCAAAAATATTATATTTAAGCTTATTATATTGTTGAGTAGCATAATTTTTTAATATAAATGATTACTAAGCGGTTCTTCTCTTTGGATTGACTATATATATTTCTCTTTGGTTTTTAATATAATTATGTTATTTAAAGCAGGTAATCATCCTTGAAAACGTGTTTGATACTTGGTTATCTATATTTCTAGATATAGTAGTTAAGTGCTTGAAAATAAGCAAGTTGGCATTTTGGTTTTTTAGGTGATAAGAAATAACAAATCTCACAAATCCTTTGAACTTGCTGCTAAATCTGCACCTTATCCAAAGATTTAAACATAAAATTTAAAGATCACCTTATACACCGGATACCGCCGGCCATTCTATTAATCTACAACCCCCAAATAGCAAACAAGGAAATAAGTCATTTAACCCAACTAATCACAATTAATTCTTTGTGATAAAATGAGAATTTACTATAGATTAAAATTAGTTATACCTTGTATACATATTATTATAGTTTGAGATTGTGTAATTTGCAATATAATCTGTAAAATCGTACACGGATTTGATCATATCTTACGTAAAATCGTACTACGAATCTGGTTTTTGTTCCACATGAGACGACATACGACTTATGAGTAAACATCCTATTAGAGCATCCAAAACGGGTTGTGAATACTATGTGATGGGATGGTAGCCATCACTATTATCTCCGTTGGTGGCGAGAAAAAAACGGACCACCAACATTACCATAGCCGTCCTTAACCTTGCTTTCAGGATGACCGTCAACATAACAGATCTAGGGTTCACCGTACTTGCGACCTCAATCTGTTAGGGTTCATTGCAAGAAATCGTACAAAACTTGAAGCCCGTCTGTCGGCTGAGTTCATCTATATAGAATAATATTGTATTTCTAGTGCTTTTGGAGTTTGAAATACTCGTTGTCTAACGGTTGGAAAAAAAAAGTATTCATTTAAGTCACAAAGCTTCCCACCGCCAAGTTATCACCACCACTCCCACCTCGCGTGGTGGAGTGAGTGGCCACATCTATGAGTGCGTGGTGGCCTTCCATTCTGTGTGCTTTTATATGATGTGTCCAAACACCACTAAAAGTACAACCAAGCAACAATTTACCCATTATTATTATCATACGAAAATAAAAAATAAAATAAATAATCACATGTTTGCTATAATGCATATACGCTAATAGCAGTATTAGACAATATAATTCATATATAGTTTCTTGGTATAAATGTTATAATTTCATTCTGACTTTTAAACACCCCACACCCATACCACAGCACAATCTTTCAACTATCAGGACGCCAACAAATAAATAAATAAACCAAATCTGTAATATTTAAAATACATTTAAGAAATGATCACCCGACCATCTTACATATAAAAGTCAAGCTATGCACACGTGTACACGCCACATAACTTTCAAATGACCAAATTACCATCTTAAATATCTATTTTTGGAAAATATAACAGAAAGTTAAGCGACGAGGGTAATTTAGTCATTTGATTGTCATGTCCTTTGACCATGAATGGTTTAGACCCGGACCGTAATTTAAAGAAAAATTATAATTCCTCGTACTAAATCTTACTACTTCATTTTCCTAAATCCTATCCACTAAACTTAGATATATAGAATCCACTAATTTATTTTTTACATCTGCTCTATTGATTTTGATACGTCCTAATCTAACGAGCAGGAGGATTTTCCCTATTTTAAATTTGGATCCAGAAGGCAATTTTTTAAAGCCTATGGATCTAAGATTTTCCTATAAACATAAGAGAGTAGATATATAATTTATTATTTCAATTATTTTCAAATAGAGAAATATAATAAAAAATCAAACTAGAAGAAAATGAGAAAAATATGAAATGACAGACTTCTCCAAGAAATTCTTGATGAACGAATTCGAAGTATTTTCTCAGGTGTGTGTGAGTGTGTGTGTGGTGGGGGGTGTTTGATACCCAAACAAGAAATTATTTTCAAATAGAGAAATATAATAATAAATTAAACTAGAAGAAATTGAGAAAAATATGAAATGAAAGAATTCAAAGTATTTTCTCAGGTGTGCGTGTGTGGGGTGGTGTGGTGTTTGAGACCCAAACAAGAAATTTAATGCAAGATTCTTGGCAACAAAATGGAAATGGCAAGGAAATAATCAAGGATTAACCCCTATAAATGTAAACAGCAAAACACAAAACAAACTAACTTGAAAAAGTTAAAAAACAAACCTGATACTCTTGGATTGATTTGTGTGAAGGATATGGAAGTGAAGGCGATGAAGGCGGTGGTGATTCAGAAGGTGAGTAATACGCTGAATGAAGAAAAACTGATAGCCAATAATTTAGTTATGATACGCCAACTGAAACGTGTCCAGAAGTCCCTCAAGAAGCTGCAACGATTCTCAGAAGAAGAGGAGGACGTTTTAGACATGCCCCAAAAGTCAAGGGAGTATCTTTGTATCCTTTATGAAGTTGAGGATGAAATCGGAAGACTATCCTTCCTTGCAGCTCGAAAGAAGAAAATGTTTGGTTTCTTGAAGAACAAAGCACTACTCTTCAGGAAACCAAACCTGTGCCGTATGCTCATACGAAAGATAAAGAAAATGTTGCCCACGATTTCAAGTTCTGAAGATATGTGTGCTACAACCATCCCAGAAGAATTATACCACAAAACCCGTGTGCTGACAAAGAGTTCCTCAACTGTTTTGCCAGTTTCAACAATCCCAAGCTCTAAAAAAGGGCGTTTGACTCGATCACTCAGTACAATCCCGCAAAAGAAGAAGAAACTAACACCCACCTCTTCTTACAACAAACACAAGATGAACAAAATCGGTTTTAAAGAAGATGATTCTGCGTATGCTTATGAACAACGTTACAATAGCCTGAGCAATGACTTGAAGCTTCACGTGTTGTACTTAAACGCTTTCCCAAAAGATTACGACATTCCAGTACGTCGGTTGCTCAGGGTATTGCTAGCAGAGGGCTTCGTGACAAGAAACTCCAAACAGCCAGTACCTGAGGATTTGGTTCAGAAACAGTTTGATGATTTGGTGGATCTGGGTATTATTCAGATAACCAAGTTAAGATCCGATAACACCCCAAAAAAATGTCGGTTAGTTTCCGTTGCTCACGACTATCTGTCACCAAAATCCCAGGATGTCGGCCTCTTTTACATCCAGAACAATTCGGAAAATGTTGAATATGCTGCAGGCCCATTTGGTGTACGTCGTCTGATGCAGCAAATGAGCACCACAAAGGCCCCTGCTACCAGCCCAAAGGGTCGTAAATTTGATCCTACTGTTTTGAGGTCTTATGTGTCCTTTAACCGCCCACATAAGGACATATCAGCAAAAGAAGTAGGTACACTTTTGGGTAGAATCATAAACAGTAACTTTTGTTTATTAAAGGTGCTTGACCTCGAGGGGGTTAATAATCCTACCTTGCCCGATAAGCTGGGGCACTTGCGTCTTTTAACATATCTTGGACTCAGAGGAACGAACTTGAATAGTCTCCCTGAATCGGTTGGTGAATTGTCTTACTTAGAAACCCTAGATGTGAAGCACACAGAAATAAGTAGTCTACCTGACTCGATTTCAAAGCTCAAACATCTTCGTCATCTTAATCTGAATAACATCCGTCTCACCAAGCCACCTAGCAGTTCATTGTCTCTTCTAACCCTATGGGGGTTGGTTCTAGATGACAGGATATCGGTACACGAAGGTTTAAGCATGTTGCTTAACCTTCGAGAGCTGAGTATTATGTTTGAATTAAGCACGAGAACCCAAGGTGTGTTGCTTGACTGGATCGTGAAGCTAGTCGATCTTCAAAATTTAAGGTTGAGATCTGTAGTTGGCATGTGTCGAGCTTCAAACCTAGTTTTAAAGCCACTAACGAGTTTAAATAAACTCTCTAATCTTAATCTTTATGGTAATTTAGAAAGATTACCCGCTTTACACGAATTCCCACCAATGGTTAAGGTTCTCACATTGGCAATCTCTAGGTTAAATGAAGATCCAATGGAGACACTAGAACAGCTACCTTGCTTGATCGTGTTGAGGCTTTTGGGTGACTCTTTCATGGGAAAAAGAATGGTTTGTCATAGAGGCGGGTTTAAAAAACTCGAGGTATTGAAGATGTGGAAGCTGATGGAGTTGGAGGAATGGGATGTAGAGGAAGAAGCAATGGAGTCTCTCAAAGAATTAAATATCAGAGGTTGCAGTAAGTTAAAGAACATTTCTAGTAGACTACTGCTAAAACCAAGGTGTTTGGAGGAGTTAATAGTGACCGAAATGCCTGATGACTTTGTAGCAAGGGTCACATACAGGAAATCTCTCTTTTGATGGTTACAGTTACAGGAAACTGCTTGTTTAAAACAGCTTATTTTGCGCACAACTAATCAGCTAAGTAGTTTAAATAAGCAATCTACCTGATGATGAGATCTTGGCTTTCTACTTCGGGTGTTATCAGCAATTCCATCGTGTGAAGCCAATGCCTTACCCGTTAGGCCATTAGGTGATAGTTCATTTGTAATATGTATTCTTTTTGTAAATTCTTGATAGTGCATATATTGTTCATTCTTTTAGATCATCGATGTGTAATAGTTTCTATGTACAGTCTCCTAACCAAATATCCTTATGTGTATCAATGGACATTTGGATTAAGGAACATACATACATACACACACACATATACATACATACATACATACTAATTTACCCAAAAAAAATTCGTCTTTTTCAAGTGTTTATTTTCAGAATCACATATTCACATTCGTAATTCCACAACTTATTTGAATCTGAATATAGAATTTTCATAAATTTGGCATGTTTAATGTAAGGTAACAACTGTAGGTATTCGATGATAGGAAACCGAGAAAACACTTTTAGGAATGGTTGGTTTCAGAAACACAAACCCTAGGTATACACTCCAGGAACTAAACCCTAAACGTGAGAATTAATATAGCAGTAAAATTGTAAATTCTAGATTTGAAACAATAAAAAGAGTAACAGATTACGAATTACAGGGATTGCATACATAACATAGCTATGAAACGTGAGGAATCGAAATAGAAATGAGCAAAAACAGTAGCATTACATTACATATAACAGATAAAGTAAAGAAAGAGAGCTCACGGCGGCGAAGCTTAGAGGTCAACTATGGAAAGAGTGTTTTGTGTACGTGGCGGCGAACGGACCACCGTAAACAGCCACCGTGAGGAGATTTTATGCACAGGCGAAATGACTGAATTATCCAAAGTTGTTTGATTTTTGATAATTTAGTCAACAGCTTGGTTAATTTTGTCTTATTAACTAGGGCACCTACAACCTTGTGTGCATGGTGTATGTTTAACTATGTTTTGGTATGTGATTAGGTATGTTTTGGTGTGTGTTACCATTTATGATATGGTGATCTTTGAAGCTTGTGACCCTAATTTATACATGTTACACCATTTTTCATGAGTTTTGTTGGTCATAGCCGAATTAGGAATGATAACAGGGCGGGTTCGGGGCGGGGATTGGTCCTCTCGTCCCTGCTTTAAAATGGCGGGGATTTAAATGGGGATCCCTGTCGGATAACCGGGGAAAACCGCGGGAAAAAGGGTATCCCCGTTTAATATAAACATGTGATTAAATATGTAATTTTTGCCGCAGAGATACCCGTTAAACTAAAACTATGATTTTTCACTACGGTTATCGTCACTGTTAAGATTTTACCACGAGTTTTAGAAAACGATTATACTAAATTACACGACATTATCGAATACAAACACATCTGAACCGAAATTAAAGATTTGTATATTTTATATTTAAAATTAATTAATGTATATTAATATATATATATATATATATATAAAATTATAATCAGGTATGTCGGGTAATCGGGGCGGGGATCATCAAACCCGTCTCCATCCCCATCCCCGTTTAAATAATCGGATTTCCCCATCCCCGCTCCGTTTATGTCGATTTTCGGTTTTCTCCGTTGGTTTTGATTTTTTTTTTGCCATCCCTAAGCCGAATCATTAATATTAAAAAAGGAAAGTAAAAAAGCAACATAAAAGGTAAAAGGGGTAGGTTTTACTGATAATAAATAATCAGTGCCGTCTTAAGGGGCGTGCGAAAGGGGCGACCGTCCAGGGCCCATGGATTAAAGGGCCCCATTTTTTCTTGTGTGTGCAATGTATATGTTTTAACATTCTAACCCTAGTTTAGTTAATCTATTATGAGTTAATTATTGTAGACACTAAGAGCTTGTTAAACATTCGAGATTAACACTCTAAATAAGAATCATATATTCAATTGCTAAAATCTTTTGGTCCACTAGAAACAATACCCTATTTTGTGTTGGAAAATCCGTGAAAAATCCGTTAAAATTTTGCTTTCAGACTCAAATTCTTGGGAAATTCATTGAAAATTTCTCACCGAATTATTCGGAAGGAAATCTCTTTGTGATGCTTGATTTTCTAAGTTGGTCAATTGATTATCTAGTAATTAATTGGTATTTGCATATTATTTTGTTTACTAGTTTGCTTAGTGTAATTGTTTAGTTGGTATTTGCATATTAATTGCTTAGTTGGTAATTGGTTAATTAGTTATCTACTAATTAATTGGCGTTTGCATATTAGTTTGTTTCTTAGTTTGCTTAGTTAGTAACTATTGGATTTTAATTTTTGAATCACTGTTTATTAGTTTACTTGTTTTGTAATTGGTTAATTGGTATTTACATATTAGTTTGCTATTTTTATATTATATTTTAAAAGAAACACTTATTTGGTTGTCATTTGTATATTTTCGTCTATTGTTGCAGTTAAGTACGTACAATTATAGGTTTCTTACTCAACATATTTATATCGTTTAGTATTTTTTGGGGCCCAATTTTAGTTTTGCCCCGGGCCTCAGAAATATTTAAGACGGCCCCGTAAGTAATGATAATTGGTTGTGTATAATCTTGGTGAGTGGAAGATATCATGATTAGTTTCAACTAGAGATATACAAGTCCGTGTGAAGAATAGACATTGGAATCTCACTATGGTAATTCATTAAGGACCTAGTCAAATGACAAGATATGAAATTACAAATATGGAAATCTCAAAACCTTTTGCACACAAAGAAACAAGAATCTTTGATTTAGTAACTTGGTAACCAAGAGAGATTCACAAACTTGCACCCTAAATCGATATTGAATTAATTACCACAAACATACGAGTTGTGTTAAATGAAATCCATTTAAAAAACATAGTCCTAAAATTTTAATATTTAATCACTGGTTATTTAGTATACAATCACATGTGATTTATAAAAACATCACATGTGAATTACGAAAATGCCACTCCGCCCAAATTTTTAAAATTTAATCTGAATCATTGATGTCATTGATCTAAAGGATAAAATTAGTTACTTAGGACTATGAATTAATTATGGACTATATTGAATATGGAAATGACAACCTGCTATAGCCAGAGTGTAAGGGAGGTCATCGAAGTTTGATGGGGTTGTCACTGGATTCTGGAATTGAGTGGTTTATTAATTATGAAATGAAATGGTAATCTGCTGTATCGTGTCATATTAATATATTACATGCATTAAACATGTACAAATTTCGTTGTATCAATTTAGACAAGATGAACTTAATATATTCACATACTATTTTAAGTAAAATACACACCCTTAAATTGGAAAAGACTTGGAAATTATTGAAATACAAGCTTCAACTCCAAAGAAGTTTCCTTTAAATAGGTGATGAAATGGAGTGTTTCTTGTTAAATAAGTAATGAAATGAAGACTTTCTTACCCTTCTTATAACTCAAAATATCATATTATCAAACTTAACTTTATAATATTATGCATACCCTTCATAAACTTTAAACATAAAAATAATCTCAAAAAGATTATTATGAAAATTATTTTTTAAATAAAAAATCAATTACATTCCTTGTATGATTAACATATATGTTCATTCCTTCCATCCTTATTTTGTCTTTTCATAGAAAACATTGCTATTTAACAAGTCAGAGATCAAAGAAATATATTTGAAAAATGGGTAGTTGGGCGAAGACGATGATTGTGGATAGTTTCGCTAGAGATGATGGTGGTAGGCCGAGATGGTGGTGGATGATGATATTTTAATGGGTTAAGGTCATCTCATATTATGGTTAAACATGACTTATCATATTTTTTCGTATACATGAGAACAAAAAGACCAATTCTTAACTTAAAATAAGGGACTTGTTTTCATGTTTGTAACAGAACATAACACGTTATATTTGATCACAACATAAAAGGATCTTAACTCTATTTTAATATATCAAAATTCATAAACCGCCTGTCACCCATAGTGATTTGTTATTTGTCACAGGTTTCTTTTTGTCATATGAAATGAAGAGCTTTAATGTTAAAAAATATAATAAGTTGCGAAATTTTACATTCACCGTTAGGGAAAAAAAAGAAAAAGTTAGTGGGTAGAATTAATCAAATCTGACGCATACAAAAAAAATACTTTTTAGTTTATTTATTTTTACTAAGCACGTCCAATTTTGTCAATTTGTTACCGCTATTCGAGCCAAACCGGTCCAAACATATACGAGACCCTAGGTAAAAATAATATGATAAAAATAAATTAGTAAACTTTACAAAAATCACACCAAAGTCATTTTTCTCATTTATCTCCTACTTTATTATTTTGAAAGATTATTTATAGAAAAACCTTAACTGAAAGTTTGATTGTGTTTTTAGGAGGGTAAATAGCCACAACAAGGAAGAAGGTGAACTAATACAGAGCTTATTTTATCACAAAATAAATATATATATCTATACATAAGTTGACAAAAATGGGCTCCTAGAATTTTAAGGCCGGCCGCGCCACTTGCCTGTGCCCAGGGCCGGCCCTGTATTCATGGGTTACAGTTGAGAATGATCTGACAAAGCATTTGCAAGTATGCAGCCAAGAAAAAGAAAAGAGTATGCACAGATTAAAACCAAATAAAACGATCATGAAGAAGAAGTCAAATGACAAATTTGCCCCTAGAATTCACATATTACTCTGCTTGCAAGAGGAAAAAAAAATAGTAATTAAGAAATAAAATAAAACACGCACACGCACACCCACACCCAGACAGGTTCCTTGCAACTATGTGGAAAAGGAATGGAAAATAGATTGACCAAGACTTTTTTTTTTCCTTTTTTAACAGAACTTATAAATAGTGTTACCAGTATTAGCATGAGATTTCAAACCAAAATCCAGAAGAAAATTTTAGCTAGAAAAATACTTGAGTTAAATCTGTTGTGATGGAGGTAAAGCCAGTGGTAGCAGTTGTGACACAAAAGCTCGAAGATACGCTGAATGAAGAATCGATAGCTGATAACAAAGTAATGATACTTCAACTGAAGGGTATCCAAAAGTCTCTCAAGAAGCTGCAAAGCTTCTCAGAAGAAAAACATGTTTCAGACGAGACCCAAAGATCAAGTGAACATCTTCGTGTTCTTTACAAAGTCGAGGACGAGATTGAGACTTTCACTTTCCGAGTAGCTCGACAGAGGAAACGTTACGGTGTATTGATGAAAAAAACCTTCTTTTTCAACAATCTCAACTCCTGTCGTCAGCTAAAACGGAAAATAAAGAAGATCCAGAAAACGATTCCGGGAAACCCGACTACTAGTCCTGGTAGTAGCACCACTTTATCACTGCGATCA